>JAJHSJ010000003.1:57704535-57877286 GCA_021015155.1 Magnolia officinalis
CGCGTAGGCTTCCGCGGTCTTCCCGTCGAATTCCGGCAACCTTCGACCCTTAACTGGTATTTACGCGCGACCTTGATTCACACGCCGTCAACTACGAGTCGACTCAACCCCAAGACTTGTACCTTAGCGACCGCGCCGTCACCGCGATTCCGATGCCGTGTCTCGCGTGCCGAGGCGATACCTAGGCCAGAAGATGTGGGCCCGCGTTCAGTTAGAGGAAAACACCGCGCGTTGTAAAATCCAAGAAAGATTTCAAATCATGTCCCATCAATCCCATCAATCACTCACATATCACTCACCCATCCCCAAGTACAACCCCCATCCCTAAAGTCAACTTTTCCATCACCTCACCCATCTCTCTCTCCCCATCACTCCACTCACATCACCTCTCTCTCTCATTCTCTCCCAAGCTCCATGAGAGCAACCCACGTCCATGGCTCTCCATGGGAGGAGCTTTGTGTAGCCACTCTCTACCATCCAATCCAATCTCTCAAAGCCGATCTTAGCCGTTGAATCTCACCATTGGAGCCTTAAAATGCGTTGATGGAAGAAGAAATCAAAGAAGATCAAAGGTGGGTGCTCTCTCTCTCTCTCTCTCTCTCTCTCTCTCTCTGATGTGTGGCCCACCTGATGGCACATGTATGTTATCCATGCCATCCACGATTGGGCTCACCCGGCAGTCCGTTTGGACACACTCGATTGAAAGGAAAACATAAATATCAGCCTGTTTCAAATTCTGGTGGGTCACGCTATGTGGACCCACCTCATATCAGTGGGTTGACGTCAGTAAATTCTGGTGGGGCCCACCTTGTATGCACGTGTTTTATATCCCTGACCTGGGAGGCGGGGCCACTGGACGATGCATATCCCTTCAGTCCATTCGGTCATGGACCCCACCTGATGTGTGATGTCCACACACGTGGGTCCCACATGATGCATGTGAAATATCCACACCGTCCAATCTCTGGACGTGTGGACCCCCCTGTGATTAACAAGCCGGGGGACCCACCTTGGTGTATCTATTATATAACCACCCCGTACACACCGTCTGTAGAGCCCACCTGATACACGTGTTGTATGCGTTTTTCCACGCCGTCCATCCGTTTCTGCTTGTGGACCCCTTGCAATGTATGTGTTTTTACACCATGCCGTCCATCTGTCCACTGACGTGGGACACCACCTGGATGTATGTATTTTATTCACACTGTCCATTACATGGACGTGGGCTGCCTTAATGCATGTGGCGTATATCCATGCCGTCCATCTGTCTCCATAGTGGGCCAGTGGCCGCTGTCAGTAGCTGCTGCACGTGCAGCAGCAGCAGGGGTCACCATCATGTATGAATTCCCCCATGCCATCCTACCATCCATCCATTTGGCAGTTGTGGGCCCACCCCACACGTGCTGCACGTGTGAGGGGGTGGGGCCCACCTTGTTTATATGTGTTATGTCCAAGCCGGCCAGACGTCTGGATGTGGTCTTGGACCACCGTGATGTATGTATATTATATTCAAACCGTTCATCTATGAGGACCCCACCCCTTGCTGCTGCTGTACCGCGACAACAAGTTCTGTGGGCCACCTATCTAAACCGTCCAGCAGTGGGTCCCACTGCAGGACATCAACAAGTTTTGTAGGCCCACCTTGATGTGTATTTGTGGCCATGGTTGAGGCCCACCTTGATGTGTATTTGTGGCCGTTGTTGAGGCCCACCTTGATGTGTATTGGTGGCCGTGGTTGAGGCCCACCTTGATGTGTATTTGTGGCCGTTGTTGAGGCCCACCTTGATGTGTATTTGTGGCCGTGGTTGAGGCCCACCTTGATGTGTATTTGTGGCCGTTGTTGAGGCTCACCTTGATATGAATGTAAGGCCCATGTCCTAAGGCCCATTTGGGTGTAACCTACGGCCCGTGGGGTAAGACCCACTGTGATGCGTATAGGGCCCATTAGTGCGGCCCAATGATGTAACCCACTTGAGGTGTATGAGGCCCATGTGTAGGGCTCACCTATTGAGGATTTGAAGCCCATGGACGAGGCCCATTATGATGTATTCAAGGCCCATGGGTGAAGCCCATTGTGATGTATTCGAGGCCCATGGGACGTGGCCCATGCGATATGGCCGGCTCGATATATATGAGGCTCATTGGTGCGGCCCGTGGATGCGATCCATTTGATGTATTTGACGGCCCATGGGTTGAGACCCAATGTGATGTATATAAGGGCCACGGGTGAGGCCCAATGAGACGTATGTGGGGCCTTTGTGTGGGACTGAACGTGTTGTATATGAGGTCCATTGCGATGTGTGATTACTCCATGAGGTAGGTAATGATTATTATGTGGGTTACTGTTTAGGAGCGATATTGGTTTAATGTCCACATTGTGACCTTCCATTAGGCCTTGTTAGGCCCATTCTTGCCGGTTCCGATTAACGTGACCGACTTACCGATTCTGATTATCGATCGATTCCGATTAATGTGACCAACTTACCGATCCTGATTATCGATCGATTCTGATTAGCGTGACCGATTACCGACTCCGATTGCCGTGACCGACTTACCAATCCTGATTATCGATCGATTCTGATTAACGTGACCGATTACCGACTCCGATTGCCGTGACCGATTTGCCGATTCTGATTATCGATCGATTCTGAATGCCTTGACCGATTGCCGATTTCGATTGACGTGACCGATTTACCGATTCCGACTATCCATCGGTGCGATTGTCGTGACCGATTTGCTGATTCTGATTACCTTGACCGATTACCGATTGTGACTAACGTGACCGATTTACCGATTCCGACTATCGATCGGTGCGATTGTCATGACCGATTTGCTGATTCTGATTACCTTGACCGATTACCGATTGTGATTAACATGAGCGATTTACCGATTCCGACTATCGATCGGTGCAATTGTCGTGACTGATTTGCTGATTTTGATTACCTTGACCGATTACCGATTGTGATTAACGTGACCGATTTGCCGATTCCGACTATCGATCGTTGCGATTGTCGTGACCGATTTGTTATGCTGATTCTGATTGTTGAGGCTAAGTATCAAGGCCGATTCTGATCTGTCGAAGACCGAGCATCAAGGTCGATTCCGATTGTCGAGGCCGAGTATCGAGGCCGATTATTGATGTCGACGCCGATTGTCGATTCTGACTCCGATTGTCGAGGCCGATTGAGACTGATTCTAATTCTGATTATCGAGGCCGACTCCTCCGATTGTCGAGGCCGATTGTATAGGCTGATTCCGATTGTCGAAGCCAAGCATCGAGGCTGAATCCGATTATCGAGGCCGCGTATGGAGGCCGAGGCCGATTGTTGAGACCTATATGATGTATATGCGACCCGTAGTTAAGGCCCACTGTGATGTATTCGTGGCCTATGGGCAAGGCCCATTGTGATATGTATTAGGCCCATGATGCATGGCCCATTTGATGTATTCGAGACCCATGTGTAGGGTCCACCTGTCATGTATTTAAAGCCCATGAGCAGGGCCCACCCGTTGTGTATATATGGCCCTTAAGTAAGGCCCATTGTGTTGTATATTAGGCCTTTGCGTGAGGCCGTAGGCCCATTATATGTTTGACTCTATGTGGCCATTCCTTGGGGGCAATGTTGGTTAAATGTCCACAGTGTCGAGGCCAATGGTTGATGCCGATCATTGATACCGATTATGAGTATGTGACAGCATAGCATCGTAATACATGCCCATACGCATCATCTGCATGTTTGTTATGAGATGTGATTGACCATTGTATATGCCATAGGGCAGGTTGTTCATAGGGCTCCCTGATAGGCGGAGTTGCCCCATATGAGAGCATGGCATGCACAAGCACAAGATTGATGCATGACTGGATTGTTTGACTCATGCTTGCATTGTGTTATGATTACTGTACGCCTAGCGACATCAGGGTCGTAGCCTCCACAGGTATTTCGTGGATGGCCAGATGGGACACCGAAAATCTATTCTACATGGGGTGTTATAGATATCCCTGGGTGAAAGTCCCTAAACCCTTTGGTTCCAGAGGTTGCTCCAACGCCTAGACCGAGTGGATGCATGAGCGCATGAGGGTCATATACCATTAGGCCGCGTCTCCCACTGTGTCGTGGTCGGTTGGAAGGGGGTACGGCCTTACCTGCCTGAGAGGAGGGGGCAATGCTAGGCTGAGTCTGACCAGCTCGAGGAATGAGTTCGCTATCGACGAGCCGGGCCCGATATTGGCAGGCGGATAGTGAGGTCTCTTCCACTCACCTTGTTGCGCGCGATGGGGCGGCAATCTGGTTTGGAGTGTAATAGACCCCGGTGATTTCCCAGAGAGGAACCATACTTATATGTGGACTTATTGAGTAGGAGTTGCATGCTCATTCATTCATTCATTCACTATCCACTCGGGCTGGTGGTGCGCAACTAATTGTTGTGTACCTTCGTTATGGCAAGGATTTCGGTTGGGCGCACGACTAACCTGAGATCGGGGTTTACCACGTTGAGTCTGACTATCCAAATTTAGGTATGGGACTGGTTTGGATAGAAGTCCCTTGTGGTGGACCCCCTAGCCTGCGATACTACGTACTATCATCCCGACTTCACCCTCTAGCATGGTCATTCCATTCGCACCGCATATTGCATTACATCCGTGGCATATGACATTTTGGGTTACTGTGTTTCTGTATTTATATGGTTTAGATACGGCATCTGATATTTGACTCTTTATGACTCCTCATTTGTATAGTTGAACTACATCGCGTATTCTGATATTGCTTGACTCATGGACTTGTCAGTATTTTCGCTTACTCTGATAACATATGATTCATGACCTTGCGCCCATTTCGACATTGTATGATTATGATATTGCGTTGAATACTTGGCACTTACCTTGTGCACACACTTACACCACCCTCTAAGCTTTCTATAAGCTTATGCACGATAGATGCGTGCAGGTGACGTTAGGTTGCAGTAGCGCTGAGCTTGGAGCATGCAGCGGACCTCCGGAGCTTTAATTTTCGATATATGTATTTTTCTTTTCAGCATTGTATTCAAATGATTATATTAGTGGATATGTGATGATGATGTTGCCTTTATGATTTGGGTATACTTGTGGTTATGCTTATTACGAGATAAATGTACAAAAAAAAATCCTCGTAGGATCCTAGAATCGGAACCTAGCGTATGGACGCTAGGAGCCGAGAATGGGGTACTACGGAGGCTGTCGGCACCGGATTCGGCGATCGGGAATTTTGTGAGCCCGGTTTCCGAGTTCGGGGCGTGACAGCGCTGGCCGCACGATCAGGGTAGGGCATTGATCTGTTAGGGTGTCCCAATTTCTCCAAATTGCTGGATGAATGAATGTAACGAATCAACACGACCAACATGCTCACCATCACATCGCATTAGTTAGGATGGTGACTCGGTAGTTGAGGTCACATTGAGGGAGTGTTTGACATTGCGAACGTTAGACGGTGTCACTCGAGGGAGTGTTGGATGTGAGGGCATGCATCATATCATGGAACCATACATATGCATTAATAAGAGTAATTATGATTTTGTGAGTGATTGCTTTTCACTAACTTCAGCTATGAAATTGATAATATGTGTAACTTATGGTTAATGGTATCCACTGAGTTGATCACTCACTCCTACTCTGGGATGGTGTTTTAAAACACCGACAAGAACTTGTTTTAGATGCAGGGATTACAGAGTTTGATGCGCTTGATGGAGCAAGCGTGGACGAGGAGGAAGAGTGATCGTACTTCCAGATTTTCGGCGGGTCTCCGTAGACCGCCTTAGGATTAGCGATGAGGCCCAGGGCAGGGTTTTATATTTCTGGATTATGTGTATTTTTGTGGGACATGTTTACATTCTTTTACATTATCTTTTTGATGGATCTGCTTATTCCATGATAGTTGCACATGTGTTTATTGTTTTAGACTTGATTTATGCTGCATGGTCCACTTAATTTTCTCCCTTGCTTATGAAACAAACCAATTATGTGTATTTTTGTGGGACATGGCCCCTTACGTTCATTTACATTATCTTTTTGTTGGATCTGCTTATTCCATGATAGTTACACATGTGTTTATTGTTTTAGACTTGATTTATGCTACATGGTCTACTTAATTTTTTCCCTTGCTTATGAAACAAACCAATTATGCATATTTTAAAACCTAGTAGGGAATAAGTGGCACCCAGGAATTCGGGAGTCGAGTACCTACTCGGCCCCCGAAATTCGGGGCGTTACATGTCTACCTGTAAAGTGTTTATAATGAATAAAGTAAGTACTCGTAGTATATAGCTTTGGTAGAGATTGGGTGGTGAAACTTTCCAAAATCTGCAAATCACGTGAGAAAGACTTGATTTTTTTAGAGCTCTAAGAGAGCATTAAAGCATGCACATGCTAAACAGATTGGATGTCTACCACTCATCACAATGGGCCCCAATAGCAAGAAATAGTGGGGATGATGATGCTACGTAGGGGTGTACATCGAGTCAAATCGAGTCGAGCTGGCCTCAGCTCGACTCGACTCGATTGCTGGCTGACCCCAGCTTGAACTCGGCTCGGCTCGATCCTCGAGCTTGACTAGCCAGCTCGGCTCGGTTCGGTCAACAACTCGGGCCAGTTCGAGCCGAGTTCGCGTGTGCAGCATCAAAATCTCACAGTATGAAAAACAACAGCAGTGTTTTACAAGTATTTTATCAAACACCTTCTAAGCAACATAAAAATCAAGAAGAAAAGGGTATTTGTTTCATATACATACTTTCCTTTCCACTAGCCACACTTCGTTGAGTCATTTCATTATCAAACACTTGGTGATCAACATCAATATCAAAGTAACCGAGTCATCGAACTAGTTCGATCTGAGTTTGATTCGACTTGGGTTCGATGAGTTGAGTCGAGCTGGGGCCGCTCGAACTCGGCTTGAGCTCAACTTCGAACCGAGTCAAACCGAACTTTTCGAGTCGAGTCAAGCGAGCTAACCGAGCTAGTTCGGTTCGTGTACACCCCTAATGCTACGTGATGTTTGCCATCCAATTTATTTACCATCCAATTTATTTATAAGGTTGTGTGTAACTGAATGGATGGAGAGAAAATACAAATATGAGCTTGATCTGAAACTTCCATGGCCCTCCAGATTTTTTCAAGAGTGAGTCTTCGATCCCTCCTGTTTAATGCGGTGTTGGCCACTTAAGATTTGGATTTGCTTTAATTTTCGACTGGTTTCTTAAAATAAACTTATGAAAGAATGGATGAAAACACAAACATTACAGTGGGCTACACAGTGCTTGAACTTAAAATGTTTTCAATGGTAGATGTTTAATTTCCATTGTTTCGTAGGCATGGTTCACTTGAGTTTTAGAATTACTTCAATTTTAGGCTTACGCCTTTAATTGAGACATTATGGTAATAGAGTACACCGTTGAGCACCCAATTGGTGTGGAGAGAATATCCATTTCCTAACGCCTTTGTGGGAATTTCCTGGGCCGGAAACCTATTTGGGCCACCGTAATGTTTGTGAAAAATCCACCCTAGCCATCCGTTTTGTGAGCTCTTTCAAGACATGAGATCAAAAGTGAGCAGATCCAGACTCAAGTAGGGCCGCACCAAAGGAAATGGGTAGAAAAATTCCTACCGTTGAAAGGTACCCGGGTTCACATGCCATCCGTACCCTTTATAACGTCATTCATACTGTGATGAACTGAAAACATAAATATTATCCTAATTCAAAACTTATGTGGCACCACAAATATTTCAACTTCGGAAGTTCAATCCTCCTGTTTTCGGTTCACTTGAGTATTGGAACCGGCTCATTTTTAGTCTTATGAACTAAAACAAGCTCACAAAACGGGGTAGATTTCTCGTAAAAATCACAGTGGCCCCCACCTATTCCGAGCGCAGGAACAATGTGAAAATCTATCCAGGAAATCCGCGTCCCCGTTTGTCCCATATACGTTCGCTACGTGCACGGGAAGCTACCGGATTGGATTAGGTGCGGCTGGAGTTTCACCAACACAGTGCATTCCTGACCGTGGGGTTCACCTTTAGTGTATATCCACGCCGTCCATCCGTTTAAACTGATCATTTTAGGGCATTATGCAAAAATGAATTAGATCCAACTATCATGTTGATCATACCACAGGAAATAGTAACAATTTACCATTAAAAACTTATTGTGGCCCACAGAAATTTTCGATCAAGATAATATTTGTTTCTGAACTTTCATTCAGGTAGTTTGACCTTATCAATAGGTTGGATGGAAAATAAACATTAAGGTTGGCATTAAGGGAGCCTAGGAATGCTTTAATTGTGGATGTTCATTCACCGCTGTTTTCAGTAGTGTGGTCCACCTGAGATTTGGATATACTTTAATTTTGGGATAATGTCTTAAATTGGTCTGAAAAAACAGATGGACAACATATATATTCAATCTATACATAAAGGTGGACCCACAGCCAGGGCCGCACCGTCTTTGGCGAGGCCGGGGCCGCACCTAGCGAGCTTCCGGAAGCGACGAATGGGATGGTGATTGCAACAGGAAGTTGCAAGGCTGCACGCAAGCACTTTGACCGAATATTCGGAAACCCAGGTCATGATGATGTAGTCACATACATCACAGTGGGCCCCACAGTCAGGGGTCTCATCTAATCCGTTCCCGGTCTTGATTGAAAGAGATGCCTTTTGATTAATGAGGTTTGAAAAGCCTGCACACGTGAATCCTGCCATGCACATGCAATTAAAGATGTGGATATGCAAGCAAACCTTATGACTCTACCTGGCTGCTGGACGGAACTCCGTGGACACTATGGGCCTGTTTGGCTAATACTGTATTAGGTGGGATTAAGGTGGATGGGAATGTAAAAGTTATAATAAATGCATGTGTAAGGTATTGTCCGAATTTGGTTTATCCCATGTTTACTAATACTATATTTGGATTAATGTATGCATTAAAAAATAAATCCTAAGATTTACTTTCAAATTGCATTTAGATTGAAGGTGGATGCCGCAAAATTTCATCATATCCGTGGGATTAGTAATTTCATCTCACACTTTCCAACACAAGACTTATTTTTCAAAACCCACAAAGTTAATTTTAATCCCATTTCAAGATTCCTTCCAAACATGTCATCCTGAATTTCAAAGTGAGATTAGTAATGCAATCCCATTTAATACAACTTAATACCACTGTCCAAACAAGCCCTATGTGTACTTTGTCTATCCATTTTGCTAGCTAGTACATAGCCAAAAATTAAGGTAGAACAAAATTTTAAGCGGACAATGTCATAAGAGATAATGGTGATTGAACACCCATCGTTAAAAATTTATTACGAGTCATGAAAGTTTGAGTTTTTTCGTACTATATATATCACTTTTTACCCGCTGTCTTTTATGTGCAACCCAAACTTTACTTTCCCGAACTAATACCCCATTGTATGGATACACCATTTGTGGATGAAAATACCCTTCTTTATGGGTTGTATTCCTTTCGCTCACTTGTACCTAAAAAAACGTAAGAATGCATCTTCTTTTCACCCATTTTCTTCCTAAAATCTCCATTGAATCTTCATATATTATAATTCTACATCTGCCATCTTCCATCTTGTTTAGGGTTACGTTCATTCCCTCAAACTAGATGCATCTGTAAATGTAGAATCTTGAAGGGTTTTCTCCATAAAACGTGTTTTACTTCAACGCACTCTTCTTCTTCTTCTTCTTCATTTTTCAAGGAAGGACGAAAATGGTGCATCGATCGAAGAATACACGCATTGGAAGAAGAGGAAAACTTTGTGAAATGTTATATTTTGTTGTTAATAATATCTATTATAAAATTCATGTTGGATGAAGATTTGTTCGTGAATTGTGAATTAATTTAATTGTGGATGGTGATTTCTTTGTGATTAGTGATTTGTTTGTGAATTGCTACAATTTTACCGAGTTCTCGATGAAATTGACCAAGAACTTCATGAAATTGACTGAGAACTTAGTGAAATTGACCGAGAACTACATGAAATTGACTGAGAACTAATTGAAATTAACCGAGAACGTCATGAAAATGACCGAGTACTTCATGAAATTAACCTAGAACTGAGTGAAATTGACCGAGAAATTCATGAAATCGACCGAGAAATTCATCAAAATAACCAAGAACTTCAGTAAATTTCACGAAGTTCTCAGTAAATTTCATGAAGTTCTTGTTCAATTTCATGAATTTCTCTTTCAATTTCACGAAGTTCTAGTTTAATTTCATGAAGTTCTCGGTCAATTTCATTCGGTTCTCGGTTAATTTCACTTAGTTCTCCATCAATTTCAAGAAGTTCTCCGTTAATTTCATGAAGTTCTCGGTCAATTTTATGAAGTTCTCAGTCAATTTCACTCAGTTCACAGTCAATTTTACTCAGTTCTCGGTTATTTTCAATCAGTTCTCGGTCATTTTCAGGAAGTTCTTGGTCAATTTCACTCAGTTCTCGATCAATTTCATAAAGTTTTTGGTCAATTTCATGAAGTTCTAGGTCAATCTTAGGAAGTTCTCGATCAATTTCACTCAGTTCTCGTTCAATTTCACGAAGTTCTCGGTCAATTTCATGAAGTTCTTATAAGGCCCATATCCTACTCCGTACTGTTTCGTAAACTCCCACGATCCTCCCCGTCGAATTCCGGCAACTTGTGACCTTTAATTGGCATTTGCGCGCGACCCTATGTCGCATCCCGTAGATCTGAGTCGGCTCGACTCGAGACTTATACCATCGCGACCGCACCGATGTATAGGCCAATTATCGATGTTGACTATGAGTATGCGATAGTATACCTTCATGATACATGCCCATACGCATCATCTGCATGCATGTTATGAGATGTGGCTGATCATTGCATATGTCATTGGGAAGATTGTTTACTGGGACTCCCTGATAGGCGGAATTGTCCCACATGAGCGCATGGTACGTGCAAGATTGATACATTATTGGATTGTGTGACTCATGCATCTTGCATTGTGTGTTATTATTGCTGTACGCCCTAGCGACATCAGGGCTGTAGCCTCCGTAGGTATAACGCGGATGGCAAGATTGGAAACCGAAAATCTTTTCTCTACATGAGGTGCTATAGATGCCCCTGGGTGAAATTCCTTAAACTCTTATGGTACTACGAGGTCGCTCCAACGTCTAGACCGAGTGGATGCATGAGCGCTAAGTGCCGATATCAGGAGGCCTCGCTTCCCACTATATCGTGGTCGGTTGGAAGGGGGTGTGGCCTTACTCGCCCGAGATGAGGGGGTAAAGCTAGGCTGAGTTTGACCAGCTCAAGGAATGGGTCCGTTATCGACGAGCCGAACCCAATATTGGCAGACGGATAATAAGGTCTCTTCAACTCACCTTGTTGCGCGCGATGTGGCGGCAATCTGGTTTGGAGTGTACTAAACCCCGGTGATTATTCAGAGAGAATTGTACTAATATATGATGCTCCACAAATGAGCTGGTTTAATATGTGGATTGGTATGCTTAAGCTGCATCTTGCACATGACATTGGCTATGTAGGCCTCGCATCACATCGTATGACCTTGGTATGGCCGATAGCATTCATGCCTTACATCGCATAGTCTTGGTATGGCTGATAGTATTCATGGACTCACCAGCATATTTCACATTACTCTGATATTGCATACTTGCATTGCTACCTTGTGCACACACTTTCATCACCCTCTAAGTTTTCTATAAGCTTATGCATGATTGATGCATGCAGGTGACGTTAGGTCATAGCTGAGCAGGAGCAGGAGCGTGCCACAGAGCTTCTGGAGTTTCTATTATTATTATCTTTGTATTTTCCTTTATGCGCATTGTACTTAAAGTTTTGATTATAGTGGATATGTAGTGATGTTTCTGGTTGTTGTTGTTTGTGGGTTATGCTTATGGCTATGCTTCTTACAAGATAAATGTATGTCAAAAATCCTCCTTATAGGATCCTAGGATCGGAATCTAGTGTATGGGCGCTGGGAGCCAAGAATGGGGTATTATAGAGGCTGTCGGCGCCAGATTCGGCAATTGAAAATTTTGTGAGCCCGGTTTCTGAGTTTGGGGCGTGATAGTTCTCGGTCATTTTCATGGCATTCTCGGTCAATTTCATGAAGTTCTCGGTCATTTTCATGACATTCTCGGTCAATTTCACCAAGTTGTCGGTTAATTTCATGAAGTTTTCGGTCAATTTCATGAAGTTCTCGATCATTTTCACTTAGTTCTTAGTCAATTTTACTTAGTTCTCTATCAATTTTACTTAGTTCTTGGTCATTTTCATGAAGTTCTCGATCATTTTCACTCAGTTCTCGATCAATTTCATGAATTTCTCGATCAATTTCATAAAGTTTTTGGTTAATTTCATGAAGTTCTTGGTTAATTTCAGAAACTTCTCGGTCAATTTCACTCAGTTCAAGTTCAATTTCATGAAGTTCTTGGTCAATTTCATGAAGTTCTCAGTCAATTTCACGAGGTTTTCGATCAATTTCACTCAGTTCTCGGTTAATTTCATGAAGTTGTCGGTCAATTTGATTAAGTTCTCGGTCAATTTCACGAGATTCTTGGACAATTTTTCTCAGTTCCTGTTCAATTTCCCGAAGTTCTTGGTCAATTTCATGAAGTTCTCAATTAATTTCATTAAGTTCTCGATGATTTTCACTCAGTTCTCGGTCAATTTTTGCAAATTCTTGGTCAATTTCACTCAGTTCTCATTCAATTTTACTCAGTTCTCATTCATTTTTTTGAAGTCTCATTCAATTTCACGAAGTTCTCGATCATTTTCACACAGTTCTCGGTCAATTTCATGAAGTTCTAGTTCAATTTCACGAGGTTCTCAGTCAATTTTATAAAGTTCTCATTCAATTTCATGAGGTGCTTAGTCAATTTTATGAAGTTCTCGTTTAATTTTACGAAGTTCTCAGTCGATTTCATGAAGTTCTCAATCAATTTCATGAAGTTCTTGGTCGATTTTCGAATTGTATGAATGGTTCAAAGAATATCAAAGTTAAATGGGCCCCAAAATGACTTATTTATTATATCCACACCATTCATCCATTTGTACAGATCATTTTAGAGCATGAGTAAAAATATGAATCATATCCAAAGCTCAAATGGACCACACCAGAAATAGTAGTGGGGATAATGATTTTCATCGTTAAAACATTTGTAGGTCCCACCATAACGTTTATTTTTCATCCAATCTATTCATAGGGTAAAAAAGACCTGGATGAAGAGGAAAAACAAATATCATACTGATCCAAAACTTTTGTGACCCTAAAAGAGTCTCAATGGTAGATGTTCAATCCCTCACTCCTTTTTGTAGAGTGGTCCACTTGATCTTTAGATCTATCTTATTTTTTGGCTCAAGCCTTACAAGGAGCTCGCCAAATGGATGGACGGTTTAGATATAACATATACCTCATGATGGGACCCACAGAACTTGATGGCGTCAACACACCATGAAGATGGCGGCACCACCATGGAATGATCCGGGGCAGCAGCAGCACCACCGTCCCTAAGGTATTTTGGTCTCGCGGCACCATTGTCGTACAATAGGGTATTAGTTTGGGAAAGTAAAGTTTGGGTTGCACAGAAAAGACGGTGGGTAAAAATGGAATATACAGTCGGAAACAAACTCTAAAAGTTGTGGATCGAGCTAATACTTATGATTTCCTTTTATCCAAGTCTTTGTAACCTAACCAACAAGTTGGATAGCAAATAAATATTACAATGGGCCTTCGAAAGTTTTTAATGGTGAGCATTCAATTAACATTGTTTTCGTGTTACACCCTTATCCATAGCTCAAGTGGTAGACTGAGTGAAAGATATATCGTTTCAACACTGAGGTCTTGGTATCAATTCCCTAGTGGGGTGGCTAACAGTGAAGTGTGAACTGACTGTAGGGTGTACTAACAAGCTTTTTAAAAAAAAACACTATTTTCTTGTTATGTGTTGCACTTGAGATTTGTATTTTCCTTGATTTTAGGCTCATGCCATAAATAATTATCCAAAAAGGATGTACAGTGTGGATAAAACACATACATCACTGTGGGGCTCACAAAGCACCATCTAGTAGCTAGATATGTCAATGCACAATCCGCTTCCACAAATATTGCACATGAGTGTGATGTGCGAGCTTCATCAAGTAGGCCACAATGTGTGTGTACACACACACACAAATGGATTGTGCAATGTGATGTGGCACCTCATGAAACCGGGGGTGATCAATTTTCAACTTTATCCAAAACTCTGGTAAGCCATAGCAAAGAGAGAAGCAAATCAAGGGAGGAAACTATTTCCTTTTGCTAAGGCTTACTAAAGTTTTGAATCAGGGTAAAAGTTGGGCCTTGAGGGTTTCATGGGGTGTTGCATAATGTGGACTGTTCAGATTTTGGGTTCACATCATGTGTGATGAGGGTTTGTTTGTTTTTTTTTTTTTTTTATTTTAAATTTTTTTTTTTTTAAATCTCATAAGAACTCATAAAACTAGTATGCAGGTGTGCAGCTAAGCATTGACACACACACCTGACTATATATAGGTATAGGAATGGTCACATGCACACCTTTGCACACATGTCATGGGCACAATTTGAATGATCCACGTGATGCAGCACCCCTTAAAACCTCACAAGCCCAACTTTCAGCCCGATCCAAAACTCTAGTGGGCCATAGCAAAGAGAAAATGCAAAGCAAGGGAGGAAACTGTTTCCGTTTGCCATGGCCTATCGGAGTTTTGGATCGGAGTTGGGCTTGTGAGGTTTAAGGGGGTGCCCAATCACGTGGACCATTCAGATTTTGTGTCTATGACATGTGTGCAAAGGTGCGCATGGTGCTCACATAAGAAGGTGTGTGAGCATTCCTCTCTCTCTCTCTCTCTCTATATATATATAATATATATATATAATATACTATATATATTATATATATATATATATATATATTATATTATATATAAGCTCGACCTCATGGGAACTTCCCATGAGTTTGAGCTGTGTAGGTTTACAGTTGTACTGTGATGTGTATCAAACATCAACACCATGCATGCATTTGATGGGTCTCCTTTAAGTTATGGGATATTTCAAAAATCAGCAGTACATGAAACATAGGTGGGCTATACCTTTTAAAACCATGTGAAGACATGCCTAAAACATATAAAAGCACTTGGTGGGGCCTACCTAAGTTTTGGATGCGGCTGAAACTTGGTATGACCCCTCATCCAAGTAGGACACACACAATGGATGGGCTGGATTTGTGAACCACATCTCGGTGGGTCCAATAAATGATTATGAATGTTTTAATGCTAGGGTAACCCCTCTCAACTGTTGTATGTGGTGTGGCCCTCCAAAGTCATGGATTGACTTGATTTTTAAGCTCGTGGCCCACCATGGAATGGTGCATCAGATTGAAAGGGTAGATGTTCGACACACATCACGGTATGGCCCACACATCTCGACCTCATGGGAAGGTTTATATATGGGACAACGGTACTATGAGGTCGACCTCATGGAAACTTTTGATGAGGTCGATTTGTGTGGGCCCCACCATGATGTTTGTCAAACATCAACACTGTGCATTTGATGGGTCCCTTTTAGGTTATGGGATATCCCCAAAATCAGCCATATATGGAACTTATGTGGGCCATACCATCTAAAACTATGTGAAGACAAGCCTAAAACAAATAAAAGCATTTGGTGGGGCCCACCTGAGTTTTAAATGCGGCTAAAACTTGGTATGACCCCTCATCCAAGTGGGACACACACAATGGATGGGCTGGATTCGTGAACCACATCTCAGAGGGCCCAATAAATGATTATGAATTTTTTAATGGGAGGGTAACCCTTCTCAATTGTTGTATGTCATGTGGCCCACTCAAGTCATAGATTGGCTTGTTTTTTAAGCTAGTGACCCACCATGGAATGGTGCATCTGACTAATGTGGTAGATGTTCGACGCACATCACAATAGGGCCCACACAGCTCCACCTCATGGGAAGTTCCCATGAGGTTGACCTCATAGTACCATTTCCACACACACACACACACATAGCCACTAATCACTTGCTTTAAGAGTTCAAAATTATAGAGCGTGACAAATCATTTCCTTTATCTTATAACCCAGGCCCAATACCCATGGGCTAGGTCATCCGCCAAACCCCCCATGGGCCCACATCACATGGGTTCCACCTCGTATGAATTCTATTTAGCGCGCGCGCACACCCACACAACACACACACACACATATATGTGGTGTGTGTGTGTGTGTGGTGTGTGAATTGTCCATCTCAACGATCGACGAAGCTACGTTGAAATAATTAAAAAGGTAAAAGATTATAATCATTCAAAAGAGCCTTTGAGCAATTTGAACTCTTTTGCGGATTGTTTGTTGATCAAAGAAATGCTCGTAAATGCAAAGATATTGGAAGAAGATGCTGATTTTAGCGAGCTACCAATCCGAAAAATATGGAGGTCGGCCCAATATGAAGATGGATCAATCACTATTACATTTGGAACACTGTCACTTCTACGAATAAAGTGTAATATAATATTTGTATTACCACTAAATTTCTTAACTAAATCCGATCAACTAAATAATATTGAGGGGGATATTGAGGAATCTGGGGCTGTTATAGCTGATGACAAAGCTTCTGAGTCGATAAAGCCAAAAGAGTCCTCCATTGTTACAAATACGAAAGAAGACTGTATCTCTAGGAATTGTCCACCTGCACCTTATATGCTAGGCTGATAGTAGGTTGTAACTCTAGTATTGCTCAGTCCTCGTGCAACAACATGCTGCTCTATGAAGCACCTCGCTACTCTAAGTCAGGTTGGCAATCCTGTTTTAGTGGTAAGTTTCGCCTTTAGCATTCATCTTTTGACTCATTTCCACTCAGTTATACAATTGTTGCACCTTTGAAAGTCCTTGATTCTTAAGGCAAAAAAGAACTCATTGGAGGAATATCCTCGACCTTCATAAATTACCTGATATAACACTTGGTAATTGACTGAATATATGGCTTGTCGCATTTTCGACCAAACACCACTTTATCTCGACGCTAGGGTCAGTGGTTTGGGCTTAAATTGGACCCAATTAGTTCTAGTACACCTGCAAATCTCCCATGTACCACATGATTGAATTCCAAACCAACAAGTGTGAAATGAAATAGATGGTAAATAGAAAGCAGCTTTTTCGATGTGTCATGAAATCAATTTACTTTGCTATGAATAAGTGGTAAATGAAAAAATGGCTTCCTTTTTAAAAGCGGAAGAGTTGCGCGGGTAACAAAGGGGTCACTGGGCTATTAATCCGCTGTATATGTGGCATGCTAATGCTACCCCCAAACAATCCAATTATCAACCATATCACTAAAATCACACTAATAGAATGATCCAAACCGTTCAAATGCCGGCCATATAATGAATAGTGAAAAAACATTGACAAATTACATTGTCTAATATCCTTACTTTTGTGGCCTACTTGAGGCTTGGAATTTTTTCATTTTTGGCCAAAATATATATTTCAATGGGCATATTACAATCATTTTATCAAATAAATCATATGTACACTTATTTAGGACATTAAAGCTAATTTACTTAATTAAACATATGCCAATAAATATACTACAAATTCTTATGAATTTCGATTACAGGTTATCAAATACAATTTTTAGATCACAGTGGATTTCAATTATACATTGCTAAACATAACTCCCCTCCCCCCCCACTCTTTTTTCCCTTTAATTTTCCACCACCAATCCCATAGTTAGATGATTAAATAATCTTAACTTTTGGTTCACGGTACATCCAAATAGGATCCATAATACAATTCAATTTGAATTACTCATTTATCATGAGTTCAATTTTTAACTAATTTGTATTTGTTTGTTGATCATCCATTACACTCTGAGATACATTTAGAGCTGGGCATTGAGTCGAGTCGGACTAAGTTAGGGCTGACTCGACTCAACCCAGTTTTGAAATAGGCCTCGATCCGACTTGATACCGAGTCCAGCATGCCTGACTCGAACTGAGTTCAGCTTGGCCTGGATTGTTCCAGACTGAGTCCGATCTGTTTAGAAGTACCGAGTCGGGTCAAGTTGGCACCAAGTCAGATTAAGAGATGAGGGAGGGAGAGTGTGGAGAGGAGAGAGAGGAGGAGGAGGAGGAGGGTGATGGTGGTGGGTGGTTGCCGAGCTTGGAAGAAGAGAATGAGGGAGGGAGTGAAGAGGAGAGAGAGAGGAGGAGGAGGAGGGTGATTGAGGTGGGTGATTGCTGGGCTTGGAAGAGGATGAGGATGAGGGAGTAGAGAGAGAGAGAGAGAGAGAGAGAGAGAGAGCTAGAGAGAGAGAGAGAGAAGAGAGAGAGAGAGTTTGGGATCGAGTCGGGGTAGGGTGCGGTGGGTAGGATTAGAGAGTCGGGTTGAATTGGGTTTTGGATCGAGTTGGATCTAACTGGATCAAGTTTTGGGTTGAGTTATTGGGCAACTCGAACTTGCCTCAGTTTGAGTTCAGATTGGGCGAAACCTACTCAATTCAGACCGACTCACCCATTCGGTTTGGGTTGAGTCTGATCTAAATGAGTTGGACGAGTTGAGTTAGCTGGATTGAGTCATCTCGTGCGACCTCTAGATACATTCATCTTTAATGGGCCAATTTGTTGACATGCCCTAACACGAAAGTTAACTTGATTGGACAATCCTAGCCATCCTATCAATGTAATCTCCGTTCATTGACTGTAGGCCCATCGCTATTTTGCCTCTCATTTTTTTTTTTTGTGTTTGTTCATTTGTGGCCACTAATTTAACAAATCGGTCTGATTTTTGAACTACAGCCCTTTCACATGGTGGCCTACTAGATTAACGGTTCTGATTTCCCTACTACAGTGTCGCATGTATGGTGGATTTACTGTAGAGGAGCACTTCCATTTCCAAGAGCCTCTCAATCCTTCCAACCAAACCTCTGGCTACAAGTAAAGTACCTTTGATTTGAAGAATATAATCAGATCACCACGTGTAAGACTTTTTGTGCCTGTTTGGATTTAACATGGACGGGACAGAGTCGAGTGTGGCCCATTTGGATGCATTTCACAGAGGCCTGGTAAAGCGAAATCTTGTCCGTTTATTTGATGGAACTATTAATTGAATTAGGCCCAATCCAAGGGAGGGGTGAGTGAGCTCCAAAGACATGATCATGGTTATCTCACCTACAACTAGTTGGTATGTGGTGCCCACCATGGAGTATTCATGACATCCAAACCGTCTAACATGACTTCCCTGTAATGAAAATGATACATCCCAAAATCATGCCAGCCCAGTCATCAAGTGGGACACCAAGTGAATTTCAATGCTTTTGGGTGGTTGTGCATTAATTTCTATCATGTTGAGCACACGATACTTAGAACAAAATGATTTTTTAGCCATCTTATTTTCATGATGTGGCAACCATATTGGATGGATTAGATGACATACATACACCATAGTGGACCCAAAGGCAGCTAATTGTGCATTTTCTCATCTACAACTACTTGCATCTTATTATAATGATGATGATTGTTGTAAGAGAAGATTTGGTGACGTACATATGATTTGACTGACGATATGGTCTTTAACAAAGTGCAAAAGGCCAAACGTGATTCATGTAGCCCTCCCTTGAGATAAGGCTTAGATTATAATAATGATTATATAAATTAATTAATCCCATTAATACATATTTTATATTGTGACAACTTAACAGTTAAGACTTCAAAAGAGCCCCACAACCTAAATCTAACCAGACCAGATTTGAAGGGCCCTTTTGATAGCACCAAATAAGTTAGATAAGTAACTTATCTAAAATAAGTACGTTTGGTTTATTATCAATTATAAGTAAATTTTTATTTATTTATTTTTTAAAGTTACTTAATCACTTTAGTTTAATAAGTAGAAATCAAGATCAGCTACCTAAGGCATAAATAACTTAAATAACTTAGTATCAAAACACGCTGAAGCGACTTTAAGAACTGAAAAAAAATATAGCTTACGTAGGATGGTTCATATGACAGCCTTAGCAACCTAAGAGGGATCAATACTGCAACAATCGGTGTATGTAGGGCTGTCAACGGGCATGGCGGGCCTGATGTTGGTACCGGCCTAGATTTTGAAGTATTTGTGCCTGACTTGTCCGGTCCTATCCAAAATTTTGATTTTTCTTGGCCCTGGTCCTGGCCCACTGATGGTCCTAGTTGTGGGCTTGGCTTGGATTATAATTATTAATGTTGGGAAAAAATCTACAAGTCTGTAAATTGGCTTATGGAATGGACCAACTCTACCGAGCAAGCACGGGACCATGGAAACCCGAGCCCGACAAGGACTCAATGTCCGAAAGCAGAGCAACCTCGAAGGAGGTCAATGCAATTGTAAAGACACACAAAGAGCTTACAAGCTCACACAAGTGGTTGAAATACCGACCTATTTTATGGGTCGGCTAAAGGATGGTTATGGATCCCCTATCAATCAGTCACGTGTCGATTACGGATCGACCATAGCTCGGTCATAGATCGGTCGCAGACCGGCCATAGCTCGGTCATAGATCGATCATAGACCGATCACAGATCAGTCCCAAATCGGTCACAGACCGACTATAGCTCGGTCATAAATCAACGATACCTCTGGCGGGGTCAAAAGATTTCATCACCCAGATGAAGGGAACGCAAACCTTCCGGCTTGTTTGACGGTCGAAAATGGTGAATGTCGATCTATCGATCAGGACAATATCATTCATTCCCAACTCAGCACCCGCCTTGAGATCTGACATAAAACTGAACTACGGATTCAAAGGATCCTCGTAAGACTCGAAGATCTCTCTCAAGATCTTTGGAAGAGAAGATCAAATCCTGATAGACGCGGGAATCTACAATCTCTGGGAGGTCCTGGATCCTATGAGATATCTAAGATATCAGGAAAGGATCCCTATGGTGAGGGATCCTCTTTCTCCTCTAAATGTATGAGCATCTCCCACTGCTTGAGGTATGTTCACACAAACCCTAATACTCGACTGGTCTCTTTTCTGAAGACCCTACCCTACTTCAAAGACCCCAAGCCTGACTTAGGCATTAGAGAGTTCCTCGTGTAAGCCAGGGCCTCCTTTGTCTCTCACCTTTGCTTGTGCAGGTGTAGGAAGGTGCGCTGCGGAGGATCTGCCGGAAAACTGCACCAACAATTAATATAATAAAATTAGATAGGACCAAATTGTAGTTTCCTGATCATTCACATTGAGAGACATTGAGAGTGTGTGCTGTAAATTGTAATTGTAGTATTTGAAATGGGTTTCAAATGAATCATAAATGAAATTTGGGGGCTACTTCATCATTATGAGAATGAGCAAACATTGTTACATTTTTTGTCATTTTTTCTTTGATTTAACTAAGGGCCTATTTGGACACCACTCAGTAAGTAACTTTTTTAACTTAATAAATTACTTTAAAAATAAAACTTAAGTTACTTTGATAAGTGCAATTAAATGTAACTTATATGACGATATATATATATATATATATATATATATATATATATATATATATATATATATATATATATATATATATATATATATATAATATATATATAAATGGTTCTATGCGGTCGAGCTAGTTCCCATGAGCTCGAGTTGTGTGGGCCCCACCGTGATGTATGTCGAACATCAACACCGTGCATTTGATGGGTCCCCTTTAAATTATGGGATATCCCAAAAATCAGCCGTATACGGAACTTAGGTGGGCCATACCATCTAAAATCATGTGAAGACATGCCTAAAACATATAAAAGCACTTTGTGGGGCCCATCTAAAATTTAGATGCGTCTGAAACTTGGTCTGACCCCTCATCCAAGTGGGACACACATAATGGATGGGCTGGATTTGTGAACCACATCTCAGTGGGCCCAACAAATGATTATGAATGTTTTAATGGAAGGGTAACCCCTCTTAACTTTTGTATGTGGTGTTGCCCACACAAATCACGAATTGACTTGTATTTAAACTCAAGGCCCACCATGGAATGGTGCATCTGACTGATGGTGTTGATGTTCAACATGCATCATGGTGGGTCCCACACAGCTCGACCTATATATAGCCAAATGCTCAACTACGCACCAGTTCTCACGGAACTTGTATGAACTTTTTAGAACTTATCATACGTGATGTGAGTACCAAATCCGAATGGTCTACATAATGCAGCACCCCATGAAACTGTTGAGGGTCAAATATTGCATATCAGACCCCATCTATTACCTGGATTTACGAGCACAATATTGTTTAACGCCCGGTTTTAACTGTGTTTATGATACAGGGTGTATTTGAGAGCATGAACGGTAAAAAGTCGCTAAAAAGCATGGATTTAATGCTCTGATGACACTAAGGCAAGGGCCAGACTCCAGGGGACCAAGATCAACGCCAGAGATCCAAGAAAACTGAGGAACTGAAGCTCAAGTGGCCTGAAAGTCAGCCAGAATGCAAGATCACGGGGTTTCCACCATCTGATCGGCTCCGAATTTCATACATCACCTGAGGACCACAAATAAGCCGTACAGGTCAAATTTCAACTCCTGGATCCCTATAAAAGTGGGCCAACAGTCAGATAAGCCCTGTAACTCCTTAAGTGGGGCGGCCCACTTGACATCTGGATATGCTTCAGTTTTGGTTTCGACCATTTAAATGAGATATGAAGGCAGATAGATGGTGTAGATGTATCAGAGATATCAGTGTGGGGCCCACAAGAAGGCTGCATATGTACTACAGCAAGTGCACGCACGGTGCACCAAATCCATCAAACCGGTCAGCAACTGCTGACCCGTGAAGAATTCACGGAAGCCACTCCCACTGCGAAAAGAAGAACAGGGAGTTGCAGCTGACATCTAAGGGGGCCACCACCGTCGATCATTCGGTCAATCCAGACCGTCCACTCGCTTCAGAAGAGAAAAATGACCGTACGTAGGAGGTTTTTACAACTCCATGATCGCACGCACAGGAGAATACCATTCAAGCGTAGGACGAACGGTCGGGTCAGAATTTTGTGGGCCACATCTAAACTGATCTGAAAAACGTCATCCTTAACCGGTTTTTCAGGGCGAACTACATGGACGGTCTGGATTGTGCTGATACTACAGACCATGGGCCCCACCAGCGGAACAGCGAAAGAGAGTCCGAGCACTCTGTTTCGCAGATCCGAAAAACCCGGCCGCTGTGGGCCCTGCTGCGATCGTTTCTTCCGTCGGATCGATGATCCGAGCCGTCCAAATGGTGCACAGGTGGGCCTCTACCTCAACCAAGGAGCCTGAATAGCTCGGATCATGCATGTGCGGCCGCAGTTTGGCTCCCAAAACACAAAAACCGGTAACGCGTATCTGTTACCGCGTAAGGTGCTGCGTTCTCCGACTCCAGCAGGGTCTCCAGCAAACCGTCCCTGTTATAAAAGAGAGAGAGAGAATGGAGAGAGGGGATGGATTCATTGACGGCTGGGGAGATTTTTGCTTGGAGACGGGAAGGAGGCAGCGAGGTTTTCTTTTTCTGTTTTCTATTCCTATTTCTTTTCTTTTCTTTTTCTTTTCTTTTTCTATTTTTCTATGGATTCTAAGGAGAGTAGCCCATTCATGTCTGGCTAATCCCCTTAGCTAGGGCTAAGGGGTGAAGCTTGTAGTGGGATGGGAGATTTAATTTTATTTTTAACTGAGTTTTAATTATGATTTGAATTTGATATTTGTTTTATTAAGGGAATATTTTTAGTCTTTAATGATCTGTTGTGACTGAAATTACAATGGGTCTGCGATGGCTTTGAGTATCTCCCGTTCCCTTTTGTTGTTTATGATGTCAGGAAGCCCTGTTGTTCACCATCGTCTCCTGGGCATGGTTGGATGTCGGTACCCTTCCTAGCCTTCATAAACAAGTTGACTGGTTGGTAATTAGTTTAATTCTGTTGTTTACTTTGTCTCCTGGGCATGGTTTGGTGATGGAATCCATTCTAATTCATATACCTCTCATCTCTTGAAAACTATATCAACATCAATTCATTTAATGATTTGTGATACATGCATAAGATCTCCCTGATCTCTACAAGTGGATCCTCTGAATCCCTAGTTTCCCTTCCTCTGAATTTCTTAAAGTTTTAGATTAATTATTTCACAATTATTTCTCAATTGTTATTTGATTTAGAATTCATCTTAGTCTAGTTCTAGTTCTAGTTAGTTTCAGACTACGTACAGGTTTCAGTCCCTGTGGATTCGACCTCGGTCTTACCGAGTTTATTACTACATCACAACCCTACACTTGGGGAGTGAACAAGTTTTTGGCGCCGTTGCCGGGGATTGACGGCTACGTAATTTGAAATTAATTAGTTTTAGAATTAAGAGTAAGATTAGGACTTTACTAACATTTCTCTTTTGTAGGTTTCTGAGATAGCTTCTAAATTGGTACGCTCCTTCTTAAATCTTCTTTTTCTATCTTTAGAATTAAGGTTTGAATTTTAGAAAATTTTCTAATTTCTTTTAATTTTAGAAACTAACCTCTTGTTTGTAGGTTTTCTAACTCAGTAAGCTTTTTCTGACTTCTACTTTCTTTGTTCAAAATCTCTTTCATTACTCACTTACTTTCTAGTTTAGAATTTTCCTAATTTGTTTAGAGGTTCCTACTTCCTTTTTAGGATTTCTCTTTCCTAAATTTAAGAACTTAGTTGATTACTATTCTTCTTCTTAGGAATTTTTCTACTCTTAGGCCTATTTTAGGAACTAACTTATTTTGTTTTGTTTTGCAGGTCTCTAGCTTAGGGACTCCAATTTGGTAACTTCCTTCCAACCCTCTCTTTCTTTCTAGGTTTTTATTTTCTTTCTTAGGATTAGGTTTAGAATTTGATTGAGGGCTGTGAGTGTTTCATGCCCAAGTGGGCCCGTGGCGACACTCGACGTCTCTTGACTGAAGGAGGATTAGTTGAGGGGTTGACTATCCATCGCAGGATTAGACACCGCTCGAATTCCCCTGAGTTAATTGAGGTTATGGCTGCAAATCAACCTCAAGCAATACCTCACCACAGGGATGAGGAAACACATGATGAGAATGAGGTGCATCAAGCACCCCCGCCTCGTACTTTACGAGATTATTTACAACCGGTGGGGGTGAGTACACCCTCATGTATGATTTTTCCTGAAAACACAGGACAGATGGACATCAAGCCAGGAGTTATCCAACTCCTTCCTAAATTCCATGGGCTTGAATCTGAAAGCCCATACTTACATTGAAAGAGTTCGATGAGATTATAGCCACCTTATACTTTCCCAATGTATCCGAGGATACAATCAGGCTGAAACTCTTTCCTTTTCCTTGAAAGAAAAGGCTAAGACGTGGTTACATTCACTGCGTCCTAGATCCATTGGCACATGGAATGATTTGCAGAGGGAATTCATAAAGAAATTTTTCCCACACCATAAAACAATTACCCTCAGAAAAGCAATCATGAACTTCGCCCAAAAGGAAGATGAAACATTCTACCAATGTTGGGAAAGGTTCAAGGATCTTGTCAGTTCATGCCCACAACACGGTTTTGAAATGTGGCGCATTACAAATTTTTTCTATGATGGACTGACATCTTCCATGCGCCAACTAGTTGAGACAATGTGTAATAGAGAATTCATGAATAAAGAGGTCGATGAGGTATGGGATTATCTCGATAGACTTGCCGAAAATGCACAATCTTGGGACCATTACCCAAAATCAAATACCACGTCTAGGCCAACTCAATCTAAGGAGAAAGGTGGAGTATATCTCCTGAACGAAGATGATGATGTAAATTTTAAAGTGACTAATCTCATACGAAGAGTCGAGGCCATGGAAGGAAAGAAGGATAAGGTCAATGAAATTGTTTGCGGCATCTGTGATTGCAACATTCACACAACTGAAAACTGTCCTACAATATCTGCCTTTCGAGGAGTGTTGAATGAACAAGCCAATGCCGTAAACAACTATCAAAGACCTTTTACTGGACCTAACTCCAACACGTACAATCCTGGTTGGAAAACTCATCCAAACTTTAGTTGGAGAAATGGGCAAACAGCTACCCCCCAAGGTTTTCTCAATCAAAATCCAAATCAAGGGAAACCTCAAGAAGAACCGGTTCAAAATTCCATACAAGAGCTGGCTCAGGCGATGCGAGGATTTACTGAATTTATGCAAAAGATAGATTCTCGTATGACGGTTATAGAAAAGGGGATGCTTCCTGCACAACCTCTCCCCAATCCTAAACCGCAGTACGAGATAAATGATCCCAGCTCCTCAAATCAAATGGGGCACGCTAAATCCATCACCACTCTTAGGAGTGGGAAGATCATTGATAAAACCCTTCCGGTTAGGCCCGAAAAGCCTGAAGAACCAGAAGAGGACAATAATGATGGATCTAGTGATACCCCACAAAAATTAGAACCGGAACTTCTAGAGAAGCCAGTTGCTCCGTTCCCCCAACGGTTGGTTACACCAAAACGTCTTTCTAACTCTCGGGATATTCTGGAGGTGTTGAAACAAGTGAAAGTCAACATTCCTCTGCTTGATGTCGTAAAACAGATTCCCTCATATGCAAAATTTCTGAAAGACCTATGTACGACCAAAAGACGGCAGAGTATTCAAAAGAAGATTTTCTTAACTGAGAAAGTGAGTGCCATCCTGAAGCAAGACGTGCCGCAGAAATTCAAGGATCCCGGTAGCCCAACCATATCATGTGTAATCGGGAACCACCGAACTCGGTGCCGACAGCCTCCGTAGTACCCCATTCTCGGCTCCCGGCGCCTATACGCCAAGTTCCGATCCTGGGATCTACAAGGAGGATTTTCCAATGAATTTGTCTCATAAGAAGCATAACTACAAGTATACCCTAATCACAAAGGCAACATCATCATCACATATCCACTAATATAAATATTTGAATACAATGCTGAAAGGGAAATACATATGTCAAAAACCAAAGCTCTAAAAGGCCGCTGCACGCTCCAAGTTCAACGCTGCTGCAACCTAACGCCACCTGCAAGCATCTATCGTGCATAAGCTTATAGAAAGCTTAATGGGAGGTGAAAGTGTGTGCACAAGGTAAGTGCCAAGTATTTAATACAATATCAGAATTACTGGCATGAATCATACGATATTAGAGTAAGCGAAAATACTGCAAGTCCATAAAAAATATCATCAACCTCATCCAGGATATGTGATGAAAAGACATAGCAAGCCAATGTCATATACTGAGAAAGTAATGTAAATCGGCAATGTAATGCGGAAACATAATGAACCAAATATCAGATATCGAGGATGCAACACAATATGCAATTCGGAAGAGCTACGAATACCATCAGCCTTACCTAGGTCATATAAATGCAGAAATATAGCAACCCAAAATGCCATATGTCGTGGATGTAATGCGATATGTGGTGCGAATGGAATGACCATGCTGGAGTGTGAAGTCGGGATGATAGTACATAGTATCGCAGGCTATGGGGTCCATCACAAGGTACTTCTATCCAAACTAGTCCCATACCTAATTTGGATAGTCAGACTCAATGTGGTAAACTCCTTATCTCAGGTTAGTCGCGCGCTCCAACCGAAATCTTAGCCATTGCGAATGTACACGTAACAAATAGTTGTGCACCACCAGCCTGAGTGGATAGTGAATGAATGAATATGTAACTCCTACTCAATAAGTCCACATATCAGTACTGTATATCTTTGAGATTATCACCGGGGTCTAGTATACTCTACGCCAGCTTGCCGCCCCATCAAGCACACAATACAACTGGATAAGTGGAAGAGACCTCACTACCCACCTACCAATATCAGTCTGGCTCGTTGATAGCGGACCCATTTAGGAGCTGGTCAAACTCAGCCTAGCTATGCCTACTTCCTCAGGCGGGTAAGGTCACACCCCCTCCTAACCGACCACGACACAGTAGGAGACGCGACCTACTGGTATACGACCCTCATGCGCTCATATATATCCACTCGGTCTCAATGTTGGGGCGTCCTCTGGTACCAAGAGAGTTTAGAAATTTTCACCAAGGGTCATCTATGGTGGCCTGATGCTAGTATCAGATTTTCGGTGTCCCATCTGGCCATCCACGATATGCCTATGGAGGCTATGGCCCTAATGTCACTAGGACGTACAGTAATCATAACACATAATGCAAGATGCATGAGTCATACAATCCAATCATGTATCAATCTTGTGCATATCGTGTGCTCATGTGAGACAATCTCCTCCTATCAGGGAGTCTCATAACAATCTGCCCAATGACATATGCAATGGTCAACCTCATCTCATAACAAACATGCAGAGTATGAGCATGTATCGTGATGCTATGCAGTCACATACTCATAATCGGTATCAATAACCGGCCTCGATAATCAACATCGACAATCATCCTCGACAATGTGGATATTTAACCAACATTGCCCCAAGGAGTGGCCTACATAGAGCCTAACGTACAGTGGACCCATGGCCTCACAAAGGGCCTAATATACAACACCATGGGCCCCGCTGTAACGCCCTGAAAATTAGGGGTCGAGTAGCAACTCAACTCCCGAGTTCCAAAACATCACTTATGTAACACTTATGCTTTGATTTAATGTTGTCTGTGTTAGTACATTAATCATGAGTGGGATTATACCAAAACAGTAATACATACTCCAGATCAGTTGTAAAACGTAAGCGAAAGACTGAAAGACATAAATAAACGTATAAAGTCAAAGATCACAATCGGTCTCCAGAGTATGAACATAATACTGAGTCACTGTGTTCTTGAAATATTACATGTAATCTTACCAAAGTTAAAATATCAAAATGGTTCAACTGTAAATAAACCCTGTAGCCCCGTCAAACAGGAGAGCCTAAGCGAATCCATCAGAGAACTGCATGTAAGAGTACTCATCCTGATCGTCTTAATAATCAGGCTCTGCCCCGTGAGTCACGCCATCATCTGTAATCAAGACAGAGTCTGGTTTGGTGTTCAAACACCGTCCCGTAACGTGGGAGTGAGTGATCAACTCAGTGGAAAAATAGAGTATAGGTTAACATGTTATCAATTCAGTCAAGCAGTAATGATAAAGCAATAAATCACACATTCCTAGTACTATTGTTAATGCAAGAATGCATGGATGTATGATGCATGCCCTCGCCTACGCTCCCTCAGTAACTTCATCTTACGCTCGCAATGACAACACTGCCTCAGTGCTTGACTTGCATTGCCTGATTGCACGCGTAATGCAATGCATGTATATGATTACCAAGTTCTTATTAGTCCTTTTCATACAGCAGGATTGAGAAACTAAGGTACCTCCCTTATTTCATTTCCCAAACAATGATCCATTCTAGGGTCGTCAGTCCTAGGAAATCTCATACGATGTTATGGTTCTAGGTCGCAAAGGGCTTATCACCAATCAGTGCAGGCCTAGTTTATACTCTAGATGCTACGGAAAGGCTCGTCGCCTCTGCGCAGACTCAGGGTATACTCGAGGTCACTACAAAGGGCTCATCACCAATCAGTGTAGGCCGACAGCTCGAATACAGTGTCTCATACCACCGTATTTGGCTCACGAGTCTAGGTTGCTCACTGGTCACTACAGGGAGGCTCGTTGCCCCAGCGTAGGCCGACAGTTCGACCACGGTGTCCCGTACCACCATGTCCGGCTCATGAGTCTTAGTGGATCGAGGTACCAAGGTTAAACGGGATTTCACTGGTGAGTTTGGTACCTTAGGTTCAAGCAGTAGCGTCCATACATGGTGAACATATAATGGCGTGTCGGGTTACTTGACGTGCTCGACTAGCACGAGCGCACATTACATCGATCGACATGAAGTGCATAAGCACTTCGTGTGGCCTAACCACTGCCGACGACCAACACACGACTCGGGTTTGTCAAACACGTCCTTCGTGGCGAATGGAATCTCAACCACGACTTCAAACCTGTTACCGATTGCCTGGACTATCACATAGCCCCAATCACATTCAAGTCCTATCCAGAAAGCATGTATAGTAGTTTAAGCAGAATAAGCAGAATTAAACAAGCAATTCAAACATGTGAATAAACATGTCATAAAACACAATATAAACAGGAAATACAAACACATACATTTCATAAGTAAGCGATTAAATTAAACAACTAACATGGAGGAAATCATATACATCTCTAAGGTAGTTGAGAATCCTATCTCAACACCTACCTAAAGCACAAACATCTAAGTAATTACTCTTACAAGCATTTTCACAAACACTTAGAATACACTTATTAACATACATAACGTATATTAGCCAAATCATGTATTTGGGCGTATCCTTTCACCGAGTAAGTATTATACACATATATAGCATATACATACAGTAATTTATCATGGCAAACACACTTTCATAATTTGTATGTATACGGTATTTTCTACAAATATACAGAATACACTATACGTCATAATTTGCATACGTAATTGCATCGCAAAACGAACATCGCATTTTGCATGTACAATAATACCCAAATCATGAATCTATCATTATCTAACATTGAAAGCATTGAAAACTATAACCTAAGCGTCTAAAGTCTGCACCTTACGCCGATAAATGCGTAATGGAGTCAGTTTAAACACCAAGTCCTTAACAACGGTAGAACGACAACCTATGGCATGAAACAGGTTAGCTATTTCATCACTCACTCTCGTTGGATCTCTAAAACTGATTAGGGTTAGGATTTTTTACCAGAAAACGAAATTAGAATCGCCGGAAAAGCGATACAGTTGTGGTGGATAGGCACGTAGGATAGCAAGGATCGATTCCCAGGAAGGACACCAACTTCTCTCAAACTTTCTCTCTCTTTACTCTCTTCTCTCACCTAGGTTTTCTCAAATTCGTATGGTGTGAATGAGAGAGGGTTTAAGGTCCTTATATAAGCCCAGAATTGTCCGAAATAGGCCCAGGGCCAAGGTATACTTAGGTTATGTCCAAAGGGAGACTGTTCTGTCTCAACGGAGCACTTGCGGAGCCCCCCCTTGAGCCAAAGGTCGGACTTAAGCTCACTTATGACAGATCTAGGTCGAGTTCAGTTTTCATTCCAGTCGAGTTCCCAGATCACACGTGGCGGACCAGTTTCAGTTCAACGGTCACCGAAACTCGATCAGGGTTACAGATACACGAACATGTGCATGAAATTTCCCCTGATCGGAGGGTGTATTTGGGTCAGATTCTGACGGTCTGATTGCTTATATTAGGCCCGCAAGTGACAGGTCTCAGATTACTTAAATTAGATTTAATTTCTAAAGAAACTACGTTTTCTCACACTCTTCACTCCGGGCTCAAGCGAATGGCCGTGGGACACTATCTGGATTTGATCTCCAAGATGATTGTCAAGCCCAGCAATGCGGTCCTAATTATATAATTTCGTAGTAATCGGACTTTCGACGTGCGGTCCAGATCCGATATGGAGTTTCAATGTGCTCCCGAGAGTAACTGAGTAATGAGATTGATCCTAGATTTTAGGGTAACCTAGCGTCAATGATTCTACAAGTTTTGGGTCTTGCAGATCGTATTTAAAGTGGATCAAGCGGATTTCGTAGCTAATCTAGTTTAACACTTAGTTAACTTTGTCTAATTTCTAAAGGATTTAATCCTAAGTGATTTCTGCCTGAGGTAGTACTCGGGTATTGGATGGAATTTTTCGAGACGTTACACCCGCTCAAGGGCTTAATACACATCGCGATGGGCCTCTCCCATGGGCCTGATATACATCACGATAGGCCTCATTTATGGGTCATATAAACATCACGTTGGGCCTGATATATGGGCCGCATATACATCACAATGGTCTCGTCAATCGGCCTCGGCAATCAAATCGATGGTCGGCCTCAACAGTTGGAATCGACAATCAGCCTCGACAATCGGCTCGTATTCAATGGATGGTATTCACGTTAACAACCGCTCAACAGTCAGCCTCAAACTCGATCGCGAATGGGCTGCCATGGCAACATATCGGATTGCCTCGACAGTCTAAAGGGCCCTCACTAACATCATAGGAATACACACTACTGTGGACACAAATCGGACCCTCATCAAGCGACCTAGCCTCAACAGTCATCGGAATCGAACTCAACACAGCACGAATCGCCAATACGGAATTGGCCTATACAATCGACCTCAACAGTCAGCCTCAACAGTAGGAATCGGCCTCGACATCGGAATCGGCCTCGACAATCAGCCTCGACAATCGAAATCAGCCTCGACAATCGGAATCGGTGAGAATGAGCCTAACAAGGCCTAAGGGAAGGTCACAATGTGGACATTAAACCATCATTACCCATCAATATGGCCATTTAACCAACATTGCTCCCAAGGAGTGGCCCACATAGAGCCAAACGTATAGTAGGCCCACGACCTCACACAAGGGCTTAATATACATCACTTGGGCCTCATACAAGGGTTACATATACATCACAATGGGCTTATCAACTGGGCCACAAATACATCACAACGAGCCACGTACCTAGTCCTAATATACATCACTATGGGTTGCTCACATGGGCTACAAATACATTACAATGGGCCACATGACATGGGCTGGAAATACATCTCAATGGGCCTCATCATATGGGCCATAAACACATCATATCAGGCCTTGCCCATGGGCCTCAAATACATCACAACGGGCCACAACCCATGGGCTTCAAATACACAATAGGTGGGCACTACACATGGGCCTAATATACATAATAGGTGGGCCTTGCACATGGGCCTCATACACATCAAGTGGGCTACATCAATGGGCCTCATAAATGGGCTACAAATATATCAAGGTGGACCTCACAGATGGGCCACAAGTATATCAAAGTGGGCCTCTCGAATGGGCCACAAAATACATCAAAGTGGGCCTCAAGTGGGAGCTTGGATTACATCTAAAATCATTTCAATAATAGCAGGTGCAACATGTGTATCACTGTACACTATCTTTCTATGGGGTACATGGCTCACTAATGATAATCAGTACCGCCCAAAAGTGGTCCATGTGAATCAGCACTGTCCAAACATTGTCCATGTAAATCAGGACCATCCAAACATTATCCAGCACCGTCCAGCACAATCTGGACGGTGTGGATGAAATAAATACATCATGGTGGTCCCCCGTCCCTAGACGGCGTGGATGAAATCATCCATCAAGGCGGACGACACGTCCATCAAAATGGACAGATAGCGTGAATACAACACATCATCAAGGAAGGGCCCACCATAACGTTATTTTCCACCCAATTTGATCATAAGGTCACAAATACTTGACTTAAGAGGAAAAAAACAATTTTTATATAGACTCGAAAAGGGTTTCAATGGTGGATGTTCAATTCACCACTGGTTGCAGTGTGGTCCACCTGATAGACAACGTGGATATAAAATAAATACATCAGGGGTGGGTCCCACCGTCCAGCCATCTGGACGGTGTGGATCAAAGGGACCCACAGAACTTGCTGACGTAACTGTACCAGCTATAGCTGCTGGGGTCTCCACGTGGCTGGAGGTGGGCGGCCAGGGTACAACACTACATCACAGTAGGCCCCACATCCACCGTCCAGATGGTGTGAATAAAATACATACATACAAGGTGGTCCACCGTCCAGCACATCTGGACGGTGCAGACCAAATACAATTATCAAGGTGGGTTCCACATACACGTGGCCCACCGGTTATACATATAATATATTATATTTATTATTATAATTTATAATCTGCCCTGCTCCAGCGTCCAGGCCTGCTGGACACACCATTAAGGTGGGGTCCACACAGGTGGGCGATGGACAACATGGATGAACGCATGCATCAGGTGGGCTCCCACACAGATGGACGACACTGATGAAACACATGGATCATGGGCTCCACCGTCCACTGCTGGATGGTACACATATAAAACATACATCATGTGAGTCCCGTTCCTGTTGGGTGAATGGTAAGGATGAAACACATGGATCATAAGGGACCCTAGCAACCGCTGGACACAAGGTCCAACAACGTCCCACCTGATTGGATGGATGGATTGTTAGATACATCATGGTGAGATCCACATAGGTGGACGGTGTGGATCAAACACCCTCATGGTGGGCCATGCACAAACACACATCCGGTGGGCCACACACCTCATCATCACCATAAAATGAAAGAGAGAGAGAAAGAGAGAGGGAAAATGAGCGGTGATGGAGGGACCCCGCCACTATGGGTCCCTCAAAGCGTACATCAAGATGGGTCCCACCATAAGTGGGCCCTTAAATCACAAAAAAATCAATTCAAAAATTCACCCACCGATCATCTTCTTGGATTTCCTCTTCCACCGATGTGTCTTAGAGCTCCATGGAATGCACTTCAATGGTCGAGATGAAGCTTGGATGGTGGAGATGGGAGGTAAGAAGGTGAGCCACACTAGTTTCTCCATGGAAGCCATGGACGTTGGGTGCTTGGGTTGCTTGAGAGTAATGACAGAGAGACGAGAGAGAGCAGTGTAAGAGAGAGAGGGATGGGTGAGTGAATGATGGATGTGTACTTGAGTAAGAGAGTGTGTTGACTTTTGGGGAGGGTGGTTGTACTTGGGGATGGGATGGAGTGATGGGTTTTACTTTGATTGATTGATGTGACGTGTCGTAGAGATTCTCTCGGAATTGCAATGCGCGGTGTTTTCCTTGAACTGAACACGGGCCCATATCTCCTGGCCCGGGTATCGCCTCAGCACGCGAGACGCGGTGCCAGAACCACCGCGACGGCGCGGTCGCCTGGTACAAGTCTCAGGTCGAGTTGACTCAGATATGTAGGACTCGTCTTAGGATCGCGTGCAAACATAGGTTACAGGTTGCGGGTTGCCAGAATTCAACCGAGAGAATCGTGGAAGCCTACGGAATGGTACGGGCTAGGATACGGGTCTTACAGGAGGCCTCACATGATGTGTGGTCCACATCAAAGGTGGGGCCTACATGATGGAGGGTCCATATCAAAGACGAACTCCACATTATGGATGACCCACATCAAGGTGAGCCCACATAATGGATTGTCCACATCAAAGGTAGGTCCGTAATGATGAATGGCCCATATCCAAGTGAGCCTCACATGATAGACGACCCACATTGAAGTTGGGGCCAATGCTCCATATCAAAGGTGGGCTTCACATGAGGAGCGGTGGATATGGAAGGTGGTCCCATGTAACTGGCAATAACGTTAAAAAGTGTGCTCCACATGATGGTGACCCACATCATGGTGGGCCCTATATAATGGACAGTCCACATCAAAGGTCAGCCCCTAATGATGAATGACCTACATTCAAGGTGGGCCATTAGATGATTGATGACCCACATTGAAGGTGGGGCCCACACTATGGACACTCCACATAAAATGTGGGCTCCATAAGATGGGCGGTGGACATTGAAGGTGGGCCTCATATGATGAGCAATTTATTTTGATGGTGGGCCATAGATGATGAATACCCACATCAAGGTGGGCCCCATGTAATGTACAATTCACATCAAATGTGTCAATGATGAATGACCCACATCCAAGGTGGGCCCCACATGATGGGTGGTCCAATCAAAGGTGGGCTTCACATGATGGGTGGTAGATATTAAAGATGGGCGCCAAATGATAGATGACCCATATCAAGGTTGGCCCCACATTAGGACAATTACATTGAAGGCTGGTCGCTAATGATGAATGCCACATATCCAAGGCGGGGCCTCACTTGATGAATGACCCACTTTGAAGTTAGGCCTTCATTGATGGACGGTTCACATTAAAGGTGGGCCTCGCATGATGGATAGTCCACGTTGAAGGTGAGCCTTGCAAGATGAATGGTCCACATTGAAGGTAGGCCCCACACGGTGGACAATTCATATTGAAGACATGGCCAAGGTGGGCCTAATGTAATGAATGGTCCACATCAAAGGTACGGCCCACATGATGGACGGTTGATATTAAGGGTGGATCAAACACTTGAGGGATAAGTATTTATGCATGTGATGTTGGAAACCAAATATACTTCTCTATTTTTTAATTGATAAGTAAGTTGTCTACCAAACTTATTGAAATAAGTAGAGACAAGATAAGTAATTACTTTAGGCATAAGTAAATTATATATTGTCACGCCCCAGACTCGGTGATTGGACTCATAAGGAACCCGATAGCCGGTTTCGGCCGCAACAGCCTCCGTAGCACCCCATTCTTGGCTCCTGAGGCGAGATTCTGATCCTGGGATCCTATAAGGATGATTTCCATATCACAATTCCAATCCAATAAAGCATACCCAAGATCATAACAAGTAAATCTCAAAAATAAATCAAGGAACACACTGCAAAATCCACTAAGAATTTAAACTTTACAGGTACAAGGTTCAAAAGAAAATACGTAATGTAGAAAGATAGAAGGAAAGGTCTTCAACAGGTCCTCAGCTCGCGCAAACCAAAACCACGACTCCTTTGCTACTGCGCTGACCTAGGATCTCCTGCACGCATCAAACGTGCATAAGCTTATAGAAAGCTTAGAGGGTGGTGAAAGTGTGTGTCAATGGTGCTCAGAAGAATAATGGAGATACAAAAGGGAATCATGATCAATGTCAATATCACAGGCCTTACCAAGGCTGCTATGAATGCGAGAAGCCATACCAAGGCTATGCAATGCAATACATGAGTACTGGGCGTCATACCAAGGCCATATAATATAAGGCTTATACAGCCGATGCAAATGCAATGCGAAGTGATGCCGGTCCTCATATCTAATCCACATATCAAGTACAGTTCCATCATAAGGAATCCACCAGGGTCAAATACACTACAGGACAACTGCTGCTTTACAGACCTGCACAGTCAAACGAGCGTAAGAGATCTCACTACCCGCATGTGGACAACCAATCACCAGTGAGGGTCGATGGTAGCGGACCCACTCACAAGCTGGTCAGACTCAGCCTAGTAATGCCCACTCACTCAGGCGGATAAGGCCACATCCCATCTCAACCAACTACACGACAGTGGGAGACGCGGCCTAACGGTGTAAGGCACTCGGGCGCTCATAATTTTCACTCGGTCACGGCGTTGAGGCGTCTTCCAGGTACCTTAAAGGTTTAGGGGCTTTCACCTAGGGATATCCTATGCACCCTAAATGCTCAAATAATATATTTCCGGTGTCCACATACAATCATCCACGAATATACCTGTGGAGGCAAGGCCCTGGTGAAACAAGGGCAATAATATCCATGAGATGCGATGTCATATGCATGAATCACGCATACCAATCATGCACCAGCTCCAAGCACTCAATATGCACAAGAGGGGAAAACTCCATCCCTCTATCATACCAACCCAATGACCCCACACTAATACTCTCTAACCACGTAATGATGCACATGGGTCATGAGGGTGAAATAAGTGCGCCACACGGCGATGATGATGTGGAATACACTCCTCCTTCCCAAGGAGGGATCAAGTCTAGGCACTTAGATAGATCCTCTAAGGAGAAATCCTCAAGCGGGGGCCCAATAGATTGGGGTAGCTCACAAGGCTAAGGAATACAATATATGAGCCTAGAAAGGTATGCGGTCCTAATAAGGGTCTATGGTGGGCCTTTAACCACCTATAGAAAACCCATAGGCCTACGTTAGGATCACCAAGGAGGACATCCAACCTCAATTGGTTCCCAAGAGATAGCCCGCCTAAAATCAAACGCGAATTAAGGCCCAAGGCCTATACCAATACATGGGCCTAGTGGGCAATCATACAAAGCCCAACTCATAAGTAATATTGTGGGCCCATAAGCAAGGTTTGATCCCAAACATAAGGGTCATAAACTCACATATTGTGGTTGTCCTAATGGGCAGACCGTTATTCCAACCATATGGGCAATTCTTATGTTTAATTCAAGTGAATTAGGCCTTACAACTTGGCCCAAGTATAAGGTTATTTTGGTGGGCAATCTAAAGGCCCAACTACTTGTGAAATTTTGGCTCATAAACCCATCACAATATGTACTAAAATATAAGCCCAAGGGTCCAATGGACCTATCTAGAAAGTTCCAGCCCAACTGGGCCTAAAGAATCCACCAACTAGCTATATACATGGACCCAATAAAACCCAACTGGGGTGGGCCTCAAATGTGCATTAATTGAGCCAAAAGCATGATAGGAAAAAGGGGCAAGATGTGTGTATAAACATCCCCAAATCTGGTGGGCCATGCTGTCCCAAAACATACAATTATGGGCAGCAACTTTTAGGCCTATTGCTAAAATTCCAGCCCACCCATTCTTTGGGCCTGCTGGAGTCCAGAAATAATCAACTTATATAAATATTTTGTTCCCTGGTGACCCACACATATCATTGTGGGTCCCACCAGATAAGAGGAGTGGATACAACACAAACATCAAGCGGGCCCATAGGTTGGGCATCCTTGGTGGATGGTCATGGGGGCCCTGGGACGGCTGCCTAATGGGCATCAAGGTGGGCCCTATATGTGGACGTCCCACAGGGGAGGTGGGCCACGTCTCATATGGACCACCTAATGGAGGGATGACGTGGATAACACACCACATCAAGGTGGGCCACTTGGAGGGTGGACGGCCAGCCATGGCTGGACGTCAGCCTAGCTGGAACGTTGCCAGTTCGGCAGCAAAACCTCCTATGTTGAGTAAAAAAAATGGCGGCCCACACCCCCAAGATGGATCCCAACATGCTGGGCCATAAGATGGGCCAATTAGGAAGCCTTAAGCCGAAGCAAAACATGAAACAACCACATGGACAACAAGGTCTAAACAGAAAATCTGCTGCATAAAAAAAAATGTTGCTGTCTATACAATGTACACCCAATAAAGTGGGCCCAATCTTGTCCAAAAGGGGAGAGATGAGTGGTTAATATTTTTGTTAGAAGGTATAGTAAGGTGGGGTCCACAAAAGGTGGCCCACCCCTCAAAATCCAAACTGAAATTTGTGTTTTCGCTTCATTTTATAGGGTTGGACGGTCCAACAAGGTGGGCCGTCCACCCCTATAGGCCTGCCCTTTTGGGTGCTTTTCGATGGACATATGGAGGAGGGTTTTAACATAGTTTAAGGTGGGGTCCACTCCTTCAAGGGACACCCCACATAAGGGAGAAAAGGGATCGAAATCATGGGTAAACCCCAAATCAAAAATCCGATACAATATTTCATGCGAACAGTCCAGAATTTCTGGACAACCATATATGGCTGGATATACCAGCCCATATCTAGATAAATACATCAAATAAAGAGAGGTGTGGCCTTCCTTAGTGGGCCCAACAAATGTCCAGATCATAAACTCAAGTCTACACACCTTGCATGCATCATTTGGGCAACAAATGGGACATCCAAAATCAGGGAAGTAGTTAGCATGGGCTTCCCACCATTGCTGAATTTTCTGGATGTCCCAAGGCCCACCAAATGGGCTACACACATCAGAAAAAATCAAGGAAAAAAAGGAGAGAGAGGGAAACAATCCGGCCATAGGGAAAGGGCTCCGCCACTAATGAGCCCTCCCAAGAACAATCACACCACACATCTTCATTGATTTATAATTACAACATGAATCTAGCACATGCATAGTCTATAATCAAAATGGATGGTTGGGATGCGATCCTCACCATGATGTTAAGGTCTAGATGACTCATCATGCTATGAAATCAAAGGATACCACCATGATGGGGTCCATAGAGGAAAACCCCATGCATGGGGTATGCATGCATAAGATAGGCCATTTGGCCACATTGAAGGGATTGTGTAGGATCTCCACCATTGATTAGTGGGTCCTACGCTTCCCAAACGAAAGGAATAAGAAGATCTATACTAGAGAAATGAAATTACACATCTAGAGGAGCACCCACCTCTTGATCTCCACCAAAACTCCAACACCTAGCTCCTAATGCTCCAAGGAATCAAGATCAATAGGTAGGATGTGTTTGGGATGGATGGATGAAGAGAAATTGGAGGAAAAGAGGGCTGGAATGGTGGGACGTCCAAGGTCTCTCTCTAGCTTGGGAGAATGAAATGAGAAAGGAGAAAATGAGGGAGAAGAGAGAGGAGAGAGCTTGTAGGAAAATGATCATTGCAAATGGCTCGAAAAGAGCAACCATGATGGTTTCTCTCTAGGGAAGGGTGGCATGGATAGAGAGCTCATCATGAGCTAGCGAAAGAAGACCTAAATGGTGGCTATAGACTAGGGATGGGTAGTGTTAGGGATGTGGGTAGTGTGAGAGGTGGAACTCAAGGTAGTGTGCGTAGTGTGTGTTGGAAATTGAGCAAATGGGTAGGCCATCTTGGAAAAAAGTGCATATCTCTCTAGGTCGGCCACATGATCATGATCAAAGGGCTAAAAATGAAATGCCTACATCTTATGATCTACATATCAGATGGACGCACGGGACGCATCATTGGAACCACAACGATGATACAGACAAGATGACATAGGTTTCGGGTCAATCCAGGTCGAGTCAACGTGACCGGACTTAAGGATGACTGCAAACACTATCCAAGGGTCGCGGGTCACCGGGAATCGACTGGTAGGACCGCGGGACCAAGAGAAATGAAATGCACACACACACACACATGCACACGGGTCAAGTCTTACATATATGTAAAGTAACTTGCGATCCAAAAGCTCGTTAAATATTTGTAATTCAATTAACTTATACACCCAAACACAAGTTGGAGTAGAAAAAACTGCTTAAGTCAACATTAATGCCTTGCAAATATTTAAGCATGGTTAACCATGGTTAACCATGGTTTCTTGATGGTGCCATTATTTTTTCACCACATGTTTGGATGAATGGTGGAAATGAATTATAATAACTCAAGTCAACAAAAGAGGAAATAACCACCATGGAGCTACCTCTATTAAAGATTATATAGGAACAACAATTGAAATAGTTTGAAGATGGCAATGAACAGAATTGCATGTAATTCATTACAGTTTAATTCACCTAAGCATATCCAAACGTGTCCTTAATTAAAGCCTACGCGTCATTTTGGACATGCCATCTGGCAAAGCAGAGCTGTTGGATTAGGTAGCCCTAATTTTAAACCAGCACGGGTAACAACTTTCATTGTTAGGCTTTTTAAAAGTCCAAGATTTGTACATGTTTGGCTGGCCCACCCTCACTAATCACTTTCATGTTCCTTCCGTATCTTTTGCTTCTGATATCAATCATATGGTTATAATTCATAAATCTTCCTTTCTCAGTAGCTTGTCTATTTCAATAATCGATTACCATCAAGTACACGCCATGCATTGTGACCCATGATGTTTGGTCTAATTCCAATGGCTAAGATGTGATATGACTGATAAGTGTATATTGCTTTGGGAGATGCAAATTCAATTTGAAAAGAAGGTATCTTATTTGTGTGATTTGCCTTCTAAAGACCTAATTTTTTTTATGTAACAGCCCGGATTTTTCCCAACCTTGAATTAGACGTCCTTAGGCGATGGGTCGATCCTAACACCTTATTAACTTGTCAAAACTCAGTCCCAAAGGCTAAAATCGCTTGTGAACCCATTTCTTTCACAAATCCCACCCTTTACCACCTTGTTCTTTCAATTTTTCTAAGCAATTTCATCCTAGACACTATTTTAAAGTAGCTAAGTAGTATAACTTGGATCACTTTATATACAAACTACAAAGGCCCAGGTACCACCTCAGATAGAAATTACTCAGGACTAAATCCTTCAGAAATTAGGCGGGAATTAGCCAGTGTTAAACTAGAGTACCTGTGAAATTAGCACCAACCACTTTAAATACGATCTACAAGATCCAAAACTTGTAGAATCATTGACGCTAGGGTACCTTAAAATCTAGGATCAATCTCATTACCCGTCTGCTCTCGGGAGCATCACGAAACTCCGTATCAGATCTGGACCGCACGTCGGAAGTCCGATGAACACGAAGTTAAGGAATTAGAATCGCCTTGCTGGGCTTGACAACCATCTCGGAAATCAAATCTAGAAAGTGTCCCAGCGCTATTCGCTTGAGTCCGGAGCGAGAGAGTGTAAAAACACTTGTTTTCTTTACAAAATAAATATCTTGAATAGTAATCTGGTACGTGTCGCTTGCGGATCAGTTTTAAGCAACCAGACTGTCAGAATCAGACCAAATTACACCCTCGGATCAAGAGAAATTTCATACACATATTCATGTACTCGGAATCTCCGATCGAGATTGCTGATTATTGAACTGAAACTGGTCCGCCACGGGTGATCTGGAATCTCGATCGAAACGAAAACTTAACTAAACGTAGATCCGGTGTTGGTGAGCTTAAGTCCGACCTTTGGCTGAAGGAGGCCCGCCAGAAGTCCTCCGTTGAGCTGAAACTGACCCGCTTTGGTTATAACCTAAGTATACTTTGACCTGGAGTTTGTTTCGGAGAGTTTTTAGGCTATATAAGGACCTTAAAACCCTCTCTCTCACAGCCATATGAATTTGAGAGAAACCCTAGAGAGAGAAGAGAGAAAAGAGAGAGAAAGTGTGGGAGATGTGGGAGAATCTCCCAACTGCTATTCCCTGCCGCTACACAAGCTGCACCACCCCATTCTCATCGCTTTCCCGGCGATTCCGGCGTCATTTCTAGGTAAGAAACCCTAAACCTAACCTGTTTTGGAGTTTTGATAGTTGTAGGTTATGAAATAGCTAACCTATTTTGTTCTATAGGTTACCAAACTGCCATATACAAAAGCTTAGCAAACCTATCGGATCCGTTACGATTCTACGACAAAAGGTGCGGACTTTAGGTGTATAGGTTATGGTTTTCAATGCTTTCAATGTCAGATAATGATAGATTCATGATCTGCATGCAATTGCACATGTACAAAGTACTGTCTGTTTTCCGTTTCGATTAAAGATGACGAATATGGAATTTTACATACTCTAGGTATTTGTAGAAAGTACCGTATACGTATAAATTTTGGAAATGTGTTTGCCATGATTATTTGCTGTATTAATATAATATATATGGATAAAATACTTAGTTGGCGAAAGGACTCGCCATAATACATGATTTTCTAATATACACTATGTATGTAGAAATAGTGTATTCTAGAAAGTACCGTATAAGTATAAATTTTGGAGATGTGTTTGTCATGATTATTTACTGTATGAATATATTATATATGCGTAAAATACTTGCTTGGTGAAAGGACTCGCCCTAATACATGTTTTGCTATTATACACTATGTATGTTGTAATAGTGTACTCTAAGTGTTTGTGAAAATGCTTGTGAGAGTAAGTGTGTGGATGATGGTGCCTTAGGTAGGTGTTGAGATGAGATTCTCAATTACCTTAGAAACATGTATGATTTTCCCCATGTGGGTCGTTTACTTTAACCACTTACTTATGAAATATATGTGTTTGTATTCCTATTTATGAAGTGCGTTATAACATGCTTTATAACATGCTTTATGATATGCTTGTTAACATGCTCAAATGATTGTATGATTTTATTTATGTAAGGCGTATGTTTAAATTCATGTTTATGTTGTATGATCCGTCATGGGTGATGGGGGAGTGGTGTAACAAATGCGTGTAACAGCCCTGACAGCCCTTTGTAGTGACCTCGAGCATATTCTGAAATTGCGATGAGCCTTAGAGTTTTGCCGCGGTGTATAGAGTATGAACTAGGCCTGTTTCTGTATAGTGATGAATCGTTAAAGAGGTGATGGGGGAGTGGTGTAACCTTTGTGCGTAACAGCCCTGACAGCCTTTGTATTGACCTAGAAAACACACCATTGTCTGAGATTAACTAGGACTGACGACCCTAGAATGGATCATGTTTGGAAATGATACAAGGGAGGTACCTTAGTTTCCCAATCCTGCTGTTTGAAATGGACTAATAAATACTCGATAATCATGCTCATCATGCATTGCATGTGCATGGAAGATGTGGAGCACTGAGGGATGAAAGCATGCCGCGAACGTAAGATGGTGTCGCATGAGGGAGGGTATGGTGGGGGTATACATCATGACTGCATTCATACTTGCATTAATAAGAGTAGTTAGGAGTGTTTGATTTTACTGCTTTATCATTACTGCTTGACTGAATTGATAACATGTTAACCTATGCTTTACTGTTCCACTGAGTTGATCACTCACTCCCACATTACGGGACGGTGTTGTACACACCAACCAGATTTGTTGAGTCTCAGGTGATGGCGATGCTTATGAAGCAGAGCCGGACTACAATGATGTGAAGGAATTCTCCTACTTGTAGCTCTCTGACAGGTTTATGAAGACCTGGTATTGTATTGACGGGGCTATGGTACTTGGAATAGAAGACATTACACTTCCTCACATTTGGTATATTTTAGAACTGTACTTGTAATTATTTAACCTGGTAACATTATCACACTCTGGAGACCCACCACTATTTTATATTGTATATATATATCTATCACAGTCTTCCGCTTGCTAATTCACTGTCTCTGGAGTATGATATTCTGTTTAGGCTTAATCTCACTCATGTTCAATGCACTAATACAGACAACATTCAATCATGTTGCATAAGTGATGTTCTGGAAACTCGAGAGTTGAGTTACTACTCGACCCTTGATTTTTCAGGATGTTACATTTTATTTAAGACTTTGCAAATTGTATTCTTGTTAAAGGAGCCAATGCGAGATTGTAAAATAGATGAATTATAGCAATGAGATGCTATAGAAAATATGAAGGGGAGATGATTCATTTCCTTCACAATGTGTACTGCACACGTGGCGCATACGTGGATAAGATTTGCACCTGTCATTTTGTAACAATGAAAGGACACATTGATAGGCAGATCCTGAGCCTATAATCCTTGCTCGATGAGTCCCATACATGGATGACAACCAACTTCGTTTATGACATGGCTGGGATTGTTTAGCTAATGCTAGTGTTTGCTTGGTGGTGTAAGACTCCGTGGATGCTGGAAATCGGCGCCTACGCTGATTTATGTTAATGGTGGATGATTGAGCTGATTTGGATTGTTGATGTAGACTTGGAGTCGCCACTAGCCGATTAGCTCAAAATTCCGTAGTCGGCTAGAACCTACAGAATTTGTATAAACCAGAGAATCCAAAAACTCTCTTGCTTTAAGTTGATTCCTGATCTATGGCATGAGATTCTGAGTAAGGGACCTCAGTTACAAAGAGGAAAGGTGTTAGGCACCCTCTCTGCCCGTATGGGTGTACGGTCTCTACTTTGTGTGGTAAGATGATCTTAGGGGATAAGAGGATAAGATTGAAATGAGACTAGGCAGACTTAAATATTTCTGATGTGGCAAGGTTCGGAATTTCGACAAGCCGTAGAGCATACGTTCAAAGAATGCCTAGAGGAGCTTTTCAACAGATGTAATGATGCTAAAATATCATTAAAAGAGGACTAGACAACTATGAGTTTTGTTCACTCCCCAAGTATAGGGTTGTGATGTAGTAATAAACTCGGTAAAAATGAGGTCGAATCCCAGGAGGACTGGTCGTCAAAATTCAGATTCACGATTCTCCTTAACTAATTCAACAAATAAAGGATCAAATTGCTAACACAAATCTATGGAAAATAACTATTGAGAATAAGGAAGAAAATTCAATCAGAGAGAGCACTTGGACTTTCGAATCCACCCCTAATTATCCTAACATTGTTTTGTCTGTAATTCACCTTAAATTAGATTGATCAACTTATCTAGAGAAAGCACAATCTGTGTCCTTAATCGGGCATACAGATTGTCTAATTCCTTCAAAGAATGCTATGAATAACATATCCCATGTCCAAATCGGGCATATGGAATATGCAGTTCAGTAAAGCACCATGTTTCTTCCTCTACAGGAACCTGTTCATGATCAGATACAAGCACCTAGAATAAGCATCCAAACCACATCCATCCATAGACTCAAAAGTTCATAGATGGAGAAGTATAGAATTTAAAACAATCAAGCACACTAAGGAAAGAAACAAATCAATCTAATTAAAGTAAATCAACATAGAACAAAGGGTATTCAAATTAGGGGTTTCATCTCAGCCCTAGCTGAGAGATTAGTTACCCATAAACTCCATTAAACAAATGGAAAAATAAAGATAAAAAGTCATAAAAGGAAAATCAAACCAATTTCTCTCTCTCTCTCTTCTTTCTTCTCTCTCTTCTCTTTCTTCTCTCCCTTGCTGTAGATCTGGAGCTCCTCCCTGGTTTTGAATTTCTGAATAATTTTCCCATGTCCAAGACTCCATTTTTATAGTTGTTGGAAAGCTAGATCAGTGGCAGAGTTGTAGCAGGACATGGAATGGAGATTTTCGCAACCATGATCGGTGGGCCCCACCGAAGTGTTTTCTGGAAAATCCACCCCGTCCATTGGATTCAGGACGAAATTTCAGTCAAGAATGGGTGGTTTTGAGCGTCCATTAACGCGGCCCAGAGAAGAAAAAACGAAGAGATCAGTTTTGAACATTGCAGGGCAGCCCTTTTGTGGCCTCTGTATCATGCACATGTGTACGCATGGGAGTGGAATATCAGCTGGGTTTGTAGTGCTCGCGGCCTTCTACAAGATGGACCGGTCGGATCAGTCGTACGGGCGACGTGTGGGGCCCACAGAAGTTTGCAAAAACGGCCAGCGCCGTTCGTCGCTGACGCGGAAACAGGGACGCGGTTGGCGTCCGCTGTGAAGATGGTGGGGTCCACTGAGATGTGATTTTGAGAAATCCACTCCGTCCATTGGATCCCTCTCGAAAAACCGGTCAGACCTGCTGAGATTGGAGTGATTTCGGTGTGATCCATCTGATTCTTCGTTCCACCGTCCAACCGACATTTGAACGGCTAGATTTTTCTCCAGATGACCGTTTGAAATTCGGCCACCTAGGCAATGTTAATGGTCTTCATTTGGACCTGATGAACAGCCCGAATTGAAGTTTGGATGGACGGTGTGGACGCACAATGCGACCGTCCGATCGGACGTGCGAACGTTGTTTGCGGACGCTGGCGCGTGAGCTGCGGAGGGCGCGGGTCAGCGGTCACTTTGACCGGCTGGCGGTCCCATGCACATCGGTTGCGCATGTGCATGGTGTACATGCATCTCGTGTGGGGTCCACTATAATGTTTATGCGAGATCCGCACCGGCCATCCTTTTCTTCATATAATATCAACCGCCAAACTTAAGTTTGAGGCAGTTCTGAATATCAGGTGGGCCCAGAATCGGAGATTAATGGCAGATCTGTCCGTTGGCCCACTTCCCGAGATCTTCAGTAGATGAATTTAATATGTACGGTTAATTTGCGGCCCCCATCACATGTATGAAGTTCGAGTTGATCGGATGGCGAGAACCATGTGATCTTGCATTCTGGACCTTTTTCGGGCCCCTTTGGCTTGCTTTCCCCAGATCCTAGGCGGGCAAAATCTTCATTATTGGTTTTCTGGAGTCCATCCCGTGTTCTGGAGACTTTGGATCATGAAATCTATGCCTTTAACATCAATTTTCAACTATCACTCCTGATTTCATCCTGTGACAGAAACACAATTAATACATCCCATTAAGCCTTATCATGCACGTAAATTTAGGCAATTACTGGGGTCTGATATGCAATATTTGACCCTGATCACAACCCCCAACCAGCATTTTGCTAGTCCCGAGCAAAACATGCGAAAAATAATCTCGGAAATAAAAGATAATTCCTGTAAATTCAAGTGACTTGTGGGCAGATAGTCGAGATGTGATCATTCTACGATTCATGCATGGTGAGTGGAATTTTCTCCTGGAATCAAGTTCACTGTAAATTTCATAATAAGTTCAAACTATTAAACCATGAATTAGAATAATTATAAAACATTGAGTTTCATGAGTGTATAGTGTCATCTCAGCCTTCAATCATCAAGAGATTCAATTGTCAATTTCATGATATCATTGGTAATTAACAACGGAGCTCATGTCACCCAACACTGGAACCAACACTTGCCTTACAGATTAACCTTTCATTCTACCATTTTTTTTTTTTTTTTTGATTTTCTTTATGAATAGTACGCCAAGGAGGCGAATCAAATCTGCACCTATAGGGAGCAAACCTATGGTGAAAACTTGTCGCCTAAATCTTTTCTCATGTCAACTATGAGGAATCGAATCTTCATCTATAGGGAGCAACCCTATGATGACGATTATGCGACTTATTCTTTTAATTCTTCTTTATAGACTGATGCTAAAAATTTTGTTTTTCAGGCTGGTTCCTTTCATGCTTAGTGATTACCATGTTATCAATTAATATCGAACTAAAACTTATGTGTAAACGAGATCTGATATGTGAAATCATGGCTCAATCAATGTTTACAACTTCTAATCGTGGATTAACAATTCAAACTTAAGTGTGAAATCTGCCAGACAACCGAATCCAAGAGTCATAAATTTCTCACATTCTGAATCTTGCAATTTCAAAATCCCAACTATCCTTCAAAATCACTTTAAATTCAATAGAAATTCCAGAAAAATTTTAAAAATTTTCACAATTTTTCGCTCAAGACCAAGAAAATACTGATTAGGTAACCTAATCTCCCACCCCCAACCTAAAATCTACATTGTCCTCAATGTAAAAGAAATAAGCATGCAATGCACATGAGACAACGAAAAGAAAGGAGGAGTAGGGAAAGATAGTACCTGGATGGAGAATCAAGAAACTCTCAAAAATATCAGCGTAAAAGCGAGTCAGCACAAGAGAGAAATCAGTAAAATAAAAGATCCTACCTATACCACTTTCGCAGGTGCTCTCGATTGCATTTAGCATATGCAACAAGCCTTTTAAACCCCTAGGTTACCCCTAGTGGACGAGTTGTAGTCTCGTGAAGGTTTGCAGTAATGTTACCCACAAACATTGAACTAACTAACAAAAAGAAATAGAATGAAATGCTGGGTTGCCTCCCAGGAGCGCTAAGTTTAACGTCTTCAGCCAGACAAAAACGGACCATGAATTCATTAATCTTTAAGACCAGGGTCCGCCAAAGAACTTACCTCAACACGTAGTTAACCAATCCCAGACAAGTGATGTGAGTTCCCATGAGCTGTGCTATCTGAAATGAGGTAACTGACACTGTCGTCAATAATTTAAGGACTTCTCTCGAACAACTTCTTCCATGTTAGGATCATGCTTCCTTTGTATTTTACGTGACATTTCCACAGCATGATCTTTACATACAGTGGGGCACACACCTTGTATTTCTGCTATCTTCCGTTCAATTGTTGCCTTATATGTTCGAAGAAAGTTAAGCAACCTGCTCTTCTTTGCCTTCTCAGAGTTAGGAAACTGTGCTGTCAGGAAGAGTCTCAGAGGGATGAAGAGGTTCCACTTTCACTCTCCATTTTTCAGTCTCCAATATAGGAGTAGAGTCGAGCATTGTATTGACTTTAGTTCGTGGATGGGACTATCTATGTCAAAATCCATGCATGTTGTGCTAAGCAGTGTCTCAAGTGGATCTTCAAAAGATTTACGGAAGGAGTCCTACACTAGACTCTCGATCATGTCCACTTCAAATATGTCGTCCAAATCCGCGGGTTGTTGTCCTGCATTAAAAACATTGAGTTTAATATTCATGTTACCAAATGACAACTTCATAACTCCATTCCTGCAATTTATAATAGCATTAGATGTGGCCAAAAATGGACGACCCAAAATGACTGGGATCTGACTATGAGGATTCTGAACAGGCTGAGTATCTATAACTATGAAATCCACTGGAAAATAAAATTTGTCAACTTGGATTAGCACGTCTTCAATAACACCCAGGGGCACCTTGACAGATCTATCAGCTAGCTGTAACGTTATTTTAGTCGGTTTCAACTCACCAAGTCCTAGCTGCTCATAAACCGAATATGGTAACAAATTGACGCTCGCCCCTAAATCAAGTAATGCCTTCCCGATTTTATGATCTCCTATACCACAAGAGATGGTGGAGCTCCTGGATCCCTAAATTTAGGAGGGGTGTTATGTTGAATCATGGAGCTGAGCTGCTCTGCAAGGAAGACTTTCTTATGAACATTCTGCTTACGCTTTTGAGTGCATAAATCTTTAAGAAACTTAGCATAAGCAGGGACTTGCTTGATAGCGTCAAGCAACGGGATGTTGACTTGCACTTTTTGAAACACGTCCAGGATTTCATCAAAGTTGTTTCTTTTCTTCATTGGTGCCAGACGTTGAGGAAAGGTGCTTTGGGCACGTAAGGTGGCACGTCAGCGGCTCTAGGAGAGTCAGAGAGTTTTTGGACTTTGGATGCATTGGTGTGTCTCTCTGCTTCACCTTGATTTGATTCATCCCTAGGTATCTCTATTTTGTTGTCAATCTGTTTGCCTGACCTAAGGGTAGTGATTGATTTGGCTTGCTCGTGATATTGCCCTTGGTTAGAATTAGAGCCAATCTCATATTGTCCCTTTGGATTAGCCACAGGTTGGCCAGGGAACTTACCCTTCTCTCTCTCACTCAATGTGGCAGCTAGTTGACCCATTTGTACTTCCAGCTTGGCAATGGATTGTGCATTTGCATGTAAGCTTTGCTGGTTGGCTAGTAAGGTTTGTTGGGTGTCTTTTTGGAATTGGAGAGAACTCTACATAAAAAGATGGAGTGTATCCTCAAGAGATGGTTTCCTTGATTGTGCAGGCAGTTGTTGATATTGTGGAAACTGCTGAGGTTGCATAGGAAGATTTCCAAATGGTCCTCCTTGTTGCAGTCCTTTTGTCCAAGAAAAATTTGGATGTCTAGCCCACCCTGGGTTGTACGTGTTCGAGTAAGGATCATTCCCAGATTTCTGAAAGGTGTTCAAAGCATGAACTTGTTCAGAGAGGAATTCTGGAAATGCTGTACCAGATGGGCAAGATTGCGTAGGATGGGAAGGACTAGAACATATGGCACAAGCCTCGGCTTGAGTTGTTGTGGAGGTCCATTATGCAACATCAGAGCATCAACCTTCTTTGTCAGGCCATCAATCTTGGCATGGAGATCTGGTGTGACTCCTATCTCATATATGCCACCTCTCTTTTGTAGTTGGGAACTTCTTTCACCTCTATCTGAATAGTCCCATTGCTGGGAGTTTTCACACAAGGTTTCAAAGAATTTCCATGCTTCGGTATCGCTCTTGGTCATGAAGGACCCTCCTGGTGGCATCAACCATACGACGGTTCTGGGGTGTCAGACCGTCATAAAAGTATTGCACTTGTTGCCACTTCTCAAAACCGTGGTGTGGACATTTAAGAAGCAAGTCCTTCCATCTTTCCCAACATTCATGAAAGTGCTCTCCCTCTTTTTGTGTGAAATTAGTGATTTCTCTACGGAGAGCATTAGTTTTGTGAACAGGGAAGAACTTGTTTAAGAACTTCCTAGACAATTGGTCCCATGTAGTGATAGACCCAACTTCTAGAGAATTCAACCATGCTTTCGCCTTATCCTTCAAAGAAAAAGGAAACAGGCGTAGGCGGATCGAATCGTCTGAGAAGTTTTGGTATTTAAAGGTGGAGCAAATGTCTAGGAATTCTTTCACATGATGATATGGGTCCTCCTTGTCTAACCCATAAAAGGAAGGCAACAACTGTATGACCCCAGTCTTGAGTTCAAAGTGTGCTGCCATGGTGGTGGGCAACACTATGCATGAAGGCGCATTGAGTTGGACAGGAGCTGAATAATCTCTAAGAGTTTTAGTTCCATACTCTTCTGCCATTTCAACTGGGATGTCTTTCAATCTTCTATGGAATGTTCTTTCTATTTCAGGATCAAAAGGTGCTAGTTCTTTGTCTAGAGATCTACGTCCTAGCATAAACTAAGCAACAACCTAAGAGAAAGAAAACTAGAACTAGAAATTATGCTATTCAAAAACAAGTTAAAACTATGTAAGTAGAATGGGAAGAAAGAACCCGGAAAAGGAGATGATTGATGTTAAGAATCTCCTCCTCACTTAGTAGCTTTCTTCCTCAATTCCTGAAAAATAGAAACAAAACAAATCAGTTTCCTAAAATAATGACAGAAAAATCCTAAGCAACGGTTAATTTCTAAAAAAGCTAAAAAGAAAGAAATCCTAGAATTAGAAAATACTAAATGTAAAAAGCTAAGTACGTTTCTAAAAAGGAAAAGAAATTTCTAAAACTAGAAAATTTACTTAAGAGAAGAAAAATTTAAATCTAAAAATAGAAATTTAAAATTCACAAGAAATTCTAGAATTAGAAAATTTCTAAAAGGTAAAAACCTAAAAATAAAAAATAAAAATTAGAAAAAGTAAAGAATTAGAAAGGGATTACCAAATTAGAGGTTTATCTCAGGACCCTACAAAACAGGAAATAGTGTAATAAAGAAAGGAACTCTAAGTTAGTAAAATCCTAAGCTATGAATTATGATAAGAGAGAATCCTAAATTCAATATGAACCAAAACAGTCCCCGGCAACGGCGCCAAAAACTTGTTCACTCCCCAAGTATAGGGTTGTGATGTAGTAATAAACTCGGTAAAAACGAGGTCGAATCCCAGGAGGACTGGTCGTCAAATTCAGATTCACGATTCTCCTTAACTAATTCAACAAATAAAGGATCAAATTGCTAACACAATCTATGGAAATAAAAACTATTGAGAATAAGGAAGAAAATTCAATCAGAGAGAGCACTAGGACTTTCGAATCCACCCCTAATTATCCTAACCATTGTTTTATCTGTTAATTCACCTTAAATTAGATTGATCAACTTATCTAGAGAAAGCACAATCTGTGTCCTTAATCGGGCATACAGATTGTCTAATTCCTTCAAAGAATGCTATGAATAACATATCCCATGTCCAAATCGGGCATATGGAATATGCAGTTCAGTAAAGCACCCTGTTTCTTCATCTACAGGAACCTGTTCATGATCAGATACAAGCACCTAGAATAAGCATCCAACCACACCATCCATCCTAGACAAAAGTTCATAGATGGAGAAGTATAGAATTTAAAACAATCAAGCACACTAAGGAAGAAACAAATCAATCTAATTAAAGTAATCAACATAGAACAAAGGGTATTCAAATTAGGGGTTTCATCTCAGCCTTAGCTGAGAGATTAGTTACCCATAAACTCCATTAAACAAATGGAAAATAAAGATAAAAAGTCATAAAAGGAAAATCAAACCAATTTCTCTCTCTCTCTCTTCTTCTTCTCTTCTTCTCTTTCTTCTCTCCCTTGCTGTAGATCTGGAGCTCCTCCCTGGTTTTGAATTTCTGAATAATTTTCCCATGTCCAAGACTCCATTTTTATAGTTGTTGGAAAGCTAGATCAGTGGCAGAGTTGTAGCAGGACATGGAATGGAGATTTTCGCAACCATGATCGGTGGGCCTCACCGAAGTGTTTTCTGAAAAATCCACCCCGTCCATTGGATTCAGGACGAAATTTCAGTCAAGAATGGGTAGTTTTGAGCGTCCATTAACGCGGCCCAGAGAAGAAACACGAAGAGATCAGTTTTGAACGTTGCAGGGCAGCCCTTTTGTGGCCTCTGTATCATGCACATGTGTACGCATGGGAGTGAAATATCAGCATGGGTTTGTAGTGCTCGCGGCCTTCTACAAGATGGACGGGTCGGATCAGTCGTACGGCGACGTGTGGGGCCCACAGATGTTCGCAAAAACGGCCAGCGCCGTTCGTCGCTGACGCGGAAACAGGGACGCGGTTGGCGTCCGCTGTGAAGATGGTGGGGTCCACTGAGATGTGATTTTGAGAAATCCACTCTGTCCATTGGATCCCTCTCGAAAAACCGGTCAGACCTGCTGAGATTGGAGTGATTTCGGTGTGATCCATCTGATTCTTCGTTCCACCGTCCAACCGACATTTGAACGGCTAGATTTTTCTCCGAATGACCGTTTGAAATTCGGCCACCTAGGCAATGTTAATGGTCTTCATTTTGACCTGATGACGACCCATTGAAGTTTGGATGGACGGTGTGGACCGCACAATCGACCGTCCGATCGGACATTGCGAACCGCTGTTTGCGGACGCTGGCGCGTGAGCTGCGGAGGGCGCGGTCAGCGGTCACTTTGACGGCTGGCGGTCCCATGCGCATCGGTTGCGCATGGCATGGTGTACATGCATCTCGTGTGGGGTCCACTATAATGTTTATGCAAGATCCGCACCGCCATCCTTTTCTCATATATATATCAACCGCCAAACTTAAGTTTGAGACAGTTCTGAATATCAGGTGGGCCCAGAATCGGAGATTAATGGGCTGATCTGTCCGTTGGCCCACTTCCCGAGATCTTCAGTAGATGAAATTTAATATGTACGGTTAATTTGCGGCCCCCATCACATGTATGAAGTTTCGAGTTGATCGGATGGCGAGAACCATGCGATCTTGCATTCTGGACCTTTTTCGGGCCCCTTTGGCTTGCTTTCCCCAGATCCTAGGCGGGTAAAATCTTCATTATTGGTTTTCTGGAGTCCATCCCGTGTTCTGGAGACTTTGGATCATGAAATCTATGCCGTTAACATCAATTTTCAACTATCACTCCTGATTTCATCCTGTGACAGAAACACAATTAATACATCCCATTAAGCCTTATCAGGCACGTAAATTTAGGCAATTACTGGGGTCTGATATGCAATATTTGACCCTGATCAAGTTTCTGATGTGAAAAGACCCGGTGTTCGGCAAGTCACAGAGCATACATTTAATGACAACTTAGAGAAGCAGGGAGGTTGAGAAGGGAAATAATGATGCGATTGATGAAGTATAAATGCTAATGATGATTGCATGATCTTTGGCTTGCATTTGAAATGGCTTGGATGTTTGGATGCACCATGGTTGAGAATGATTGACCCAAGTGAGATTGTAAGGCTAAAGATGGTTGGAGGAGGCTAAAAAGATGGGAGCTTGAGAACTCAAGCACTCTCTCTCACTCTCGCTCACTTGCTCTCTCTCTCACTCTCACTCTTGGTGGATTGGTAGTTGATTCTCTCTTTTAAATGAAGAGAAGGGAAGAGTATTTATAGCCTTTTAGAATGATATTTTGGTAATTCTTAGAACTTTGGAGGGTAAATGATGATGTGGTGGCTTGTGATTGGTTGAGAGAAGGGTAATGCCACATGACATTTTCTTATAAGCTCTTGAGCTTAGTAGGATGGTAGATAAGGTAAGTTTTGGGGTTAATTGTATGGGAGAGTTGACTTTGGGAGGGAGGAACAACTATGTGCTTAGAGGGCACATTTATCGAGAGAGTGCGGTAATCGGATTACTGCTAGTTGTGGTCAAACTACTGCCCGCGGTGGTCAGACTACTGCCTGCGGTAGTCAGACTACTGGTTGGGTATGGTTGCTCCTGCGGTTTGGCCGGTGGGCCTATTTCGGGCCCTGATAACGGCCCGAAGCCCTTTTTGGATATTTGGCTCAAAATGTCTCGAAATTAGCTCGGAAATGGCTTAAATATGGCTCGAGAAATGGATCGATTTTGGGCGTCCTTGGATTGGGTGATGGCTCAAGTTAATTAAGTCAGAGTTTATGGTAACGTAATGACTCAAGTTCGGTTAGGGTTTGGATTAGGTTTGGAAAATGGCTGCGATTTTGGATAGGGCGAGAGGTTTAGGTTTAGTTCCTAAGGATCATCCATGTCTTATTAAGTTGCTAGCCTGGGTGGGGTGTCTAAAGACTCTTATCAGGTGGGCCACACATGATCGTTGGTTCAGATCTGACCGTTGGATTATTCAGATTGAGCGATTCAGTGGGCCCCATTACAGTTGTGATCATTATAAATAGGTTTGGGACGGGACACTTGAACCGTGGTCCTTATACACGGTTATTAAGCCGGATATGAAAACTTACGGTGTGGAGACCCTAGAGGGGGAAGTGTGATGGGTAAGCTTCTAGCCCTGTTTTCTATAAATAGATGTCTTGGTCCCCCAAGCAACACAAGAGAGAAAACCTTAGTCCCATTGAGAGGTTCTCCTAAAGGTGTGAGGTGCGGAAGATCAAGATTCTCGTCGGCTACATTGAGGCATTAGGAATGTTTTCCCAATTAGGTACGCTTTGAGATGAAAGCATTGAGTCTTCATAATTGATGCATAGACGAATCGTCAATTTCACAATTCAGATTTAACAGGTGGCCGAATAATGGTGGAGCCCTCAGTAGAGGTGTACACGAACCGAGCTAGCTTGGTTAACTCGCTCGACTCAACTTAAAAAGCTCGATTCGACTCGGTTCGAAGCTGAGTTCGAGTCGAGTGGAGCTGATTTTTTGAGCTTGAAAATGAGTTCGAGCCGAGTTTGAGCTAGCCCCAGCTCGAATCGAACTCGGATCGAACCAATTCAGTGACTCGGTTACTTTGATATTGATGTTGATCACCAAGTGTTTGATGAAATGATAAAAAGAATGTGGTTGGTGGCAAGGAAGGTATGTATATGAAACCAACACCCTTTTTTTCTTGATTTTTATGTTGCTTAAAAGGTGTTTGATAAAATACCTGTAAAACCATTACTGCTGTCTCAAATATAGTGAGATTTTGAACGTGCAGCCCAGGTGTTTGTGAAAATGCTGCAATGGCGAACTCGGCTTGAACTAGCCCGAGCTGCTGACCGAACTGAGCTGAGCTGGCAGTCAGGCTCGAGGACTGAGCCAAGCCGAGTTCGAGCTGAGGTCAGCTAGTGGCCGAGCTGAGTCGAGTTGAGGCTAGCTCGACTCGGTTCGACTCGATGTACACCCCTAGTCCTCAGGATAAGTGGTCTAATTCTCATCCACGTTTGTAGTAAACAATTTGAGGACATTATGATGGATTTTATTATAAAATATAGTGGGATTTAAAAGTTAATGAAAAAAATTAATTTTTATTTTAACAGGATCCTGTCTATATTAGCTCATAGCTCACGTTTCTCAAAAAAGAAAAAAATTACTCTACTCATACTTGAAGTAGATCGGTTAATCATTTGCCACTGCTAATCTCCAATGCAGGAATTCTCTCTTAGATCTATATTTGGGTAAGAAGAAATGAAATCTTTTGGTTGTATCTTGACAAGGGCCATATCAGACCAGAGTCGTCTGAACGGCAGACTCCACACCGACACATATGGATCAAGTGGACCAGAGGGTGTGCGGGTGTGACCCACCTACCCTCTCTCTCTACCTCTTATATATGATCTTATAAGGAGAGGCAAGAGTTTCAAGGAGAGAGCACCATATGTTTCTCTGTCACCTTACAGATATTTGTAGGATGTTTGTTTACCTTTTTAAACTATACACCCCAACCATCCAAATCTCTCCACTATCTATTGTCACCGTCCTTAGGCATTCCATACCACCCAAGATGATATAGAGTAAATTAGATATCAACCATTAGATATCCATAAAGTATGATTCAAAACAAATCAGCGGTTAAAAACAAAAGTTTAACAATTTGAAAACTATGGTTAACTAATTAGGAAATTCAAAGGTGTCGGCATGCTTTTTTAGACACTTGATGGACGGTCCAAACTTTAAGATCAACTACCTATTCATATTTCAATAGACCAAGTGGATTGCATGTTGGATTGTGCATACTTTAAACACACTGATGAGACACCCAGCTGTTGGGGGCCTTGCACAAAACCTTAGGATCTAGCCTCCCGAAATAAACCAGAATTATGGATAATAAAGAAATGAAACTAATTAATGCATCAATCGCACACCACACAAGAGATTTTATGTGGAAAACCCTTAAAGAGGTAAAAACCACGGGACCTCATCTAGATCAACAATCCACTATGAAGTACAACGTTACAAACTTCTTCACTCACGCAGGAGTGGATAAACAATGAGAGAAACAAAGAAAATTGAGAGATCTCATCGATTACGAGGACATAGAAGCGCCGAGATATAGATTGCATAGTAGATAACCTCCACGAGCATAACCTCCCTTGTATAAGCTTCCTCTCTCTCTTTTCCTCTCCCTCTCTCACCTTTGATAGCCCTAAACCCTTTAGCAAATCCCTTGTAAAGCTTTAGGAAACCCTCTTGTATTTTCTAGAAAGCCCTAAGAACTCCTATTTAAAGTTTTAGAAAACTCCTCTCCGCATCCCAGTTGCGAAAGGACTTGCGACACGAAATTCGTATAAAATCGAGGAACAAATCTGCATAACCTCAACTAGTCGAACCGAGTCCACGACCGGTCGAGAGCCACCTATGTCCGGTCGAGCACCTCCTTCGACTAGTCTAGCACCCCAGAGAAAAATAGTCCACAGTCGCTGGACTATGAGTCGTGCCACAACTCGTCTTTCACGACTGGTCAACCACCAGCCTTCGACCGGTTGAGCGAGGCTCACGACCGGTCGACGACGAGTCAAAAAAATCCATCAAATCTCTCCCTTTTTAACCCAGGAGGGATCCACCTTCTTCAAGCCAGCTAGGTTTCTACAAACCTCAAACTTTCCCTTGAGCAAAGCCTTAGTCATCATGTCTGACCTATTATCGTCCATGTGGACTTTCTCAAGCTGTAACACCTTCTGTTCCAAAGTATCCCTGATCCAGTGATACCGAATCTCTATGTGCTTTGACTTGGAGTGCTGACTTGGATTCTTGCTCAAGTGTATAGCACTCTGACTATTGCAATAGACCACGTGCTCCTCCTGCTTCAGGCTAAGTTCCTGTAAGAACCTCTTCATCCAAATGATCTCTTTACATGCCTCTGTGACTGCAATGTACTTGGTCTCTGTCGTTGACAATGCTATGACCTTCTGTAGCTTGCTCTGCCAAGAAACCGCTCCCCCTGCAAACGTGAACATGAACCCTGATGTAGACTTTCTAGAGTCTATATCACCTACCATATCTGCTTCTGTGTAGCCCTCTAACATAGGTTTTCCGTCACCATAGCATAGACTCAACCTGGATGAGCCTCTTAGATACCGCAATATCCACTTAACCGCTGCCCAATGTTCTTTATCAGGATTGACAAGATACTGGTTACAACACCAACTGCATATGCTATGTCTGGGCGTGTACACACCATAACATACATCAAACTTTCTACCGCTGACGCGTAGGGTATCTTCTGCATCTCTCTCCACCTCTGCCTTCGTCTTGGGACACTGCCTGTCACACCCCAAACTCGGAGACCGGGCTCACAAAATTCCCAATCGCCGAATTCGGCGCCGACAGCCTCCGTAGTGCCTCATTCTCGGCTCCTAGCGTCCATACGCCAGATTCCGATCCTGGGATCCTATAAGGAGGATTTTTCAATGTACATTTAACTCATAATAAGCATAACTACAAGATTACCCAATTCACAAAGGCAACATCATCATCACATATCCACTAATATAAATAATTGAGTACAATGCTGAAAGGGAAATACATAAATTGAAAATCAAGCTCCAGAAGACTGTTGCACGCTCCAAGCTCAACACTGCTGCAACCTAACATCACCTGCACGCATCTATCGTGCATAAGCTTATAAAAAGCTTAGAGGGCGGTGTAAGTGTGTGCACAAGGTAAGTGTCAAGTATTCAATGCAATGTAATAATCATACAATGTCGAAATACTGGTAAGATCATGAGTCAAACAATATCAGAGTACGCAATACAAATCAGAGCTATGCAAATAAGAAGTCATAAAGAGCCAAATATCAGATGGAGAGAATGCAATACAATATACAATTCCTGATGAGTTCATGAATACTGTCAGCCGTAGCCAGACCAAGTAAATGCAGAAACACAATAACCCAAAATGCCATATGCTGCGGATGTAATGCAATATGTGGTACGAATGGACTGACCATGCCGAAGTGTGAAGTCGGGATGATAGTACGTAGTATCGCAAGCTATGGGGTCCATCACGAAGGACTTCTATCCAAACCAGTCCCATACCTAAATTTGGATAGTCAGACACAATGTGGTAAACTCCTGATCTCAGGTTAGTCGCGCGCCCCAACCGAAATCCTGGCCATGCGAAGGTACACGTAACAAATGATTGCGCACCACCAGCCCGAGTGGATAGTGAATGAATGAATGAATGAGTATGCAATTCCTTCTCATTAAGTCCACACATCAGTACGGTTCCTCTCTGGGAAATCACCGGGGTCTATTACACTCCAAACCAGATTGCCGCCCCATCGCGCAACTCGCGAGTGAGTGGAAGAGACCTCACTATCCGCCTGCCAATATTGGGCCCGGCTCGTCGATAGCGGACCCATTCCTCGAGCTGGTCAGACTCAGCCTAGCATTGCCCCCTTCTCTCGGGCAGGTAAGGCCGTACCCCCTTCCAACCGACCACGACACAGTGGGAGACGCGGCCTAACGGTATAAGGCCCTCATGCGTTCATGCATCCACTCGGTCTAGACGTTGGAGCAACCTCTGGAACCAAGAGGGTTTAGGGACTTTCACCCAGGGATATCTATAGCACCCCATGTAGAACAAATTTCTGGTGTCCCATCTGGCCATCCACGAACTTACCTGTGGAGGCTACGACTCTGATGATGCTAGGGCGTATAGTAATCACAGCACACAATGCAAGATGCATGAGTCATACAATCCAGTCATGCATCAATCCTACGCATACCGTGCACTCATGTGAGATAACCTTCGCCTATCAGGGAGTCTCATAACAACACACTCAATAATATATGCAATGATCAACCACATCTCATAATAAACATGCAGATGATGCGTATGGGCATGTATCATGATGCTATGCTATCACATACTCGTAATCAGTATCAATAACCGGCATCAGCAACCTGCCTCGATCGGTAATCGGTCAATCGACCACGATAAGTAGAATCAACAATCGGCCACGTCAATCGATAATCGACCACGATCGGTAATCGGCCTCGATCGGCAATCGGTCAATCGGCCACGACAAGCAGAGTCGGCAATCAGCCACGTCAATCGATAATCGGCCACAATCGATAATCGGCCTCGATCAGTAATCGGTCAATCGACCACGACAAGCAGAGTCGGCATTCAGCCACGATCGGTAATCAGTCACGATAATCGGCCTCGATCAGTAATCGGTCAATTGGCCATGACAAGCAGAATCGGCAAGCAGCCAAGGTAATCAGAATTAGCAAATCGGTCACAACACTGCCTGTCGCTAATCTGAAGTGACCATCTAGTGGAGTACTGACCGGCTTCGCTGCATTCATATTGAACCGCTCTAAGACTTTCTCAATATACCGCTCTTGTGATAGCTAGAGCTTCCGGCTGCTTCTGTCATGGGTTATCTCCATTCCTAGGATCTGTTTAGCCGGGCCCAAGTCTTTCATCGTGAAAGACTTGCCCAACTCCTGTTTCAGCCTATCGACCTATTTGGTGCATTCTGAACGATCTGAGAGATAACGTTGTGCAGATCAGGGCTATTCCTGTGTTGAGGCCGGATCGGAGGGCATATCATGTTAATCTCTGTGCAATCCTCGTCTTTGAGTGAGATGGGTGGTTGTATATGGGACGTCTTTCTCTTCTTGCATAGCAACTTCACTTTGTTTAGGAGTCCAATTAACAATCGAGGACATTCCACAGTCCTTTGCCACAACCGGGACAAGATAATAGGATACAACGCCCCAACGCACCAGATGTAAGAAAGGAGGAGGAGGGATTCAGACTCCTACTAACTCATAAAAAGATTTACTAAAGGCCATCTGGAGGGGAGACGGCGAGAGAGGGAGCGGTTCAACCTGACTCAACTACCGTAAAACCCGTGATAGGCTGAATGATATAGGAGATAATGATCCTGTGACAAAGAATGTATTTGTTGCCAGAAGTGCACATATTGTTGAAACATCTCCTTATGACTTTGCCTATTATGGATGTTTGATGGAATATTACTATTTCATTAAGGGGGAGGGGATGAGGCTCCTTCGAAGAAACGCCCGAGATGTCATGATTGATGATGTTTCATGATCGACGATAGCTTTTGTTGAAAGAAAAATCTCCCTTTCGAAACAGACACGACTACTGACACCGTCAGTACGCCCTAGGCCAGTTAAGGCAAGTGTAAGGAAGCGACCCCCCTCACCAGCAAACGGAGGCTTCAAAGCCCTTGTATAGTAATGGTACGCTGGAGCAGCGACGCGTAGGCCCCCCAAACCCCTCGGCGCGCAACGACTTTTTTGAAGCTGCTTACTGCTGTTCAAGCTCCGCTCCGAATTCTCATTTTCCAGAATTCAGTCGGGTGGTTAGGTAGCCCGCACCTAGTAAGAGACACTGATATAGGCAGGGGCGCTAAAACAAATTGTCGATGCCCACCATAATACGCCATCAAACAACTTGATGTCGTTTTAAGGTAAAGAGAGGCGTGTAACCACCCTCCCTGACAGCGGTGGTCCCCTAAGCCGCCCTATAACATCCGTCTATCCTTGTAATATTATCTTATCGTGTTGTTTTGTTTGCTTTAAGTTGTAATTGGCTCAGAATCTTCTTGATGTCTTTTCCCATGATGAGTATGTCATCAACGTATAATAGCAGCACTAAGAAATCACCATCTGAGAACTTGCGCGTGAACACACAGTGGTCCAACTCCGTTCTGTCATACCCATGTTTCAACATAAACGAGTCGAACTTCTTGTACCATTGCCGTGGAGTTTGTTTCAGACCATACAAGCTCTTCCTCAGCCTACACACCATATGCTCTTTGCCTTTGACTTCGAACCCCTCTGGTTGGTGCATGTAGATCTCTTCTTCAAGGCACCATGGAGGAAGACAATTTTAACATCTAACTGCTCTATCTTCAGATCCATGTTAGCCGCTAACCCAAGCAACACCCTTATAGATGTCATCTTCACCACTGGTGAGAATATTTCCTCGAAGTCTATACCTTTTCTCTGACCAAACCCTTTTACCACAAGTCTGGCTTTGAACGTCGTCTGTGAATTCTTCTGCTCAATCTTCTTTCTGAACACTCACTTATTGCTCAGAGCTTTCTTGCCCTTAGGCAATTTCACCATATCATAGGTGTGGTTCTTATGCAAGGATTTCATCTCCTCTTGCATAGCTTTCAACCACTCCCCCTTATGCTCGTCGGCTAAGGCCTCAGAATAATCTTCTGGCTCTACCCCATCAGTCAGCATAATGTACTCATGTGGTGAGTACCTCTTGGACGACTGTCTGTCCCTAGATGACCTCCTTACCTGTGGCTCAATAGGTGGATCAAGTGGGGGCTGCTCCCCTGGTCCATCTTCTGAAGGAACTCCCTCATCCTCTGCACCTTACTGTACTCCCCCGTCATCAGGCACCATGGGAGAAATAACTGGATCCATGTCCTCTAGATCACCTGAACTAGGCTGGTTCTTCTTTGGCTTACCAATGTCTTCTATACATTGATCTTCAAAGAAAACCACATCTGCCCTGACGAGCTTCTTCTCGGTCAGATCCCATAACTTGTAACCGAACTTTTCATCACCGTACCCTAAAAACACACACTTCCTGATCTTCATATCGAGCTTGGACCTCTCGTCCTTTAGTACGTGAACGGATGCCCTGCATCCAAACACCCTGAGATGACTGTACGATGGATCCTATCAAGTCCACACCTTCTCAAGCACTTCTCCATTCAACGGGGCTGATAGAGACCTGTTTATCAAATATACTGCCGTATGCATTGCTTCTCTCCAGAACGTCTTGGGTAATTTCGTATGGGATAACATGCATCTGATTCTCTCTACAATGGTGCGATCCATTCGCTCAGCTACACCATTATGCTGAGGGGTCTTGGGAACCGTCTGTTCATGCCGTATACCTAGGGACTTGCAATACTCGTGAAAGTCGCCAATGTATTCATCACCATTGTCAGTGCGAATGCACTTCAATGATCTACCTCTCTCTCTCTCTCTCTCTCTCTCTCGACCATAGCATGAACATTTAAACACACCAAAGACCTCGTCCTTGGATTCAAAGCATAAACCCAAACCCTACTAGATGCATCATCTATAAAAGTAACAAAATACAATGCCCCACCCAAGGTTTTTGTTCTCATAGGACCACAGACATCAGAATAAACCAAATCTAATGCATGCACTTTATTAACATGAGAAGCAGATTTAATAAATGAAACTCTGTGTAATTTCCCTGATAAATAATCAAGACAGGTTTTGAGAGGTGTACCTGTCACGTCTGGAAGGAGCCGCTTCTTTGTTAGTACCTGAAGCCCTTTGTCACTCATGTGGCCTAGACGCCTGTGCCACATGTCAATAACTAAATCTTCCGCTGCGTTCAACCCACCCTTGCACATACTGACACTTGCCTTGTAAAGGGTGCAACACTTCTTTCCTCTTGCCACGATCAACGAGCCCTTGATGAGCTTCCATCGCCTACCAGCAAATCGGCTTTCATAGCCATCATCATCCAAACTTTCCGTCGACATCAAGTTGAGGCGAAGGTCTAGGATATGCCTCACATCCCTGAGAACCAATGTGCAGCCCACATCGGTCTTCATACAAATATCACCGACTCCCACGATTTTTGATACGCCAGAATTTTCCATCTTCACAGTCCCATAATCACCTGACTTGTAGCTTGTGAAGAAATTCCTGTGTGGAGTCACATGAAAAGAAGCTCCCGAGTCTATCACCCAGTCAGTGTCCTGACTCGTAGCTGTGAGATATACATCATGATCTGCAGAAAGAATAACTACAACGTCACCATCTGAAGTGACTGCAGTAGAATCTAATTCATCTTCCTTCCCCTTTCCTTTCTTGTCGTTTTTCTTACCACGACATTCCTGCTTGTAGTGGCCCTTCTTGCCACAATTCTAGCAATCAACATCTTTCCTGTTACTCAACTTGCCTCTTGATTTATCTCGGACCTTCCCGCCCTTCCTGTTCTTTCCTCTCCCCTGTTCCTGTGTCACAAGAGCCTCTTGCTGAGTAGACCCCTGAGACTTCCTCCTTGTCTCCTCATTAAAGAGCCAACTGGTTACCTGTTCCATGGATATCTTTCCGTCTGGCGCGGAGTTACTTAGTGACACCACCAATGTCTTCCAACTGTCAGGCAATGAACTAAGCAATAGTAAAGCCTGCAATTCATAATCTAGAACCATCTTTATAGAGGAGAGTTGGTTCACTATATTATTGACCTCATTCATTTGCTTGGCCACAGAACTACCATCCTTGAACTTGAGATTCACAAGTCGTCTTATCAGAAAAATATTATTACTGGCTGTCTTCCTCTCATACAACCCTTGTAATTTCAGCCATAGGCTAGCGGCTGATGTTTTCGTAGACACATGGTGGAACACTGAATCATCCAACCATTGTCTAACAAACCCTACCGCCTTTCGATCCATCTTCTTCCAATCATCATCAGACATATCCTTCGATTTTGCTAATATGCCTAAAATTGGAGAATATAGGTCTTTGTAGTAAAGCAAGTCCTCCATCTTAGCCTTCCATATGGTCCAATTAGAACCATTGAAGCTGATCATCCTTGATGAGCCACCTTCCATAATTCAAAACCGATCCTACCCATTCAATGAACTTAGCTTTGATACCACTTTGTTGGGGGCCTTGCACAAAACCTTAGGATCTAGCCTCCCGAAACAAACCAGAATTATAGATAATAAAGCAATGAAAATAATCAATGCATCAATCACACACCACATAAGAGATTTTACGTGGAAAACCCTCAAAGAGGTAAAAACCATGGGACCTCGTCCAGATCAACAATCCACTATGAAGTAGAATGTTACAAACTTCTTCACTCACGTGGGAGTGAATAAACAATGAGAGAAATAAAGAAAATGGAGAGATCTCACCGATTACGAGGACATAGAAGCGCTAATATATTGCACAGTAGATAACCTCCATGACCATAACCTCCCTTCTATAAGCTTCCTCTCTCTCTCTTTTCTTCTCTCTCTCACCTTTGATAGCCCTAAACCCTTTAGCAAATCCCTTGTAAAGCTTTAGGAAACCCTAGAAAGCCCTAGGAACTCCTATTTAAAGTCTTTCCTAGAAAGCCCTAGGAACTCCTATTTAAAGTTTTAAAAAACTCCTTTCCGCATCCCAGTTGCGAAAGGACTTGCGACACGAAATCCACGCAAAATTGCGGAACGAATCTGCGTAACCTCGACTGGTCGAATCGAGTCCACGACCGGTCGAGAGCCACCTACGACCGGTCGAGCACCTCCTTCGACTGGTCGAGCACCCTGGAGAAAAATAGTCCACAGGTGCTGGACTTTGAGTCGTGCCACGACTCGTCTTCCACGACTGGTTGACCACCAGCCTTCGACCGGTCAAGCGAGGCTCACGACCGGTCGATGACGGGTCAAAAAAACCCATCACTAGCTACACTCACTTTCGGTGACAATGGAATAGCCTCGTAAGGAGAGTCAAAGAACGACCAATCAAAACTTCTCCATCCACATATCGTCATGTCATGGGGATTTAACGACTCTACTACAACCACGAGCCTCAAGTCTAAGTATGATGGTTCTTTCAAGCTTGATACTTGCGAGTGATCGTAGCCAATGCAAGTGACGAAATGCCTTATACAATGAATCATCTATGGTATGCTTGCATATTCACATAGGATAGGAAAGAGAACAAACTAATACAAAGTCGGCCTCGATGAGTAGAGACTATACATCCTAACACCAAGCTAGTACCGTCACTTGAGATGACCATATGACTATATCACATGTATGCGTAGGAATCGTCATGGCATAATTCTCCTTTGGCTGTAAGCCGCTGTGTTCAATCTCAAGTGCCCAGAGAGTGTTAAAAGCTATAACCCTTAAACCTATATAAACATGTTTCATAAGAATCAATTTAGGAAAAAAAAAAAGCATCATCTCATTAATTAAGTCTAATAACATTATTTTTTGAAAGCACAACCAAAACAATCTCCTACCTATCCTAAAACCAATCCACATCCACATGCAGTCCCATACGTTTTTTGAAAATGATATGACTTGTCATATTGCGATTCAACTGTTGATGGGGACATCTCGCGCGCACGCGCACGTAGACTACCACCCCTACACACGTACGTACGCAGAAGGAGGATCCCATCATCGATCTAACTCGATGACGACGTCCAGGGAAGGCCTCCTAGCTAGAAGACAAGTTTTGGTTCAGAAAAGTGGGCCCGATAGTCAAGAAAAGCCTATCATGGGATCTCATGATCGTGGCCCACTCGTCGGATTGATTTCATTTTTTAGGTTTTGCTTATTGTTATTATTTAGAACATTGTGAACACTTTAGATTTCTGTGTTTGATTTTTATTTTTGTTTACTTCATCGCTAAGTAATAGGTTGCGCACATGGTGCGAGTTTTTGGGGTATAGGATTTTTCTATAAATAGGCACCCCTTGTAGTTCTTTTAATACATTGAAGATTAATAAAAATTCTGCGTTTTCCTACTCTCTAAGTCGTGAAGCCTAATTGGGTGCGAAGCCCTCCCTTCATCGAAGGGTTAACTACCGTGGTGCGAAGCCACATCTATCCCGATTCGCCCCCATCCATCGTCATCTCTACTACCCATCTTCTACCATTCCTTCTTTTTATCTCACCCAATCATTCACACTTCGAATCAATCATCTACTGCAACAATTCTCCTCCCCACATCAGAACTTCAGAATCTGGCCCTATAGGGGGGCTGAAACTTCGGTGGAGTACCACTCACAAATCGTACATCGGATCGAGATGAGATTTGGGGGTTTTGGAGTCCATCCCTGGTCGACCAGGGCCAAGGTGACTTTTTTCTGAATAGTGGGCCCCACACACGTGCGGCCGGGATCACACGCACGTCCGTCTGGGCCATTGTTGTTGTTCACGCGCAGGATCGTCTTTTGGCTCAAGTTTTTATCCTCTTTTATCCTCTCATAGCCGTTTTTCATTAAACCTAGCCCTAGATTACGTTTTCCCTAAGTTATATGCCCCTTTTCTTACCATAGGGTTCCTTAATTTGAAATTGGTGAATCCCTTGGATTAGGGACTGATTACTATGCATGTGTGGATGATTATTTCTTATCTTTGAGTATCGTTTGATTCATAATTTTTATTGATCCAGCCCTATCATGTGTAGGCCTGAACCCACATAGATTCCCCTTTAATTGAATTTTTGGATTTTCATGTGGGATGTGGAATTTGTGTAATTGTTTCTGAATTGGTATGATCTAAGCCTGAAATCTTGCATATCATATTTAAATTTCCATGTCCTGCATCAACTGTGGTGATCGGGCTAGTTTTTATCGAGAATATTTTCACGTTCTTTTTTTTGAAAAAGATTTAATTTATCTTCTCAAGGTTAAACAGTTGTGATCGGGCCATTTTTATTATCAATATTTTTGTAAAAAATCCATCTTTAATTTCTTATTTTCCAACTCCACTCTTTTCTTTGCCCCTTTTTCTTTTCATTTCTCACTCAAATTTTCTTTCCAATTTCTCCTTTATTCCCCATTTTCCTCTCCATCTTTTAAATTTTTAATCTCCTCTCTCTCTCTCTCTCTCTCTCTCTCTCTGTTTTCCTCACGTCTTTTCAGTTTCTCTCCTCTCACTTTGTCTGTTTTTTTTTTTTTTTTTGGTGCGTTTTCGTTTGCTTTTTAACTTAAGTCTCTTCATTATGGCTTTTCAACTTCAAACTCCAATTTGATAATTGATTTCAAATTCAATATATAACTCGATTACTTGAACTCGAACTCAGCTCGAAGCTCGAACTCAAACTCGAAACTCGGTTCAAAAAACTCGAACTCGAAACCGGCTCGAAGACTCGAACTCGAAACTCGAAACTCGGCTCGAAAACTTGAACTTGAAACCAGCTTGTAGACTAGAACTCGAACTCGAACTCGGCTCTAACTGTACGAGCTGCTGGCCGAGCTGCTGTTCCAAGCTCGAAGGTCGAGCCGAGCCGAGCAATAGCTGAGGACTCAAGCTGTCCGAGTTGAGCCGAGCTGAGCGAAGCTCGGCTTGTGTACACCACCTCTACACCTACTATGTTGTTACAGGGTAACAGCTAATCCGCTGGATGCGAATTTACTGCTAAACCCAGAAGTTCCGCATTGGAAACTAGATTAGGCCCACTATAATGTTTGTAAGAAATCCATCCTATCCATCCATTTTGTGACTTCATTTTATGACATTAGTAAAAAAATGAACTGGATTCAATATTCAAATGGGCCGAAATGTGAGAATTGAATGTCTACGGTTGAAATATTTGTGAGTACAAAGAAGTTTTGAATCATGAGTGGTACCGTCGACCTTTGGGAAGTTTCAATTTTCAGTTAATCTCAATAAGAATGGCCTTATGAGTGGTATGGATGGCATGTAAACATCACCGTCGACCTCTGGGAAGTTTCAATGCTAGGAATTTCCTTACCTATCTATTCCTTTATTACGGCCCACTTGAGTCTTGGATCTGGACGCGGATTGCGTCCTACCCCAGGGCTCTGTGGAGCCCACCGTGATGTAACTGTTTTATCCCGCTGTCCAACGATTTTTTTTGAAAATTTTAAAATGTGAACCAAAAAATAGGCAGGTCCAAGGCTTGTGTGGACCATACCAAAGGAACCTGCACTGATATGACACCCACGGTTGAAACTTTTCTAAGGGCCCACGTGATGGTTTTTTCACCATAAAACCTATTCATAAGGTCACGTAGACGTAGATGAAGTGAAAACACAAATATCAGCTTGATCCGAAACTTCTCTGGCTCCCAAGAAGCTTTTAATGGGGAACATTCAATCCCCACTTTGTGGTCCACTCAAGCCTTGGACCTGCCTCATTTTTTGGTTCACGTATTAAAATTTTCTTAAAAAATCGTCGGACAGCGGGATGAAAGAGTTACATTACGGTGGGCTCCACAGAGCCCTGCCCGGACGGATTACCGTCCGGACAGGGGTAGGATGCAATCCCCGTCCCTTGGATCTACTCAATTTTAATCCATGCATTAAATGAACTTATAAACGGGTAGACAGATATGTTAGATTTCTCACAAACATTAATATGAGCCCCACCCAGGTTGAAATCGGATTGCGTATTGAGTTACTCAGGATGCTCTCATCCTAATTAGTAAACTGAGTTGGGCCCACCTTCTATCCACCCCGTCTCTCCCTTTTTCATCTAATTTAAGGGGTTGAGCCCAAAATTGAAGCATGTCCAAAGATCAAGTGGATCATATCACAGATACAGTGGGATAATGATTTCCACCGTTGAAACCTTTCTAGGCCGTATATTGATGTTTATTTGTCATCCAACCTGTTCATAAGATCATAGGCATGAATGAACTGAAAACAAAATATAAGCTTGATCCAAAACTTATGTGGCCCCCAAAAAATTTTCAACGATAAAAGCTCATTTCAACTGTTTCTGTGATGTGGTCCATTTGAAAAATTTTCAAATGCATATATTTCATTTTTGGGCTGAAACCCTAAAATTATCTGAGAAAATGGATGGATGGAGCGGATAAAATACATAAATCATGGTGGACCCCACCTAGTTTACTAGGTACGCTAAGCATAATGAATTAGTCGCTACGCAATCCGCTTCCACCTAGGTTTTCGGCAAACGAACGTGGTCGGTGCTCTGTTGGCCCTACCACGATGTATGTGTTTCATCCATGCCATCTATCTATTTTTTCAGATCATTTTATGGTATGAGACAAAAAATGAGGTATAACCCAATCTCAATTTGACCACATTAAAGGAAACAGAGTTGAATGAGTGTGGACCGTTGAAAACTTTTTGGGGCCATAAAAGTTTTGGATCAAGCTGATATTTGTTTTTTATTCCCTTCATCTGGGCCTGTATGACCTAATCAACAAATTGGATGTCAAATAAACAGTACAGTGGGCCTTAGGAGGATTTAAATAGTGGATATCTAATCAATATTATTTCCTGTGGTGTGGTCCACCTGAGATTTACATCCCTCTCATTATTGGGATCAAGCACTAAAACGATCTGTAAAAAATGGATGAACGTGATGGATGAAAAACATACATCATGGTGGGGCCACAGATCACCGACCATCAGCCACGGGGCTGGCGGCAGGGGGAGAAGCCAATCCGTTTCCTTTCAGAGGAAATCCGCGTCCTTATCCAGTAACGCGGATTTCATGCGAAGGCCTTTCTCAGGAATAGGTGAGGCCCACCGTGATATTTGTGAGAAATCTATCCCGTTCATCTGTTTTGTGAGCTAACTTTAGGATTTGAGACAAAAATGGAGCAGAATCCACGCCTCACTAAAGGTTAGTAGGAAATTACTATCATTGAAACTTCCTTGGAGTCAACAGTCATGTATAAATGCCATCAATACTATTCATAACCTTAACGTTTTCGGCCCACTTGAGTCTTGGATCTGATTATTTCTGGTCTCATATTATAAAATGAGCTTGGCGTGAATTTATCTTAAACATCACGGCTGGCCCACCTAGGTTTCCAGCGCAGGAACTCCATGGAAAAGCCTTTTGCACGAACTCGGCATCGTAATCTGCGTTCCCTTCTTCGGAAAATCCATCAGGGCAAGGCACATCCGGTCAAAAAGTGGGACCGGTGGTCATTCGAACGGACCATGGCTTAGTCCGGTCCAAATAGTGGTCCTTCCTCAATCTCTCACCTTATTGTCCTTTTTTTTTTTTTCGTCATTTTCTAGCTCTCATTTTATTAAGGCAATGCCTTTATTGTATTTTGTTTTGATTTTTCCTCTCTTCTTCTTCTTTTCTCTCATAAAGGTGGCCCCCACCCGGATGATGGCTTGATCTCGGCTTATCCATGCTGCTGGATCATCCCAAATGCCTTCCTTTATGTGTAAGGCTTGGATTTTGATGATCAAGGGGCACTTGACGTTGTCTTGTGATAGGCCCATCTCTTGATACATTTTCTCTTGAATGTGGCCTCCTTGTTCATCATCCACCGTTGGATCTTGTGGATCTTTCATCTCTCAATTCATTAGGCCGGGCCCCTTGACGATCCATCCATTGGATGGGCTCAATCTCTCTCTTTTCTTTTTTATCTTTTGCCCTTTATTGATCGTGGTCCCTACTTGCCCCCTTTTGGAACTCAAGCCCAATCACCATTGGATGACTTGAGCACTTTTCTTTGTGTCTTGAAATGAGTGGCCACACGTGGGCCCCTTTCGCCACGTTGAGCCCAATCCAACCTTAGATATGTGGGCACTTTCGATTGCATTTGTAATGTGTGGCCATAAGTGGGCCTCAATGTGCCATATCAAGCCCAATCTAACCTTGGATGTGTGGGCACTTTGGATTGCATTTGGAATGTGTGGGCCTTATTCGTAATTTTTTTTACATGATCGGGCCCACACTATTCACGAGTGATTTGAGCTCCTTTCTTCTCATTCACTACTTGTTTGATGACTTGGGTTTTTACTTCACTTCTTGAGGCCTCCTTTGGTGATCTAACGTTTTTTTCAACCATCAGATCATGGTTTGGACATTTTGAATCGGATGGCCATCTGCGGCTCATTGTCTCCGTTTGAAATATCTTTTGTCCATACATGGGATTGGGTCCATTCAAATGACCAAACCCAATCAAACGCTCGAGGGTTTGGGTTTTTTTGGGTCCCCCCTTCAATGGCCAGGATCAATAAATTTTTTTTTTTGTTAATGGTTTGGACATTTTGGGCTCCACTTGCATGATTAAGCCGTGGCTTTGGCAATTTTGGGTAGAATGGGTACATGTGGGTCCCTCAAGATTATTCATTGGAACACTTAGGTCTTTGACCCTTGGATTTGTAGGGAAACTTGCGGGTCCCACCTTGCAACGTGTAGAGTAATCGAATCCTCCCACTGGGACGGTTGGTCTTCTTGAATTTTGTGGCTTATGACCGGTGGTGGGCCCTCACTTGTCACATGGGGACGATCAATCCCCAATCAATTAGGTTGGGCCTTATTACCATCAAAGCTGACCCAAGGCTGTTCGAATATGTTTCAGGTTGACAGTTCTCTCTCTCTCTCTCTCTCTCTCTCTCTCTCTCTCTCTATATATATATATATATATATATATATATAATCATGCTCACATGTGCACCTACACACGTGTCATGGGCATCTAATCTGAACGGTCCATATGATGCGGAATCCCATGAAATCCCAAGGGACAAATTTTCACCCTGATCTAAAATTCTGGTGGGCCATAGAAAAGAGAAATTCAAATCAAAGGAGAGAAATGTTTTCATTTTTCATGGCCCACCAAAGTTTGGTATCAAAGTAAAAATTGGGCCAAGGGGTTTAATGAGGTGCTGCTTCATGTGGACCGTTCAGATTTTGGAGTCACACCACGTTTGATGATTTCTCCGAGCATTCCGATGGCTGGCTGGATATATATATATATATATATATATATATATATATATAATATATATATATATATATATATATATATATATATATATATATATATATATCTATATATATAGGCTTTAATTTGAATTAGGCTTATTGGTACATTTATATCTTGGTGTGATTCAATGATCCCAAATTATACCTTCGGTCAACATGTTACTTTTTAGTCTATGCCTTCATGTATTTAGATTAGTTTTGATAAGTGGAGAGTTGTTTTATTTTGATGGGCCTGTCTTCATCATAAGCATATCTGGTTGAGGACTGAGTTAGATGGTGAATCATTTTTTAATGGATTGAATGATTCATTCACTAATTTATCAAAGAGGACCAAGTTAGATGGTGAATCATTTCCCATGGGATCAACTTGAATAGTAGTATAGGAACCGTAAATCACAAGATTCCAATAACAAAGTTTGTTGCTATAGGTAATTTATCAGTAGCTAAAGCCATGCATGAGTACCATGTCTGTTAGCTACATATATAATAGTACAACTGCATGCATGAGCCGGTTTGACTCATTTTTAGTAAGCATATGCATGAGTTATGGACACTGTTTATGTAATGAATGGTGCAGCTTATTTTTGTGTCCACCACTTCTAACATATTTAAATGCTTCTATCTATTGATGTCATGAGAGTTCTTTTTTATTTCTCTTTTTTTGCTTCCTCTTTTCCCTTATTGTTGGCTTTTAGTTTTACCATAAAGAGTTATAGAAGATCTTGCCACATTGATTTGCTTTGGATCTGCTCACAACTTTATTCGGATTTTTCGCTCAGGACTGGATCATGAGACATTCATGGGTTAATTGACATTGGATTAATTATTCTAATGCAATTAGTAGTAGTCCTCGTGTTTACTTCCTCTCAATTTGAATTGCCTATCGTAAGTCTATTAAATTGTTATTTTGCAGGATGTATGGCATTGGGAAATATGCAATAGTAATCCTGGCCACAGTTTTGGTATGCGTCTTTCCTTAGTTTGAGAATCTTGTTACGCTAGACCTTATTGGATTAATTTTCAGAATGTTAGCTTCGGAATCTATGCTTATGCATCAATAGCAGCTGGATGAGATGCTTGTTAGGGAGTAATGATGCCTAATTCTTTTTCTTATTTTCTGGCATAGGCCGCAATGTATAAGATATTATATGAAAATGAGCTTAAATCTCATGCTTTGGCACTAATCTTTGTGCGCTTTCATTGATCCTAAATGACAATCCATTTCTGTGAAAGTTTTGCTTCATGATCCCAAGCACAAGAAAATTTATGCAACTGAAGGTCCAATGACTGAGATTTGCTAGGTGCACATGCAGGTATAAGGCAACTCATCTTAAACTTTTAACTCTTTTTTTTTTTTAATAATTTATTTAAATGTACAGATGTTGTCATTTGGTGCCCAGTAGAAATGAATTAATTTTTGTATATATTTCAAAGTAGATGCTTGGGGTGCATTTTGCTAGCATTCTTCTTCGGTTGATAAAATAAAAAAAATATATTCAGTTTTTGTGATGTAGGTCTTTGTAGGAACTTTGCTTTACTGCAATATGTCATAACATGTAGTCTGTGCTTCTCAATTCATCATACTAGTTTTTACAACTTGAAATAAGTTTGCATGAATTTCTTATTCCTTAATTTTAATTCATTAGTCTTATAGACAATAAATGACATTTTCTTGTTGCTTCAAGTTCATGAATGCGTACATCTGCATGTTCACTAGTTTTCCTTTTGAAAATTTGTTTATTTGGATTAATCTCTGATCAATCCCAAGTGTAATATATTAGCCAGCCAAAAATCTGTCTGGATGTACTCTAGAATGAGAATTGAAGAGAATGAGGTCTGACCCATGTGCAATATGCTTGAGAAATACTAAGACAATTTAGCATGACTCACCTTTTATTTATTTATTTATTTATTATAGTTTGATATGATTGGATTCCATAGCACTTCTTTGGTCAGTCTCTCATTTGTTGGTTGTCGTGCAATGACCTCTCTTGAACTTGCATATCCTAATCTTGGTTCAACTCAAGCAGAGTATTAGACCGCACATATGAAATGGAATTGCTGGGAGAAGAGAAAGCTCTATTGCTATTCTATTATGCTGTTTTCAGCAATAGTCCATTCCTCCCACTGCAGATAAGAAGTTGGTAAATATAACAGTGTATTTAGTTTCTTAGTTGCTCCATAGTATTCTCTCAATGTAAAGCATGAGATGAACTCATTTTTACATTTTAACTGAAAAAGGCTTAAACCTTCAAAAGAAAATGTGCGCCAGGAATATTTGAGTGGGTGGTGGTGCCGTGATTCATTTGATTAGAGTGAGAATGACTTAACTGCTTTATTTTCTTTCTATGTTTTCTCTCACTGTATTATCATTCAACAACTGACATGGGTGTTTTGCCACTGATACTTTAATGGGCAGCAACATCTGTTTATTCAGGAAAAACTTCAAGGGGAGTTGCAGACACAACTGAAAAGATGGGAAAAATGGCCATCAGCTCTGGTCGAACGACAACCAGGGAGGCCACCGCCAGTGAAGGCAGGAGGGTGGCACAGCCAGTCAGATATCCTCGTTCGATCTCATGAGGTACCATTAGTGAGAAGTTATTCAGGGAAGGTTGTAGGCTGAAAAGTGTGTGAGGCTTTACGGCCCTACTTGGTAAATAAAACCCGCCAACAACTTTGTCTGCATAGATTTTCTTTTCTTTACATGTTCTACTGAAAAGAACTTAAATTAAAAAAGAATTGATGTTAGGATTGGAATTAAAAAAAAGCATTGATGTTAGGATTGGACTTGATCTCATCTAAAGCACAGTGATCTTACCATGTAAGAAAGTCATTTGTCATTTCATTGCTTTCTTTTTCTTTTTTCTTTTTTTAGTTCACATTATGTGAAGGCATTTCTTTCATTACCACTACAAGAAAACTGGCCTTTACTAGCGGTTTTAACTGCCGGTAAAGGCTTAACAGGCGGTCAGGTAACCGCTGGTAAAAGTGGCGTCGGTAAAGCCTTTACTGGCGGTCAGGGACCTTTACCCGCGGTTGTGCTGGACGCCCCTAAATCGTAAGTTTTAAAGAAAAATGGTCAAAGGCTACGGGTTAAATCTGTAGCCAAATAACTTACGGCTTCCAAAAATCCGTTGCTATAGAGAAAATCTTTCTCATTAAAAAATAAAAAAGTAAATTAAAAAAAAAAAAAAAGAAAGTTAAAGAAAAGAAAAGAAAAGGTGACGTGTTCCCATGCCCTGTCAAGTAGTCTCCACTCATCTATCACATCTTCAATAGTCATGCTCTTGGAGTTCCCTTGATCTTGGGATTCTTTGAAATTAAATTCCATTAGCAATATGACCTTCTCCCATTTTCATAGCCATCTCCCTCTCATAATAGCTTGCACTTCTCTGTCGATTTCCTTTCTCCTCAGGTTATCTTTTGTGGGCAAAAACCTACTGTTTAATATTACACACAACATGGAATTTATGATAAATAAATAATTGGATCTCTAGTTTCAGAATTTATGGTGAATATCATTTGGGTCTCTGATTTCAGTTTGTTTTTATTACTTCCTTCTCGCTTATGAAATGCATAGAGAAATTTATAAAGCTGAGTTGGAATGCACAGATGAACTGAATTGCAATAATTAGTACTGAAGACGTGACCAAATCATTGCAATTATTGTCTAGTTGTGGTGTTTTCTTCACAGTGGCACGTTTACTGTAGGTCCCAAAGCCAACCTTCATTTCACATATGAATTGTTCAATATTTCCATAAATGCTCTTACACCCAAAGAAAAGAAAAAAAAATAACTCTATAGCTTCATACCGTCTTTATGCAATTGTCTGCAGACTCTACAATTACAAGCACTGTTATCACAACCAGCTTGAAAAGCACCTGAAAGTCATAGAAATGCAAATTCAAATAACTATTAGGAAACTAGGAACCACAATAATCAGAAAGAAATCTGGAATGATTGATTATTTTGTAAAATTTTTGTTTATTTTCATCTAAAGCTAGACCTGTCACGCTACATTAAATGCCAGTGACTCATTACATGCTTGTATGTTGATCCAGACCAGTTAGATCATTAGGCTTATTCTGTTCAAATAGAATCCAAGTTTCATCATCCAGATTGTTGAATGGATGGAATCCATGATGGATAACGGAAGCCTAAAGCGTCTTTCAGATTGGAAGAACCTAGACCTCCAATCTTTTGCCTTTTTCTCCAAACCATGATGTTAGCTTTATGCTATCTATTTGCAGTCCATTGCACGAGGGGTGGGATATTTAAATCTGGGAGCTCTTTGGGCATTCCCATCCAAGGGTAGGATAATGTGGTACTTGTGCAAGATATACAAATAAATTTTGTTTCTTGTTCAAGACATCTATCTTGATATAAAATCATAGATAAATACTTACAATAAGCATGATACCATATGCATGGATATTTTGGTTTGCAGTATTTGATTTACAAGTAGTCAACTTGAAGCACCCTGCAGGAGATTCATTATGAAGTTCAGTTGACAGTGGTTAAACAGTGTTAGCTGTAAATGTCCCATTGAGAGCATTCATTATGTCTGAATATGAAATTCGGTGAAGTAAACGAAAATGAAGCATCTCTTTATATTTGATGTGAATAGCAGAGAAAAAGTAAACTAAATTAGACTAATGACTTCTGCATATAAGAAGTCATAGTTTCTAGGCTCAGAAACAGATGTGGCAAGAAACATCCCATTTTATAGTATTTGTCATAGCAATTATGCAAATATGTGAAAATGAACATTGGGGAAACAGGAAGTAAGAAATTCAGGTATGCAATTGGAAACATGTTCACCATAACTATGTAAGAAGATCTTCTATGAAAACACTATTAATTAGCCATAGGAACATACTATTTGTATTGATCTATCAATTACAAATCATTTTATAAAAGCTTCCCGATGTGATTCTTTTTTAACTTTTTGCTGTTAAGAATTAAGCATATTGGTTTTATGGCATTGATAGATGAACAAGGTAATGTAGGCCTATGAAGCATTATATTCCCCTAGTACAAAAAAAAAAAGAAAAAAAAAAAAAAAAAAAAGCTATAAACATTCAAACAGGGGTGAGAATTCTGCTTTGAAGCCAATGATTATTTGGGCTAGGCCAGGTTTTTTATCAGCTTAATGGCCTGAGAAGCTCACCGGTCGTGACTTACTTAAACTCTCCAAGCCTCTAGTACTTGCTAGTTGACTGAGTCAGGCCAGGATCCTTAACTAGACAGACTAAGGCTGCAACATAATAGATCAAATAGGTAAAACACTAACAGCAAGTTCCATCAAGCATAAGCAAATAGGCAACAGAAATGAAAGCAGATAGGCATTAGAGGCGCCGCACAAAACTCCAAGACAGTTTAGGTACAGCTACACTAGTCACAAAAATCTGAAAGCATACTGCTGTCAGAAAGTCCAGTTCCCGGAAGCAACAAGTAGACAATCAACAACTCCTTCAAACACAAAAAAATGAAAAGAGAATTGCTTCCACATAGAGGTTAACATGCTTACCAGTGGAACATGTCATCAGCAACAGGACCTATAATCATATAAAATATCTAATTCAGAATAGCTGAAAACCAACCATAAAAGACCTTAGAGCTAAATAGGGAGCCAAACCCAACCATAAATTAGAAACAAATAGAAAATGGACTGTGGAAGTAATTTCCAGCAGTCTGCTAGTCTATTCAACTAGAAAGAGAAGACAGAAACAACTAGTATGTACCTGCATATCATATAATTTATAAACGAGTATAGTTCTCACATTGGCAAATAAATAGATGGAGACATGATGGTTAACTTGAAGACCTGAAAAATATACAATTTTCCTCTGTTCTTTGCCATTCATATACTACAAATGCCCGACAAGTCACACAGAACAGTGCAAGACCGGCTTGTCTAAGTAATACAAACAACATGAAACAGATATAGTAAAAGAAATATGATCTCAATTCTTCATGTTCTCCATTACCTTAGACAACCACGTTAGGTAAATTATTCAAGCAGTGGTGTTACGTGCCAATTTTTTTTTTGAAAGATAACACAATTTTATTGAGGAAAGAATGGGTGAAGCCAAGATATTTTAAGTAGTGGTGTTGAATACAAAAATGAAACATATATAGAAATACAAACTAGAAAGTTTATGGGTCATTTGGATTTCCAAAAAGAGAATGCTTCCATTGTGTTACATCTGTATCATTGAAGGATCTAACTACTTCCATCTACACAATTTTCAATAGTGTAAGAAAGACTAAGAACTTTATAGTGTATAGAATTTCTCTGATTAAGTATGTTATGGTCATAAATGAACTCAAGCCATCATGCTAAGTCATACATCCAGATGAATGTAAATAACCAACATCTAAAATTTATAGTGTGCATGTAATGTCGAAAGTCCACAGTTTATTTAGCCCTAGGCTAGGAGGTTAGTAAATAACCATCATCTATATCCATCTCACAGTCATGTGATCCAATTTTAGAGAACATTTCTTATGCATGGATGGATGCATTATGTGACACATGTACTTATCATCATTCTGCAATGCATGGTTATGATCTATGTGTTGGGGGCCTTGCACAAAACCTTAGGATCTAGCCTCCCAAAACAAACCAGAATTATGGATATTAAAGCAATGAAATAAATCAAAGCATGAATCACACACCACACAAGAGATTTTACGTGGAAAACCCTCAAAGAGGTAAAAACTACGGGACCTCGTCCAGATCAACAATCCACTATAAAGTAGAACGTTACAACCTTCTTCACTCACGCAGGAGTGGATAAACAATGAGAGAATAAAAAGAAAAATGGAGAGATCTCACCGATTACGAGGACGTAGAAGTGCTGAGATATAAATTGCACAGTAGATAACCTCCACGAGCATAACCTCCCTTCTATAAGTTTCCTTCTCTCTCTCTTTTTCTCTTTCTCTCACACCTTTGATAGCCCTAAACCCTTTAGCAAATCCCTTGTAAAGCTTTAGGAAATCCTCTTGTCATATCTTGAAAGCCCTAAGTGCCTCCTATATATAGTTTAGGAAACTCCATTTTCGCATCCTTGTTACGAAAGGACTCAAAATCCGTAATCCGCACAAAATCACTAAATGAATCTGTGTAACCACGACTGGTCGAGTGGATCCCTCGACCGGTCGAGCAGCACCTTCGACCGGTCGAGCACATCCCACGACCGGTCGAGTACCTCGGAAATCCAAAACCTCAACTCGCTGGACTTTGAGTCGAGCCCTGCTCGACTGGTCGTGCACCAACCCTCGACTAGTCGAGCAAAGCTCACGACCGGTCGAGCACGGGGAAAAAACCCCATCACTATGTTCAATTACCTAGCATTCTATATGTGCTTGCTAAGTGTATTATGAAGTCACCTACCTGGATTAGCCTATAGCTAACATCAATAGGTGGGCTGGAAAATAAACATTTTGGTGGCCCCACAATTTCAACAGTAGAAAATCAATCTCCACTGTTTACTGTGCGTGGCCCACTTGAGTTGCAGATCAAGATGATATTTATCTGGTCAATTCATCCTTGACCATATGTGTACTGGCAACAGGGAGGATGGAAAATCCAACAACTTGGTGGGCCTACTGAGGTTCCAATCGTAGACGTTCAATCAAGCTGTTTTCAGTGGTGATGATGGAAAATCCAACACCTTTACTTTGCTGATTCAATTACAATATATGCATTCCTGCTTTTCATTGAGAGATCGATCAATAAGCTTCCTTTCGATCTTTTACAATGCAGGTTATATGAATACTATTATGATGTAGTAGCATTTGTTCTTTCCCAAAAAAGGCCAGAACTCTTAACATTCCTTTAGAATCTGTGTTCACTCCCCAAGTATAGGGTTGTGATGTAGTAATAATCTCGGTAAGACCGAGGTCGAATCCACAGGGACTGAAACCTGTACGTTATCTGAAACTAACTAGGACTAGAACTATAATAAGATGAATTTTAAGCTAAGTATGATTTGGAGAATAATGGTGAAATAGTAATGTAAAACTTTAAGAAATTCAGAGGAAGGGAGACTAGGGATTCAGAGGATCCACTTGTAGAGATCAGGGAGATCTTATGCCTGTATAAAAAAATCATGGAAATCAAATGAACTGATGTTGATATAGTTTTCAAGAGATGAGAGGTATATGAATTAGAATGGATTCCATCACCAAACCATGCCCAGGAGACAAAGCAAACAACAGAATTAAACTAATTACTAACCAGTCAACATGTTATGAAGGTTAGGAAGGGTACCGTCATCCAACCATGCCCAGGAGACGATGGTGAACAACAGGGCTTCCTGACGTCATAAACATAAAAGGGAGAAGAACATGCTCAAAGCCATCGCAGACCCATTGTAATTTCAGTCACAATAGACCATAAAAGACTAAAAACATTCCCAGAATAAGATTAAATCAAAATCAAATTCGGTTCAAAAATTAAAGTGAAAACATAGAATCTCCATCATGCTACAAGCTTCACTCTTGGCCCTAGCCAAGAGGTTTAGCCCCGCAACATGGTCAGGCTAAAATATCTCAACAATAAATAAAATAAAATAAAATAAACATAAAAAAAAAACTACTCTCCTGGTGCTCCACCAAAACCCAGCCCGCTGCCTCCACGTCCAAGCTCAAAGCCAAGCCAAGCTGCTGCCTCCCTGCTCTCCATCCGTGCCTCTTCTCAGCCGTGGATCCTCTCACATTTTATATGCTGTGTCGAAAGTTGCTGGGTCTCCTTGCTGGAGTCGGACCGATGAATGAACCTACGAAGCCAGCATCTTCACTTGCGTAACTGCCTGCGTAATGGTGGGGCCCACACTCAAGTTTGCCGTGAAATCCAATCCGCTCATTAGATGCAGGATGAAAAACCGGTCGGACGTGTTTGGTTTTGGATCCGATTTGTGGTGGCCCACGGATTTCTTCTGTCGCCGTCTCGTCTTGCGTTTGATCACGATCCACGTACATACCTGAGCATGGGTCAAAAAGGACACCTAGGAGAGGGTCACACCTACCTCAGGGATGCAATGGAAGGTCTGGATCATCCATTTGGATGATGAGTGGGCCCTGCTAGTGAAAAACGGACGATCAGCGTCCGTTCGCTGTTCATGCGTAGCAGAGCTGCGCTGATGTGTGATGGGGGCCACTTTATTACTTGATTTGAGAAATCCACACCGTCCACCGTATTCCCCTCGGAATTTCAGTCGGAAACGGTCGGTTTTGGATCAGTTTTGGTGTGGCCCACCGATCTTTTGTTGCTGCCGTCAAACAGTGTTTGAACGGTTAAAAAACCATCCTCTGCTATAGTCTGAAATTCTGCCATCTAGGTAGGGGTGAAAAGGACCTTGGGAATCCAATGGACGGTCCGGATCGACGTTTTTGATGAAGAGTGGGGTCCACAGCATCAACCGATGCTTCTCTGTTCGGTTCGCAGCAGAGTCCGAAACGGACTCTCTGATTTTTTTTTGAATGGGAGTCGGTCAGCGGGTGCTGACCGACCTTTGCTGCACTGTGAGGTGCGGGAGTGCACCGCACTGTGAACTCACAGCCGCATAGGTGGGGTCCACTGCAGTGTATATGCGGAATCCACTCCATCCATCTGCTTTGGCACCTCATATATCACGTTAAGACCAAAATTGAAGCGTTTCCAAAAATCAGGCAGGCCCCAGATTGACGATTAGTTGGCTGATCTGACTGTTGGGCTATTTCTGTAAGGATCCAATGGCTGAAAATTTATGTGTACGGTTAATTTAAGGTCCTCAGGCCGTGTATGAAGTTTCGAACCGAACCGATGGTGAGAACCCTGTGATCTTGCATTCTGGATCAATTTCGGGCCGTTTGAACTTCAGTTTCTCGATTTTCATGGATTTTCGGCATACAAATTCGATGATCTTGGTCCCCTGGGGTCCGTCCCTTGCCTTTGGTGAATTCTGAGTGTTAAATCTAGGTAATTAACATCCTGTTTTGGTCAAAGCTCACAATTGTAACCTGCATCACAAATACGATTAAACGAGCCATTAAACGGTATCATACTCATAAATTTGAGTAATATTGGGGTCTGATATGCAATATTTGACCCTCAACAATCTGCTAAGCTATGCTAAAACAAAAGCATTCAAAATATATTTTATTTTCCAAAAATAGCTTTCAGAAGTCAGCTAAGTTAACAGTAAAAAAGACTAAAGAAAAAACCACATCACATTTCTCAATAGCAGGTTTGTACTGTGCTCAGGCTAAGAGTTTATATATGTGAGGCCCATGGTTCAGTGATCCACACCGTGAATATTGCTGGTGAATGTGGACGACCATGCACCAAAATGTCCCAGATGGTTAGAAATCCTAAGCCTTTAATAGGTGGACAACAACCATGTTTCAGTAGTTCTCTTGGAAAACATCATAGAACAATTATTATTATTTCCTTTCTTTTCCTTTGGATTCACATACCCAAACATGTCTTTAAGGAAGGAATACAGAAACAGTTCACATTGAGCAAAATAAAGAAAACAAGAAGAAGAAGAAGAAAAAAAAAGGGCCAAATATTCTATAGCTACAATCTTCACATCTATGTGATATTTGGTGAATCTGTCATTGACAATAGGGTCCACTAAATCCCATTTTTTTTTTTTTTGGAAAGGTGACAATAAGTCCCATGAAATCAACGGTATGGATCAATGAACCATAGGCCTTGCTCATACAAACCAGAAACCTGAATATACATTGCAAGCTCTTGGCCAATCATTCTATGACAACACTTTCAAGGACAACCAACAGTTCAGAGAACCCACTGAATTCATACTATGAATGCAACCACTTTTCATGTGCCAAAAAGCGGGCTTCAAAGGAGCTACTGCTCAGAGAGCACGGGTAGAGGTGTTACCTCTTCTACCGAATGGGCTATTGTTCTAAAGAAATTTAAACTAAATTTGCAAGCCAGAACATGCAAACAGAATATCAGTAGCCAACAAAAGATCTAAATGCAATCAAGATAAGGATAAGACCACAAAAGTAATCAAGAGTCTCAAATTGCAAACCTTTAAACTAGTTTGCATAGCATCTACTACTTTCTTGGCGAAGTCCTCACTTTCCAAATTCAACAAACCAACCTGTACAAAAAGCAAGGGATGTAAACACACTCATAGATCCCAAAAATGAATCATATTTAAATCTAAGGTGTACAACAAAATTAAAAAATAGGAAATTGAAATATGTTTTTCTTTCCTTTCCTTTTTTTGGTTCTTTTTGTGGGGAATGGAAAATATTATCAGTAGAAAATATAAAGAAGAGACAAAAGGAAAGGATCAGGTCTTGGTTAAATGTTGTTGGCATGTCAAACACAAGTCTAGAGGTTATTTAGGGTGTCAAGCTTGAGCTGATTCATGGAACTATATGGCATCATTAGCGCATTGTTTTAAGGTACTTGGACAATAACAATTTATTAACCAAATCAATTGAAAACACGGGAAGCTTATTTTACTTGTTAATTTTTTATGGACTACTAGACTTTTCTTCTTAAAACTAAGACAAAAGCCAACTATCCATTAAGACAATGGATATCTGTTGTCAATTACGAGAGATGGTTTAGACACTCCATCTTTAGCAAAAGAATCAACTATAAAATTTAAGATCTTGTAACAGTGTGAAAAAATGGCAAGCCAAGTCTCAACCATAGTATTTATCAAATATTTTATTACAAGCACTTAAAATGTGCTTCTTTATGCTATCGAGACCTCTAATTATGTTTCTCATAATGGAAATTAGAATTTTTTGGAAGAAGAGATTATAAGATTTCTAGGATTGAGGGCTTCTTTATTCTAACTAGGAAGTCAAATGATAGGAGTCCTAAAAGGGTGATTAAAGGCTGATTCGGCAGATGACTTCTTCTTGGTGTATTCTGAAAATTTCAGAAACAATGGAATGGTTGGATCACATTTATCCACATATAGCCATGTGATAAATGTAATTGCTGGTAAAGGGCTATCAGAAATTTCTAGGAAGACCCAAAAAAAGAAGAAGAAGAAGAAGAAGAAGAAAAGAATTGGGACTCAAGGATTGCAGAACTGTTCTACATGGCTTGGTTTGGGTCGGCCAAGCATAAGCTTGTACCCAGGCCAATTATTAATCAGGCTCAAATTCAAACCAAACCTACACCCACACTCATTCAGCTATAGTCATACTCAGGCCGAGATTGGGTCCCTGTTGTGTCTTCCTGGTCCATTGCCACCCCTACGTGGCCTGCATCTTTGCAATGCATACAGTGGGACACAACGGACTGATGGTTTGTACTTATCTAGAATGCTATTATATGTTTATAAATATCATACTTGATAGTATCACTCATAAGGCTAAATAAACACGACAAAAAAAAATTGAAACTGTGGAAAGATTCAAAACACTACTCCTGCACATTCCAATGTGGTTCATAGGAGATCCAGGCTGTTCATCAGGCATGCCCCACGTGTATGCTGAATGTTCACAGAACATCAACTGCTGAGAACAACAACATCCTACACTAGCTATGATGTTTAAATTTCTCCCTAGACTTAAGTTGCTTAGATGCATAAACAGAAGAATAGCTCCTTGTGCCAACAACCCAACAATTTTGGGTGATCAATAATGTAGACAGAACAGGCTAACATGCTTATGCATAGACTCCCATGTTATACAGTCAGACCTATGACATTGATACTATAATTTGGAACTTTGGATTTAGAATCTACCTTAATCTTCTGCTATATCCATAGCCCAACATCAAGCAGTAGCTTGTTTCCTAAAGCATCCTTTTGGTCCATTGATCGGATGCTTTCGGCAACAAGCTCCCGTCCTGCACCTTCAGCTACAACAATAACCATGTGTCCATTCTCTTTGAGCTTTTTTTTTCCACGTACTCGAAAAGCCCGCCTGGTCCTTCTAGATAAAAGAGTGACTCTGGAATAAAGCAACAATCCTAAGGAAAATGGCAATGACAATTTTCCTTAGCATGTTAAAATACATATAATGAAGATCTAAACCACAAGTTGAAAACTTTCGGTTATGCAATTTAAAATGAAATGCCACCATGGCAGAAAAAGAAGATAGGATAATGCAGGATGACCAATGATAATACATGCCACATCTCGACTGGCAAGAGTAGCATACATTGCAATGAACCCTAAGAGTTTTAAGCTCATTCCACAAGGCTAACAGGATGAAATTAGAGAATGATGTGGAAGAGAAAAAGAACATTAAGATCAAGCCAAACACAATTTTGGATCAACCCACTTCTTAACTTGTAGAAATGCTGAAAATTTCAACTTACCAATGTTGCATTAAAGAAATATGGAAGAAAATGATACAACTCACCTTGACACCCTTCTCCCTCCTCCTTTACCTTGGGTTGGGACCGACAATATGCAAGAAATTGCATTGGCGGGTGCCTATTTACTAATCCAGACTGTCCAAAATTAGATGTGTGATGCATGCATAGCCAAAAAAAAAAAAAAAAAAAATCAAAATAAGCGACAAAAAGCAGAAAATAATAATCCAAATAACTACAAAATAATCAAAATATGAGCACAAATTATATCCATCCATGTCCTGACAAATCCAAATCAGCTATAAAAATCAAAATCAACAAAAAAAAAGAGCATAATATATTATAACCATAAAAAAGAGCATGACACAGTAACTCTTAAATGATAATTCATGTCAATTGCATATTCCAGTCTATGACTATTATGAGTTACATATAGTGCAAATGTTCTAGCATATTCACCTTCTCTCTAACTCCAATATTCTTTTTTTAAAGCAACAGGCTGAACACAAATACATGGCCCAAAACAATGATCAAACAACAAAAAGGGGAAAAAAAAAAGAATAAGGAAAAAAAAGGCAGGTCAGGGCCATACACATCTCTATCCCACGGCCACTATTCACGAGCTAGATTGACAAAGCCCTAAATCCAAAAAGTCCCAAATAAAATTAGCACAAATCGAAAAAATTAGGGAATCGACACTGCAAATCCACAATTAGGGAATCGACACTACAAATCCACATAGCCCTAAACCCAAAAAGACCTTTGATACATGCTATCTTCTCTTAGACAACACCTCTACACTAATCCACAATTAGAGAATCGACACTACAAATCCCTAATTAGGGATTCGAAACTCAAATATTCCCAATACACAAATCATTGGACAATGTTACTTGAAGGATTAAAAAAATGCCCAAATTGATATGAATAGATAGGGGGGAGAGAGAGAGAGAGAGAGAGAGAGAGAGAGAGAGAGAGAGAGAGAGGAGAGAGAGAGGAAGTGTCGCGCGCCGTTTGAGAGGGTTAGGCTAGGGCTATATATATATATATATATATATATATATATATATATATATATAAAGGGACTTGCCGGTGGCCGTTAAAACTGGCCGTCGGCGACGGGTAGCCCCATCAGTCGGCTAAGGATAGTTTTGTTATAGTGTACTTCTGTTATTATTATTATTATTATTATTTCCTTTGATGAAGGATATGTTTAAGGGGGTGCTTCAACTTATATGTGCTCACACACTTTTTGTTTGTTTATCAAGGTTTAAAACCTCTACCAATGACGCTTTCCATTAATATTTAATATTTATTTTTGTGGGTAGAGATGTTTGCAGGCATTGTTGGAAGATCAGCCCTCTTTGAAAACGCAAATATAATCCTGATCCAAAATTTTCGTGACCTTGCTAAGGCTTCGATGGTGGGTGTTTAATCCTCACTTCATGTGGCTCACCTGAGTCTTTGACCTTCATCGTGTTTGGGTTCATGTCTTAAAATGAGCCGATGAATATAGGACAAATTTAGTGGATATAACATAACTAGACTGTGGAGGGGCGCTTTAAAATTTAATGGATTTAAAAGTAGTTATTTTAAACAGTGTATGGTATGTGATTTTAATAACAATAGGAATGAACATGAGAAATTAGTTGAATGTTGTTCCCATCCTTAGGAACGGTTCTAAACTGTTCCAATTCCCATCCTTAGGAATGGTTTTAAGTTGTTCTTGATTTTTAGCGACGCCCATTTTAGGAATGGTTAATGACCGTTCATAAATTTTTCAATAACGGTTTTGAACCATTCCTAATTAGCGATTTTGGTGAAGTGTGAATAGGGTTATGCTACAGTAAGGTATATGGTCAATTTGCTTCTTGTGTATTTACCTCTCTTAATTCAAATTTTATTTGTAACCTTTGCTCTTCACATCGTTCCTTGGTAGAAGATTGAAATAATCAGTTTGTTTTTTCCCCTTATTATCCATGTTTTTAACACATACTGTATTATTTTGCAATAAAAATATAGGCAATTTTAGCTTTCTATGCTGTAAGGTGCATTTCAGGGATTGTTGTTAATATTGATTTTAATGTCATATCAGTTGTTCCAAGTTATTTTATTTTGGCCCTTTAAAAAATAAAATAAAATTATATGCAATTGGTAGCCTAATTTTTTTGAAGTTAATTCTATTTTGTTTACTTTTCGAACCTGGATATTCAAATTTGTGGGATTCATTAGCTAGTGTTGGCCATCAATCTCTATGAAGTTACTACATATCTTTAAAAGAATAGATTCATCGCTCAAGGCTCCAAGGGTAGATCTTATTAGGAGTTCCTCTCACTGCACCAAAAATCTTAATTAGGAACGGCTACACTTTTGGTTTAGAAACAGCTTAAAGCCGTTCCTAATTAGCAACAGTTTTAATCCATTACAATTATAACGAAAGTAGTGTTCTACCCCAGCCCTTTATGGGGCCCATCACGATGTAAGAGTTTTATCCATGCTGTTCATCCCTTTTGCACATCATTTTATGTTATGATCCCGAAATAAGGTAGAACCAATGCTAAAGTGGGCCACAAAGTGTGGATTGAACGTCCACCCTTACAAAATTCTTGGAAGTTGCAAGAGTTTCAAATCTAGTTGATATTTGTGTTTTCACTTTATCCAGGTCTACGTCACCTTATGAATAGGCTGGATGGTAAGTAAACTTCACGGTGGCCACTAGAATGGTTTTAACGATGGCTGTCATTATCACGGTTCTTTCCTTGGTGTTGTTGACTTGAGTTGTGGACCTGCCTTATTTTTGGGATCATACTGTAAAATGATCTGAAAAATGGGATGAACGGTGTGGATAAAACCCTTACATCACATTGGGCCCCATAGAGCCCTGCCTGGACGGATTATCGTTCGGGCGGGGTTGGACGCAATTTCCCTCACTTTGTCAAAATCTAGCCTACTGTCTTTTATCTCTCTCCTTCTGCCTCTCCTTCTCCCTCTCTATCGCCCTTGCTGCCACTGCTCCAACCCGACACAGATCCTCTCCTTCCCTCAGATTCTCTCTTTCAGGCTCTCTCTCTCTCTCTCCTCTCTCTCTCTCTCTCTCTCTACACGCCCTCTTCAGGTACTCTCTCTCTTTCTCTCATGCATGTAATTGTTTTTAGGTAGCAATTTCTGGTTTTTGGGCAGAAACCCTGCTTGATTGATTTTGCATACACGGAATTTTGCAGGACTTGTTTTGAATGGATGTGATTGTTTAGTTGGAGTGATTTTGGGGCTGTTTGGCAATGATCATGGGTGATTGGAGCTGTTCGATTGAGGGCCTGTAAAATGGACGGAATTCTAATATAGTTTATCATCTTCTTGAAAATGGAATGAGTATATAACTATAAGGTGTTTGTTGTTATGCTTGTAAGATTGTGTGAGTATGAATTCGTGCAAATACAAGAATTTTGGGCTATCACTGGGTTTGGATTTGAATTATACCATACAAGGAAAAGCTCTATGGGGCTCACTATGATGTCTACTCCATCCATCTGTTGGTGCTAGTTCCCAAAAATGGTGCAAACCCAAAACTCAAGTGGGCCACAAATGGGAATGTCATTATCAAAAGTTTTGGGAGTTATGGATCAAGCTAATGCATGTTTGTTATTTGCATTCATCCTGGTGGAACGAACACACGTTGTTAAGGGATCGGATGACATATCAACATCACGGTGGCCCCAATATGGTTCCAAGGGTATCCCTATTCCCACTATTTCTGTGGTGTGGCCCACTTTAGTTATGGATCCCAATGAGTTTTGGGATCATGTTCTAATATTGGCTGGCTCAACAAATTTTTAGAGTGGACATGAACATCACGTAGAAATCATGGTGAGACCCAAGGAGCTTTTTGTTGCATGTGTTGCTGCAATGCTCACTGCAATAAAGTGTTGTAGGAAAATTGCATCTCATGAATTTGGAGTGCATTTATTATGATATAGCCTTCATTGCTTTTTAGAGAATCCCTCGTGTGTCTGTGTCTGCTCTAGGGCCTGTTTGTGTGACACATAAAAATGAGTTCCATCTCTTTTCAGTTAATCGTAATTATGTATTAGAGGTCAAGATCATTGATTTTCAACATTATTTTTTAATAGCCACAAAAAAATGATCTTTAGTACATAAGTATGATTAATTAAAATGAGTTGAGTTCAACTTCAAGTGGCATCATAAAAAGCCCTTACTTTTTTTTTTTTTTTTAAATTTTTTGAATTTTTATTAGACCTAAGTTCATGGATTTGTTGGGACATGGATTTCACAAATCACAACACTAGAAAATCCCCAACAAAAAACAAATATGAGATTTTAAATCCATAGTTTTCAATAATTTCATCCCCAAATCCAGTTCTAGCAAATCACATGCTTGAAGAGTACTTTACAGAACCCTATAAAAGAATAGGAATCCAACAAACCCATTTACAGAACAACAAAAATCTAGGAGAAGAAATAGAGTGGAGATCTCAGATAACCTACCTACCAATACAACAGATTGTACCCCTGGCAAACCCTTCATGCTGGAGACATCTTTCAGCGCAAGTTCCCTTTCTAATAACATCCTTGTAGACTTCGAAACCTCCTAGTAACAAGAAGATGATGGACCACAAATGGATTTAAAGAATTATCTGGTGACCTTGAGCATTCGCCGGTGGCCATCAAATAGGAACTTAAAATAGTGGTGGATATACTGAGATTTTGGGAAGCAAAGATCACATTTACCTTTAACAAGGTAGTTGAGACAATGCTATGATTATGATATGTCCACCAGCTACAATTTTTACTTTATTTTTGAATTTATGAATATTTGCATTTTCTTCACACTAGAGTTTCTGCTTGCAGAAAGGAATACTACACTTATGGAGGATGGTGGTCTGTTTGGTGGATGGGCAGATATAGTATAGTGCTTTCTAAGGCAGCCATTTTTCATAAAAAAGTATATTGATATGTATACAAACTAGATGCTAGCTTTTATCCGAGATTACATAACCAAGAACAGGTTGTTGTCAATCAGATGCCTTAAATCTAAATTTGGGTTTGCTCAACCGATCGAGAGCATGGCTCGACTAGTCGAGGGTCCACTCGACCAGTCGAGACCCGCTCGACTCAAAGTCCAGCGACTTATGTATTTTGGTGTCTGGGCTACTCGACCGGTCGAGGGGGTCCTTCGACCAGTCGAGGCCTCGGCTCGACCAGTCGAGGTTACGCAGATCCTGCCCAGACTGCGTAAATTTGAGGCGGTTTCTGGACTTTTCCAGACTAGGTGTGTAAGTGGAGTTTCCTAAACTATAAATAGGGGTCCCTAGGGCTATTCTAAAGATATACTAAAGCTTTAGAAAAGTTTTCCAAGGGTTCCTAAAGGGTTCTAGGGTTATCAAAGGGTGTAACAAGGGTGAGATTCAAGGTTGTTCGAATCGGGTAAGTCTTCTCTCTTGTAATTTCTTTTCATAGTGGATTTCTGTCGCTTTGTGCTGTGATTTTTTCCCGCAAGGGTTTTCCACGTTAAATCTTTGTGTTCTTCTGTAATTGCTTATTACTATTGAATTACTATCCTAGATCTAGATCTGTGTGAGTCTGTAGAATAAATTTCCAACAAGCGGTATCAGAGAAATCATTGGGGCACAGATCTGAATCTGCAGGATTAGTAATAATGGGAAACAACAAGTTTGATATTGAGAAGTACTCAGGCAAAAATAATTTTGAGTTATGAAAGGTTAAGATGATTAGCCTGTTAACCAAGCAAGGCAAGATTAAGGCTCTTGAGGAGAGGAAATCTACCATGAAAGATGATGAATGGGAAAACCTTGATAGTAATGCTTTAGCCTCTATCCGTTTATGTCTCACGAATGAGGTTCTCTATAATGTTTTGAGGGAGAAAACTGCGGCTAGTTTGTGGGTGAAGTTAAAGAGAAGTCCTCTGAAAATCGCCTACACTTGAAGCTACAATGTTATACCTTTAATATGGTAGAGGGTGGAGATCTAGAAGCCCATATCAGCAACTTTAATAAATTTATGTGCAAATTGCTGGATATGGAGGAAGTGGTCAAAGATGAGGAATAATACATGTATATTATTGAATTCTCTTCCTGCATCATATGAGTCTTTCAGGGACACGATGTGCATCGCAAATAAAACCCTAAGTGTTGACACCGTATCTCATCCCTTCAAGGGAAGACTATGAGAAAGTTAAACGGTGACATGGGGGCATCTTCCGATGCACTGATTACGAGGGACAGAGATTCTGAGCGAGGTGTAGGATCCTCAAGACCTATATCCAAATCTAAGGGCAAGGGCAAAGGAAAATTAAAGTGTTGGAATTGTGGGCTGTCTGGACACATGAATAAGGATTGTAGAAATCTTAAAACGAAGAAAGAAAATTCAGCGACTTCTTCCAAGGAGGTCAATGTAGTCACATCTGATGAAGAATCAAGTGGTGGTGATGTTCTGTCTGTTTTCATGATTTGTCACTTATACGACAATCATAAAGACGAGTGGATACTTGACACAGGAGCATCTTATCACATGACTCTTCATCGGAGTTGGTTTACCAGTTATAAGGAATGCGATGGTGGACACGTTTTTATGGGCAATGACAATGCCTATAATGTTGTGGCTATTGGTACGGTGAGCATCAAGATGTTTGATGGGATGGAGCGTATCTTGACTGACGTCAGACACGTTCCTGATATGAAGAAAAGTCTGATTTCTCTCGGTGCACTTGAGGCTATAGGGTGCAAGTTCACCGTTATTGATGACGTCCTTAAAGTTTCAAAAAAGGCACTCGTGGTTATGAGAGTGCAGAGATATGGAAACCTTTACAGGTTGATTAGGAGCACTTCATTAGGTGGAGCGGCAACAGCTATTGCAGACTCCACGTTTCTACGTATGTGGCATGCTCGTCTGGGCCACATGAGCGAGCGAGGCATGAAGGTACTTTCTGATCGATGTTTGATTCTAGCTTTTAAAAATTCTGATTTAGATATACGCGATCATTGTATATATGGTAAACAATCTAGACTGTCTTTTAAATTTGGAAAACATGTTTGTAAGGGAGTGCTTGATTATGTGCACTCTGACGTAGGGGGCCCTCGCCAGAAGTTTCTATTGGGAGGTCGTCATGGTTTGTTTCATTCATTGACGATTACTCCAGGAAAGTTTGGGTTTACTTCATGAAAAGTAAATCCAAAATTTTTACCATATTCAAACAATGGAAGGTAATGGTTAAAAAATAGTCATGGAAAAAAATAAAAGTTTTAAGGACTGACAATGGTGGAGAATTTACTTCCACTGAGTTTAATGATTATTGCAAGGATGAAGGTATCATCATGCACAATACAATGCGACACACGCCCGAGCAAAACGGTGTGGCTGAGCAAATGAATCAGACTCTCCTGGAGAGGGCCAGATGCATGTTAAGTAATACCACGTTGGGCAAGGACATATGGACTGAGGCCGTTAACACTGCTTGTTATTTGGTGAACCAGTCTCCTTCAACAACAATTGAATGGTCAGTTGAGAGAGATAAGCTAGACCATAGAGTTAAAAAGTATATCTTTGTTGGCTATGACATTGGTGTGAAAGGTTACAGGTTATTTGACAAGGTCACACGCAAGGTCATCACTAGCCGTGACGTGAGATTCAATGAAAGCTCCCTATTTCGCAAGACTGATCAAGAGGGGCAAGAGGAACCAGAAAGGTTGATCGTAGATGTCCAAATTGACTCAGATGATACTCAGGTAGAGACAGATGCGTAGACAGAGGTACAGGATCAGGTGGAGCAACCACCTGTGAGAAGGAATCCATCGTGTGATCGCAAGTTACCGGCAAGATACAGGGACGACTCTAATATTGCATATGCCCTCATTACAGATGAGGGGGACTCATCTTCTATTTAGGACGCTCTTGATGAGCTTGATGCAGAAAAGTGGAAGGCGGCTATGGACGATGAGATGAAATCGTTATACAAAAATCACACATGGGAGCTGGTGGAACTTCCCGTGGGCCGAAAAGTGATCAGATACAAGTAGTTATTCAAAATGAAACAGGATAGATATAAAGTAAGGTTGGTAGCGAATGGTTATGCTCAGAGAGAAGGAATCGACTTCACAGAGATATTCATGCTGGTGGTTAAGCAGGTATCTATTAGATTCGTGTTGGCACTGGTTGCCCAATACGATCTCGAGCTGGAACAGATGGATGTGAAGACTGCATTCTTGCATGAGAAATTGGAAGAGTAGATGTACATGAAGCAACCAAAGGACAACAAAGTTAAAGGGGTAGAGAAAAAAATTTGTAGGTTAATGAGGTCATTGTATGGCCTGAAACAGTTGCCTAGGCAGTGGTATAAAAAATTTGATTCTTTCATGATGAGTCAAAAATTTACTCATAGTAAATATGATCACTGTGTCTATTACAAGACACTGAGTGATGAAAAATTCATCATCCTAGTACTGTATGTTGATGATATGTTGATCGCCTGTCATGATATATATGAAATCAACGTACTGAAGACTCAGTTATCAGGGACATTCAAGAGAAAAGATCTGGGGGCTGCAAAGAGGGTTCTTGGCATAGATATTCATAGAGATAGGAAGATGAGCAGGCTTTGGTTATCATACGAAGAATATCTTGAAAAGGTATTGATCAAGTATGAGATGAATCAGGCAAAGCCAGTGAGCATTCCCCACACGGCTCACTTCAAGCTTTCCTCAGAACAATGTCCTAAATCCAATGAGGAAAAACAGGTTATGTCTCATGTGCCCAATTTGAATGTGGTTGGCAGTTTAATGTATGACATGGTCTGTACGAGACCAGATATTTCATACGCAGTCGGTGTTGTAAGCAGATACATGTCAAACCTCGGCAGGTAACATTGAGAAGTGGTGAAATGGCTACTTCGATACATTCGAGGTACGAAAGACTACATCTTAACTTTTGAGAAAATAGGGACAAAGTTGGTAGGGTATGTGGATTCTAATCACGCAGGCAGTATAGATTCTAGGAAGTCTATTTCAGGATACTCGTTTGTACTATCGGGTGGAGCGATCAGTTGGATGTTGAAGCTTCAGTCCGTGGTGGCTCTTTCCACGACCGAAGTATAATATAAGGTAGTGACGGAAGCATTTAAAGAAGGTGTTTGGCTCAAAGGCATGATAAATCAGTCAGGACTTTAGCAGGAGGCCATGCCGGTTAACTGTGATAGTGAGAGCGCTATCAATTTGGCTAAAAATTTGTTTATCACTCACGTACTAAACACATTGATGTTCGTCACCACTTTATCCGACAGGTGCTTGAGGAAAGAGGCTTCACACTGGAAAAGATTCACACCAGCGTGAATCTAGCAGACATGCTCACCAAGGTCATTCCTATAGAGAAGTTCAAGTTATGTGCAACTTCTCTAGGCTTGGCGATGGCGTAAAAGAAGGACAAAGTGTGTACGAGAAGCGTTGATTGAAGCTATGATGTGATGCAGAGATAAGAGAAGAGGGCAACAAGCTACACGGTTGAAGATTGAAGGCATGGTGGAGATTGTTGTCAGTCAGATGCCTTAAATCTAAATTTGGGTTTACTCGACGGTCGAGGGTCCACTATATCAGTCGAGACCCGCTCGACTCAAAGTCCAACGACTTATGTATTTTGGTGTCTGGGCTACTCGACCGGTCAAGGGGATGGCTCGACCGGTCGAGGGGGTCCTTTGACCGGTCGAGGCCTCGGCTCGACTAGTCAAGGTTACGCAGATCCTACGTGGACTACATAAATTTGAGGCGGTTTACGGACTTTTCCAGACTAGGTGCGTAAGTGGAGTTTCCTAAACTATAAATAAGGGTCCCTAAAGCTATTCTAAAGATATACTAAAACTTTATAAAAGTTTTCCAAAGGTTCCTAAAGGGTTCTAGGGTTATCAAAGGGTGTAGCAAGGGTGAGATTCGAGGTTGTTCGAATCGGGTAAGTCTTCTCTCTTGTAATTTCTTTTCATAGTGGATTTCTATCACTTTGTGCCATGGTTTTTTCCCGTAAGGGTTTTCCACGTTAAATCTTTGTGTTCTTCTGTGATTGCTTGTTACTATTGAATTGCTATCCTAGATCTAGATCTTTGTGATTCCGCAGAACAAATCCCCAACACAGGTTCCCATTTCCATTGAATTTAGTTCTGTTTCTTGGGGGCCAAACTTAAAAGTAAGGCAATGTAATTCAGAGCTCAGGAAATTACAATTCAATTCGGTAGTTTTTTCCAAACGGACCCTTTATGGAGTTGGTTTCTCAAGTGAGAAGATGTGGATGGCTATTGATTTTTTCATTTCTACATGTTTGAGTTCTTGCGAGTGGTGTCGTAGATGCATTATTTTAGATTTTCTGAGTGGGTGGACAGTTAATAACTTGAAATTAAAATTCTCTTAGTTTGTTCTCTATTCGTACTTCTCATTTTGTGCATGGACTATGTTACACAGATATTTTCAGGTAAAGACATTTGAAGTTTGAACGTGATATAATGTTACCTATTTTGAAGTATTGGGGTATCATTTTTTTTCAAGAGAAAATAGGATGGCTAAGATTTTTTTCCTTCTACTTTTTATACATTAAATAACCAAGATTTATAGTATTGTCCGAAACGAGAATTCAGCATGTATGACTAGATGCGTATTGGTTTCATTTACGAATACGGCTGTATCAGCTCGTATCAACCCAATTCGGTACACCAAAATTGATTTTCAACCCTTCGCTGTAATTGCTTTTGGATTAGGTTTGTTCTGTACATTTCAGGATTGGATGAAGTAAATCGATAGATTCCTACTTATTTATGGTTGATTCTTTTTCTTTTGACTGATGTCTTGAGTTTCTGGTAAATTTGCAGGGCTGAGAGAGAGAGATTAAAGGTTCTGATATGTCAGTTACTTGAACGATTTGAGATATTGATACGATATGGGGTATTCCGCTCTATGTCAAAAGCTATGTCAAATGGAAAACAAGAGATTGGTTATTGTGATGAGCAGTGTTTGAAATATCAGTATTGCATTATGTATCACACCCTTGGGATACAAATATGTATCAGTTATCGCACGGGCTATATCGTTTGTATCGCATAATTTATCACACTTCTTGGGAAACATGGGGAAACATTGGGAAAATGGTTGAATTTTTTAATGAAACTTGGAGGATTTTTAAAAAAAGCCCTTAATACACACTTTTAAATCATAACATCTCAAAAAAAGATGCACATAATAAATTTCCTTTGTATAGGGTCCTAAGCTATGCGATGTTTAATTGAACTAATGCGACTATATTTAAATTGAATGTATGATATTTATAAATATGTCAAAGTCATGTATGAAAACACAACCAATTCATTGAAAAACAAAAAAAGAAGTAAAAATTGAGAAATATACATATCAATGATGGGGACTGGTTGTGGTCTAGACCCACATAGAGTTGCGCGGTGGCTCGTAATCATCATCTCCATCTCGGCGGGGTTGGGAATAGTATTGCTTCTCCATAAATCAACAATATTATGCCTAGGTCATAGTAGAGTGGTACCAGTTAAACTTAAGATACACCAGTTAAGATACTCCATGACATAACGCCGGTACTCGTCCTTTCCAAACTGAATCAATACGCCCATCAGTGGGTACTGCGTAATCATCATAGTCTGTAACTGATATGGATCTGAGAAAGACACATATGAAGCTCCTTGGTATCCATATTATTGGCCATATCCATACTACTGCTCATATCCCTACCCATATGCAGAAGTGAACTCTCGACCATGGTTGAAAAATAATGTGTCGTAACTGCTGGTGTCACTCGTCACTTATCCACTAGGTCCATATCCATGCTCATACTATGGCACATAACTAAAGCTACTCTCATGTGTTTGTAATCCAGATTCATGTTATGGCCTGTAACTCGAGCTCCCCTCTCTCATCCGCGATCCAAATCTAGAGCTACCTCGCCTGCTATAAACTCTTGTGTCTCTCATGCATTTTGCTAACAGCTCCTCCTCAAAATCTAAAAGTTTATGAGTCTGTTTTTTTTTTCAGTAGCTTTTAACGTGTGTATGTCTTATTGTAAATAAGATGGGGTCGTGGTTCTCCTAGACGAAAACTATGGTCAGGGTCCTGTGTGGAATGATCAAAATTCTCCTCCCCGATGAAAGGGCTAAGAGGCCTCTTATCTTGACTCTCACTCGTGCCACCACCATCCCCGCCACCATCATCATCATCATCATCATCATCATCATCATCCTTACTATCATCCGACTCATCGTCACCCTTATCGCTGCCATCATCATCACCGGACTCATTCCCCGTATCACTCTGTGACTCAGTCTCGGTTTCAGATAATGTCTCCCTGTCACATGTCCCGTGTAATAGTGACTGTCGTGGGCTACCCTCCGGACTGCTCATCAATGGGTCGAATGCCTCATCAGGAGACCTCTGCTGCTCCACATGTGCTTCAACATCGATCCCTTGTGTCTCTGCTTCTGTTGCACATGTAGCTCTGGTTGCTCATCCGAGGTATCCAAGTTATCTAACCTAACCCACTAGTAAACTGGGTCATCCTTCTCATCCTCAGCATGTGCATGTTGTCTGACCATCATCAGGTCCAGTGGGTCTTCCTGTGATTTTATTCTTCCTTCCGCGCGGAGCAGCCTCTCTTGTAGCTTCATATTATAGTAACAATACACTAGCTTCTGAAGCCTCTCATACCCTAGTCTATTACGTTTATTTGTGTGGATGAGGGAGAATGTATTTTAATTCCTTTCATAGGGTGACGAGGACACCGTCTGTACAAGTACACAAACAACCAGTCGTTGTAAACCCTCGCAGTCAGTCCCATACATGTACTTGCATATCATAAGATTCTTTTATTATTTTAGAATTTTCAAAATAATATAAAAGTTAAGTTTATTACAGTAACTCACATGCCATCATGGTGTTCCTTAACTTCATCGCAAGGTGGCACCCAAACATTCCAACCGCGTCGTAGAATCTAACAATCTGTTAATGACATATAACAACCTTTGGTAGTGAAGATAAGGAGAATGTAAGTACAGAATATATTTACCTCAGTACCAAAGGTGCCTTTCCCAGTACAGTCGGGGAATAAGTGATCATACACCTTATTGTAATGCCCCATCCAAAAAGGGAACAGTGTCCTGAGGCGCACGTGCGAACCGACGTGGGATCGGATAATTCAGTCGTCGCACGTGTGGGCCTGCTATGGAGTAAATAATGTCAAGTTAACCACTAATGAGATCAATCAAGTCGTGCTTGACTGATTGACGGCCGGGCCGAGAGAGTAGGTAGCCGCTTTATATTCGACAATTATCCATACGGGCCGTGTATCGCCTGAGGAAGATCTAAAAATCCTGAAATTTTCTCAGACCTTTGGGCTCGCTGGGCTCGTAGTCCCATGCGGATGTCAGGCCCCAAAAATACCTAGAAACCATCTGACAGCGCTGCCCTGCTGGCACTTGCAAACTGCAAGTCGCCTGGCCAAAAGAAATAAAATTCTGAAATTTACCCTAGTAACCCCACTGACTGAGTATGCAAATTCGAGCGTTCCAGCCATCGAATCTCTTCTAAATTCACACCGAAGGTTGGAAATAAGTCCAGACCTGCACCTACAAAATCTGGCCGTTGATCGTGGAAAGGTGATCGTTGATTGCGAATTGGGCCGTTGCGCGCAAAACTCCGCATCCGTTTGCAATCAAACTTCGCCCATCGGGCCATGGGGCATCTATCCCACGTGTATGATGGGCTAGGGGTCCATCAAAGCAGCTCTAATAAGCTGAAATGAGCCTCATATGGCTATTTGAGGAATTTCCTTAAACCTGAGCCAAATGAAATAAATCTGGACATATAAAAGTCCAGCCTCCTCTCTCTCAAAATCCCGTTCTCAATTGAGAGAGAGAGAGAGAAAGAGAGAGTGAGAGAGAGAGAGCCCCACCTTGATGTGCATGTGAGCTTGGGGCTTGGATTTTGAAGATCCTGGCACCCTCACCTCTCCTCTACCGGCGAACTTCGTTGTTCTCCACCGTTGGAAGAGAAATTCCAACCCATCCAAGGTAATATAGGGATTCTCACACTATTTTCATAAACTCTGCAACATGCATGTGACCCATGTCCATCCAATGCAATGCAGGGCCCTGACACCTCGAGCTTGCGGACCCGGCGTCGCTAGAATCATCTCAACAATCTCCAGCTAAGTTTAGGTGAGGACCATTACCTTTAGGTAGTCGATTATCGCGCCTAGTATAGGTTTAGTGCATGTGTGTGATGCATTGTTAGTGCATGTTGCCGAATTTTTATTTGGGCTGCATAATTAGATTAATGAACTAGAAATTGTTGAAATTAATGAAGGGGATTAGACCCTAATACCCCATATTTGTGACTTGTGCATTTGCATGCTCATGTAGGGTGCAAATATCTAACTTTCCCCAAAATATATGCTAGTTGGTTATTGATTTTCTAATTTGGTGCTAACTATGCTTTAACAATGACATGTATTGCTGGAAATTGCTAATTGTCGGTTGAAATGTTGCTACATATCAATTATTCTAGGAGTAAAGGCGTGAAATGTTATCGCATTGCTGATTTGCTGAACTACTTGCGTGATTTCCTCGATTTATAGCTGAATTATGTGAATTATGTTAACTCATGGAAGGCTAGTTGTTGTATATTGATGCATGGCTGCCCTTATAGTTGTATATGTTGGAACCTAGTGAACATGACCCGTATGAGTTAACAGAACTTGATATATTGCTGTCCATGTACTTAAATTGCTGATTTATGCCTGCCATGAGTAACTATCTTTAAGTTTGACAATACATGTTGTGTATTATTGCATAAACTCTTATGGATGGGCCAATTACCTAGAATTGCTCCGGCGACCCCTTTTGTTGGATCTGCCCGCGAGTAATCTTGCCCGAATAGTTGAACTATAAGTTGTTGGCCGTAGTTAGACTACGCGAGATTACGTTCTCAGGTCAATTAGTTATGGTTCAACCTGTCGGGGCATATTGACTAATAGTTGACCATCCTTGTACCTTAGCCTGGTTTGATCACACTTGTATGAACCTGAAGTACCCTAAGACCGATACGCCCACTGTTAACTATGGTTTACGACCTACAAGTCTCATGAGCCAGGTATGGTGGTATGAGACACAATACCCGTGCTGTCGGCCTACGCTGGGGTGACGAGCCTCCCCATAGTGTCTATTGAGTGCTTTGACTCGTGAGCCGGGAACGGTGGTATGGGACACTGTACCCGTGCTGTTGGCCTTTGTTGGGGTGACGACCTCCCTACAGTGACTGCGAGTAGGACATTTAAGTCCTAACCTGTTTCGTCTATGTTTATACTACTCTCCGGGATTGACGACCCCAAGATAGGGCTAAGGGTTGTAGAGGTACATGGCCACGACTCTTGAACTGCACGATTGGGTTAGGACAATAACTCCACTAAAGGTATTGCGGTTTCCCAACCTGCTGGATGAACGAACTTAACTAATAAACCAGGCTAACATATTTCACGACATTGCATTTTATTTGCGGCGATTATGTAGTTGAGGTCTCTTTTGAGGGAGTGTTATTGCATTGCGAACGTCAGATGTCGTCGCTTGAGGGAGTGCTGGTTTTTAGCGAGGAGCATGCATCATATCATAATCATGCATTTGCATTAATAACAGTGTTTAAGATTCTATGTTGTTTGTTGTTCATTAAATGTATCCTATGAATGATAATTCGATGCCTATTGCTAATGGTACCACTGAGTTGATCACTCACTCCCACTCTAGGACGATGTTCTAAAACACCAACCAGAACCCGATATAGATGCAAGTACCCTGGAGCAGCACGCATTGGATACTTTCGGTGCCGACGACGACGAGGAGTGAGCGTACTACTAGGAGTTTGGCGGACCATATTAGCAAGGTGATGTAGGCGAGATTGGGCCAAAGCCCAGGTTATTTTAGGGATTGATGAGTGTTGAGAGTAAAACTATGGATAACTGTTAAACTGATTTTATTAAGTCAACGTGGTGGATACGAATCTTCTATGGTACTCTGTTGGTTAGTGGCATTTGAATTCTAAACTACCTGATTAGAAATTGAATATGCTTAGATTAATTAATCGTTACTTGCTAATACCAGATTAACTATACGCATTTGGAACTCGGGAATTCGGGAGTCGAGTAGCTACTCGGTCCTTGAATTTCGGGGCGCTACTCTTATGTACAACCCTCTTTAATGAATTATCTTCAAAGAGATTCTGGCTATAGTGATATTTGGGATTCAGATAATACGTTGAAAACCAACATATACACATCAGTACAACCCTCGTTTATTATTGTATATATAAAAAAAAAATAAAATCTATAGGTACTTACCGGCCTGATGTAGTGGGTGAGAAAGCGTCATTTCCCAACGGTCGTCTATTATTGCATGCACCCACTTATATGCATTAGGAGCTTTAACCATGATGGTGTCTTTCATCAGCTGTATGGACAGATAGAGTGACCCCATCGATGGATTTGTCTCATTGTCCACCATCCTCAACACTACATAAATGGGCTCTAGAATACCCACTACACCACGCACACGATCCTAGAATGAATTTCTCAGTACAAGCTCCTCGATTCTCTGGGTTACTTTCATCAACCTCTTTCTCCATTCTTCATAATCATGAGAAGCGAAAAGCTCTCGTAACCCCTTTCTGTGTTTGAGAAAGCTATTTAAGGTGATATAATTTGTAGCGAATCGTGTCGCCCCGGGGTGCACTATATCGATTCTCCGGGTTACCACACCTCTCGTGCATCGCGGCTAATTACTAAGTATGGTTGCATATGAAGTTTGTGATGAGCCGTGCATCAGTAATTATGGTCTTCACCGATGGCCTATTCCCGATCGCCTCTAGCATGAGATCGATGCAATGGGCTGCGCAGGGGGTCCAATATATATGATACTCATTCTGAATATCCTTCCCCGCCTTGACAAATGCACTCCCATTGTCCGTAACAAACTACACAATGTTTCTCCTCCCAACATCTTTCATGACGTTGTGCATTAGTTTGTAAATGTAGTTAGAATCTTTAATCTTACTACTCGCATCTACAGACTTTAGGAACACCGCCCGTCCCCTAGAATATACCATAAAATTAATGACCGACATCTTCGTCAGTCCGGTCTAACCGTCACATATGACGGTGCAACCGTATATCTCCCATGATTTCTTATACGAATCGACGTGTGTCTTCATCTCTGCATGTTCATCATCCAAGTACTTTCCCATGATCTCAAAGGGTGTGGGCGGCTGCACATCCTCACCCCCACGCTATACTTTTCTTATCATATTTTTGAAGGGTGTGGGCTTGCTGCGACATTCGTGCGGTTTTGATCGTATATTCTAACTTTCTTCCTCACATCCTCTCCATTAAACATCTCATTTATTTTCTTTTGTGTTCCTCCTGCCTTTTTATACATTATCGGATCTGAAGGTAGATTTGGCGCCCGCATGCTACTACTCTTGCCCATGCCCCATAATCCTCCCCGCATACTACCCTCCCCTGGTCCTCCCCTAACACTCCCACCTGCTCCACTCCCCCTACCCCACTCATGGATAGACTCCAAAAATCTAGGCCTACTCGTGTCCCACCTCCTATCCTAATCCCTCTCCCACTGATCCCGTATGGACTCTTGAACTACGTGTCTATATTCGGGATCATCATCGCCATCAAGACCACTATATCCTCCTCACCTACATATGGTGGCCGCCCCAACTCCTCCCTAATCTCCCTCTCCCGTGCATGTTGTTCATATTTTGTCTTCACTTTTTTTTTTCTCATTATGGCCCTCATCTCTTCTCGCACATCCTGTGGGCACTTAGTGCAATCCACAACATTGCGATACCCTCCCGCTAAATGCTCCTTTAAGCGGGTTACCCCACTACTCCTCGATACATGTCCATGTAAATTACAAATACTCCCGAATCGATTATCGGGAGTGGGCCGATCGTACCTCCACCGTATATCAGGTTGTCTCCCTCCTGTTCCTCCCGACATATTTTATTTGTAAAAGGATTATATGGTAATACTTGTTAGGGCCCATATATCAGGTTGTCTTGGTGCATGTGTTTTATATCCATGCCACCCATCCATTTTGTCATATTATTTTAAGAAATGGTCCAAAAAATGAGAATTATCCATGCCACTCATGGAAAATAGATGAATGGTGTAGATAAAATACATACATTACGGTGGGGCCATAGAGCACCATCCAATAGGAAATAAGCAATTAAAGACAAAAACACATGCAATATATAGCAAGACACCAAAATTTTAGTCTCGTGTGTGGTCTCATCAAGATCTTTGCGACTTTATCAACAAGTTCATGTGTGGTCTCATTCCAGTAGCCCCCATAAAGTTTTTTATTGTGGGGATTTAATCACCAATGGCCCCCAGAAGTTGTGGGGACATGACACACGTGTGCTGGATAATGGCATTCCATCAAGTTGTCCACGTATGTAAACATTTCCTAGTCCTGGTCTGCTCACCAGTCGGTTGGACTGTCTCATCTCGATGGTTGTCAAAAGTGGGATCCACATGGCCCCCACATACCCCGCCACACCTATAGTTGTTCATGCATGCAACATCATCCCACATGTAAAGTGTGCTAGATACCCCTAACATGGATGATGCGCACACAGAGACTTAAGTGAGCCATAAATGCAGAATGGTCTAGATCATTGAACGGATGGATGATGCTTAATTTAAGATTCATGCAAACAATTTCATTAGTCCATACAATGGTTGGATTTTGCTTGAAGAAAACCCAATTTCCAACCAGATATAAGCCCATCTATTGCCTTAATTTGATGGGCCCTGACAACAGATAGAACATGCCCCAAAAAATTCACCGATTCTAAATCCAGACCGTTACTTTTCATCAGTCCAAAAAATGGTTGGGTGAGATGCCCAATTTTTTGATCATGACCTAAAACGATCTTTAAAAACGGATGGACAGCGTGGATAAGGAACATAAATTCATGATGGGCCTCGCAAAAATTACTCAGTTCGCTCAACTTTACTGAGTTACTCAGCAGGATTCGCTTCCAAGTTACAACCGCTAGAAGGGTCCGTGTAAATTGTAATATTATCTCAACAGGCTCTAGTGTCTGAGTAAAATCTATACCCACCATAATGTATGTGTCTTATCCCCTCTGTCATTATAGTGCACGAGCCCAAAATAGAATTATATCCAAATCTCAAATGGACCACACCACAGGAAACAGTGTGAATTGAATGTCTACCGTTGAAAGCTGTTTGGGGTCACAGAAGTTTTGGATCATTTGAGTCAATGTGACCTTATAAACAGGTTGGATAACAAATAAAAATTACTGTGGACCCTAGAAAGCTTCCAATAATATCATTATCCTATCTGTTTAATTTAGATGTTAAAATGGATTGACCGCGTGGATAAGACATATATATTTATGGCGGGCCCATGGAGTTTATTCAGTACACAATCCGCTTACACAGCTGCTCAGGTTAGTGCAAATACCACCGTACATGTGTCGTATATCTGGACTTATCCTAATCATCCAATGAACGGGCATGATGATGAATTTCGTCAACCGACCATTTACTTTTTTTAGTGTCCATTTGATGGCCTTGAATAAATGGATACTCCCACAAGCGATTTTGGTACTGGAACTGTCTGTCCGTTTGATCATGGCCTTGAATAAATGAATTGAATTCCATGGTGGAAACGATTTTAGTAAATGGTCCCACTGAAAGTAAGGAACATGATTTTGGATGGCTGGGTAGAGATAAATGCTACATAACACCTCATTTGTGCAAAGTGTTAAGTGTTTTGGAGAGTTATGGGTATACTTCTATTTTGGAATCCAGAGTTAAAATGATCTGGAAAAACGGATTGATGGCGTGGATAACCCACGTACATTCATAGTAGGCTCAACTGAGTTTACTCAGTAAATGCAATCCTATTTCCAAATAAACTTCTCATTGACGGCAATGTCACCAAGTTATGTGGGTCCCACCATGATGTATTTTTTGTATCCACATTGTCCATCCATTTGAAGAGATCAATTTAGGGCATGAGCCAAAGAATGAGTCAGATCTAGAGCTCGAGTGGACCCCACCACAAAAAATAGTGGAGAAAGTGACGCCCACCATTAAAAACTTCTTGAGGGCCACAAGAGTTTTTGATCAAGATGATATTTGTGTTTTCCCTTAGTCCATATCTTCCTGGACTTATGAACAGATTAGATCACAAATAAACATTATGATGGGCCCTAGGAAGGTTTCAAGTTTCAATGGTGGGCGGACTATCCTCGTTGTTTTCTATGGTGGGGTCCGCTTGATCTTTGAATCAGCCTCGTTCTTCGGATGATGCACTAAAATGATCTATACAAATGGATGGATGGTGTGGATACAACACATACATCATGGTGAGGCCCACGGTCAAGGTCACACTCACATCACTCGTCCGTGTGCAAGGGACTGAGAGCAGATTACTTGTTACACCGAGAACAACTCATTGGGCGTTACCCTAACCGTGTGGGGCCCAGCTTGATGTATTTTTTATATATCCATGCAATCCATCTGTTTTTCCATTCCATTTTAGGACGTGATACCAAACCCTAAGAAGATCTAAATCTAGATGGACCATACCAAACCCTAATGGTGGGCGTCACTCTCTCCACTTTTTTCTGTGGTGGGGTGCACTGCAGATTTATATCTGCCTCATTGTTTGTGATATGCCCTAAAATAATATTTCCAAATGAATGGATGGTGTGGATATGACACATACATTACCGTGGGACCCACAGAACTTGGTGACGTCACTTAAGTGAATGCGGATTGTGTAGTGAGTAACTCACTACGCTTAGCATACTGAGTAAACTCTGTGAGGTCCACTATGATTTATGTATTTAATCTGCTCCATCTATTCATTTTACAAGATAATTTCAGGGCTTTAGCCCAAAAATAAAGCATATACAATGCTTAAATGGCCCACACCATAGAAAACAGTTAAATTGAACATCTATAATTGAAAATTTCTTGAGGGCCACAGAAGTCTTGGATCAAGCTTATATTCGTATTTTCCCTTCATCCATGTCTGTATAATCTTATTAACAGTTTGGATGACCAATAAACATCACTGTAAGGCAGAGAAAGGTTTCAACGGGGGAAATCAGTATCCCCACTGTTTCTTGTGGTATGATCCACTTGTTATTTGAATATGCCTAAATTTTGGGATCAACCCCTTAAATTAGATGGAAAAACGGATGGACGACGTGGATAAACCACATACATTCAAGGTGGACCCAACTGAGTAACTTAGTACGCAATTCGATTTCCAGTTTTCCCCAATCCATGTCCCTCTCCTTCATGAACCCTCTCCTTTAAGAACGCGATGGTTCGGCGAGGGTTCTGGAACGACAGTTCGGCGATGATTCTCGTTCCGGAAGGAAGGGGCTCCTCAATCCAGCTTGATTTCTTGCCAGAATCTTCGAGAAATCCTCACAAGCATTCTCCAATTAGCGAAGAAAGAGGAAAATCGAAGAAAATAAAAAGAAAAATCATCGAAGAAAGAGGGAAATCGAACTTACCTGTTAATTGATGGAATGACCCACCTCCGATCACCAATCTTCACTACAATCTACAAGTACTCTCCGATTTCTCCTCCTTTTGTTTTGTTTTATTATTATTATTATTATTATTATTATTATTATTATTATTCGCCGCAACCCTGCATTGGCTTTTTATGGTCGTTGTGGGTTGTTGGATACAGTGGGTGGCCAAGCTGTGGAGTTAACTTGGGTTTCGAATTCGCTCGCTAGCTGGGCCAAGCTGTCAGCAACCGAGTTAGCCTCTTTTAGCGTATGGGCAATGTGCACTTCCAAGTCTCACGAGATAAGTTTGATTCTCGCCTTTCAATACTGGATGGACCAGCTAGAGTTAGAAACATTGGACAGGCCCTCACCACAGCGTTAGAGCCGCGGCTCGCCACCTGCACTCAAAGGAATCCCAGTTGGGAAGACAAAATGAGCCCGTCTAGGGTGGCTTTTATCTCTGCCAAACACATCCTTATATACTTGAGCAAGTGAAGCACATATATAGCACTTTTCTAGCTGGACATTGTATGATTTAGCTGAACATCTCATAGGTGGGTGTACTATAAGCATTCCTTCATAACTGGGATGGTGTTCCCGACTGGTTTCACATAAGATCCTCTTCAATTAGCTTTTCATCAAGCCTAAGATTACTCATTTTTTCACATGCAAAACAAGGGACTTCAACTTTTATTGAATGGCTAGATAAGCCATTGGCACTGTGAATGGTCTTTCGAGACTTCAACTTTGGTTACAAAGTCGTAGAAGAACAATTTAGGATTGATTCAAACTTTTAACGGTCTGGATTATGGATTAGAGCTCTCTATTATTATACTTGATGCAGTTTGCAGTTTATGCCATTGTGTAGATTCATTGAGTTGACCTTGAACCATTACTTATGATTTTTTAACCGCCGACATGCCATCTTAAAATCAATTTGATTGGACGACTATTGAGTAGGGTCATTGGCTGTTTTTCATTTTAACTGTCAATTGGATGTCAACCAACTGGCCTATTAAGATAAATTACTAGTGTAACCACGGTTTGAACAGCTAATTTGAGTGTCGTGGTGTAACGCAGCTTTAAAGTGCATGAGTATTAACCATCACCAATTAACGGAGTATTAAAAAATTTATGGTCATGGCTTCACTTGCAGCCATTAAGTACTATGCATGGCCTTGAATAATGCTGCTCTAGAACCAGTAGTGTTGGAATTGGTGCTATTAGGAAGGGTAGGGCCTGAGCCGAGTCGATTTCAATTAGGGGCTGGGTGAATCTTGGCGTCGAGGGCGTCGTGGGGTTGCATTGTTTTGTATCGTATGGATGTGGAGTATATGATAGGTGTGGCCCGATTTTTTGTGGGCCAGCTTGAATGAGCTTGTACTTATGTTTTCTTCAATAAAATTTAGGTGACCTGCCCCACCTTTCTTTGAAAAGAAAAAGAAAAAGAAAAAAAAGAACAAATAACAACCATAGAGAGAGAGACCTGTATAAACAGAAAATAAATACCTTTTATTTATTAGCAATCAGTGCAAATAGCACATGAAAGCTTCATAAACAAATACCCACAAATAAAGAAATCATGAAAAATAAAAAGCAAAAAAAAATATATAATGGTAGCATTGGTGTTCTTCTCCTTCTCTTCCTTTCCCGGTGTGCTGGCCAGATTATCTTTTAAACCCAATCCTACTAGAATATGCTAAGTACAGGAAATGTAGCATGGCCATCATAGAAGCTTTTGGGCATGTGTTACCAAGGTTAATCAAGCTCTTCATCATATGGTTAAAACACTTATTACCGAATACCCACAAAGCGGAAACAAGAAGCTTGCTCTCTTGCAACGTTCCCATCTTTCACTACCCCTCTTGAAACCTGCAAAGCAGCATTTGGTGTAGCATGAGATGATTATTCAGTTGAGTTTGATTCTTTTACTACAACAAACCAAGTTTAATTGCCTAATTTATTCTTTGAAATAGAAATGAAGATTAAGTAACTAATCAGTATTAGTTGAGTTTTGATAATACTTACATGAGTGAGTAGAAGAGATGGGTCTCATGCTCAGTACTGCGTGGGAGGTGGAGGGGATGCGTACACATATGGAGGAGGTGGGGATGGAGATGGTGGTGGTGGGGACTTGTAGTAGTATGGAGGTGGAGGAGATGGTGATGGTGGGGGTGGTGATTTGTAGTAGTATAGAGGTGGAGGAGATGACGATGGCGGGGGTGGTGATTTGTAGTAGTATGGAGGAGGAGGCGACGGGGATGGTGGGGGAGGGGATTTGTAGTAGTATGGAGGAGGAGGCGATGGGGATGGTGGGGGAGGGGATTTGTAGTAGTATGGAGGAGGAGGCGATGGGGATGGTGGGGGAGGGGATTTGTAGTAGTAGGGAGTTGGAGGAGAAGGCGATGGAGGGGGTGGAGACTTGTAATAGTAGGGAGGTGGTGGAGATGGTGATGGTGGTGGCGGTGACTTGTAGTAGTAGGGAGGTGGTGGAGAAGGTGATGGTGGCGGGGGTGACTTGTAGTAATAGGTAGGTGGTGGGGAAGGTGATGGTGGCGGGGGTGACATGTAGTAGTATGGAGGAGGAGATGATGATGGTGGAGGTGGGGACTTGTAGTAGTATGGAGGAGGAGGAGATGGTGATGGTGGTGGGGGAGACTTGTAGAAGTAAGTTGGGGACGGAGGTGGCGGCGATTTGTAGTAGTATTTGGGTGTTGGGGGTGGTGGGGATTGGTAATAGTATGTGGGGGTTGGGGGTGGTGGGGACTTATATTGGTAGAGTGGTGGTTTTGGGTGGGGCTTCTCACATTCCGCGGAAGGGGATTTGGGTGCATAGGCAAAGGCCTTGGCTTGGAGGACAACTTCTTCATAGGTCTTGGATTTCACTTTGAGCATGGCTCCTGTCTTTCCATAGTGGAGGTTGGTAGGGATGTTGCACATGGAGCCCTTTGGAGGCATGTGGAGCATTGCCTTGCATCCTTTGGCTCCCCATTTTTTATAGTCATAACCTTGAACATCAACACTGTATTTTCCATTGATCTTAGTCTTCCCATAGGCTACAATCTCCTTCTGGCCGGTCTTGCATGTAACTTTCACAACCGCACCTGCCCATTTATAATCATATATGAAAGCATATTGTTAGAAAATTCAAGCTGACCATGTCAAATTAAATTGAAATAAATAATGATTTCTTTGTCGAAATTTCTTACCTTGCAAGTGTTTCTTCCCATGGGATTTGATGGGATATCCCCAATCATAGCATCTGTAACAGTGGACCTTTCCCACCACCTTCAAGACGAGTGGGTGGTGGTAAGGGTGAGGAGTTGGCATGGGCGGTGGCGGTGATTTGTAGTAGTGAGGTGGTGGAGGAGATGGTGATGGTGGAGGTGGAGATTTGTAGTAGTATGGTGGTGGTGGAGATGGAGATGGTGGAGGTGGAGATTTGTAGTTGTATGGTGGTGGAGGAGATGGTGATGGCGGTGGCGGAGATTTGTAGTAGTATGGTGGTGGAGGTGATGGAGAAGGAGGTGGTGGGGATTTGTAGTAGTATGGTGGTGGTGGAGATGGAGATGGCGGTGGTGGAGATTTGTAGTAATAAGGTGGCGGTGGAGATGGTGATGGGGGTGGTGGCGACTTATAGTAGTAAGGTGGTGGTGGAGATGGTAAAGGTGGTGGGGGCGACTTGTAGTAATAAGGTGGTGGAGGAGATGGAGAAGGCGGCGGTGGAGATTTGTAGTAATACGGTGGTGGAGGAGATGGAGATGGCGGTGGTGGTGATGTGTAGTAATATGGTGGTGGAGGTGATGGAGACGGTGGTGGTGGAGACTTATAATAGTAAGGTGGAGGTGGCGAAGGCGATGGTGGTGGGGGTGATTTGTATATATATGGTGGTGGAGGTGATGGTGGGTGGGGGTGACGTGTACTCATCTGAATTGCTTGAAACCATTGCTATAGAGTTGGATGTGAAAAGGATGGCCAGTGCTATTAGAATTTGAGGCCATTGACGACCCCATGAGGGGTTGTCAATTGGGAAATTCATTGGACGCCTGAAAGTTGACCGCCTGTGGCCAATATCTTCTGAGGAGAACCACACCAGAGTATCTAGTATTTTTGTTGGGGAGAAGGAATTACGGAGGGAGAGAGAGAGGAAGAGCTGGTTATGACATTACTTCCATGGTTGCGTATTTATAGCACAATGTCGTTAGGATGTAGCTGTCACATGCACCTTATTCTAATTTTCTATTTTCCTAATAATATATTGTGGTAGTGAGATTTACAACCTGGATTAACTAGTTACCCTCTACAATGCTAATAATCAATGTTATTATATATATATTTTTATTATTTCTTCTTTGGGAATTTTTTATTGGGCCTGCATGAATGTATGTTTGATGGCTAGATCACTGATGATCCTGTGGGCTACTTTGTGGATGGTCTGTAGGAAAATGATTAGAAAAGCTCTCAACTGTGACCATCCAAAAGTGAAGTTTTCTAGTTGAACGTAGACCTTTTGATAGAACTCAGGCCTCTGATTGGACGGTTACCATAATGGAGTGTCTTTTCGTTTTTGGATATAGAATACGGACGTGATGGCCCATCAGGACAGCAGTCCCAATCAGTAGATATGTCTGGCACGTGTACTGTGAGGAAGGAACATGAAATTACTTGTGTCAGATGATCAAGCATGATGAACTATCGTGGATGTGTTGACAAGATCATATGATCCATGCAATTAATTAAATTCACGTGGTGTGGCCCACCTGAATTTTGCATGAGGTTGGTTTTTGGGATATCTTCTTTTCCTCTGTGATCAAATTGATTTTACTCCTTAGATGGGCTACAGTCTACAAAGTAAGCTGATGGTTAATGCAATTTTATTTCCGCCCATTCATTTTATATGCCGTGGCTCACTTTATTTGCGGAATGGCCTGTTTTATGTGAAAAGACTATAAAAGGTGCAGCCCAAATGATGGAGAGCTTGGATCTTGTACATGTGTTTTAATGTTGGCATTGTGTGACTGCGTGAGTATGTGCAAGGCTCCCCACACGTGTGCCCCACCATGAAATGGGATGCCCCAAAAGAGGCTGATCCCTCCATCAAGTGGGCCACATCATGGAAAACAATGAAAATACGTAAATGCTAAGTGCGGAACGTCTGTGTTGAAGGCACAGGAAATTATTCTCGTGCCGTAGCTTCTCATTGGTCCACGTCTAACAAGATACGTAGGATTTCTCTCTTGAATAGGTTGCATCCTACAGAGGGCGAGTTTTAACGTGTGTAATTTCCCTGAGCCCACAATGATTTTTGTTTTAGATCCACACCGTCCATCAATTTTTACTGATCATTGTAGAGCGTAGCCCCAAAACCGAGTGACCTCCAAACTCCGAGTAGCTAGACCACATCAAAGAAAGCAGTAGGGATTGGAGAAACTACGGTTGAAACTTTCCTAGAGCCAACCGTGAGACTTATTTTCCATCTGACCTGTTCATAAGATCACACATACCTGGACGAAGTTAAAATACAAATATCAACTTGATGAGAGCTTCCAGTGGCCTCAAAAAGTTTCCAACAATAGCATCATTTCCTACTGTTTTAAGTTGTGTGGTCTACTTTAGCTTTAGGTCTGTTTGGATGGATTTACTGCTTGGATGGATTTGCTGCAAGTGATGTTTTGGAGTTGTGAAAAAAAAAATAAAAAAATAAAATAAAAATAGTGGTGTGGTCTTCTTTAGCTTTTGGGTCTGCATTGTTTTTGGGCTCATATCCTAGATTAATCTGAAAATATAGTTATATCACTTGGATCTAAGAAATACATCATTGTGGGGGCACCTAAATTTTATAGGCTCAAGAAATTTGGTTGCTTGTATGGTGCAGGGGAGAGGATTAGGTGAGACCCCGGCCGCACCCCAAGACTTTGCAGCACCTTACCGTGGGGCCCACTTGATGTACGTATTTTGTATCTACTCCATCCATCCGTTTTTCATATCATTTTAGAGCAAGACCCCTAAAAATTAAGAAGATCTAATTATCAGGTGGACTATACTCCACGAAACCATGGTGATTGAACACCCTACAATTAATGTTTGCGTTGATTTTTTATTTTTTATTTTTGACAAAAGGTGGGAGCACAAATGCTCACCACCGAACTTTGTCGACGAGAAGGAGAAGTTACAAGTATTTCGGGCGGGAATTACAAAACGGATCATGCTTCACCTATCTTTTGGCTCGACAAAGGAACATGTACATAGGAGAAAACACAACAGAAAACAGAACGGATTTGTGCATGAGACTGGCGACACCACAAACAAAACAACAACACCAGCAGAAACAGCAGGAACCTGAGCCCAGATGGCTTTCCCACTGCAAACAAAGGCCCAGCCAATGCATAGCTATAGAATCCGAAAGCAACACATGCCTCCACACTGCCACCCCGAATCCGAGCAGACCAAGAGCTAGAAGAAAGGGAGAAAAATAGAGGACCACAGCTCCTCAGCAGCAACTTCCAGAACGAGCTTCACATGACACTCTGAAAGTGCTAAAAAACTCTGCCTGGGCTGATCCTAAGCACCCCAGGCCCCCTTTATCTAGGAAAAGGCTTCCTCTGACATGTCTTGGGAGTAGAGAAATCTGACGAATCAAGGAGGAGGCTTGAGTGTCGCTGTCCATTCGGGCCATACCATTTGCAGGTCCATTTCCCTCTCTGAAGATGTGAACAAATTTCAGCTGCCCAAGAGTACCAAATCTTTTGATTCGGGCAATCCAATAGGCCCATTTCCAACTTGGATTGGTAATCCCGTTCAAAAATTCCATTGCGACCTTAGAATAGGATTTCACCACAACTCTAGAAAAACCAAAATGGAAACATAAGGAAAGCCCGTCATGAATAGCGCGAAGCTCTGCATAAATGGTGGAAGCTGTTCCATAGTCTTTCGCGAACGCAAAAATGAATTCACCATTTTCACCTCTACAAACTCCTCCTCTGCCTGATGGGCCCGGATTTTCTCTTGCCGAGCCGTCAATGTTAATTTTGGCCCAACCCATCTGTGGCTTCTACCACTTGACGAATGTGGGAGGATTCCAAGAACGAGTTTTTGCAGCCAACCCCAGCTTGGATGCAATCGATGGACTTGGCGGTGGGCAAAGAAGTTCTGGAGAGTGGTTAGATAGAGAGGAGAGCCACCTTTTAACATTGGCTATGATATCAGCCACTTGAACAAACTTGTCGTCGAATCTAGGGGTGCACATCGAACCGGTAGAACCGTGGAACTGGACCGGAACCGACTAAATGGTCCGGTTCTAGAGTGCACCGGTTCCGGTTCCAAAAATTAAAGAACCGTTTAGTTCGGTTCGGTTCCGGTTTGGGGGTTTGTAGAACCGAACCGAACCGTGATCCGAACTATGAATTTGAACCGTGGAACCGAACTGTGGAACCGAACTTAGAACCAAATCATGGAACCGAACTTGGAACCGTGAGTTTACAATATATTTTAGTTGTATATTTGACTTAAGATTTATGGTTTACAATGCACCCTTTGATTGTTTTCATAAATGTATTTTCTCACGCCATATACAATATCTAAACCATTCATCAAATGGATCAAAACATGAATGGACATGGGCTAAATTATAAAATAGAACATGCAATTGGGCTGGATTATAAAAAGCCCAGAACCGTGGAACCGAACCGGTTTTCACGGTCCGGTTCTGGTTTGGTTCTAGGGTGCTAACGGTCCGGTTCCACTTCCGAAAATCCTAGAATCGTAAGGAACGGTTCGGTTCTGGTTTCACCCTAGAACCGAATCGAACCGAACTGTGTGCACCCCTAGTCGAATCTGGTGAAATTTCTAAATTTCCAGATTTCCTACATAATTAAATAGGGAGTGAGCTTAAGGAGGGGGAAGGAACTGTCACACCCCAAACCCGAAGATCGGACTCACAGAAATCCTAATCGCCGAATTCGGTGCCGACAGCCTCTTTAGTACTCCATTCTCGGCTCCCAGTGCCCATACGCCAGATTCCGATCATGGGATCCTACAAGGAGGATTTTCCAACGTACATTTATCTTGTAAGAAGTATAACCACAAGTTTACCCAAATCACAAAGACAACATCATAATCACATATGCACTAATATAATCATTGGAATGCAATGCTGAAAGGGAAATACATATATCGAAAATCAAAGCTCCAGAGGTAGGCTGCATGCTCCAAGCTCAACGCTGCTGCAACCTAACGCCACCTGCACGCATCCATCGTGCATAAGCTTATAGAAATCTTAGTGCGTGGTGAAAGTGTGTGCACAAGGTAAGTGTCAAGTAAGCAATATCAGAGTAATCAAAGTAAGCGAAAATACTGACAAGCCCATAAATCATACAATATCAGAATAAGGCGAAAACATGCTGATAGGCCCATAAATACCATCAACCTTATCCAGGCTATGTGATACAAAAAAATATAATAAACCAATATCATATACTGAGGAAGCAATGTAGATTAGCTATGCAATATGGAAATAGTAAGTCAAATACTATTGCTGAGGATACAATGCAGTATGCGATGCGAATGAAATGACCAAGCTGGAGTGTGAAGTCGGGATGATAGTACATAGTTCGCAGGCTACGGGGTCCACCATAAAAGACTTCTATCCAAATCAGTCCCATAACTAAATTTGGATAGTCGGACTCAATGTGTTAAACTCCTGATCTCAGGTTAGTCGCGTGCCCCAACCGAAATCCTGGCCATTGCAAAGGTACACGTAACAAATAGTTGCGCACTACTAGCCCGAGTGAATAGTGAATGAATGAAGGAATGAGTATGCAACTCCTGCTCAATAAGTCCATATATCAGTACAGTTCCTCTCTGGGAAATCACCAGGGTCTATTACACTTCAAACCAAATTGCTGCCCCATCGCGAGCAAGAAGGTGAGTGAAAGATACCTCACTATCCGCCTACCAATATCGGGCCTGGTTCGTCGATAGTGGACTCATTCCTCGAGCTGGTCAAACTCAGCCTAGCTTTGCCCCCTCCTCTCAGGCAGGTAAGGCCGCACTCCCTTCCAATCGACCACGACACACTGGGATACGCGACCTAACGGTATACGACCCTGATGTGCTCATACATCCACTCGGTCTAGACATTGGAGCATCCTCTGGAACAAAGAGGGTTTAGGAAATTTCACTCAGGGATATCTATAGCACCCCATGTAGAATAGATTTCTGGTGTCCAATCTGGCTATCCACGATATACCTGTGGAGGATACGACCTTGATGTCACTATGGCGTTCGATAGTTATATCACAAAATACGAGATATATGAGTCATACCATCCAGTCATGCATCAAACCTGTGCATACCGCACGCTCATGTGGGGCAATCTCTGCCTATCAGGGAGTCTCATAACAACCTGCCCAATGACATATGCAATGGTCAACCACATCTCATAACAAACATACAGATGATGGGTATGGGCATGTATCATGATGTTATGCTGTCACATACTCATAATCAGTATTGACAACTGACACTGATGATCGACATCGATAATCGGCTTATGTAATCGGCCTCGACAATCGGAATTGGCCTCAACAATCGGCCTCGGCAATCTGAATCGTCCTCGACAATCGGAATCGGCCTAACAAAGGGCCTAAGGGGAAGGTCATAATGTGGACATTTAACCATCATCGCCCATCAATGTGGACATTTAACCATCATTGCACCCAAGGGGTGGCCCACATAGTGCCAAACGTAACGTGGGCCCATGGCCTCACACAAGGACCTAATACACATCACTATAGGCCTTACTCATGGGCCACATATACATCACAATGGGCTATATTACATCACATCGGGCCTCACTTGTGGGCTACATATACATCATAATGGGCTACATCTCAGGGCCTAATACGCATCACGATGGGCCGCATCACACGGGCCTAGCATATATCACTATAGGCCACTTCACACGGGCCTAATACACATCACTATGGGCCACATCACATGGGCCTAACACACATCATTATGAACCGCTCACATGGGCCTAACACACATCACCATGGGCCGTATCACATGGGCCTCATATACATCAAGTCGGGTTGCATCATTCGGGCCACATCATGTGGGACCTTGGATTACACCTAAAATCATTTTAATAGTGGCAAGTGCAACATGTGTATCACTGTACACTATCATTCTCTGGGACACATGGCTCACAAATGATGATTAGCACTGCCCAAACATTGGAAAGTGTGGATGCAATACATAGATCATGGTGGATCTCACACGTGCAGCAAGTGGGGTCCATGGCTGGACGGAGTGCATAAAACACATACATAATAGGTGCCCCGCACCACCCGTCCAGATGGACGATTGTGGATATGAAACAAATATATCAAGGTGGGTCCCACCTGTCCACACTTGTCACACGTGTGGGGTGGGCCCACATCTTAAACAAATGGGAGGGCATGGCTATAGAATACATGCATTGAGGTGAACTCCACCGTCCAGCACATCTGGATGGTGCAGAGCAAACACGTTATCAAGGTGTGTCCCACATACACTTACATCAAGGTGGGCCACGTGGATGGGGTCCATGTCCCAGCAATGGACGGATGGTGTAACAAATACATTAATGTGGTCCCCACCATCCACTGGATAGATGGTGTGGTTTTAAATGCATACATCTCGGTGGTCCCCACCGTCCAGAACAGTGGACAGTGTGGATGGAAGGCACATGCATCATAGTGGGGTCCACAAACCCGCTGAATGGTGTGGATTTACAATACATACATCAGGGCCCCACAACACTTGGGACGTCACTATAGCAGTTTAGTTGCTGGGGCCCACCGTCTAGATGAACGGTGTGGGTATAAAACATTTACATTAATGTGGGTCCCACCTGCCCACATGTGTGGGGCAGGCCCCATGTCCAAAACAGATGGATGGTGCGGCTGTAGCACAAATATACATCATGGTGGTCCCTGTCTGTACCATCTAGAGTATTGACGGTGTGGATGAAATACACACTTCAAGGTGGGTGGATCTCCATCGTCAGAGACTCTGGACGGTGTGAATATATATAATACATACAACTGGTGGGTCCCACCGTCCTATCCATTTGGACGATGGTGGGTGCAATTCTACAGCAGGGTGGGTCCTACGTGCTGGATACAACATCATCAAGGTGGACCCTACATTTTGGATCAAGCTACTATTTGTATTTCCCTGTCCAGGCCCACCATATGGATGGTCGGGGTGAACTCGTCCAACAGGTGGGGTCCATACAGGTGGACGGCATGGATAAAATACATACATCTAAGTGGGATTTCCACCGTCCACACTGTAGATCTAATCTGTTCTTCTAGGTGGCCATCATAAAAAATAGAGAAATAGAGAGAGAGAGAGAGGGAGATTGGAGTAGCGGAGGGATCCCGCCACTATGGGCCCCTCATATGAGCACAACACATACATCAAGATGAGTCCCACCATAAGTGGGCCCTCAAACCATCAAAACCAAATGCTATGAACACCCACCGATCGTCTTCTTGGACTTCTTCTTCCACCGATGCGTCTTAAAACTCCATGGAATGCACTTCAACGGTCGAGATGAAGCTTGGTTGGTGGAGATGGGAGGTAGGAAGGTGGGCCACACTAGCTTCTCCATGGAAACCATGGACATTGGATGCTTGGGTTGCTTGGGAGAATGAGAGAGAGAGAGAGGGATGGGTGAGTGATGGGGTGTGATGGGTGAAAGATGAGTGATGGGTGATGGGTGTATACTTGGTTGTAAGAGAGAGTTGACTTTGGAAAGAGTGGTTGTACTTTGACTAGTGATGTGATTGATGGGATTGATTTGATTAGAGATTCTCTTGGGTTTGCTAATGCGTGGCATTTTCCTCAAATTGAACGTGGGCCCACATTTCCTGACCTAGGTATCGCCTCGGCGCGCGAGACGAGGCATTAGAACCGAGGCGACGGCACGGTCGCAAGGGTAAAAGTTTCGGGTCGAGCCAACTTTGAAATACGGGATACGACTCAGGGTCACGCGCAAATGCCGATAACAGATTGCGGGTGGCCAAAATTCGACCAGGAGGACCGCGGAAGCCTACGGAACGGTACGGTGTAGGATACGGGTCTTACAAGAACGACCACTCATTAGGGAGGAGTTCGACCAGGAGTTCAGCATAGATTCAATCGATTGATTAGCGCTATATGGAATGTCAAAAATTCTGCCAAAATGTGTCCAGCAGGCTGAAGCTATGAAACCATTGATCAGAAGGTGCTGTAGGGACTCGACTGAGTGACCTCTGGACGGATCCAGTGGGCAGCATTCACATTTGGATGGTAGCAAAACTTCGGGCCCTTTTTATTTGCGTAGGTTTTATTTGCCATCCAATCTGCTGATAAGTTCACGTAGGCTTGGATGAAGGGAAAAAACAAATATTAGCTTGATCCAAAACTTTTGTAGCTCATTAATGGTCAACACTACTATTTCCTATGGTATGGTCCACCTGCTAATTCGATATGCTTCATTTTTTTATTTTTTTTTGTAAAATGCCCTAAAATGACCTAGAAAAAGGGATACATGGGTGGATACATAATAAATAGAACAAGGTAGCCACCACAGTAAGGGCCACACCATCTTGTTGAGGCCAGGGTCTCACTTAATCCACTCCAGTGGTGCATCACATTCCCAAGTCGAGAGAAGAAAACTGGAAGTGTTGACATGTTGAACTTTTTTGGGCCCTATCATGATGTATGTATCAAATCCACACCATCCATCTATTTTTCCATATCATTTTAAGGAATGACACATAAAATGTAGCAGATCCAAATCTCAAGTAGGCCACACTACAAAAGCAGTAGGTATTGAATGCCTACTATTAAAAACTTCCTGGGGCCACAAAAGGCTTTGATCAAGCTGATATTTGTGTTTTCCCTTCATCCAGGTCTCAGTGACCTTATGAAGACATTAGATGGCAAATAAACCTCACAGTGGACCCTAAGAAGGTTTCAACAATAGTTGTTTAATCCCTACTGCTTTCTATGGTGTGGTCCACTTGAGCTTTGGACTCATTTTTGGGCTCATGCTTTAGAATGATCTGTAAAAATTGATGGAAGGTGTGGATCTAAAACATAAATCATTGTGGGGTCTAAAGAAGTTCCATAGTCTAAAAGTCGTGTTGTGTAGCAGGCAATCTATAAACCAATGAGAAGCGACTACACTAAATTTTCCTATGTCTTCGACAAAGACGATCCACACTCAAATTGAGTTGGTTGGGCGCACCTGGTGGGTGGATTGGCTGATTGTTTTTCATATCATGGCAGACATACATAATAGGTTGAAACTCAACCATTTATCAGAATTTATCGTGAGCAGTTCTCACACATGCGTGCATTTTTCGTTACAAGTAAAATGTTCTGTAGGCCCATGATAGAGGGGAAATAACCTAAAAAATCTCTACTGTTGGATGACTACGATTTACCCTCCATAAATTTGGAAAGTTGGTTGGAATTTCCATTATCATTCAATGGACATATGGAAAATGTTATTCTGTAGATGATCCAATAATGTGTTGTAAAAAAATAGTCACACATGATCAATGCAAGCAAGACCAAAACATAAAAGAAAAGGACTAAACAAAAGGCCAAAAGGCCCAAATCAAAACAAGAGACAAGTGGCATAAGGATTTTTGTGGTTTAGCAATATACCTACTCCACGGGATAACAATAAAGTTTTCTTCTTCACTAGAAACAAGAGAAAAGGAAATACAAGCCTTACGTCTCTCACACTTGTACAAGGAATCCCACACCAAGAATATCCCAAAAGATGAATATAATTCCTTACATAGACTACATGAGAGATCCCTACCAGAAGTCCTTAGAAAACTAGGTCTCATAACAGAGAGAGAGAGAGAGAGAGAGAGAGAGAGAGAGAGAGAGAGAGAGAGAGAGAGAGAGAGGACGTCTCCTACTGGGAGTTGTCGACCACGTCTTAACATTCTCCCACTTGAAGACTAGTTTCTCTAGTAGTGTGAAACATACTCCCAATAACAGCTATCCAAATGTCACCAAAAGCTAAGTGACCATAAGCCCAAGAGAAGTCTTGCACCAATCAAGCTTCTCTTACAGTAGGCTTCATTAGCATGTTTGTTATGTTGTTGTCGGTGTGAATCTTTTGCAATGGGATCTGATTGTCTTCCACCAAGTTGGGAACAAAGTGACACTGGACATCGATGTGCTTAGTCCAATTATGAAATACCGGATTCCTTCCTAAGTGTAATATGCTATGATTGTCATAGTGAATCATCGCCACTTTTTATTTAAATTTCAATTCTTTTAACAATCTCTTCAACCAAATAGCTTCCTTGCATACTTGTGTAGATGACATGTACTCTGTTTTTGTAGTAGACAAGGCCACAACTGATTGCAGTCTCGATATCCAACTAACCGCATTGCCGGCCAAAAAGAAAATATGCCATTTGGTAGATCTTCTTTTATCATGATCTACCACATGATTTGTATCCACAAACCTAACTCTAAATTTTGGTCGCTATGACAAATAACCGTCTTAGAAGTACCCCTCAAGTAACGAAAGATTCACTTTACAAAAGTCCAATGATCTCTCCCCGAGTTCGTCATGTATTTACTAACTGCTCTTATTGCTTACACAATGTGTAGTTTGGTGATGACAAATATAAGGCTCCTTATCACTAATGAATATGATACTCGAAACATATTTGCCTTCTCTGCTTCTATACTAGAACACTGATATGAAAAAAGCTTGTAACCAACAAGGAATGAAGTACTTACTGGGTTAGAATTCTTTATATTGAAGCGGTGTAGAACTCTTTCAATATAACCCTTATGAGTTATTCAAACTTTTTCTATTCCTTTTGTCTTTGAGTAGGGCAATCCTAAGAATCTGATTAATGACACGTAAATTCTTCATATTAAATTCCATACCTAAACGAGCTTTTATTGTTGAAATAGTATCTCGATTAATACCTACGACCAACATATCATCCACATACAATAGTAAGAAAATAAAACCACCATTACTATAGCTACAAATATAGGCTTAATGGTTTGCCCCACATCTTTGAAATCTCAAGGTCACAATGAAGGAATTAAACCACTTGTACTAACACTTTAGGGCTTGCTTTAAAGTGTAAAGTGATCTATTTAGCTGACAAACTAGATTCTTCTTCTTTTTCAATAAAACCTTCGTGTTGAGTCATATAAATTTCTTGATAAGATTCTCATGTAGAAAAGTAGTTTTTACATCCAACTGCTCAAGCTCCAAATCAAGCACCACTCCCATACTCAACATAGTATGAATAGTATTAAAACAAATAATTGAAAGCAAAATTTCTTTAAAGTCAATACCTGATTTCTGAGCGTAATCTTTTACCACTAAATAGGGCTTTGTATCCTTCAACATTCTTGTTAGTATCATTTCTTAGCTTATAAACCAATTTGCAATAAATATCTTTCCGTCCTTTGGTTAATTTAACCAATTTTCAAGTCTTGTAGTTCTTATACAGAACTTCCATCTTCTCCTCCATGGACACTTTCTATTGGCTAGGAACTATAGATTCACATGTCTCTTAGTATGAACAAGGTTCGTTCCTTTCTTTCATGTAAGCATAAGCTGTAACATAATCCTTGAACCAAATAGAAGGTTTTGTATCTCTCTTTGGTTAACCTTAATCACCTCAAGTTTTAGCACTAGGTATATACTTTGCATGCTCTTCATCAATTTCATCTTTAATAATATCATCAACTTGCCGACCTTCTGAATAAACAGGTTGATTTTGAACATCATTTAAAGATTCCAATTCAATTATCTCTTCTAATTTTAAGCTCAACAATTTTATATCTTTCATCAATGAATTTTAATTGAAAACCACATCTCGACTAATTATTGACTTATGGGCAATAGGATCCCATAATCTGTACCCATTTGTTTCATTTGCATAGCTATAAAAAATACACTTTCTTGATATCACATGCAACTTAATCTCGTGCCCTTTGAAAATCCATACATAAGTGTCTCAACCAAAACTACAAATGAATGAATAATTAATAATTTTTCACACTATACCTCTTAAGTGATTTTTCGACCTAGTACAATAGTATGAGAATGATTTACCAAGTAACAAGTCATATTAATGGCTTTTGCCCAAAACACTACTAGAGCTAACCGAACTTAGCATGCTCCTAACATGATTCATAAGCCTACGGTACATACATTTTGCAACTCTATTCTGCTATGGAGTACCAGCGAATGTATAGTGTCTCTCAATTCCATACTCACTATAAAAATCCTTGAATTCTTTTGAGGTGTACAGTACTCTATTATTAGTTCTCAGATACTTAATTTTTTTCATTCTAATTTTCAACTAATACTTTAAACTTGATAAAACAAGTAAAAACATTACTTTTTTCTTTTCAACATGTTAACTCATATCTTACCGAAGAAATCATCAATAAAGGAAACAAAGTACTTCGAACATATTAGGAATTCAAATGGACCCTCCAAAGTATAAGGAGTTAAATTTAAAACATTATTACTTTTATTAGTAAATTAGGGAAAGCGATCTCTATGAAGTTCTTTAGAAAGGCAATCCTCACAAAAAAGTAAATTAATGGAATTTAAATTAGGAAATAAATTTTGATTAAGTACTTTTAATACTTGATTGCTCATATGGCCCAACCGTCTGTGTCAGATAGTAATAGAGTTTGTCGCAATATTTACAAATATAGCATCGCCAACCATGATATCTCTGATCAAACGATATAAATCACCCATTAACCGTGAGACCCATATCCTAGACCGTACCATTCCGTAGGCTTCCGCGGTCCTCCGATTGAATTCCGGTAACCTTCGACCTTTATCCGACATTTGCACGCGATCTTAAGCTGAGTCCTGTTAACCTGAGTCGACTCAATCCGAGACTTGTACCCTAGCGACCGCGCCATCGTCGCGGTTTCGATACCGCATCTCACGCGCCGAGGCGATACCCAGGCCAGGAGATGTGGTCCCGCCTTCAGTTCGAGGAAAACGCTGCACGTTGCGAATTCCAAGAGAATCTCTACAACATGTCCCATCAATCACATCTCATGTCAAGTACACATCACCCATCCCCAAGTACAACCAACCCTCTCCCAAAGTCAACTCTCTCTTACACCCAAGTACACTCATCCATCACTCACCATCCCTCTCTCCCATCACTTCTCTCCTATCACCTCTCTCTCTCTCTCATTCTCCAAGCAAGAAATCGTCCATGGCTTCCATGGGAGAGAAACTTTGTGTAGCCCACTCCCTACCACCCAATCCCACCCTCCAAAATCAATCTTAACCGTTGAAATACATTCTGTGAAGCTCTAGATCACATCGGTGGAAGGAGTCCAAGATCTAAAAGTGGGTGTTTTATGATTTTTTTTTTTTTTTTTTTTTTTTTTTTTTTTTTTTTGTGGTTTGAAGGCCCACATACGGTGGGATCCATCTTGATCTATGTATTGCAACCATGGAGGACCCATAGTGGCCGGGTCCCTCCATCACCATCCGATCTCTCCTTTTTCTCTTTCTTTCTCTCTTTTCCTTTTTGTATGGTAATGATGATGATGAAGTGTGTGGCCAGTGGACCCCATCTATGTGGGACACACCATGATATTTGTATGTCATCCCAACCATCTATCTAGGATGTGGCCCATCCCACATGTGTGGGTGGGGCCCTCCTTGATGTATTTATCCACCCTGATCCATAGCTCAAGTGGCAGACTGAGTGAATGATATCTCATTTCAACACTGACGGTGGAGTGGCTAATAGTGAGGTGTGTACTAACAGTGAGGTGTGACTGAAGGTGGAGTGGCTAACAGTGAGGTGGGTGCTAAAGTGAGGCGTGAACGGACAGTGGGTGTCACGCCCCAAACTCGGAAACCGGGCTCACAGAATTCCCGATCACCGAATCCGGTGCCGACAGCCCCTGTAGAACCCCATTCTCGGCTCCCAGCGCCCATACGCCAGGTTCCGATCCTGCGATGCTACAAGGAGGATTTTCAACATCCGTTTAATTTGTAATAAGCATAACCAAAGGCATAACCCATAAACAACAACCAAAAACTCCATCACATTTTCACTATGATCAAAAACTTTACAAGTACAATGAGCATAAAGGGAAATACAATGAGAATGGACAAAAAATTCCAAAAGATCTGCTCTGCGCTCCTGCCTCAGCGTTGCTGCGTCCTCGCGTCACCTGCACGCAATGGTAGTGCATAAGCTTATAGAAAGCTTAGAGGGTGGTGAAAGTGTGTGCGCAAGGTAGTAATGCACACATGCAGTATCAGAGTAATGCGGAATATGCTGATGAATCCATGAATACTACTAGCCATACCAAGGCTATGCAATGCAAGGCATGAATGATGCCGGCTATACCAAGGCCATGCGATGCGAGATGCAACTCAAGCATACAAATCCTCATCTATATCCACATATCAATACGGCTCAAATCTGGGATATCACCGGGGTCTAGTACACTCTAAACTAGATTGCCACCCCATCGCGCGCAATAAGGTAAGTGGAAGAGACCTCACTACCCGCCTGCCAATATCGGGCTCGGCTCGTCGATAGCGGACCCATTTCTCGAGCTGGTCAGACTCAGCCTAGCTTTGCCCCCTCCTCTCGAGTGGGTAAGGCTGCACCCCCTTTCAACCGATCACGACACAGTGGAAAGCGCGACCAGCTGGTAATCGGCACTTGGCGCTCATGTACCCACTCGGTTTAGACATTAGAGCAACCTCTTAGTACCATAAGGGTTTAGGGACTTTCACCTAGGGATATTTATAACACCCCATATAGAACAAGATTTCCGGTATCCAATCCTACCAACCACGTTATGACTATGGTGGTTATGGCCCTGATGTCGCTAGGGCGTATGGTAACCATGTCACACAATGCGAAATGCATGAATCACACTATCCAGTCATGCAGCAATCCTGCGCGTATCGTGCGCTTATGTAGGGCAACACCGCCTAACCAGGAGCCCATAAACAACCTACCCTAAGGCATATGCTATGATCAGTCACCTCTCATATCAAGCATACATATGATGCGTATGCACAACGCAGATGGGTCTAGACGGCCTACACGCAACGAGTACGGGCCTATTAATGGGCCCTAGGGAGAGTCGTAATGCGGACATTTAACCAACATTAACCTTGCAATGTGGACGTCAAACCAACATTGCTCCCAAGGCATTGCCCGTCGTAAATATCATTACATGAACCAGGTTGGGGTTACACATTGCAATGGGCCTTAAGTTCATCCCATTGGGCCTTAGATACATCAAATGGGCCATACCATATGGGCCTTTCATTCGTCAAGTGGGCCATATCAATGGCTGCACCAATGGGCCTTATGCGCATTGCAATGGGTCATAACCCGTGAGCCTTAGATACATCAAAAGGGCCTAGTCTCATGGGTCTTAAAATACATCAAATGGCCTAATGACATGGGCCTTACATCCACATCAAAGTGGGCCCCAATGATCTACTACAAATACATTAAGATGGACCTCAAAACATGCCAAGGTGGGGTCCACTTGGACTATGGATCTAGCTCATCTTTAGCTCATGCCAAAAAATGATCCTTCAAAATGGATACACGGATTGGATGTAACATATACATCATGGTGGGGGGTCCACATGAGGGTCCACCATAAGGTATATTACCTAATATAATATAATAATATTTGTATATATATGCAATAATATATATACATATACAGTAATATATATTATATATATATATATATTATATATATATATATATATATATAGATATATACACTCTATATGTATATCCTTATCTCTACCATATATCTATATAGCTATATATATATACTAAATATATATACACATATATATATACACCCCCCCGCACCCACGCACACACCCACGCACACACACGCATGCACCCACGCACGCACCCACGTACACACATGCATGTACCCACGCACGCACCCACACACACACCCACCAGCACACACACGTGCACCCACACACAACACAGTGGGCTCCACCGTCCAGCGGACGGTGGGATAAAACATGCAAATCATGTGGGCTCCACGTGGGGCCCACTGTAATGTTTATAAGCCATCCGAACCGTCAATAAGGTCAAGCAGACTTAGATGAGGGGTAAAAATAAATTTCAGCTTGATCTGAAACTTCTGTGGGCCCAAAAAGTGTTTCAATGGCAGACGGTTCCACTCACACTGTTTCCTTTGGTGTGGGCCACCTGAGCTTCGGATGGACCTGATCTTTGGAGGGGACCCACTCCATGGAGGGGCCCACCCAATGAACGGGATGGATGACACATATACATCATGGTGGGGCCCACGGCTGGAGCCGTGGGTGGCTGCTCGCCCGACCGTCAGCCGCAGGCAGCGCAGGCAGCGCCTACTGCCTTCTGACAACAGCAGCGCTGTTGCGGCTGCAACATTTTTTGTTTTGTTTTTAGTTTTCCCAAGGAAATTTGCTTGTGGGGCCCGCTACCGAAGAATTCACTCCGTCCAACGCGTTCTAGGGCTCAAAATACACAAAATGAGTCTAATATACAGTGTATTTGGGGTGCAGATACAGCAAGGTGGGCCCTAAAAGGTTTGAACGGTAAGAAACAGAGTTTTCCATGGTATAGCCCGCCTGATTATCGGATTGACCTCGTTTTTCGGTTCAACGCCTAAAATAAGGCAAGGATTAGGATGGACGGAGTGGATTGAATACGTATATCAAGGTGGGGCCTGCATGAGCGGCCCAACAAAAGCCCCCCTTTTTTTTTCTCTGTTGTAGGTAGCCACCTCCACAGGATCAATGCTAAGACCTCTAGTGTGAAACGAGGTGTCTCCACGCAGTCCGTCAGTTGGCTATGGAGCTGGCCCACGCCCAGCGTTGAAACGAGGGATCTTTCACTCAGCCTTCCACGTGAGCTATAGAGGTGGGCCCCACGTCATATCACACTCCACTGGCAGCCACACCCCACTGATAGCCACCTCAAAGGTGGGCCCCCAATGGATGGTTGAGATGGTACATAAACCTCATGGTGTGTCCCATATGGATGGGGTCCACCGGTAGATGGCATAGATGAAATACCATACATCATCATGGGTAGCCAGGATAGCATAGAGAGAGAGAGAGATAGAGAGAGAGAGAGAGAGAAGAGAGAGAGAGAGAGAGAGAGAGAGAGAGAGAGAGAGAGAGACCGGTAAAGATGGAGGGGCCCCGCCACTATGGCCCCTCTTTGATACAAAAACTATATCAAGATGGGTCTTACATGAATATGGACCCTTAAATCAAGCAATGAAATGGAATGCAAAAATCCAAGATCACCCACCGCTTTCTTCTTGCACCAAAGGCTTCCTTAGCTCCTTAGCTTTGATTCCAATGGGGGAGATGAGGTTTGGATGGTGGAGATGGAGATGAGAGGGTAGGAAAGGTGGGCCACACTTGTTGCTTGGGAGAGGTGGGAGAAGCTTTGGACGTGGGATGCTTCTCTTGCTTGGGAGTGTTTGAAAATGAGAGAGAGAGAGTTGTAAAGAGGGATGGGTGATGGATGTGTTGATGTGGTGAGTGATGGGTGTAAGAGTACCTTTTTAACTTTTGGGGTAAAAGGTGTAAGAAAGGCATGGGTGGTGTAAGAAATTCTTGACTTTAGGGATTGCTTGGGGAAGTGTGAAGTGATGTGTACTTGACATGATGGGATTGATTGATGGATGATTGATGTGACATCTCGTTGAGATTCTCTCGGGATTCATACGCGCGGTGTTTTCCTCGCACCGAACGTTGGCCCACATCTCCTGGCCAGAGTATCGCCTCGGCCCGGGAGTTGCGCATCGGAACTGCGGCGACGGCGGGGTCGCAATGGTACAAGTCTCGGGTTGAGTTGAATCAGATTAACGACGTGTGATCAAGGTCGCGCGCAACGTCGGTTAAGGGTCGAAGGTTGTTGAAATTCGACCGGAAAGACCGCGGGAACCTATGGAACGGTACGATCTAGGATACGGGTCTTACAGTGGGGTCTGTGGGACCCACCCACGTCGTCCACCCATCTAAATGGGCCACACCGTGATGCGTGTGGGGCATCCACCATCCCTGGAAGGTGGGACCCACCCCACGTGTGGGGCTACCCATGTGTATGTGTATGTCCAGGCCGTCCAGGGCCTGGACGTTGTATATTTATTTAATATAATATTAATATAATATATTATATTAAAATAATATATGATATGATATATTATATATTATATTATAATGTAATATAATATTATATATTTAATATATATGTTGTGGTGGGCCCTACATGGGACCCACCTCTGCTTCTTTTAAAAAGTAGCAAAGGTTGCATGTTAGTATATAATATAATATTAATATATTATATTTCATATATATGTTGTGGCGGGCCCTACGTGGGACCACCTCTGCCCTCTTAAATGCTGTGAAAAGCTGCACTACAATAGCTAAGGATTATATATATATATATATATATATATATATATATATTATTGTGTATATATACATATATATGAGGGTGGGCCCTACGTGGGACCCACCTCTGCCTCTTTAAGTAGCAAATGCTGCTCATACAACAACTATGTAGCTGCTCTCTCTCTTAAATGTCAGCTAGTTCTGTAGGTCTCAATGATGTACGTGCTTTATCTCCACCGTCCACTACTTGGACGGTGGGACTCACCATGATGCATGTGTTATATCCAACCGTCCAACCATTTGAGATATCATTTTACGGCATGAGTAAAAGAATGGGTCAGATCTAAAGCCCAAGCGGACCCCCACCATTGAAAATTAATGGGGACATGACATCCACCATTCAAACTTCTAAGGGCCACAGTAGTTTCCAATTAAGCTGGTATTTGTTTTCACTTCATCTATCTCTGTGTTAACTTATGAATAGGTCGGATCTCAAAAATACATAAGGGTGGGCCCGATTTGATATACATGAGGCGTCACGTCCCAAACTCAAAAAACGGGCTCACAAAATTCCCGATCGCCGAGTCCGGTGCCGACAGCCTCCGTAGTACCCCATTCTCGGCATCCAGCGTGCATACGCCAGATTCTGATCCTGGGATCCTACAAGGAGGATTTTCAGTATGATTTTTTTTTTTTGTAATGGAGCATAACCACAAGCATAACCAAGTCACAAAATAACAACACCACATATCCACTATTATAATCATTCGCGTACAACACTGAAATGGGAATACAATGTGAAGATATCAAATAACTCCAAAAGCTCCACCGCACGCTCCTGCCTCAGATCGGCTGCAAACTAACATCACCTGCACGCATCTATCATGCATAAGCTTACAAAAGCTTAGAGGGTGGTGTAAGTGTGTGTAAGGTAAGTGCCAAGTATATAGTGAAGCATATGAATCATACATATCAAGATCAATGGAAATACTAACAAGATCATGAATCATACGATATCAGAGTAAGCGAAAATAAACTGGTAAGTCCATGAATCATTTAATAACAGAATACGCAATACAGATCAACTATATAAATGAGGAACAATATCAGATACGCGATATAGATCAACTATACAAATGAGGAACAATATTAGAATACGCGATACAGATCAACTATACAAATGAGGAACAATATCAGAATACGCGATACAGATCAACTATCCAAATGAGGAGTCATAAAGAGTCAACTATCAGATGTCGTATCTAAACCATATAAACACAAAAACACAGGTAACCCAAAATGCCATATATGGTGCGAATGGAATGACCATGTTGGAGTGTGAATTCGGGATGATAGTACGTAGTATCGCAGGCTATGGGGTCCATCACAAGGGACTTCTATCCAAACCAGTCCCATACCTAAATTTGGATAGTCAGACTCAATGTGGTAAACTCCTGATCTCAGGTTAGTTGCGCGCCCCAACAGAAATCTTGGCCATGTGAAGGTACATAACAATTAGTTGCGCACCACCAGCCTAAGTGGATAGTGAATGAAATGAATGCATGAGTATGCAAATCCAGCTCAATAAGTCCACATATCAGTACGGTTCATCTCTGGGATCATCACCGGAGTTTAGTACACTCCAAATGGCACTGCCGCTCTCCCAGCCGCACAGTCCAAGTGAGCGTAAGAAACCTCACTATCCGTCTGGCCAATAGTCTGCCAATACATATTCGGCACGTAGATAGCCGACTCATTCCTCAAGCTGGTCAGACTCAGCCTAGTAATGCCCCCTACGCTCGTGCGGGTAAGGCCACACCCCCTCCCAACCGACCATCGCATAGTGGGAGACGCGGCCTCCTGGTATTCGGTACTCGGGCGCTCATGTATATCCACTAGGTCTCAACGTTGGGGCGTCCTTTGGTACCAAGAGGGTTTTAGGGATTTTCACCCAGGGCCATCTATGACAGCCTGATGCTCGAACCAAATATTTCCGGTGTCCCATCTGGCCATCCACGATATGCCTATGGAGGCTACGGCCTGATGTCGCTAGGGCGTATAGTAATCATAATGCAAGATGCATGAGTCATACAATCTAGTCATGCATCAATCCTACGCATGTCGTGTGCTCATGTGAGATAACCTCCGCCTATCAGGGAGTCTCATATCATCCTGCCCAATGATATATGTAATGGTCAATCACATCTCATAACAAACATGCAGATGATGCGTGTGGGCATGTATCATGATGCTGTGGTGTCACATACTCATAATCGATATCAACGATCGGCCTCGACAATGTGGACATTTAACCAACATTGTCCCCAAGGAATGGTCCACCTAGAGGCAAACATATAATGGGCCCACGACCTCACACAAAGGCCTAATATACAACACGATGGGCCTTACTCAAGGGCCACATATACACAACAGGTGGACCCTACTCATGGGCCTAATACATATCACAACGGGCCTTGCCCATAGGCTATGAATACATCACAATGGGCCTTGCCCATGGGGCATGAATACATCACAATGGGCCTTGCCCATGGGCCTCAAATACATGACATGTGGGCCTTGCAAATGGGTCTTGAATATATCAAATGGGTCATGCATCATGGGCCGAATACATATCACAATGGGCCTCATCACATAGACCTCCTTTTTCTCACATTACGCCTTAAACATGGGCTGCATATACATCACGCAGGCCGAATACATATCACAACGGGTCGCATATACATCATATAGGTTTCGATAATTGGTCTTGGCAATTGAAAGGGTCGGCCACGACAATCGGAATCGATCGATAATCGGTCTCGATACTCAGAACCAGCAATCAGTCATGATAATCGGCCTCGATCGCAAGGCGGGGTCCATATGTGAACGACCGATGATGGACCAAGCAATATCAATGGGGCCCATTCGTTTGGATTAACCCGCTAGAGAATGATGAGGATAGGCCTTATCAGGCCTAAGGAAAAGTCACAATGTAGAATCTAACCATTACTACCCAACAATGTGGACATTTAACCAACATTATTCTTACAATATGTATGTCAAACTAACATTGCTCCCAAGGCATGGCCCGCCATAAATGCCAACACATAAACCACGGTGGAATCACATTCAATGGGCCTTATGTACATCCCATTGGGCCTCGACCCATGAGCCTCCAATACACCAAATGGGTCTCATAACATGGGCCCTATTCACATCACAGTGGGTCTCAACTGACGGGCCTTTATACATCACAATGGGTCTCAACCCATGGGCCCTAATACATCACAATAGGCCTCAACCCATGGGCCCTAGGATACATCCAAATGGGCCTTATAACATGAGCCTTACATTCATATCAAGGTGGGCCTCAACAACGACCTCATACACATTAAGGTGGGCCTCAACAATGGGCCACGAACAGATCAAGGTGGGCCTACTCACATGGGTCATATGCATATCAAATGGGCCACCCAATGGGCCTTATGTACATTACAATGGACCATATCCCATGGGCCTTGAATAAATCACAATGGGACTCAACCCACGACCCTAATACATCAAAATGGGCCCCAACCCATGGGCCCTAAATACATTACAATGGGCGTCGTAACATGGGCCTTACATTCACATCAAGGTGGGCCTCAACAATGGGCCACGAACAGATCAAGGTGGGCCTACTCACTTGGGCCTTAGGTATATATCAAGGTGGGCCTAAGAAACGGGCCATAAATACACATCAAGGTGGGCCTCAATAACGACCACAAATACATCGAATGGGCCCCATAAGATGGGCCTTATGTGTATCAGATGGGTCACACCGATTGGGCCCCATGTATATCAAATGGGCCGCTCCAAATAAGTGGTGATAATGATTTCCGCCATTTAAAATTCCTAAGGCCCACCATAATGTAAATTTCCCATCCAACCTGTTCCTAAGTTAACATAGGGATAGATTAAGTGGAACAAATATCAGCTTAATTGGAAGCTACTATGGCCCTTACAGATTTTGAACGTTGGACGCCATTGTCCACTACTTAGATGGTGGGGTCCACTTGACTCTAGATCTGCCTCATTTTTAGTCTCAAGCTTGAAAACAAGCTGGCTAAATGGTTGAATGGTCTGGATGCAACACAAGCATCATGGTGGGGCCCATGAAAGCCCACGATCAGATATATTATATAAAATATAATACACCACACACACACACACACACACACACATACTCGCACACACACGCATACACACACATGCGCACACACACATGCACACACACTTACACACACGTGCACACACACGTGCATACACACATACACGCCCACCGTCCCCTGGACGGTGCGGTTAAAACAAATACATCACAGTTGGCTCCACCGTCCAGGTGGACGGTGGAAATAGAATACATATATCATTGTGGGTCCCATGTGGGGCCACCTTAATGTTTACTTTCCATCCATCCCGTTCATAGGGTAACGCAGACCTAGATGAAGGGTAAAAACAAATTTCAGCTTGATCCGAAACTTCTGTGGGCCCAAAAAGGGTTTCAATAGTTGGCCTTCAATCAGCACTGTTTCCTATGATGTGGGCCGCCTAAGCATTGGATCAGCCTGATATTTGGCGGGGGCCCACCTCAGGAGGTGGCCAACAAAATGAACGGTGTGGAAATCACATATACATCATAGTGGGGCCCACGGCTGGAGTCGTGGGTGGGCCTGTCCGCTCGCCAAACGCATGGAACAACGATTGGCTGCAGCAGGCGTTGCCTGCCTCTTTTTTTTTTATGTTTTTCTGAGGTTTTTCGTAGGTGGGGCCCTCATCAGCAGGATCTGATCCCGCCATTGGTCTTCAGGGCTCAAGACAGACCCATCAAGCCAAATATTGGGTATATTTTGGAGTGAAGATAAATTTAAATGCGTTTAAACAGTGAAAATCATTATTTTTAACACCGGGGCCCACCAGAACATCGGATTGAGCCCATTTTTCAGCTCAACGTCTAAAATGAGCCAGGGAATGGGATGGGCAGCGTGGATTAAGCACAGACATCAAGGTGGGGCCCACATGAGCGGCTCACCCAATGAGCTTTGAATCAAGCCAATATTTGTGTTTTCATTTCAGTCTAGGGACGTCCCTGGACGTTTGGAAGTAACACATGCTCAAGGTGGGCCCTACTCGGGTGGGCCACCAATTGATGGATGGTGTGGGTACAACACATATGTAAGTAGGCCCCACCTATAAGTGGCTTGGATAAAATACATGGCTATGGTGGGGTCCATCCAGGTGGGCCACATCAACACACACAATTAACAATAAAATGAAAGAGAGAGGGAAAGAGTGAGAGAGTGGGACACATGTGATGGAGGGACCCCGACATTATGGGCCCTCCCTTGCATTCGATCATTCATCAATGGTAATCCAAGTGGGCCATTGGCCACATCTTAGGGTCCCAAGTGAGATCCATACCATTGATCGGTAGGCCTCACTTGGCCCATCATAAAAACATGAAAAATCTAGCCTAATAGGCACCCACCTTTCAATCTTCTCGGCCCGTTGGAACGCCGGTCTCCTTGTGCTTTACTTTGATGGAGAGGATGAGGAATAGATGGCTAGGATGATGGATTTTTGGGAGAGGAAGTGGGCCACACAAACTCACTTTTCTCTCACTTGGAATGCATGGACGTGTGGTGCTATTGCTTGGCTTGGAATTGTGTTGGGAAATGAGAGAGAGAGAGAGTTGTAAGAGAGAGAGGGAGATGAGAGATGTGAGTGATGGAGTGATGTGTACTTGACTAGGTATGGGTGTGTAAGAGAGAGGGTGAGAAAGAGTTGACTTGGTGGTTGCTTGGGGATGAGGTGAAAGGTGATGTGTACTTGACATAAAGTGATTGATTTGATTGATTGATTGATTGATGGGACATGCCATAGAGATTCTCTTGGGGTTGCAACGTGTGACATTTTCTTCGAAATAACCGCTGACCTGAGTCTCCCTATCACGGTATCGGATCGGTGAGCGAGTCGCGGCGTTGGAACCGCGGCGACGGTGCGGTCGCAATGATACAAGTCTCTGATTAAGCCGACTCAGATCTAAGGGACACGACTTAGGGTCGATCGCAAACGTTAATTTTATGTCGCAGGTTGCCGGAATTTGACGGGAAGGATCGCAAAGGTCGACCGAACAGTACGGACTAGGATACGAATCTTACATGAGGCCCATCGGTGCGGCCTATTTGATATACGTGAAGCCCAATCGTGTGGCCCATCATGATGTATTTTGGCCTGTGGGCAGGGCCCATCTGTTTGTATTGTTAGGCCCATGTAATGAGTCCCACTTGATAAATGAGGTCTAATATTGAGGCCATGCGATGAGGCCTATATCATATATTTGAGGCCCAGGTGCAAGGCCCACCTATTGTGTATTCGAGCCCCGATGTGATGTATGTTGGTCCATATGACGAGGCCGATGTAACGTAAATGATGCCCATCATGATTGTATGTGAGACCATGGACCCACTATATGTTTGGCCCTATGTAGGCCACTCCTTGGGAGCAATGTTGGTAGATGTCCACATTGATGGGAAATGATGGTTGGATGTCCACATTGTGACCTTCCCTTAGGCCTTGTTAGGCTTATTCTCATCATTCTCTTGTGGGTTAACCTAAATAAGTGGGCCCCATTCACCATAGATGGATGGCTCCGTGCTATCAAATTTGATATAACCACGGCCAAGGGCCGATCTTTATATTATGGTTGATCGGCTGTTCATCTATTGACCCCGCCTTGTTTATATGCTGATTGTATAAGCCGATTCCGATTATTGAGGCCGAGTATCGGGGCTGATTTTAAATTGTCGAGGCCGATTGTATAAGCCAATTTCGATTGTCGAGGCTAAGTATCGAGGCCGATTCTGATTGGTTGAGGCCGATTGTATAGGCCGATTCTGAATTGTAGAGGTCGATTCTGATCGTCGAGGCCAATTTTGATTTATCGAGGTCGATTGTATAAGCTGATTCTGATTTGTCGAGGTCGATTGTATAGGCCTATTCCGATTATCGAGGCCAATTATCGGAGCCAATTCTGATTTGTCGAGGCCGATTGTATAGGCTGATTCTGATTGTCGAGGCCGATTTCGATTATCGAGGCCGAGTATCGGGGCCGATTTTCATTTTTCAAGGCCGATTGTATGGGCTGATTCTGATCGTCAATGCCGATTTTGATTTGTCGAGGTTGATTGTATAGGCCGATTCCGATTGTCGAGGCCGAGTATCGAGGTCGATTCTAATTTGTCGAGGCCGATTGTATAGGCTGATTCTGAATTGTCGAGGCCGATTGTATAGGCCGATTCCAATTGTCGAGGCCGGGTATTGAGGCCGATTCTGATTTGTCGAGGTCGATTGTATAGGCCGATTCCAATTATCGAGGCCGATTCTGATTTGTCGAGGCCGATTCTGATTTGTCGAGGCTGATTGTATAAGCCGATTCTGATTTGTCGAGGCCGAGAATCGAGGCCGATTCTGAATTATCGAGGCCGATTCCGATTGTCGAGGCCGAGTATCGAGGCCTATTCTGAATTGTCGAGGCCAATTGTATAGGCCGATTCTGATTTTCAAGGCCGAGTATCAAGGTCGATTCTGATTTGTCGAGTCCGATTGTATAAGCCGATTCCGATTGTCGAGGCTGAGTATCGAGGCCGATTGTATAGGCCGATTTTGATTGTCAAGGCAGAATATCGAGGCCGATTCTTATTTGTCGAGGCCAATCGTACAGGCCAATTCCAATTGTCGACGCCGATTCCGATTGTTGATGCCGATTTTGATTGTCGATTCCAATTGTTAATGCCGATTTCGATTGTCGAGGCCGATTTTGATTGCCGAGGCCGATTTCGATTGCCGAGGTCGATTGTCGAGACCTATGTGATGTATATGCGACCCGTAGTTGAGAGCCATTGTGATGTGTATTCGGCCTGTGTGATGTATATGCGGCCTGTATTTGAGGCCCATTGTGATGTGTATTTAGCCCGTGTTTAAGGCCTGATGTGATGTATATGAGGACAATGTGATGAGGCCCATTGTGATGCATTTGAGGGTTAGGTGATGGATCCCATTGTGATGTATGTTAGGCCCATGTGAAAGGCCCATCGTGATGTGTATTAAGCTCTTGAGTGAGGCCCATGGTGTTGTATATCAGGCCCTTTGTGAGGCCATGGGTCCACTATATGTTTGACCCTATGTGGGACACCTCTTGGGGGCAATGTTGGTTAAATGTCCACATTGTCGAGGCTGATTGTCGATGCCGGTTATTGATATCGATTATGAGTATGTGACAACATAGCATCATGATACATGCCTATACGCATCATCCGTATGTTTGTTATAAGATATGGTCGACCATTTCATATGCTATAGTACAGATGGTTTTTGGGGCTCCTTGATAGGTAGAGTTATCCCACATGAGTGCGCGGTATGCATAAGATTAATGCATGATTGGACTGCATGACTCATGCATATTGCATTATGTGTTGTGATTACTGTACACCCTAGCGACATTAGGGCCGTAGCCTCTACTATCATGTCGTGGATGGCAAGATGGGACACTAAAAATTTGTTACTAGCATCGGGCCGCCATAGATGGCCTAGGGTGAAAATCTCTAAACCCTCTTAGTACCAGAGGATGCCCCAACGTCGAGACCAAGTGGATATATATGAACGCATGAGGGCCGTATACTAGTAGACTCCGTCTCCCACTATGTCATGGTTGGTTGGGAGGAAGTGTGGCCTTACCCTCATGAGGGAATAGGCATAGCTAGGCTGAGTTTGACCAGCTCGTGAATAGGTCTGCTATCGACGTGCTAGGTAGATATTGGCAGACTACTGGCTAGGCGGATAGTGAGGTCTTTTCCACTTACCCAGTTGTGCGCTTGATGGGGCGGTAAGCTAGTGTAGAGTGTACTAGAACTCAGTGATGATCCCAGAGATGAACAGTACTGATACGTGGACTTATTGGGCAGGAGTTGCATACTCATTTATTCATTCACTATTCACTCAGGCTGGTGGTGCGCAACTATTTGTTACGTGTGCCTTCGCAATGGCCAGGATTTCAGTTGGGGCACGTGACTAACCTGAGATCAGGAGTTTACTACATTGAGTCTGACTATTCAAATTTAGGTATGAGACTGGTTTGAATAGAAGTCCCTTATGATGGACCCCATAGCCTGCGATATTAGGTACTATCATCCCGACTTCACACTCTAGCATGGTCATTCCATTCGCACCGCATATTGCATTACATCCGCGGCATATGATATTTTGGGTTATTGTGTTTCTGTATTTATATGGTCTAGATACGACATCTGATATTTGGTTCTTTATGACTCCTCATTTGCATAGCTGATCTATATTGCATACTTTGATATTGATTGACTCATGGACTTCTCAGTATTTACGCTTACTCTGATATCGTATGATTCATGATCTTACCTGTATTTTTGACATTGTATGATTGTGACGTTGTATTTGTGTGCTTGACACTTATCTTGCGCACACACTTTCACCACCCTCTAAGCCTTCTATAAGCTTATGCATGGTAGATGCGTGCAGGTGATGTTAGGTTGCAGCAACGTGGAGCTTGGAGTATGTAACTGACTTTTGGAGTTTTGATTTTAACATATGTATTTCCTTTTCAACATTGTATTCAAATGTTTATATTAGTGGATATGTGATGATGATATTGCCTTTGTGATTTGGGTAAACTCGTGGTTATGCCTCTTACGAGATAAATGCACGTTAGAAAATCCTCATTGTAGGATCCCAGGATCAGAACCTGGCATATGGGCGCTAGGAGCCGAGAATGTGGTACTACGGAGGCTGTCGGCACCAGATTCGGTAATCGGGATTCCTGTGAATCTGATTTCCAGGTTTGGGGCATGACATTAACTCTCCTTTTACCACCATCACACATTTAACAATTTTTAATTACTCTTTTTATTAAAAACATTATAACTATCTTCATTGAACTTTCTCAATGATAGAAGACTCTTCTGCCCACAATTTAACACGTGCTATCATCACCCACATAAACTATGCTACCATCCCATGATTGATATGTATAGAAACAATCTCTAAGTGGAGTCATATGAAGCGAAGCGCCCGAATCTAAGAACCATTGATGGCTTAGATTTTCTTGTGGAATCACTACTAACAATACTTCCTGTCCTCGAATGAATTGTCTTTCTCACTTAGATTTACTTGGGAATACTTTGAATTTGATGCTTAATCATCCGAATCAGGTTTATAATTTTCCTAATTTACTTTCTTGAGTTTAGAATTTTTGCGCAAGTGACAATTCTTTCAGCTATTCCAATACTTACCTATTTAGTATCCTTTCAATTTAGATCTCCTCTAATCTCTCCCACCAGTACCCTTCTCTGTAGACCTTCCTTTAACCATATAGCATTATCGACAGATTTCCTTTGTATTTTTCTACGGGATTCTTTGGTAAGTAATGTGGGCACGATTGACTCCATATTGAGATCTGTACCATTGCTGAGATTCATCATCAAACCATCTCACGAATCTGGCATCGAACAAAAGAGAAGTATGACATTTTTGTCATCATCAATCTTTACATTGACTGCCACCAGGGTATTAAACCCATTAAGGTGTTATCATAAAAAGGACTTTTCATTCGTCTTCAAGTTGTATAGTTGTCGTCGGAGAAATATTTTGTTTGACATCGATTTTTATTTATATGAGTTTCAAAATGTCCTAAAAACCTTTTGTAGTTGTTTGATTAGACATGTTGAATAAAATCAAATTATCTAGTGCATGAAGAAAATCTGCTATTGTTAATTAATTTTTCTCTTCAAATACCTCGTCTTTCATCTTTATAGGCCTCTTCTCTTTTCCATTAATCACAATTACGCTTCCTTCCTTTATCAATATCGTGTTCATCTTTAGTTTCCACAATGCGTAATTGAATCTGTCGAACTTCAACACCGTGAATCTAGTAGAACTAGATCTAGCCATTTGAAACACAATTGCAAAACAAATGTCAACGCTGATATTGTGCTAAAAAGTTTCTCAACCTTTGGCTTTGATACCAATTATTACGGAAAAATTCCTACACATGATCAATACAGGCAAGGCCAAAACATAAAAGAAAATGACCAAACAAAATATTAAAATGGCCAAATCAAAACAAGAGGCAGTAAGTATAAAGATTTCCGTGGCTCGACAATATGCCTACTTCACGGGACAACAAAAGAGCTTTCTTCTTCACTAGAAATAAGAGAAATAAAAATACTGTACTTAGCTTTCTCCCACTGGTACAAAAAATACTATACTAAGAAGTATTCCAAAAGATGAAAATAAGAGGAAAACTCTTTCTACACAGTGAATCTCCTTATGTATACTACATGAGAGAGCCCTCCTGGGAGTCCTAAAAAACACTATTCTCCCACGGGGAGACGTCAATTCACATCTCAACATGATGAGTCCTGCCAAATCAATGGCCTAGGTTAGTGAAATGTGGACCCACCTTGAATCTTTGATGGATGAAAACTCTAATCATGATTAGTCTACTAGAATTTATTTTGTATATTTATTTTTGATAAAGGAAAGATCACACGTAACTTTATTAATTTGAACAGGCCTTAACAACCCTTCGAGTAGCCCCCAAAAAAGGAATCACGCCTATCATATCCCTCGAGCTGCCGCAAAACAAAACTCTTATGTAAAGAGAGAGAGACCACCCGACAACAATAAAAAGAGCCCCTATCGGCCAAGCTCTTGGCATCCTCATCTACCATCCAATCCTTGAAGGAAATCTTCTTCCAAATGGTACCAAGCTCAACAATTAGGATTGTTTATCCGGTGGACCCACTATGAAAGGTAAAAAGTAGAAAAACAAATGAAAAAATCACCGTCAAACATATTTTTATAAGTATAATTATAGTTATCCATCTCTATGATTCATCCAATTACAGTAATACTTTAAAATTTTAATACTTTTTTTTATACACTTAGTTAAAAGGTCAACGAAAGAAATATATTATATTGCCAAATACTCTTTATAATAAAAGCTAGACTTATTATAATTGAATCTAATGCACAAAGCAGCAGAATCTATCAGGGCCATTCATCAGTTGGCCCACCTTTAACATATCCTAGCCATCTTGGTCCGTTCATTAAGTGGACCACATGTGTACAATAAAAGTGACTGGTTAAAAAGGAAAAAACGTAAAAAAGAAAAAAGGCCAACAGTCTATACTGAACTCGGGCATTTGCATTAGCTGTACTTGTTTTAGTCATCCATTGATCGCATTTGCTATGCATGTTTTAGCCATCCATTTATTTTACACACCGAACCACATGATCGAAGGGACAGGAATGCCCATTGGGCCAGAGCATCTAACAGGATTTGGTCACCTAAGGAAATCATGCAAAAATCGCAAGGATGGGATTGATTCAATCCATCTTAGCCTTATTTTCTATAGCCTTATGTTTTATATAAAAGCCATGGTGGGATTGTTACAGTTACCTAACAAAAGTAATTCTTCGTAAATATATGCAATCCACAAAGGGTCCTAATAAATAGACGGTTAGACTTAATTTCTATGTAAACAATATTGACCGTCCGTATTAAAGGCATGGATCAAATGGTTAATATTTGTCAATTTGCGTGATGTTCACATGGCAGCCGATGAAATGTGCGTTGGCGAGGCATCCAAAGAAGGGCCCACAAGAGTCGTAGTGTTGATTCGCCAACTGTACAACCATGTACAGAGAGAGTGGCACATGCTACCACATGTCATGTCAACATGTGGAAGGTGTTGATCGTGCCACGTCACCCTCATACCGAGTCCTACGTTGCCACGTCCACGTATAAAAGTATACAGACAAGAAGGAAACGGGAAGGTGGAAAAATCAAAACAACACGAAATGCATAGAGAATGCAGAGAACGTGAGTATATTTTATTATGGGAACCATTCATGCTGCCACGGGGCACCAGATCGTGCTATCTTCACTTGTCCATAGTGGCTTTAACGGTACAGCTGGTTGCCGCCGTCCCCAATTTCTTATAAGAGACGCTTGCGTACCTGGCGTAGGTACTTGCCAGGGTCATTTACTTTAACGTGGGTAAGACGACCTGGTCGTGCATGAAATCCACGCCGTCCATCGGGTGTATCAACCGCTCTTTTAGTTTAATCCGAAACGTCAGATTGAATCAACATTCACTTCGAATGGCCCACGTTAGTTTTGGAATACTGCCATTTTTGGGTAATTCTTTCATCCAGACAGGAACATCAGATGAATGGATTAGATGGCATATAAAATCCACTGTAGGTTGCGTCCGATCACAACTTCTTCCTACGGTGCGGCGTCCTACCTGAGTTCTGTATGTTTATGATTTTTGGCTACTGAAGTGAATGTAAGGTAGCGTACCTGATGAAGCGGGTGGACTTCCTGACAGTTGCATTCACACGGCTCTTGGTGTGCGAGGTACCGAGCATGATGTACGGTCGTGTAGCCCGAACTTATTATTGAAAGATGAAATGACTTATTTGCCCTTGGACTTGAATATAATACATGTGTGATGGAAACAAACATGATTAGATTATCACAGCCGACGTACAACGTTACGCATGGAGTTGTCGATTGATACGGCGTACGGTGACGTCTAAGTGAAGCTCACCTAGCAAGCATTCATTCCACCGTGGAACGTTTCTTTTTTTTTTTTTCTTTGTTTTTTGTTAGCTTGTTAGTACACCCACGGCCAGCTCACGCTTCACTGTTAGCCACCCCCACCAGGGAATCGATTCCAAGACTACTTCACCTATATATAATATTATTATTATTTTCACCATACGACGTTTATATGGAGAAAAAAATAGGCTTTCCCATCGAGCTGATAACTAGTATATGCAGTTGACCTCATTGGAACTTCCGATGAGGTCGAGCTGAACATCAACAACATATTCCTCATATCTCAACCCTTTCACAATGAAACTACATTCGTTGCAAAACGTGTCAGGTAGTATTTGTTACAACGAGGTAATCTATTCGTTGCATAAAGTGGACATTAACGATGACAATTGAAATACGCCGTGAAAAGTCTTTCCCACCGTGTTATTTTCCACGAAAAAATTAGTGTGACAAGTGTTTGTGACGACAATTGTATCTCATCACAAAAATATTAAGTATTGGTGATGATTTACAATGTTGTTACAAATATTCCACCATTTTGCAATGAAACTACATTCGTCGCAAAAAGTATAATTTGATATTTTTTAAAATGAGTTTAACTGCTTTTCATAAAAAGACCTGTGGAAAAAATTATAATTTTGTATTTTTGCAACGACCTTAACCAGTCGTTACTAAAGCTACTATTTACGACAACTTTTGTGTGTTGTAATTTGTTTTTTCGACGACACCTAATTCGTCATAAAAAGTGGCCATTAGTGACGACTGGTTAAGCTCATTGCAAAAAGTCTTTCCCCCCACATAATTTTCGGTGAAAAATTTATGTGGAAAGTTTTCACGACAAGTTTTGCAACGACAATTGAAGCTCGTCTCAAAAAAATTGATTATTAGCGACGATTTAAAATGTCATCGTAAATAGTTGATTTTTTACGATGACTTGGAATGTCATTGTAAAAATTTGACTTTTTGCGATGAAATTAGACTTGTCGCTAAAAAAAGTCATTGCAAAAATTCTAAATTATTGTAGTGTTATTTACGCTTATCAACTCTTTTTAAGTCTAGACCCTCCGATTTACCTACTTTCCACCATTAGTCGCAACTTAAACTTAGACTGCACTTTGGCATCATATGACTACGAAATCATATAAAATTTAGACCCTGATTTATGATCTTACACCGTTGTTTGTTGACTACTTTAAAATCAATTCCTTTCTTTCAGTGCAAATAGTGAAATTTTATATTCAGTATTTATCCATCATCGATCAACCACCATAATTTTCTTAATCATTTGACTATCTTGACTACACATTTTCCCCAAAATTGGGCCCTGGTCATTAAGCTTGGACCGTTAATTGAGATCATGTTTGTTTTTGCACCCGATAGGAGAATTTTCAAGATAAACCAATCTAGATTTTAAATCACCAAGAAATTTATGTACCCTGGACCTATTCGACAACCCCGTCACCGTGAGCGAATTGGATATAAAGAAATATTATTAAAAGAGACAAATTAGAGAAACCCAATTCAAGTGGAATGAGAAACCCAACTTGAGAAACCCTTTATAAAAGGGTGCTTATAAAGTGCGTGCGTCCGTTCTCCACTCAAAATTCTACGCCCACCACCTTCTCACATCCAAGGAAGAAAGAAAGAGAAAGAGAGAGATGTCCAAGCCTAGACGCCTGTCCATTTTCTTCCTTCCCCACACATGTATTGTTTCCCTCTTCCTCGAGTGACATCGTGGTTCATGTAAAAGCCCTCCTGCATCGAGATCTACATATGTTTTACATCTAACGCTAATGTGAGGGATTACTTTAAGCTTACATTATTAGGGTTGATATATACATGATTTGTCTTATTTTTGCATACCTTTATGTTACTATGATTTTCATGCCATTGATTGATGGACCGTTATGAATATTTATTCCCGTGAGAATTATGGTTTATGTATGATTTTAATTATGCATGATTTTTAAGAATTCATTTTGGGCGATGGATACAAGCCTTGCCCTTTGCCGATTTTGAGAGCGACGCGTGTTTCCACTCTATATCAAGTTGGCTTTTACTCATCTCCCCTCATTTTTGTTGAGTTGGCCTAATGCTACTCTTTTCCTTTATTAGGTTAGCCTCGTGCTACCTCCCTTTATGGCTTGGGCATGTGAATTAGAATTCTAAAACTCCCGTAGTTCGATTTATTTTTCCTATTGATGCAAGTGATGTGTTAGAGGTCTCACATATAGTGATTCATATATTTTATCATGTACGTAATGCGCTTTAGGTAGTAGCCTTCTTAGTCGACATGCAATTCCATAGGTTTGGGTAGTGGTGCACAATCGATATAAGTAAACCACCATGCGTGTTATATTACTTCCGGGATTGAATGTTGCAAATAATCAATCTATGAACAAATCATATCATGTAAATCTCCCGATCGTGTGTTGTGCCGCTTCGAGGTGTTCTCGTAAATTCACGGTAACGGTGGATACATCGACGAATCTTCATAGTATGCACTACAAAAAAAAGGGTAAAGGATATAGACCATGTTAGTTTTTTGCTATAGATTTAAACTGTAGCTACATTTACTGCGGTTTTAATCCGTAGCTAAAAAGCTGTCACACCATTAATAATTAACGGTGGTGTAAGGGGCTCTATAGGGCCTAAAAAAATATCTTCTATGTAAGTTGTCCATCTATTTTGAAATATTATTATAGGGCATGAAACCAAAGATCCAGCTAGATCGAAGGCTAAAGTGGACCACACGATAGGAAACATGGAGATTAAATCACATGTGCTTCCTATGGTGTGGTCCACGTGGGCCTTCAATCTACTTTATTTTGGGGATTATTTAATAAAATTAAAGGATGGAATGGATAAAGCAAATACATCATGGTGGGCCCCACGGAGCCCCTTACAGGACCGTCCATGGGTCCCTACGCCCAAAAATGGGCTCGCGCTCAAAACAGAGTCGTGCCCAAAACTCCCCCCATTTCTCTCTCTTTCTCTCTCTCTCTCTCACTCTGTTCCCTAACCCCTTCTCTCATCTTCCTCCCTCTCTCTCTCCGTTCCCTAATCCTCTATCTCTCTCTCTGTTCCTTAACTCTCTCTCTCTCTCTCTCTCTCTCTCTCTCTCTCTCTCTCTCTCTCTCTCCGGTTCCCACTGTCAGCACTCTCACTCTCCCTCTCCCTCTCTCGAGCTCCCTCGCCCTCATCGTCTCCCTCTCCCTCTCTTGAGCTCCCACGCCCTCACACCCCCTTCAACAGAACCGGCTCTTCAGCAGCATTACCTCCACCGGCTCTCCCGCGCCCTCACTCCCCCAAACATTGATGCTTCTTCCTCTTCAATGGTTCCCTCTCCCTTACATTTCTAGGGTTTGGTTGATTTCCTTGTTACTGCGACTTGAATCTGAGATTAATTGCTTTTTTTTTTTTTAAGAAAAAAAATATTATTATTATTATTATTATTATGTAAAAGCTCGGTATAAGCATTGAATGCATGTTTGGATGTGTTAGAGGCTTATATCTTACATAACAACAAGGTAAGATCTCACAACTTCTCCATGTAATTGACCATACACTTGGGTGGGTCCTTCCTTAGATATGCGGCGGTGGAAAGATCTCACTGTTCAGACAATGTTAATGGTTCAATGTTGAGACATACAGAAGGATGATGGAAAAGGATATTTGGTAATTGTCGGCAATGAATGTGAAAAGGTCCTATATTTCATCATGGTGGGACCCACCTGATGAATGGTCTTGACGATGGATAGTTGTCTAACTTGAGAGCAGTGTAGCAGATAAGAACTTGATGAGTTCCCCAATTTCATCATCATCATCATCATATCTATTTGGGGTTATTTAAGTTTCAATATTTGAATTTTCCAGATTCTTTGTTGTTTTTATCATGCATCATCTTTTAGTTGTTCTTAAATCCTAATCCATTTTGGAAGTTGGTTCTCTTTTACGTTTTGATATTTGAAACTTGAACACTCTATCTTTGGTTATTAAGCCTTCTGTTCTTGCTGCATGCTTAAAGTTATGTATGACAATCTGAAATATGATCTTGCATTCATCTAACTGTAAGCATGTTGTTTGCTTAATGGGTTCTTGATTTTAGTTGTGGTCTAAATAGGGAGGTTTTTGATACTCCAGCATATGACTCTCAATATGTTGACTATATTGTGCAGCTCACTTTCACTAAGTACCCAAAGTCAGATTGGTTGAACAATCCTAACCCTTGATATGTGGACACTTTTTTTTTATTGAAATAGGACCATTGGGTATTTTCCAAATGGTCAGATATAAAATAAATGTTTTCGTGATACATGTAAATTCGGACCCATAATTGGAAATTTTGATTTGAATTACTCTTATACCACATATGCAATTTCTAAATAATTACCCAGTGCTTACATATATGTATCATTCATCACTCTGCCGAGTATCAAAGTGTCTTTGTTTTCCTTCTTACCATGCTCTTGTGAATAAGGGGTTCAATTTAAGAGCTTTCAACACCATGCTCAATTTTTGGAACTACAGTGTAATGTGGTATACATGCCATGTTTATAGTGGCTTTGTGCATGCTTATGGATTGTTGTGCTATGCTAGTATTCAAACAACATACCTCAAGATAACTGAGGAACTTTTCCCTTTTCATGTGAGTTGAGTCAGATTGTGAATATTTTCCACCATTTTTTCTGTTTGGTTTCATCATTGCATTGTTTTGAATGGTACTTGGGTTGGTATGGGCATTTATGAAGTTTTTTTTTTTTTTTTTTTTAGCTATATCATGTTTTATAATTTAGCAAAGGACCCGATGATACTGTTTTCTGGCCCTTTTGAATTTCTAGATTGATTCGCTATTTATTGGAATGGGAATGGTATGTATTGGAATCTGAGAAATTTTAGGGTGTACTTTGTCTATGCTGGAGCTTATCAGATGAACCTTTTGGGATCCAGATCTCCTCTCTATTGGTCTGACTTGTATGAACTAAGCACATGAGAATGGTGAGCATGACCTGATGCATTTGGACACTATAATTCCTCTTATCATGAGGGTTCTTGATTCTAATATCAATGCATGGTAGTACTAATTGTGAGCATCCATGCAAAGTATGATTGGGAATGAATTCATTTTCCTTAATAGTTATTGGATGAATGAAGATCATTCATTAAAGGAAAACCCAATATATTTGTTTATCTATCGTTAATAGTTAAAGCCAATTACTTCTCGTGCCAATAAAATTAATTTTGCTTTAGAAGTCTCTTTAGGGATTAGGAAACTGCTTATGTAAACCAGTCTGTCAGAATTATTACAAACATAACAGACCTGTGCTCCATTTCCAGTTGGGCATGTCCTCTTGTATTTTCCTTTTGGCAAGTTGGTGTAGGATATGAGCTTCAAATTGGTAAATATTCATCCTTTGGTTGAAAGTACATATTCTTTTCCAATCTTAGTTGTTCACGTTGAGAATACTTTTTGGAATGCGTTTATTTTTCAAGAATAATTGAGCAAGCCTTTATGACTCAGGTCTATTTGGAATGCCTTTATATTTCTAGTAGATTTTTTTTTTTTTTTTTGATGAATGACTAAAATATATTTCAAAAAAGAAGAAAGTGAAAAGGCCAAGCTATATGTCCGTGTGGGGGGGGGGGGGGGGGGGTGGGTGAATAGGACTATGCCAAATTTAAAAATGATACCAGCGGAATTAAATAATAAGATAGCCTTATAAACAAATAAATCACAATACGGAAATGTAAAGCAACCTCAAATGTATGAGTATTGAGAGATTGATACAAATGTTGTTCTAAGGACAACCTTTCACCAAAAACCAAGGAGAGACAGAGGAATAAATAAGGTCTTTGTATAATTCCACCCCCCCTGCTATCTTATTGTTTAATTCTGCTAGTATCATTTTTAAATTTGGCATAGTCCTATTCACCGAACTCAAACGAGAGACAGAGGAATAAATAAGATACCAAACGAGAGACAGAGGAATAAATAAATAACAAGAGACAGAGTAATAACCTGATTCCTAAAAAGGTCTTTGTATCAAGAACTCAAACGAGAGACAGAGGAATAAATAAATAACAAGGAAATGAAATTTAAGTTATTACAACATTCCCCACAATGCTTGAAATGTAAATATTACAACATTCACATCCACACATACATCCCACAATTTTGAATGATAAAAGATAGGAAAAATAAATCACACATCCACAAAACACAAAGACTTATAGTGGTTCACCTGTGTGTACACCAACTGTTAAACAACAGCCACACAGTTTGCTACTCCACTCCTAATATCCTTACACAGGGGATATCAGCATTCACTATGAAAATAGGTTTCTTAGGTTCACCTAAAACCCTTACAATTGTGTCTTTCAGTGGGCTTACACAATTCAAAAAACCCTACTTCTGAGTTTTCTAGCTCTCCTTAGATAACCAATAGATTGAGATTTTTCTGGCTTAATCTGAAATAAAACCAAAAGAAGTAAATTTACAATAATGTAAAATACCTGGATTTCTCCTTTTGTTGCAACCCAGAAGAACCAAGTCGGAGTAGAAGTTCGAATATAGAAGTTCAATGTCCAATACTGACTTAAGAAATGGTTCTAGATTCTAGATTGATTTTAAATTAAACCAGTTGGGCTAGCTCTATTTGATTTTGATTTCAAGAAGAAGGAATACAACAATTCCTCTTTCAAATTAGATTGGAATATAGAAGCAAAATCAAATCAACAAAGCTAACAAAAGAGAATATTAAATATGTACAATGTAGCTTAAAAAGAACACAAACTTATCTCTCAGAGTGATGCCTTGATTTTTCTTGAATTGGATATCAAACTCTGAAATTCGTGCTCTATTTATAGTTGCAGAAATCTCATCTTCGACTGGTCCTGTGGACACTACGACTGGTTGAAGGTTGAACAGATTTTTAAATTTTGAGCGCGATCGAATAAAACCGTTCTATGACTGGTCGTAGGCTCTTCACAACCGGTCATGAGCCCTCCACGACTGGTCATGACCAACCCACGACTGGTCGTGAGGCACCAGGTTTCGTTGTTGTAGTTTGAGTTGTAGCTACTGGACTGGTCGTGAATGAGTCGAGTACTGTTCACACGACCGGTCGAGCAGTCTCCAGGATTGGTTGTAGATGAACAAAAAAATTCTGAAAAATTGCAACAACTTAGGACTAGTCTTAGAAATTCTTGGACTGGTCGAGCCAGTGCTAGGACTAGTCGAACAAGGTTCAGGACTAGTCTTAGAATAGTCCAAATACATGCAAAGTGATTCAATTTAAGGTCAATCTAAGGTCTTTCATACCTGGAACAAGAAGTATAAACATCGAAACTTCATTTCATCAGATAATGGTTGACCTTTGAAGATTATGAAGCTTGAGATCTCTACATGATGTAGCTTGAACTTGAGATCTTCTAAAGCTTGGATTTGTTGTTCTTGAGTTGTACTTCATCTTGAGTTGAACATTATCTTGAGTCTTGAGCAAACACTCATCTTTTCGATATTGTTGAAGTAGATCACCATTCTTAACTTGAAGTATCAACATGGTACACAAGACACAAATTATGTTTTTGACACCACTAAATTTGACAATCAAATGGGCAAATAACTATTGCACTTACAATCTCCCCCTTTATCAAATTTGTGACAAAACACACTCAACAATAATAATATATACATAAAGAATCTTGCACTAGTTATCAAAGAAAACCAGTTATTTCCTGGTTAAAGAAACATGCACCAGTTATCATCAACTAGCACACAACACCATGAAGTAGGCAAAACACCTTGTTACTTACTCCCCCTAAGTAGCACACACACACACACACACACACACACACACACACACACACACACACACACACACTATATATATATATATATATATATATATATATAAATGCCACTTGCTACATCCATATATCCATAAGCAAAAAAACATAAATATGATTCTCCCCCTTTTTGTCACAATGTGACAAAGGAAGCAATTAAGATATGGAAGAGTAATAAAGGTGTGAAGTAATCAAGATATGAAAGAAGTATAAGCAAATGCAAAGATCACATATCATTAATTAGCAACCTGAAGTAAAATCAGAGTTCACAAACCAACAAAAAAAGTAGTATAAAAGTTATTACAGACCTAAGGATAAAACACTTAATCAGATCCTGAGGAAGGAGCAGGTATGGTATGATCCATTTGATGAAGGCTCTTATTTAAGCGCCTAAGATACTTGCGCATATATTTAAATTGCAAATCATGGGCAACATTCATGTTTTCTACCTTCTCCTCAAGTGCACGTAGACGTGCATCAAAATTAGATGGCTCATAGTCAGGATCATTTCTAGAGTTTGATTCAATTTCATCAAAAATGTCATCCATATTTATATCATCAGGAGGGAGATCGCCACCTTCCTCTTCATTCCTTGCTTCAACACCACCACCACTCACATCAACTTGGCAACGAGCCAGTTCCAATTTCATCTTGTTAATATTAGAATTGTTGAAAATAAGGTGATGAATAGGAGCCTCTTCAACAGGCATATCAACTAGCATATGAGTAGCTAAAATAGTCATAAGATAGGCAAATGAAATATCACTGTGTCTTGGATTGAGATGAAACTGAATAATGGAATGACATATTAATGAAGGCAGACAGACATTTGCACCAGTGATGATAAAATACAAAATACAAACCATAAAGGAAGTCAGTTCAGTTTTGTTACCTGAATGTGGATACAAATTGGAAATAAATATTCGATGCAAAACCCTGTATCTAGGTAATAAGAACTTTGAGGCGAGCACATTCCCCTTATGAGTCCATTGGGCATCTATGTTGCATAATGCTCTAGTGAGCACTCATTTTTCTGATTTCGACGGTTTTTCAGATAAAGTGTGAATAGGAATACCATCGTCATTAACAGGTATGTCCATTAAAGAAGAAATTAAATGATGGTCTATGTTAAATGGACCTTCTCCAGTTGCGATTTTAAACGTTAAATTCTCAGTCGAAAATTCAGTAATACACGCAAACATAGCTTACGCAATAGACTAGTATGCTGGCCCACCCCAATGTAGAATATTAGCCCATCCTACAGCTTGGGGAATAGGAAGGAGACCAAAAGGAGTAATGTGTTCAAGATCGACAGGTCGTTCAACGATAACATTGCGCAATCGTAAATCCCGTACATGGGAGGGATCATCTTCGGGTGACCGAAGGTAGCGCCTTATTATAGTTGATCATGATGATGAAGCACCATGGAAAGTTTTCTTTTTACCTCTAACATCCATTTACAACTAAGAAATGAAGGAATCAAGTAGGTGTAAAACGATGCAGAGTGGGTTTCTTCAAAATAAGATTTTGGAGAAGAAAACCCCAAAAACCTCAAGAAAACTTGAAATCAAATACTCCAAGGAAGAAAATGATGGGAATAAAGCTTGAATCTACAAGAATAACTGAAATAGTGCACTAACCTTGATGAATCCAATAGTTGGGTACGACTAGTCGTGTTATGGCCCGTTGGAGAAGAAATAGGAAATGAGGAAGATGAGTTTTCCCCAAATTAAAATAGGTCCAGTGCACTACACGACTGGTCATGGGATGTCCTCGACCGGTCATGCCACGACTGGTCGAACACATCCTCGACTGGTCGTGTACCAATAAAAACACGCATTTTTCATAAAAAATTGAAATTTAAACCAATAAATTATCAAATATATATATACTATGATACAAACATGCATGAATAATCAATTTAGAATGCACATACCAAGATCAAATTTTAATTTATTAAACCTGCTTTTGTCGAGCGGTTTAGTGAAAATATCAACAAGTTGAGTCTCGGTAGGAATGTATTCCAATGAAATTATTTTTTCTTCCACTAATTCATGAATGTAATGATACCTAATGTCAATGTGCTTGGTACGTGAATGCTGGATTGGATTTTTAGAAATATTTATTGGACTGGAATTATCACAATATAAAACCATTGAATCCTGTGCAATTCCGTAATCGCTTAACAATCTATTCATCCAAACAAGCTGAGTACATGCATTTCCAGCTGCGATGTATTTAGCCTCAGCAGTTGAAAGCGATACGGAACTTTGATTCTTGCTAAACCACGAAACTAAACAATTTCTAATGTAGAAACAACCACCACTGCTTGATTTCCTATCATCGATATTACCAGCCCAATCAGCATCTGTGTACCCAGCCAACTGAACACTAGTATCATGGGGATACTAGAGACCCAAATTAGCTGAACTTGCGACATATCGCATAATCCGCTTAATAGCATTTAGATGAGACTCTTTAAGATCAGATTGATATCTAGCGCAAATACCAACACTAAAAGTAATATCAGGTCTACTTGCAGTTAAATAAAGTAAACCGCCAATCATACTACGATATAATTTAGGATCTATACTTTTACCTGTAGAATCCTTTGAGAGTTTTAAAGTTGTACTCATAGGAGTATCAAAATTTTTACCATTCTCAAATCCGAACTTTTTAATCAAGTTTAAAGCATATTTGGTTTGAGAAATAAAAATACCATCAAGTTGTTGTTTTACTTGCAACCCTAGGAAATAATTTAATTCCCCAACCATGCTCATTTCGAACTTAGATTTCATTCAATATGCAAACTCAACAGTCATATTAGTGCAGGTAGATCCATAAATAATATCATCAACATAGATTTGTACCATTAAGATATGATCGTTATGTTTCTTAACAAAGAGAGTCTTATCAACACTTTCCATTTTAAAATTATGACTTAGTAAAAACTTAGTCAATTTTTCGTACCATGCCCTGGGAGCTTGTTTCAAACCATAGAGAGCCTTTTTAAGACAATAAACATGATCAGAGTTCTTAGGGTCTTCAAAACCCATTTGTCATGTCCCAAACTAGGAGAACGGGCTCACAAAATTCCCGATCGCCGAATCCGGTGCCGATAGCATCCGCAGTACCTCATTCTCGGCTCCCAGCGTCCATACGCTAGATTCCGATCCTGGAATCCTATAAGGAGGATTTTCAGTATGATTTTTTTTATATAATAGAGCATAACCACAAGCATAACCAAGTCACAAAACAACATCACCACATATCCACTATATCAAAAACTTTAAGTACAATGCGGAAAGGGAAATACAGGGTGATCAAAAAGCTCCAAAATAGTCTGGTACATGCTCCTGCCTCAGCGCTGCTGCTGTCCAACGACACCTGCACGTAACGGTCGTGCATAAGCTTATAAAAGCTTAGAGGGTGGTGTAAGTGTGTGAGCAAGGCAAGCGCCAAGTGTACAATATCAGAGTAATGCGGAAGTATGCGGTAAGTCCATGACTACAACCGGCCGTACCAAGGCAATGTGATGCAAGACATGAATGCTATCAGCTATACCAAGGCCATGCGATATGAGACATGAATGCTATTGGCCACACCGATGCAATGCGAGGCCTACGTGGCATAATGTCATATGCGAAATGCAATCCAAGTAAGCCAGTACTCATCAAGTACACATATCAGTACAGTTCCTCTCTAGATATCACCGGAATCTAATACACCTTACACTGATTGCCTCCTCCCTAGCTGCACAGCCAAGCAAGTGGAATAGACCTCACTATCCGCCTGACCAGTAGTCTGCCAATACCTACCCGGCTCGTCGATAGCGGACTTATTTACGAGCTGGTCGAACTCAGCATAGCTTATATCCCCTCACTCGGGCGGATAAGGCCACACCCCCTTCCAACCGACCACCACACAGTGGGAGACGTGGCCTACTAGTATTCAGCACTCGGACACTCGTGTATCCACTCGGTCTAGACATTGGAGCAACTCCTGGTACTAAAAAGGTTCTGAGACTTTCACCCAAGGACATCCTAAGTGCCCACAGTGCTAGAACCAATTATTTTCGGTATCCAACTTCTGTCATCCACGATGTGCCTGTGGAGCCACGACCCTGATGTCACTAGGGCATGCAATGATCACGACACACAATGCGAAATGTATGAGTCACACCGTTAGTCATACAGCAATCCTGTGCATACCACGCGATCATGTGGGGCACTCCGTCTCATAAGGAGTCCCGTAAATGTCTCAGCCCAACAACTTATGCTATAATCAAACATTCCTCATATCAAGCATACATATGATGCGTATGGGCATGAATCATGGAGATATACTAAGCATGTTACAAAGTGGTGAACTATCAATAAGTATGGGCCTACCAATGGGCCTTAGGGACAGTTATAATGCAGACATTTAACCAACATCATTCTTACAATGTGGACGTCAAACCAACATTGCTCCCTTGGCATGGCCCACCATAAAACATCTTTACACAAACTATGGAGGAATCACACATTGCAATGGACCTATATTCATCTCATTGGGCCTCGACCCATAGGCCTCAGATACATCAAATGGGCGGCCTCATATGGGCCTTAGATAAATCAAGTGGGCCACATCAATGAGACTTATGTACATTGCAATGGGCCATAACCCCTGGGCCTTTGAATACATCACAATGGGCCTCATAACATGGGCCTCACATATATCAAGTGGGCCTCAACAATGGGCCACAATTACATCAAGATGGGCATAATCACATGGCCATTTATATTAAATAGGCCACCCCAATTGGGCCCTATGCATATCAAATGGGCCATACACAAGATAAGTGGTGATAATGATTTCCACCGTTTAAAATTCCTAAGGCCCACCATAAAATATGTTTCCCATCCAACCTAATCATAAATTAACATAGTGATAGATGAAGTGGGAAACAAATATCAACTTAATGGAAAGCTACTATGGCCCTTGGAGATTTTTGAACGGTGGGCGTCATTGACCACTACTTAAAATGGTGGGCTCCACTTGAACTTTAGATCTGCCTCATTCTTTAACTCATTGCATAAAAATGAGCTTTAAAATGGTTGGAAGGTTTGGATGCAACATATGCATCATGGTGGGTCCCACTGTCATTGGACAGTGTGAATAAAACACATACATCATTAAGGGTTCCACCGTCCAAGTGGACGGTGGGAATAAAACACATATATCATCGTGGGTCCCACATGGGGCTCACCATAGCATTTGATTTCCATCCAACCTGATGATAAGGTCACGTAGACCTGGATGAAGAATAAAACAAATATCATATTGAATCCAAAGCTTCTGTGAAACCCAGAAGGGGTTCAATGGCAACTGTTAAATCACCACTGTTTCCTATGATGTGGGCCACCTGAGCCTTGGATGTGGCCGAACTTTGGAGGGGGCCCACTTCAGGAAGGGGCCCACCCAATGAACGGGTTGGATGATAAATATACATCATGGTGGGGCCCATAGATGGAGCCGTGGGTCCCTGCCTACACGGCCGCCCGCCCTCCACGCGGCAGGCGCTGCCTGCGCCTCTGGTAGCAGTAGTAGCGTCTGCTGTCATGTATATATATATATATATATATATATATAAATTTTTTTTTGAAAACCTATTTTCTGAGGTTTTTCGAGTGTAGGGCCCGCATATTAAGAATGCAACCCCGCCATTGCTTCCCATAGCTCAAGACAAGCCAAACAAGCCCAATATTCGATATGTTTTGGGGTATAAAAAAGTCAGGTGGATTTTTAACGGTGAAAACCACCGTTTTCTATGCTATGGCCCACCAGAAATTCGGATCAGCTTCATATTTTGGCTCAACGTCTAAAATGGCCTGAGGGAAAGGATAGATGGCGTGGATGGAATACATACATCAAGGTGGGGCCTATATGAGTGGGCCACCCCATAGGCTTGAAATAAGGTAATATTTGGTTTTTTTCCAGTTCACGTCCAGCGTCCCTGGACGTTAGACGGGTTGGGTACACACGTACATTAGGTGGACCCTGCTCAGGTGGGCCACCACATGATGGATGGTGTGGGTACAACGCATATAAAGTGGGCCCCACTTATAGATGGCTTGGATAAAAGTCATGCCTCATGGTGGGGTCCATCCTGATGGGCCACACAACCACATCATCATCACATGAAAAGAAAATGAAAAAGAGAGGGAGAGAGAGAGAAAGAGAGTGGGAGATGCGTGATGGAGGGACCCCGACACTATGGGCCCTCCCTTGCAATCAATCATACATCAAGTGGGTCCCAATACATGCGGGCCCATTAAATCAAAATCCAACGGTGGAGATTTCTTCTCCACTAAAATAGATGGTCCAGATGACCCCTATTCAAGCTAGGAAAGTAAACATCATGATGGGTTCATGGAGAATGGCCACATCATGGAGTGATCATGAGAATCAAGGTGGGCCATCGGCCACACCTAGGGTCCAAAGTGAGATCCATACCATCAATTGGTAGGCCTCACTTGGCTCATCATCAAAACATGATAAACCTATCCTACAAAGCACCCACCGTCGATCTTCTTGGTCCGTTGGAAAGCCGATCTCCTTGTGCTTCACTTTGATGGAGGGAGATGAGGTTTGAATGACTAGGATGAAGGTTAAAAGGATGGGAAAGTGGGCCACCAAAAATCACTTTTCTCTCACATGGAAGAGCTTGGACGTGTGCACCTCTCTTGCTTGGGATTGTGTGTGTATGTGTGTGGTGTGTGTGTGTGTGAGAGAGAGAGAGAGAGAGAGAGATAGAGTAGCTTAGGTAGGCCATGATTACGTGTAAGAGAGGGTCGCTAACAATAAATGCTTGTAAGGGCTAAGGGTAGGGTGGCTAGCCATAAGTGCTTGTAGGAAGGGCTAGGGGTAGGTATGGTGGCTATAGCTAAGGTAGGGTGGCTATAGCTAGGGTAGGGTGGCTATAGCTAGGGTGGTGTCATCCATCACCCTCATGATTTGTAACATCCCGGATTTTTGCAAACCTGGGATTAGACGTCCTTAGGCGATGGGTCGATCCTAACACCTTATTAACTTGTCAGAACTGAATCCCACAGTCTAAAATCGCTCCTTAACCCATTTCCTTCACAAATCCTACCCTTCATGTAACGCCCTGAAAATCGGGGGTCGAGCATTAACTCAACACCCGAGTTCCAGAACCTCACTTATGCAACAAAATGAATGATGATTGAATGTTGACTATATTCATGCATTGAACATGAGTGAGATTAAGCCAAAACAGCATATCATACTCTAGAGACAGTTAAGTTTGCGAGCGGAAGAACTGTGATAGATAGATAAAATATAAAACTTATGATGAGTCTCCAGAGTGTGTGATAACATTACCAGGTTAAATAAATACAAGTGCAGTTCTAAAATTTACCAAATATGAGGAAGTGTAATGCCTTCTATCCCAAGAACCATAACCCCGTCAAAAACAATATCAGGTCTTCATTGACCTGCCAGAGAGATACAGATAGGAGAACTCCTCCTATTATCACAGAAGTAGTCCGGCTCTGTGCTTCACAAGCATCGCCATCACCTGAAATTCAACAAATCTGGTGGGTGTTCGGAACACCGTCCCGTAACGTGGGAGTGAGTGATCAACTCAGTGGAACAATAAGGCATAGGTTAACATGTTATCAATTCAATCAAGCAGTAATGATAAAGCAGTACAAATCAAACAATTCTACACTACTTATTAAATGCAAGAATGAAATGACATGATGCTGTATGCCCTTGCAAAACCACCCTCAAGCGACATCATCTTACGTTCGCGAATGCTTACTCCCTCAGTGCGCCACATCTACAAAGCACATGCGGTGCGATGATGCTCATGATTACCAAGTTTTTATTAGTCCATTTCAAACAGCAGTATTGGGAAACTAAGGTACCTCCTTGTATCATTCCCAAACATGATCCATTCTAGGGTCGTCAATCCTAGTTATTCTCATACGATGTTATGGTTTGAGAAGCGTAGTGAAGGCATCGCAAAGGGCTCATCACCCGTCCGCGCGGATACAGATCTCACCGTATGCGGCTCAATTGCTGGCCGTCAGCTCGAGTACAGGTCTCACCGTACTCGACTCAGTCACTAGCCGTCAGCTCGAGTACAGGTCTCACCGTACTCGGCTCAACTCACACTCTAGTTGCTGTGAAAGACTCGTCGCCAATCACAGACCCTTGGAGTGTACTCGATGATACTAGGAGGACTCGTCGCCCGTCAGCACGAGCACAGATCCACCGTACTCGGCTCTCGCCGAGTATCGAGACAGCTCGAATACAGTGTCCCATACCACCGTATTCGGCTCACGAGTTGGTTGCGCAATGGTCACTACGGGGAGGCACATGGCCCCAGCGTAGGCCGACAGCTCGACCACGGTGTCCCATACCACCATGCCGGCTCATGCGTCTTAGCGGATCGAGGTACCATGGTTAAAAGGGGGTTTCATTGGTAAGTTTGGTACCCTAGGTTCAAGCAGTAGCGTCCAAACAGGGTGAACATGCATAAGACAGATCGGTTACTTGACGAGCTCGACTAGCACGATCGCCCGTTGAGCTGCACGACATGAAGTGCATAAACAACTTCGTGTGGCCTAGCCACTGCCGACAGGCAACGCACGACTCGAGTTCGTCGAACATCCCACGTGGCAAATGAATCTCAGCCACGAGTTCAATCTCGTTACCGATTGCCTGGACTATAATCATAGCCCCAAACACAATCAATTACAGAAGATAAAGCAGTAATAGATCAGGATTCAAATCATACAATCAGTCTGGTATTATCCGTTTAGGGCTGCCAGGGCTGTGTTCACGCACTCGTGCTCCGCTCCCCCATCACCCATGACGGATCATACAACGTAAATATAAATTTAAACATATGCATTACATAGTTAAAATCATAAAGCAGTTGAGCATGTTATGAATCACAACACAGCATGAATTTGTACATGTTCAGTTCCTATCACACAACTATCAAAGGAGATCATACACATAGTAAAAGAGGTTGAGAATCATATCTCAACACCCTTATACTTTACAATTTGCTAACTACTACTCATTCAGACATTTCAAGAATCACTTAAACAAAAACATACATCAACATACACGACATATGTCGATCACATAGGCATTAGGCCAATCCTTTCACTAGGGAGTTGCCCCATCATAACACGCGTACACCCACGACGGATAGTCATGGCAAGCAGGAATCCAAGTTCCATATTCATTCAGTCATTTCCACAAACACTGGGCCACACATTTAGCACATATAGTGTATATTGGTCGTGGCGTGACTTAGGGCAAATCCTTTCGTCAAAGGGGGTATCGCCCATACATCAATCATGAATCCATGACAATTAGTCATGGCGAGCACAAATGAGAATTCTATACTCATTCAGCCATTTCCACAAACACTTAGAATACACTATACAACATACATACAGGTGTATGTTAGTAAAACATGTATTAGGGTTATCCTTTAGCCAAACGAGTATTTTATCCATGTATACCATAATCATACTACAAATAATCATGACAATTATATTTCCAAAATCCGCACATATGCGGTATTTCTAAAATACGCAATTTCAACATACATGACATTTACACATGAACATGTATTTTTGCGATCCTTTCGCCAAACTAGCATTTTATCCACACATGATATAATCAAACATTAAATAAACATGTCAAACATTTTCCCAAGAAAAATACGTATACGGTATTTCTACGTATATCTAGAGTATGTGAAAATCCATATTCTTTATCGCTAATCGAAACAGAAACGGAAAGCACTTTGTACATGTGCATTTGCAGCAGATCATGAATCTATCATTATCTGACATTGAAAGCGTTGAAAAACGTAACTTATACGCTTAAAGTCACTCATTCAGCCCTTGGAATCCAACAAATCAGCAAGGGTGTTGGAGCTTCCGTATACGGGAGTTTCCTAGCCTAAGACCGCATTCGATTAGTCTTCCATAACCTACACTAATCAAGCTCAAATCAGACCTAGGTTAGGGTTTCTTACCTTCAAATGGGGTGGAAACCGCGGGAATCCCTGGAATAGGGCGGTGTAGGCCGTGGGAGGAGTGGAAGCAGCAGGGGAAGATCGGCTTCGATCTCCAGCTTTTCTCTCTCTTTCTCTCTTTCTCTCTAAGGTTTGGACCCAAATTCGTATGGCTGTGAGAGGCTGTTCTAAGCCCCTTTATAGCCAAAAACATGTCCAAAAACGACTCAGGTTCAAGGGTGGCTGCATATGTAGGCAGTTCGCCACTTTCCAAGCTCAAAAGGTATGTTCTGGTGGCCCTCTTGAGCCAAACGTCAGACTTAAGATCACCATCTACGGATCTACGTGGGATTACGTTTTCGACTCGATCGGATTCCCAGATCGCACGTGGCGGACCACTTTCAGTTCAACGGTCAGTGGGCCACGATCAGAAATTCTGCGTACATGTAAATGTTCTTGAAAATTTTTCTTAATCCGAGGGTGTAATTTGGTCTGATTCTGACGGTCAAGTTGCTTAATACTGACGCGCAACCGAAAGATGCCAGATCACTATTCCAGATATTTTTATTTGGGTGGGAATAGTGTTTTTCACACTCCCTCGCTCCGGAGGAAAACATGGCCGTGGGACATCGAATCGCCTGATTTTGAGATGATTGTCAAGCCCAGTGGGACGGTCCTGGTTCCTTAGCTCGTGTTAATCGGACTCCCGATGTGCGATCCAAACCTCATACGAAGTTTCGTTTCAGTCCCGAGAGCAGACGGGTAATGAGTCGGTTCTAAACTTTAGGGTAACCTAGAGTCACATGTTCTACAAGTTTTGGGTCTTGCAGATCGTATTTAAAGCGATCCCAACGGATTTCATGGCTAGTCGAGTTTGCACTTAGTTAACTTTGTTAAATTTCTAAAGGATTTAATCCTAATTATTTTCTGGTTGAGATGGTACTTAGGCCTTTGTAGTTTGTATATAAAGTGATCCAAGTTTTACTACTTAGCTAGTTTAAGTTAGTGTCTAGGGCGAAAGTGCTTTGAAAAATGAAAGCACAAGGTAGTAAAGGGGGGGATTGTGAAGGAAATGGGTTCAGGAGCGATTTTAGACTGTGGGATTTAGTTTTGACAAGTTGGTAAGGTCTTAGGATCGACCCATTGCCCTAGAACGTCTAATCCCAGGTTGGCAAAAATCCGGGATGTTACACTTCACCACCTTGTTCTTTAAAATTTTTAAGTACTTTCACATTAGACACTATTTTAAAGTTTAGGTGATGAAGAATAATAGTTAAACTAAACATTGCTATAAATGACTAAGTACCACCTTAGACCGAAATCACCCAGGACTAAATCCTTTAGAAATTAGGCGAGAATTAGCTAGTGTTAAACTAAAGTGCCTCTGAATTAGCACTAATCGCTTTAAATACGATCTGCAAGACCCAAAACTTGTAGAATCATTGACGCTAGGTTACCCAAAAATCTAGGATCAATCTCATTACCTGGCTGCTCTCGGGAGCATCTCGAAAGTCTGTATCAGATATGGACCACACGTCGGAAGTCCGATTAACACGAAGTTAAGGAATTAGGACCGCCTTGCTGGGCTTGACAACCATCTCGGAAATCAAATCTAGATAGTGTCCCAGCGTTATTCGCTTGAGCTCGGAGTGAAGAGTGTGAGAAATGTGAAATTAATTCAAAATAAATATCTCAAATAGTAATCTGGCACCTCTCGCTTGCGGATCAGTTTTAAGCAACCAGACCTTCAGAATCAGACCAAATTAACCCTCCGATTAGAAGAATTTCATCATACACATATTCAGTACTCGGAATCTCCGATCGAGATCGCTGACCGTTGAACTGAAACTGGTCCGCCACGCGTGATCTAGGAATTCCACTGAAACGAAAACTTAACTCCACCTAGATCCAAGGTTGGTGAGCTTAAGTCCGACCTTTGGCTCAAGGAGCCTGCCAGAAGTCCTCCGTTGAGCTGAAACTGACCCGCTTTTTATAACCTAAGTATACTTTGCTGGAGTATATTTCGGTGAGTTTTTAGGCTATATAAGGACCTTAAACCCTCTCTCATTACAGTCATACGAATTTGAGAGAAACCCTAGAGAGAGAAGAGAGAAAGTGAGAGAGAAGTGGGAGAATCTCCCTGCCACTCTTCCCTGCTGCTATCCATGCTCAACCGCACCATTCTTGTCGCTTTCCCGGTGATTCCAGCATCATTTTTAGGTAAGAAACCCTAACCCTAACCTGTTTTGGAGTTTTGATAGTTGTAGGTTATGAAATAACTAACCTATTTCGTTCTATAGGTTACCAAACTGCCGTATACGAAAGCTTAGCAAACCTATTGGATTCGTTACGATTCTACAATAAAAGGTACGGACTTTAGGTGTATAGGTTATGGTTTTCAACGCTTTCAATGTCAGATAATGATAGATTCATGATCTGCATGCAATTGCGCATGTACAAAGTGCTGTCTGTTTTCCGTTTCGATTAAAGATGAAGAATATAGAATTTTACATACTCTAGGTATTTGTAGAAAGTACCGTATACGTATAAATTTTAGAAATGTGTTTGCCATGATTATTTGCTGTATGAATATATTATATATGGATAAAATACTTGTTTGGCAAAAGGGCTCGCCCTAATACATGTTTTGCTAATATACACTATGTATGTTGAAATTGTGTATTCTAAGTGTTTGTGAAAATGACTGAATGAGTATAGAATTCTCATTTATGCTCGCCATGACTAATTGTCATGGATATATGATTGTTGTATTGGCGATACCCCTTTGACGAAAGGATTTACCCTGAATCACGCCATGGCCACTATACGCTATATATGTTGAAATGTGTAGCCCAAGTGTTTGTGAAAATGTTCAAATGAATATGGAACTTGGATTCCTACTTTCCATGACTATCCGTCGTGGGTGTACGCATGTTATGATTGGGGCAACCCCCTAGTGAAAGGATTTGGCCTAATGCCTATGTGATCAACATATGTCATGTATGTTGATGTATGTATTTTAAAGTGTTTGTTGAAATGTCTGAATGAGTAGTAGTTAGTAAATTGTAATGTTTAAGGGTGTTGAGATATGATTCTCAACTTCTTTAACTATGTGTATGATTTCTTTAGATATCTGTGTGATTAGGAATTGAATATGTACAAACTCATGCTTATGTTGTACTTCATAACATGCTTAATTGATTGTATGACTTTATCTATGTGATGCATATGTTTAAATTCATGTTATGTTGTATGATTCGTCTTGGGTGATGGGGGAGTGGAGCAACGAGTGCGTGCAACAGCCCTGGCAACCCTAAACAGATAACATCAGTCTTTGATTGTATGATTTGAATTTTGATCCATTACTGCTTTAAATATCTGAAATTGAATGTGATTGGGGCTATTGTATAGTCCAGGCAGTCGGTAATGGGATCGAATTCGTGGCTGAGTTTCATTTGCTACGTGAGGCATGTTCGACGAACCCGAGTCGTACTTCGGTTGGCGATAGTGGTTGGCCACACGAAGTGCTTATGCGCTTCATATCGTTCAACTTGTTGTGCGCTCGAGCTAGTCGAGCTCGTCAAGTAACCCGATCTGTCTAATGTATGTTCATCATGTTTGGACGCTACTGCTTGAACCTTGGGTATCAAACTTTCTAGTAAAATCCCTTTTAACCATGATACCTTTATCCGCTAAGACTCATGAGTCGGGCATGGTGGTATGGGACACCGTGGTTGATCTGTCGGCCTATGCTAGGGCCACATGCCTCCCCATAGTGACCAGTGAGCAACCAGACTCGTGAGCCGATTATGGTGGTATGAGACACTATATTCGAGCTGTCGACACCTACGGCAAGAGCCAAATACGGTGAGACCTGTATTGGTGCTGATGGGCGACGAGCCCTCCGTAGTGTCTTCAAGTATACTCTAAGGTCTGTGATTAGCGATGAGCCCTTCGCAGAAACTAGAGCATGAGTTGAGCCGAGTACGGTGAGACCTGTATTCGAGTTGACGGCCAGAGATTGAGCCGAGTACGGTGAGACCTGTATTTGAACTAACAGCCAGCAATTGAGCCGTATACGGTGAGATCTGTATCCATGTTGACGGGTGACGAACCCTTTGTGATGCCTTCGCTATGCCTCTCAAACCATAATATCGTATGAGATTAACTAGGACTGACGACCCTAGAATGGATCATGTTTGGGAATGATATAAGGGAGGTACCTTAGTTTCCTAATACTGCTGTTTGAAATGGACTAATAATTACTCGGTAATCATGCTCATCATCGCACTGCATGTGCCTGGTAGATGTGGAGCACTGAGGGATGAACGCATTCGCGAATGTAAGATGATGTCGCATGAGGGTCGTTTGGCAAGGGCATACATCATGTCATTTCATACTTGCATTAAATAAGAGTAGTTAGAATTGTTTGATTGTACTTCTTTATCATTACTGCTTGACTGAATTGATAACATGTTAACCTATGCTTTATTGTTCCACTGAGTTGATCACTCACTCCCACGTTATGGGACGGTGTTCCGAACACCCACCAGACTTTGTCTGATTGCAGATGGCGACGCTACTCCTGAGGCGGAGTCGGACTTTTGTTACGACGAGGATGCTTTCTCTTATATGCGGTTTTTGGACGGCTTCATGTGAGTCGTGCCTTAATCGATGGGGTTACAGGGATGTTGACTAGATGACACTACACATTTGGTATCATTTGAATTGTACTTGTAATTCTTTAACCTGGTAACCTTATCACACTCTGGAGACTTATCATAGTTTTTATATTTTATATATCTATCACAGTCTTCCACTTGCAATTTAACTGTCTCTAGAGTATGATATGCTGTTTTGGCTTAATCTCACTTATGTTCAATGCACTGATACAGACAACATTCAATCATCATTCATTTTGTTGCATAAGTGATGCGTTGGAACTCGGGAGTTGAGTTTATGCTCGACCCCTGATTTTCAGGGTGTTACATGATTTCATTTTGATTAATGCTACATGGAGTAGGTGGGTCCCGCAATATGTGGTCCATGACCATTATAATGCATAGTCCACATCTTATGATCTAAGCGTCGGATTGGCGCACGAGATGCGGCGTTGAAATCGCGGCAATGGTGCGATCGCAATGGTTTAAGTCTCGGATTAAGCCGACTCAAATCTACCGGATATGACTTAGGGTCGTGTGCAAACTTCGATTATAGGTCGCAGGTTACCAGAATTCATCAAAAATGATTGCGGGGGTCAACGGAATAGTACGGACTAGGATATGGGTCTTACACATTGGTTGTTAAACATACACTTCTTCATGTAGATAACCATTTAAGAAGGCACTCTTTACATCCATTCGATATATTTTAATCTTTTTAAAACAAGTAATTGATGTAAAAAGTCTGATTGATTCAAGATGAGCTACTGGGGCAAAGGTTTCATCATAGTCGATTCCTTCAATTTGAGTGTACCCTTGTACAACCAGTTTAGCCTTATTTCAAATTATATTACCAAGTTCATCAAACTTATTTTTAAAAATCCACTTAGTTTCGATAATATGTTTATCTTTAGGTCTAGGAACAAGATACCAAACATCATTTCTAACAAATTGGTTAATCTCTTCTTGCATCACAACTATCCAGTTTTCATCAGTAAGAGCTTCTTTTACGTTAGCCGGTTCTATCTGGGATGTAAAACATACATAATTACATATATCTTCTAGTTATCTACGAGTGCGCACACCAGTAAGAGGGTTTTCAAGAATTTGTGTAGTTGGATGATCTTTAATAGTCTTTAAGTCAGAGTTAGTTTGATTTGATGAAGTATCTGGTTTGTCGATTAAAAGAACTTCATCATTATTTGAACTTGAGTCAGGTGTATTAAAGTGATCGTCAATGACCACATTGATGGATTCTTGAATAACACCAGTCCTCTTATTCAGTACTCGATATGCTCGACTATTCAAAGAATACCCTAAAAAGATCCCTTCATCACTTTTAGTGTCAAACTTGCCCAAATTTTCACGATCACGTAAAATATAACACTTGCTGTCAAAAACTCGAAAGTATTTGACAGTAGGCTTCTTATCAAACCACATTTCATAAGTCGTTTTATTATTTGATTTACTTGTATAAACCCGGTTGATTATATAGCAGGCAGTATTTAAGGCTTCAGCCTAAAGATTTTTAGATAGCTTCATACTATTAAACATTACATTAGCCATTTCTTGAAGTACTCTATTTTTTCATTCAACAATTCTATTTTGTTGTGGCGCTTTAGGCGCAGAGAATTCATGCGATAGTCCCTGATCACTACAGAATTTCTCAAAACTATTATTCTCAAATTCTGATCCATGATCACTACGGATCTTACAGACTTGAGAATCTTTTTCTGTTTGAATCTGTTTGAGAACTCTTTTTACTTCATCAAGGGTTTCTGATTTATCCCTTAAGAAGGTTACCCAAGCGAATCTGGTAAAGTCATCCATGATTACTAATATATATTTTTTTACCACCTCGACTCTCTGTCCTGGTTGGTCCTATAAGATCCGTATGGAGAAGCTTGAGTGGTTTTGATGTGGCATTGGAGTCCACCTTTTTGTGGGCACTCCTAGTTTTTTTTATACCCGACCCAAAAATGGGTTGGAGAAACATAGGGGCGACAAGGATATACAACACATCATCAAATCTCACTTTCATTATCTAACTTTTCAATTTTTCTTGTCAAAATACAAAATCTAGTTTTCTTTTTTAAAATTATTATATATATATATATATATATATATATATATATATATATATATATATATATATATATATATATTTACAATTTGTCAATTTTTTCACAATTTTGTTTATTTTTTAAATTTTCTTTTTCAATCAAAATATCATTTTTAATCTCACTTTTGTTATATAACTTTTTAATTTTTCTTGTCAAAATACAAAATCTAGTTTTCTTTTTTAAAAAATATATTTTTTTACAATTTGTCAAAATTTTCACAATTTTGTTTAATTTTTTAAATTTTCTTTTTCAAAATATCATTTTTTAATCGAAATCTTGTTATATAACTTTTTAATTTTTCTTGTCAAAATACAAAATCTAGTTGTCTTTTTTTAAAAATATATTTTTTTACAATTTGTCAATTTTTTTCACAATTTTTTTTAATTTTTTAAATTTTCTTTTCCAAAATATCATTTTTTATCGATTTTTTTTCTTCAAAATTATCAACATTATTCAAAGTTCTTAATTTTTTTTTTCCAAAATCTTGATTTTTATAAAATTACAGTTTTTTTTTTCAAAATTTAAAATTTTCTTAAACAGTGTTAATTTTTTTCTAAGCTTCTCAACTATTTTTTTTTTTTTTCAAAATTCATAATTTTTTTGATCTTCTTAATTTTTGACCTAGGCATTAGAGACGGTTTAGGACTATCTCTAATAGAGATGGTCATTGACAGTCTCTAATAGAGACGGTCTTTAATAGTCTCTAATAAAGACGGTCTTTGACAGGGCTATAAGACGGTTTAGGACTGTCTCTAATAAAGACAGTTCTTGATCGTCTCTAATAGAGACGGTCTTTAACAGTCTCTAATAAAGACGGTCTTTAACAGGGCTATAAGACGGCTAAGGATCGTCTTTAATAGAGACGGTCTTTGACAGTCTCAGATTATAAGTAAAAGACGGCCAATGACCGTCTCTAATGCAGACGGCCAATAACCGTCTCAGATGACCGCATATAAGATGGTTAAAGACCGTCTCTAATGCGGACGGCCAATGACCGTCTCAGATGACTGCATATAAGACGGTCAACGACCATCTTAAATGATTTGTGGACGTTCAAATTTTTAAGACAATATTAAGGACGGTCAGGGGCCGTCTAAAATTTTAGAGACAGTTTAAGGCCGTCTCTAAAGCGTCTTTAAACCAAGCAATTTTAGAGACGGTCCAGAACTGTCTCTAAATCCGTCATTTTTTTTTCCACTTTTCACGTAGTGTCCAACTACCCAAAGTTGTAGTCTCTGACTGTACATTGAGTACATGTTCATCTAGTGAGTACATGTTCATCTAGTGGGCTCATGTACTGTAGATGATCACAGCTAATTCATTTGCTGAAGATTAGACAGTAGGCCACACAACTGATAAATAATAGTTTATGATTCAAAAGATAATAATTAAAGCCAGCCAACAAAAGTCAATTTCTTGTAGTGATGTGTATAACCAAATAGAAGATAGATTGCTAAGGATTCATTCTTCTCTGATCAATGCTATCCAAATGAGATGGAACAGTTTCCTATAAGTGAAAAAGAAATTCATCAACTCAAAAAATAAAACAAACTATATTTAAAATCTAGTGACTAATTCAAATTGAGAATCTTCACAAACATGAAAGTGAAAATGACTAAAAGATATTATAAATATGATTGTCATGAGCATAAATCTAGAACTCACTAAGTCGACTCAATTGAATTCCCACATTGATGATCAAAGTTTGAAATTCCAATGGAAATAAAGAATCAGTTGGAAGCTGAAAACCTCAACAATGCTTCCGAAGAATCACCAAAAAATTGAGGCTAGAAAAGAACATTCACTTTGTCTCCAATGCAATGTCTAACATTCAAAAACCAATTTAGAATATCAATATTTTCTTCTGGGCAAGCCACTCTTGTTAAAAAAATAGAACAAACTGTATATCAAATGAAATGAAACTCTGACAGAACACTTAATACTCTATTTGAAACACATCCTAAGTAAAGTAATTAAGGTCAGGGGTGTTAAGTAAGAATGGATGCCAGAGTAGAAATTTTCTTGAATATACCGATAGATTAAGCCAAAGTAGAAAACCAAGTTTGGATAAAGCTTCCTCTTCACAAAATACTCATCTGAAAGTGTAGGTTTCTCCAATGCAACAGCTAGCAGCAAGCAATACATGTTCATGAATAAAACCATAGCAAAAACAAATGGATGCATAAAGGTATGGGATCGGATCATTCATCAGAAGGGTCCCATTATGTTGACGTCCATAGTCAAAGAATCAAGTCAATCCAATAATGAAGTGACCCACAGATTATGAAACAGATATATGGCTTTAAAAAATGCAGAATTTTTCTAAGCTATCCACCTGTTTCTAATAGTCCACCTGCCTGCCATGATGGCAGATGTTGTAGCTTGTACATGGTATGCCCTGCACACACATGGGGCTTAGCAAACCTTAGAAAAACATCATCTGAAGTAGTCAACCTATAAAAAATCCACATACAGGGAAAAAAGATAATCCAACGTGCCACCATGGAACTGCAGCCGCCTATCAGCTCCCAAAAATTTCTGAGAAATCAGTAAGTTGTGGATCTCAAGTAGCAGAATATCATGTAGCATAAAGAACAAATGTTAGAGTTGCATGCAAACTTTTACAAAATGTGCAGCCCATTGGCTCAAACCAAGAACTGAGAAGAAAAGGAATGTTGGTCATCTTTGAAATTCATGGGCATTGGTGACTTATGGTACTCAAGAGCAAAGGCAAAAGCACAGAACTAAGGATATAATAACAGTTGAGTATTGACCACCTACTAGACCATGAGATGATTGGACTGGCCTACTTTTAGCCTATTTCTTGTTTGAGGTGGCTCTCACTTGATGAATTGCTCAGATATCGGTCACATGTGCCACATTGGCATGCATGCTGCACATTTGTCTTTTACAATAAATAGCTTGGAAACCAGTCGAAAGAGGAGCATACACTTTGTTGTGATCGTAGCAGTGGTTGTGGCCGTGATATTAGCAATGCCCTTGTCAATGTCGATGAAGTTGTTGATCAGCTAGGTGAAGAGTTACCAGATGGAGAATGCAACAAAATGGAGAAATGGGCTAGATGATGGTTATTAAAAATGATCAACTCGACTACCTAATCATGTTCCAGATGCTGTTCATGACAATTACCATTACTGCACCAAATAATGCAAATAATCTCATAAACTGAGCATGAATTACACATCTTCTTCTTTTTTACACATCCAATTAGAATTGCATTTGAACTAGCAAGCTAACATTCTTCTTTATTTATTTATTTTATCAAGGAAACAAGATAACTGAAAATAAAGTAAGTTGTACTAGTAAAAGACATCCAATAACTACTGCATCCTTATTGCATTACCAATTAAGAACATTTGTGCCAGTGGACTCCTTGAGGTCCTCTGATTGGTTTATACATTGGTGAGCTCCGCATAGCTGTATATTTGGATGATCTAAAACATCCTTCTGGTAGGTCCTATTGTGGATGACCACAGTTAGAAGTCAAACTGACATGATCATCCTGACCATTTGATCAACAGATGGCTGAAACAAAAAAAGGTAAACATGGGAAAATTCCACAGTCATTGTGAATGTATGTGTTGGTCCACCAAAGAAGGGTCTACTAGATGGATGATACGATGGGTTCATCCAACCATACAATAATTCGTGCCCCATTTACAGAGAGTTGAAATGTAGGACCTCTAGCATGATTA
>JAJHSJ010000003.1:57877386-57955334 GCA_021015155.1 Magnolia officinalis
TGTAAATAAATCGCACCATTAAGTTTGGTCGATTTAATTTTACAATTCATCGACTAGATGAAGGCAGCAAACTAACATTAGCATCATTATGTGACATCCATATTTAAGGAAAAGAAGAGATCAAATACCCAGGGAAGAATTTGAAATTGAACTCGCCAAACGCTTACTTTAAAAAAGCATAGATCAATGATCATCCCACACATACTGACCAATTGATGACAAATATGAGGAATCTTCACTTTCATTCACCATCTCTATAACGACATTGATCTTAGAATTAACCATAGATGCACAATGGCCACTCTAAACCACCAAAATGTTCTATGTGAAAGCAAGCCTCAAACACATTCACAGGAACAACTACATAACCCACCATATCGTGGTTGAAAGACGAATGAAGGAGATTTGATAGATCAGCCCCCTTGGTTCACCTTGTGGAGAGAAAAATGAAGAGAAAAAAAAAAAAAAAGCAAAGTGAAAGAAAGATGAAGGAACCTGATACAGATCTTTTAGGGCTTGTTTGGAACCTGGGATTAGGTGTGGGAATACATTTGGTCGAATGTAAATTCCATCCGACATTTGGAAAGATGGAAGGATTGGTTTAATCTAGGTATCATATCATCCAATCCCAATAGGAGATACAGTGGGATTTCTAGTGGATTCGAAATCTACTACATCTGTGGGCCCCACGTTGATGCATGTGTTTTATCCGCATCGCGTCCGTATGCGCCCTTTACACATTATAATTGAGTTGCATATGCATTAAGGTGACCAGCACCATTTGTGAAATCCGGTTCATTGATTATAATTCCATGGTCCACCAAAACAGGTTTCACTTAATACAATGTTTTTCCAAAGGAAGAATTTGATCCCAAACACGGGATTGGACAATCAAAATACCATGATGGTATTTCCAGATATATAATCATTATGCAATAATGGTGTTAATTCCACGTATTACAATTCAATATCATTTAATCACATGTTCCAAATTGACCCTTACTGCCCTGATGCCATGTTCCTTGAGTTAGATTGAGAAGGAGAAAGGGAGAAATACAAGAGAAATAAGAGAAGAGAGAGAAGGCTCAAAAGGTGATGACGCTCTTAGCCTCTCCTCTTATTATCAATTAGAGCTTTCATAATATATGTGAAAGTACAAAAAAGAAAAGAGAAGAATAAGCCCCATGCTTAAGTTAGTCCATAACCAAAGCCCATATGCTTAAACTTTATGCCAACACATCGGCTTAAAGACTAAACAAAAGGAACAATGAAATGAAACCATATAAACCATAATCTCCATGTGCAGTGGGCCACACGTGTGATCATGACCATCCATCACGGTCCGTCAACATAATATAATGTCTACCCCATATACTTATGGAACTGAAGGAGAAATCTTACATGAAGCTATAAAACCAACCATAATTTCTGGGATAGAATGTTGTGCACAAAGGAAAAAACATGTTCATAGGATTAGTGTATATGAAATAAGGATGTTGAGATGGATTAGTGGCAAGACCAGGAGAGACTTAGAAATGATTGAATTTGAGGGAACTTAGGAGTAGCTAGATAATAATGTGGGGAAGTAGACTCAGATTGTTTGGCCATGTGCAACAGACCAAGAACTACACTAGTTAGGAGTAAGTTGGTTCAAGTTGAAGGCTCTAAAAGGGAAAGGGGAGGAACCAAAAGGATGTGGGTAGAGTAGTAAGAAGAGACTTGATGACCTATGGTTAACTAACGATATGGCCTACTTAAGTGAACTCTTTATATAGTAAACTGTTTCACATGGAAAGAGTTTCAATCTATCATGCTTGGTACTAGATGCCTTTATAGGTAAGGAGTTGAGGGTGTTTTGAGTATTAGTAAAGAGTTGTGAGGAATGAACCGAATAATTTTCTTCTTCTTCTTCTTCTTCTTCTTCTTCTTCTTCTCTTTTGAAAAGAACTAATCATTGGGAGGCAAAAGACTTTACAGGTAAAGTGCAACTCAGAAAAAGAAACATTTTTCTAAGACTTTACCACCCCACTAGATGTCAGTACAATAGAAGAGTGGTTTGGGTACTTAGTCGATTGACTCAGCCCATACCACATCGAAGTTCAAGTCCTGAACATCATTATCATCCTAATGGGTGTGGTTGTTTAGAATCTTATGGTTTTCTCTGAGTTTATAAATAAATTAATGCAAATGTATTTGTGTATGAAAGTGAAACACAAATAACATATATACCATAAGGATTTTTTCTTTCCGGGTGAAGAAGATATATAATACAAATTCACAGCTCCACGAGAGAGAAACCCCCCTTTCACCCCTTTTTCTTAGAGGAAAAAATATATAATAAATAATATATATTATATATATATATATATATATATATATATATATATATATATATATAATAAGGAAAGCCAGAAATAACAAAGCAAAGAGAAAAACGTACTCCCACAAGTAGTGAGATTGCCTATCGTTCTATATTGGTCCATATCAGCCGATATGTGCCAATATGACGGGAACTTTGACTAAGGCAGGTTCACATACAAATATTAGTGATTATAGTTGCACAAAGCGTGAAACGACAACAAATTTGAGTGCGGTAATGGGGAAGCATCTCTTTGGAAATGTAAACAAATATAATAGGTAGGAGTGGGAGCAAAAGCGAGAGCCTGAAGTGGGGATTTGAGGCATGAGCAGCACCTAGTTGGAAGGATCCTGCAAGGTACCTATGTGGTATGTCTTGGTCAATACATTGCACATCTACCAACATTTTGAACCATAAGTGATAACATGACACACACCACTAATTCATCAATGTAAGACAAAAAGAAATGGTATACAAAATAATGAGATGCAGTAGGGAATTTGATTGAGAGGACTGCAAAAGCTGAGTGTTTCTTTGCCTAAAAATGAATGTCAAAAGGTGCTCAGCTGCAACAACAGTTTGACAACAAAAGATACAAGACCCAAGCTTGCTACAACTGTGCTGCTTTTGATTCAGACGGATGCTTTTTACAATACTTTAGCTGGTTTTGCAACCTACTGACTTGTCTTTCTAACCACCAAACAAGTTTACTCAGGCAAGTTCGACACTATACCAATATTTTCAGAACTGGATGCAATTATCCCCAAAACTTTTGACCACTAGTTCACGAAACATGCAAAACTCATTTCTATATATGAAAAAAATGAGTACAAAAACTCATACCTAGAGTACAACCAAAAAGGCGTTATAACACAAATATCACACAACTCCACTGACAGCATTGGCTGATTTACAATGTGACCTTTTAAAGTATGCTCCCAAAATAGAAACTCAAATTTGTGGAAATATGACCACGTTGGGAAGAAAATGTTTCATTTGAAGGTACTGGCCTTCTTACATCCCCTAATGTTAGACAGGAAAGTATAAAATTTCTAAATTATCTTTCAATTTTTATTTTATTTTTCTAAATTCACAAAAAAACTGCAGGATTTTAAAACAAGTCATCTTCAAAGAACATTATCATAATCTTAAAGAATAGAGAGGTTTGGTGAATTGATGTCATAAAAGAAACAGCAATTAAAAGACATTAGCTGTCCAATGTGTTAAGACAATGCACATGTGGATTACAACTGAAAAGCTCATAACAAAGTTAGGGAGTGGAAAAAGAGAAGCAAAGATATCCTATCGTAGCTTAATTTCATCCGAAATTAAGGCAACATCATAATTGGCAGCATCAAATTCTAGCTTAGCTAGCAGCCTAGCACATACAAGAAATAAACTCATAAAGATTAATAATTACGAGTTGCTGCAATCCATCTAGATAGAAAACATAGCTCTCAAATAAACAAACTGTAATCTCGTTAAAATGGAAAAACTAGCTTAGCTTTAGGCATATACCAGAAAAAAACTCAAAAAGAATAAGAATTACCAGTTGATGCATTGTCCATCTAGATACAAAAAAGTAGCTCTCAAAGCCATAAACAAACTGTAATCCCGTCAAATGGCATCATTGATGCATCCAGGAGCACCTGTTAAAAACATTTCACAACTTGCATTAAACTGCCAATTTAGACCATTTATAATATGCTTGAATCCTCTAAAAGTACATGTTCTGAACTCTTAAGGCGTATTCAGAGTAGAATAACCAAGAAGGATGTGAACTTCCTTAACACTATTTCAGGAAATTACCTTGAAAGGGGCACGCAATACAAATCCACTTATTTACATACTTTGCAAACACCTGATAAGTAACCAATAGGTTATGGCTCTAATGGCACACATGGAAATTTGTATGCATATTCTAGAGAACATCAATAGATGGTTGACTTGTCACCAAGTTTCAAAAAGAGGCATACATCGTGATGGAGTGACAGGAAACACAGCATAAGCAATCCACCCATCGAATGTGAAATGACATTCACTTTTTTCTTCCCAGAAGCCTCGTAAGCTGTAGCCAGTTTTTCTTTTAGGCCATCCAGTGCTTTATCAATTCTGCCAACAAGAAAACCAATCCCATGCTGAGAACATCAGGTAGTTTTAGATGCTAGTTGAGGAACACTAGCAACATCATGTCATAACATTTAGCTTGGCTTGCTTATGGATAGAATCATCTGAGAATCAAATAATTCACTTTAGCTGTTGTGAAAGTCAACCAGTATAATTTACTACCTATTGCTTTGCCGGAAGTCATAACCATATCCAAACAGTGAGGTTCCCTTCTCATACCCGCATTCGACAAGCATGTTAATCATATCATGAAAATGATATACGTCTGTCAAATGTAGACATTTTGTGAACTGGAAAACAATAAAAGATGTCAAAAACAAGAACAACATCATGTACAGAACAATAAAAATTCAACTATCGCACAAATTTAACCTTGGTTTTCATAAGACATGAGTCCATTGATCTCACATTTCTCTAATGGAGTAAATAAGCATCTGAAACACGGGGAAAAAAAAAAAACCGCACGCAGTGAAAAGTAAAATTACATCGCTTCTTGATCTCATACTTCGAGTTTCCAAAATCAACTTCTGTTTCTTACTTGTTTTAATTTTCTACAATTTCGGGTTTTAAATCAGACATGCATCACTGAGTTCAAATGAGATTTGAATCAGCTGGGACCTCAAGTTGAGACCAAACAGCATCTTAGCTATACACCTTTTTTGAGCATCAATGGATAAATTTTAGCTATAGATAGCCATCAACAAAATTAAGAAAGAGGCCGATGTAGTAATAGCAGTGTTCGGAGTATCGGTATCTCTACCACTTTCACTGGCCAGGGATACAAAAGCAATATTGATATTGCAAATAATATTGCAGATAACCGGAAACACAGAAAAACGTGGGAAAAACTGTGGAATTTTCAGTGAAACTTCAGAAGATGATAAAATACAAATATTTGCATATTTAGGAATAAAAAAATTGCAAAAATAATGCATCCGTAATAAGTTTCCATTTAATATAGGCCTAAAAGCATGTGCTGTCGTAAGAAATCAATCCAACAACCCCATCCAACATTCCATCCAAACATCCATTGATATTGTAGAATATCGACAGCACACAATATTTTGCCAAGAAATCATCGACAACTAGAAAGGAAACGAAAGATTTTGGTCTCGATATCGTGCATATCGCGATGATAATAATAATATCGAGATATTATCAATAATATCAATGAAAATTTGAACACTGCATACAACCGGTGTTCGAAATATCGGTACCATGTTACGTATCGCATCCTTGGGATATAGATACGCATGGGTTATTGCACGGGATATATTGTCTGTATCGGGTAATTTATCGCACTTTTTGGGAAACATGGGAAACATTGGGAAAATAGTTGAATTTTTCAATGAAACTTTAGGGATTGTTTAAAAAGATCATAATACACACTTTTAAATCATAACATCTCAAAAAAGAAATTCACATAATAGGTTTCCTTTGTATAGGGTCCTAAGCTATGCGCTATCTAATTGAACTAATGCAACTATATTCAAATTGAATGCATAACATTTAGAGTGTATGTGATGATCATTTCATTAAACACTCCTAAACTAATGCAACTATATTCAAATTGATATTTTAATAAATTTTAATTAAAATGATTTTTATTTTTCGAAAATTGACAAGGACTAACAAATCAATAGACTAACCCTCGTACATGCTTGATTTCATGTTTGGAGTGCAACATTGCAAGAAATTTGGGCGAAATTGGGGAAATTTTAAAATTTCCCTATTTTTCCCCAAATCAAACTACCTACACTCAAATTTCGAAATTAGAGTGTATGTGCTGATCATTTCATCAAATACTCCTAAATATTTCGAAATTAGTCTCAATTGATAGCTAGTTGAAAGAAAATTTTGAAAAAAACATGGAGAACATGAAGAACCAATGGATATCGAAATCAAAGCTCCAACTCCATGATTTTTCATGCAAAACATGAAGAACCAATGGATTTATAACCATTTGATACTGATTTAACATAATTTCAACCAAAAAAGGGATCGGAAATTGAAAATGCTCACTGGATCAAACATGCGGGATATATTGGCACTATATGTGCGTTTCATATCGCACATGTGGGATACAAGATTTGTCGTGGATATATCGGCGATATTTAAAACATTGCATACAACCATGTGCCCATAAAAAAATTTGAAATGATTTTTTTTAATAAACAATTTTTTGCTGATATTGATATGTTGGTAATATTATTGAAATATCACCGATACACTTGTGATACAAGCATCACCTAGAATTTATACGGTCGAAAATATTGGCAATACATTTGTGATATCATACATTGGCAATACAAGCGATACCTGGAATTTACACAGTTGAAAAGATTGGCGATTACATTGGCGATATCGATACGTTGACAATACTTAACGATACATTGCTGATACCTGGAATCTCTGACACTACCAGTGTTATTGGTATTGTTGAGCTAGAGATAAGGATAATATCGAGGATATTTCAAACAATGAGTAATAGACCTACAATTCTACACTTCAACAAGCGACTTTAAGGTTAAAGAGGTGTAATTTTCAATATTCATAAACTAACAATGACAATAATTAAATATTGTGAGAGTACTACAAATGTACGGTGGAAGCTTTCCAATTTCTTATGGCAGTCCAAAGTAGTAAATATTGTGATAGTAATATCGAGGATATTACAAACAATGAGTAATAGACCTACAATTCTACACTTCAACAAGCGACTTTAAGGTTAAAGAGGTGTAATTTTCAATATTCATAAACTAACAATGACAATAATTAAATATTGTGAGAGTACTACAAATGTACGGTGGAACCTTTCCAATCTCTGACACTACCAGTGTTATTGGTATTGTTAAAAGAGTTGTCACTTTCAAAATCAAATATTGTAATAGTCCTACTAAATATTGGACAACTCATGCACTTAGTAACAATTTTGAGAAGCTTATCAATGTTATGTAGTTGAGTTGATCTTGCATTACTATTGTCATCTCTAGCCAGGTATCTGAATGGTCCGAAACTAAATGCAAAGAGGGAATGGATATTTGCTAGGTAGTGGTGGATGGAACAAGAAACTGAAGGAAACAATGTAAAATGAATGCAATTTTTTTAAAAAAATTTTGAGAAGTAACGGATACTTTATTAAAAAGCTCACAAGAAGCGAAAAAGAAATCACCCTCCAACGCCAAAAACCAGAAACCAGCTAGAGGAGAGGCCACGACAGCCTAACCAAAGCGACCCCAACCCTTAACAAAAGCTTTAATTTTAGCAATAGCCTCCTCCACCCTAGCTGGAACATTTCTAAAGCAACTCCCATTCCTTGCCCCCCATATTGACCCAAAACACGACCATAATAAGCAACCTCCAGGACTTCTTGTCCCCTTTGCCGATCTCGCTACCGTGCCATGCCCACAAAAGCTCTCCCACCGAAGCCGGCATCACCCAATCCATGTGCAATACAGATAAAAAATGGTTCCACTCCTGACAAAAGGGTAATGGATAAATAGATGATCAATCGACTCCATACTATTCATGCATAGGAAACAAATATTAGGAAGAACCATAGCCCTTCTTTGCAAATTGTCGATAGTGAGGATCCTCTTATGATAAACCAACCACACGAAGACTGCAACTTGAGGCAAAGCACCATAAAACCAATGCTGGAGCAGGTGAATAAGGGATCGCTATGAAGGACCCCATAATAATCTATAGAAAGATTTAATTGAAAACTTTCCAGAAGGACTTCCACCCCGAAAAATCACATCCTCCTCTGAAATATCGATTTTAACCTTGATAAGGATGATGAGCAGATTGGCAAACTCGTCAATTTCATACTCCAATAAACCCCTGCAGCACGGAGGAGCCCAAACCACTAACCTCCTATAACCAAGAAGCAATCAACTACAAGAACGAAATGATCGGTAGCTAAGCGAGCAATTATAGGGAAAAGCATTTGCAATGCTTGGTCACCACACCACACATCCACCTAGAAACGAATATGAAGCCCCTTCCCAGGGGTGAAAGAAATACCCTCATGAACAATATGCTCGGTGGTCGCCATGGCCTTCCAAATAGCTGAAGCCTGATATAGAGAAGACCTCTTGACATACCATCCCTGTCCTGAGTACCATATTTGGCAATCACTACTTCCCTCCACATTTTGTCCTCTTCCACCCCGAACCTCCAAATCCATTTACCAAGCACCACAGTGTTCATAGTCCCCAAGGGTTTGATACCCGCTCCTCCTTCATATGACCTATAAACCTCTTCCCACCTAAGTGATGAAATTTATTCCCTTCACTTGCACCCTTCCAGAGAAAGTCTCGTCTTAGCTTCTCAAGCTTTAACAACACAACTCTCAGGCACCAAAGAGCGATAAAAAATATATGGGCATGTTAGCAAAAGCCACCTTAATGAGAGTTAGACAACCCCCTAACGAAAGAAGGTGACACTACCAACTAGCAAGCTTCCTCTAGATCCTCCCAATCACCCGATCCCACAAGTGAGAAGCTCGTTTCCCAATACAGAGAGGCAAACTGAGGTAGGTGGAAAGGAAAGACCCAGTCTTGCATCCAAATATACCCGAGAAGGACTTCAACTCCTCCCCAACATGAATGCCTAGAAGTTCTGATTTTGCAACATTAACTTTAAGACCCGAAGCCGCTTCGAAGCAAACCGTCAATTTACGAAGATTATCAACTGCCATGGCCTTTGCCTCACAGAAAAGCGATGTGAAATCTATGAACTGAAGATGAGAAACTTGACGACTACTTTTAACGACTTGGAAATCGAGAAACAAACCAAGCTCCGCCCCTCTATGGAGCATAACACTAAGCGCTTCTTCGATAACTACGAAAAAATAAGGAGATGACAAGTCCCCCTGTCTTAACCCTCTCGAAGACTTGAAATAACCCTTAGGAGAGCCATTCAGGGCAATTAAACACAAGTCATGATCCAATCCCTTCACCTCTGGCTACAACCGGTCCTCAGAAGCATATAATCCAGAAACTCCCAATCAATGTGGTCATAGGCATTTTCAATGTTGAGTTTGCACACAAGCCACTCAACTTATCTCTGTGCCTGGAGTCAATACATTCATGTGCCACCAAGGCACTATCCAAAATTTTCTACCTACAACAAATGCACCCTGATTTTCTGAAATGGCTCCAGGAAGCACACCCTTAAATCTATCCGCAAGAAATTTAGCCAGGATCTTATTCAGTGCACCTATAAGACTAATTGGTCTAAAGTCTTTAAGTTGCTCCACTCCTTCTACCTTAGGCAATAAGACAATGAATGTAGCCCCCCATCTTGAAAGACAACCGGCCCCTATCCGCAAATTCGGCAATGAAATCCATAACATCCTTTCTAACTACGTGCCAAATTTTCTGAAAGAAAAGGATGGGAAAACCGTCGGACCCGGGGGCCTTTTCCCCACACATCGCACGCAAAGCCGCACAAACCTCCTCCAAAATGGGCCTATCAAGAGATGCAATATCTGCCTTTGTAATCTTTTCAAACTGGATGTTATCAAGCTTCGGCCTCCCCCACTTTTCAGCCGTCAAAATATTCTAATAAAAGGATGTTATAGAACCAGAAAGTGTTAGTGCATTGATTTGTACATCTTATTTGTCAATCACGCGAGTCCTTGTGTGATGTAGTCGGTTGAGCCTATGAAAGCTGAAGACCGAAGACACAAGAGTACAAGAGCATCAAGGAGTAAAGAACAGTTAAATGAGGTGCTTTGGTGACCCTAACCCTTGACCCAAAACAACCCCTGAACTTCTAAATGATCTTGGCTTAATAGATAAACCTTGTTGATCATCTCTTAACCTTAGGAATCTAATTGGAACATGATAAGGCTAGAAGAGGTGCGAAGCTATTGTGAAAACATACGCCCAAAACAACAGCTTTCAAGTGGCGCTCGATCCCATCGAGCAGACCTCGAGGGGCTTTGATGGCATCGAACAAGAAATCAGATGTCCAGCAAGAATTGATCATTTTATTTGATTTTCTCAATCGCATCAAAGGTTCACTTTGATGACATCAAATATGTAACTTAGATATGTCCAGTAAGAACAAATCATATTATCTAATTTTCTCGATAGCATCGAAGGTCACCTCAATGGCATCGAAGACCAATCGATGGCATCGACAAAAGCCATTATTTGTCCATTTTCTGACTGTTGGAATTCGAATTTCTTATAAATGGCATTCGATTCTTGGGCATTAGCATGAGTTTTTGGTTCAATAGAAGCTTAGGTGATTTCATGTTTATTTCCTTCATCTCAAGCCTCTAAACCAAAGAGTTCTAAGTCATATTCTTGAGATTATCACTCTAATGAGGATTTCAACCTTCACCTGGAAGATGTGCTTGAACTTCTTCAGTTTCTAGATATTAGACTCAACCTCTATAGGCATACCATTGTTTAAATCTTCTAGAAGACCCATCTAGGTGAATCCCCTATGAATTACAACTTCTCATTAGTTGTAAGAGATTCAACCAACCCCCCATCACCTTGGTCAACTCAAAGGAGCACTACATGTAAAATGTTTGATCTTGAAGTTGGAGTCTTGGCAAAGCATCGGTATCTTGATCGAGCGAGCCAATGGAAGCTAATTGAAGCATGGGAGAGCATCGATCAAGCAACCCAAAACAGCGATACAAAAGGGGCTCAATCCAACAAGTTGTTAAGTGTATTTATATGCTCTCTTTCTTTGTGTAGGATCGAGGGTAAGAGTTTGTGACCCAAACTTGACTAGATTCTTGTGTAGGACATTGGCTCTTGTGAAGGGCCTAAACTGAAGTTCTTTTGTAGGACCTTGGCTTTTGTGTAAGGCCTAAATCAAGTCCTTATGTAGGCCACCAGACACGGGTGCGTACGTGTTAGTCTTCGTGGGAGCCTCCGCCAGGAGTAAACGTAGATCCTTGGAATAGGACCGAGGTTGTTGGTTAGCCTAAGGAAAACCAACTAAAGTCTCTTGCGGGGAGCCTCCGACGTCAGTAGGTTCTTATGTAGGACCGATGTTTATAGCAAGCCTATAGAAAACCACATAAAGTCTCTTGTGGGAACCCTTTCTTTTGTAGGATTGTAAAGTTTAGAGGTTAACCTGATTAAAAACCTCTAATAGTGAAATCCGGTATTCTCATGGGTTGAGTGCGTCCGCTGGGAGTGGAGAAGGGAAACCAAACCACCATACATGCTTGTATTTGGAATTGTCATTTGCGCACTTATTTAATTATGCTTATGTGATTGCATGTTTAATTATTTGTATGCATGATTAGATGAATACTAGGACTTGATAGTTAGCACATCCCACACACACATGTATACCATCATGCTACAGACTAGTTGCTTATTGCATATCATTTGTAGTGTATGTGATTGGACCCTCTATTGACTTAGAAGCCTTAGAATTAATTGTCTTGCTTAGCTTAATTTGCATATTAGCTTAAGTAGGAAATTGGGTATTAAAATATGGAAATTTTTAATTGATCCTAATCACCCCCTCTCTAGGACATAGCCTTCATTCCTCAACTTCGCCAAGCTTCCGCGTGCACGGCCGTGGTAATCCTATTACACCACAGGTGATTTTTCAGAAATAGCGTCCTTATCAGATGTTTGACAACCATCAATCAACAAACTAGAGATCCAATTATTGCAGGCACAAGCACTAGCCATACTATGAAAGAAACAAGTGTTCCCGTTGCCCTCCTTAAGCCAAATAGCCCTAGATCTCTGCCTCTAGTTAATCTCTTCTTCCTTGGCCTTCTGAGCATAAATTAGGGACAAGCTGCTCCTATTGACTCTTGTCTTCATCTAATAAGGAATCAGGCTCTTCGAATAAGTCAAAAGCGTGAATTTCTTCAGCTATCTTTTCAAATTTAGCCTCTCTCCCCTAGAGCGTCCTTCTTTCACTACCTAATTCTATCCTTAAGTAATCTGAGCTTCCTGACCAATCTAAAACCTGCGTATCCTTCCACTAAAAACAATTCCCACCAATTGACTGAAGCCATCAACATCCAACCAAACTACCTCAAATTTGAAGGGTCTTGGGCCCCAATTCTCTTTTGGGACTTCAAGCATAATAAGTCGATGGTCAGAAATGACCCTGGGGCCTGGGCAAACCATGTTGAAACACAAGAGGGAAATTTTCAGCCCAATCAGGCAAAATAAAAAGTCCGTCGAGATGCGCCATAGTGGCCTCAACTCGCCCATTTGACCAAGTAAATCTGGCCCCTCCCAACGGCAAATACAACAACTGATTATGATTCGCCCAATTAGAGAACGTAGCCATGTTTTAGGAAATTTTCCCTCCGTTGGACTTTTCAAACAAAAACTGGATTGTAAAATACAGTTTACAGTCCAGTTCAAGAGAAGTGGAACCCTTCTACAAAAGCGACATGGAACAACATGGGAAGTTCAAAAGAAATTTACTTGAAAATGCTCACCAAAACCCTGGGCTATGCAACTTGATCATGGTTCATTAAATTTCATGAATTGCCTTCTTAGATAATCAGCTAAATTTCCTTATAAACAGTGCCCTGTCTCCTAAGTTGTTCAAAAGTGGAGTATTTTTCTTACAATGGAAGTTTTTGATGAACTTTTGGACTCAATAGAGCTAGACAAGCTTGCAATAGTTCCGGCGCGACCAGTCATTCACTTCGAAGAAATTCCAAGGTTTTAGCCCTTTGTAAGGATTTTTTTTTTTTTTTTTTCAATGCTTCCAAATACTTGTGTTCCATAAGAGAGAACGTAGTTGCTAGAAGCTGATAATGTTGATCAAAGTCACCAAACACTGACGTCTGACGGATAAGAAATGGACCAGAAGGAATTGATATCATCGTATTGGTATATAATTAAAAAATAATAGTCATATAAAGGTTGGGATGAGATTGATAAGCATTGTGAATGAAAGTTGAGTTGTAAGTAAGAACTTGTTGCAAGTTTGCAAGGGAGGTTATATTGAGATCATAATTAGCATAGTTAGATGCACTAGTAGTACCAAAGATCATACAGTTGATTGAAGATCAACACATCACATTACTAGTTATAGAAAATTTCAAGGGACAATTCTCTCTCTCTCTCTCTCTCTCTCTCTCTCTCTCTCTCTCTCTCTCTCTTCTCTCTCTCTCTCTCTCTCTCTCTTATATATATATATATATATATATATATATATAAGATTACTAAAATTCATTAAAAAAAACGCAAACACAAAATAGCATGGGACATGGCCCTCTCATCGCCAACCTAGGGATAGAGGAAACACAAAAAGAAATATCAAAGCAGAAGAAGGAAACAAAATCTCTCCAAACAAAGACATTATCCAGATTCTTTTTTAAAAAAAAAAACTCTGGTTTCTCCTTCCAAATCCTCTCCACCCTCACAAGATTGTCTTTCGACCTTTGAATGGCCCATTGGTCCACTCAAGAGCTGTCTCACTAACGGATTCATTGAACACCCACTGCATTCTGAATCTTGTTAAGAAGAAAGCTCATATTTCCTTTGCCACTGGGCAATGAATAAAAATTTGCATTTGAAATCTGCTAGCCATTTCATGCGTTTATTGAAATAGCTTCATTTTGGATGTATGACTATTTCCAAGCGCAAATTAAATTGGTAAGGTTTCTTGGATCCTGACCAGCTTCATATGAGTATGGAAAAAGGCGTATGGCCCAATCCGATACTTGTTTGCTAGCATAGAATTAGTTTTCCTATAACCACAACAAAGCACAATTAAAAAAAAAAAAGAAAAAAAGAAAAGAAGTCAATAGAGAAGAACCTAGGCCTACAATTTTAGAAAGTTTGCAATAGGGATCAAGCAAACAAATAGCCTGTTTTCGGGCAAAGTACAGATTATGCGTCACAAACAAACATCATATAGTTCTGTTTTCTCTTTCATACAAGCAAATGTGAAACTTACCCACGACGGATCTAAAATGTCAATTGCATACAACCCATAATCATCTTCTGGAACTTCCAGTTCGATATTTTCATCCAAAGATTCTGTATAACCTGCAAAAAAAAAAAAAAAAAAAAAAAAAAAAAACTAAGCAAACCAAGAGGAAAACCTGATTATTATAAAATGAGGACTGGTTGAGTTGAACATAGGACCACCAAAAATCAGTCCTCAAGCTCCTCCACCATATATGGGGCCAACGCTTGGTGATTGGAAGTTGGAATCACTCATCCAGGGCCAAGGTGTTCCGTAACGGTAACGGTGGCTGTAACGGCCACCACCGTTACCGTTATGATACGGGCCGTAACGGCTGTTACAGCTCCCGTATCGGCCGTTACGGCCATTTTTTATTTTTTGAAAAATGCACTTCCTGGGCCGTTACGGGACCGTTACGCACCGTTACAGGGCCGTTACAGGCCGTTATGGGACCGTTACAGGACCGTTACGGGGCCGTTACGGCACATTTTTCTGTAATGGCCGTTACGGCCGTTACGTAACCGATTTGGAATACCATGTCTAGGGCCCATCATGGATAGTCCCCAGTGCAAAATGTAACCATTATATGGTCCTTGCTGTCAAGAGAAGATGAATTATCTATAGTGGCAAAAAGTTAAGGTGAGGGAGGGGGGAGTGCCTGTTTCAAAATGTCAGCAGGTATAAACAGCTAGGAAGTGGGAGCGGGACTGCAAGTCCGAAGTGCGAGCAGCACCTAGTTAAGGATCATATCTAATTACTTTTTTATTATGATGTTTAACACAACAAAGTATAAAAAAGGAAAAAAAAAAAAAAAAAAAAAAAAAAAAAAAAAAAAAAAAAAGGGAGATAAGTTCAGTAAACTAACAACTCAAGGATTCACTCACAAACTTTGCAAGCTTCACTTTTCATTGCTTGATCTTGCACTTACGAAGGGGCAACCTCATTAGAAGACAGTAAAACAGATGAGGGGACTTCAGCAGATGATTTTTCTTGATTGTCTTCTTCCAGCATAATACACAAATGCATAAACTCAAAGCACACTAAATTTGGACAGTCCTAATAGCACCTAAAACAGAACAACAACTTATTGTTTAGGGCCTGTTTGGGAGCGTGGATTTGGAACCCCCTGGATTTGAAATCCTCCTATTGTGTTTGGCACACTGGATTGGGAATCAACTTTAATCCGAAAGTAACCATGCATGGTATATTTACAGGGGCTTGAATTTAATTACTAAATCAACTTTAATGTCTCTTAGTGAATGTATGTAATGTTTAACAAAATGGTTGCAATAAGCCCGCTGAAATATATGCTTTGCCCGAAAATGATGAAATTCCAAGTCTCGGATGGGCCACAAGCAAAAAATCATGTCCAAGTGACTAACCAATGATTTTGAACCGTTGATTTACATGGACAATGTTTAGACAATGCTGATCATCATATTAAAGTAATTATAGTGATGCAATTGATAATCTAATTGCTTTGGGACATCATTAGTGGGCCATGTGCCCAATAGAATAATAGTCCGGTGACATACATGTTACACATGCAACTCTTGAAAGGATTTTAGATGTAATCCAAGCTCTCACTGTGGATTTCAAACCCCGTCTTTGAGGGGATTTGAAACCCCCAGTTACTTTATAGTGCCAAACAACCAGGGGATTTGAAATCCCCTCAAATTCCCCCAAATCCATGGTGCCAAACGACCCCTTAAGCTATTTATGCAGCCTTCCTAACAGAGTATGCAAAGGGCATCCTTTTGATAAATGGCAATGATGGTTTCCAGACAAGATTACTTGAGGCATTTGTATGTGGTACAGGAATGGTTACATGGTACGCTACTTCATCCAATATGTGGTACGCTAGGGGTAGGATCATGTGTGTCACTCCAATACATGCACTTTGTATGCAAAATAGTTTTATATATGAACTTATATTGTAACTTTATGAAAGGATGAATGTTATTATTATAGACTCTACGTGCTCAATGTTACATTATAAGTTACAACTAAATAAATAAGAGTATAAATTTCTACATTGTAAATAATTTTGCATTAACTTAATCAAAGTAAGGCACAAGGTATTAAAAAACAGTTATGTAACAGTAACAGTGGGCACTCTTACGTGTTGCGGGGCCATAACGGTTATTCCAGAAAAAATGGCCCGTAACGCCCATTACAGCCCTGTAACAGTCTGTGACAGGGCCAATAAAGGTTTTTCCAAAAAACAAAAGTGAGTAAAGGCCGTAACAACCGTTACAACCACCGTAACCATTATTGAATACCTTGTTAAGACCCTGAGCTTGACCTCTAAACTCTAATACACAATCACTGTTAACAGGAACTCATTATGTATCAGAGATAAGTACTGTTAACTAAAATGAGATCAACTCAGTTTTTGGCGTCTACCAAAAAGGGCCTAAGAATATAGAGCCATAGTTTCAAGTTGCTAAAATTAGCAATCTGGATCGCAAATGACCCACAACCTGGATCCGTTGTATGCAGAATGGAAAACGTCCTTCATATTTTAAGTAACATTGTTTCTATGATAGGTATGGTGGTATATAATAGGTATGGTGGTACAAAGGTATTGGTGCACCTCTTTTGCATTAAGGATTGCAATAATGGTTTTTTTCTTTTGTTGCTATACAAAGATAGCATCTGAAAGGGAAAGACTAAAACATGTCATTATCAAGCACTCAATCTCACTAAGTGGCACCCATAAATGAGATCCAGGCCATTCATTTATTATGCCTACCATTGATGTGGCATGCCCCAAAGATCACACCAGTCAGGTAATCCTAGCTTCTGATTGAATAAATTTTAAAGGCTACAATCAGGTTACTAGAAATGTCGAACAAATTGTCGAAAATCACTTGATTCCTCCAATCAGTAGCTAAGATCATCTGACTGGTGTCATTTTTGCATACAATCCATCCACACTAGGACCTAACAGATGAATGGTCCACATCACATAAACGGGTCACATGCCACAAGGGGCTGTTTGGATGCCCATAAAATCCTTAGTTGTAAAAGGGCACAAGTAAACACTTTACAGGCAGGTGTTTGGATGGTACTCAATCTCATTAAGTGGCACACCATTCATTTATTATGCCTACCATTAATGTGGCATGCATCAGTAGTCCTAGCTGCTGAATGGACAAATTTTAAAGGCTATGATCGGGTGGCTAGAAAATGTCAAACCAATTGTCGAAAATAACTGGACATTATTTTTATAGTTCCTCTATTCAGTAGCTAAGATCATTTGACTCATTGGTGTCATTTTTGCATATGACCTATCCAAACTAGGATCCAACAAATGAATGGTCCACATCACATAAATGTCTCACATGCTGCAAGGCATCACTTGGATTCCTACAAAATCCTTTCTTTTTTTCTTTTTTTGAATGATAACATATAACTTTTATTGATAAGCCGCTAAAGAAAGAGGAAAAGAATACGACCCAAGAGGAGAAATTACAATCCAAGCAAGGATGACACTACTTCAACATTTAAATTTTTTACCCCGGATATCCAATCTAACACATCTCTTTTGGATTTCCAAACTACCTCCTCCAAAGATCCTTGCTGATAAAGAAAGCAACACCTATTCCGTTCACACCATATATTCCATAAGACTACCATTATTACCAGGCGCCAACCCGCTGACTCATCCTTAGAGAGAAACCTACCATGCCAAGTCCTTCATAAGTCTTTGATTGCTTGTGGCATGACCCATTCCATAACAAAATATGAAAGAAAAAAAAAAAAGTGTTCACACTTGCTTCACGATGGAACAATGAATGAAAAGGTGATCAATCAATTCTGCACTGCTCATACACATAAGACAAATATTGGGTAGGATCATAGCCCTTTTCTAGAGGTTGTCAATTGTTAAGATTCTCTTCTTTCAACCAACCAAAACAAAAGTGGCCACCTTAGGAGAAGCTCCATAGAACCAAAAATTGTGAAAGAATTCTTATCTAGTAGGGTTGAAGATTTCTAAATCTACTTGTAGGACTGAACTGAAAATTTCCCCGACGGGCCACCATTCCATACCAAGGAACCCTTGGAGACAGGGGATGCTTGAAGATTGTGAAGCCACTTCAATAGCTTAGCAAAAATCAGCCACCTCTTCCTCTGTTAGATCCCTGCGGCTTGGAGGGCACCACACATTGCTCTCCCACCACACGAGAAGCAACTAGCAACCGTAATGTTTTTCGACGGGTCTAAATTTGCCAGTGATGGAAAATCTGACTCCAATGATCTATCTCCACAACAAAAGATCCTGCGGCATGGAGGGCACCACACACTGCTCTCCCCACCACACTAGAAGCAATTAGCAACCGTAATGTTTTTTGACAGTTCTAAATTTGCCAGTGATGGAAATCTGACTCCAATGATCTATCTCCACAACAAAAGATCCTCCTAAAGCGTTTCCATCTCCAAGAGACAATGCCAACCTGAGTTTAAACAAAGGGGCTATTGAATTTATGGCCTTCCATATACCCGAAGCACGGTAACACGGGATTTTCTTTATTCCCACCCCCAGACTGGACACCATATTTGGAAGCTATAAATTCTCTCCACATCTTGCCCTCTTTTGAGCAAAACCTTCAATGCCATTTCCTAAGCAAAGCCATATTCATCGACTCTAATACTCTAATACCAGCATCTCCTTCAGAGATCAGTTTGCATACCTCTTCCCATTTGAGAAGGTGAAACTTGTGCTTCTCTTTGGCCCCCTTTCAAAAGAAACCACCGCCTAGTTTCTCTAACTTGTCCATAATCGACTTCGGACATTGGAACAATGACATAAAATAGACAGGAAGGTTAGAGAGAGCAGCTTTGATGAGTGTGATTCGCCCTTCTATAGACAAGTGACGACTCTTCCATCTTGATAGCTTCCTATCAAATCTTTCAACCACCTTACTCCACAAATGAGGTTGTCGGCTTCTCCAAATACAATGGTAAGCCCAAGTACGAGGATGGGAAAGACCAAATCCCACCCAAAAACATGCGCAAACTTTTGTACTTCCTCCTTTGGATAAACCAGTGCCCAACATCTTACTCTTATTGACATACATTTTTAATTCAGAGACCTCATCGTAAAATCCCAAAATCTTCCTCAAATTATCCACCTCTGCTAACTTTTCATCACAAAATAATATTGTATCATCTGCATATTGCGAGCGAGTTATCCTGAGTCCAGTTTACACACCACTCCTATCTTGCCTTCTCTATTTCTAAAGTGTAGACATTCATACACCATAAGTGCACTATCCAAAATATGCCCGTTTGCCTACAAGTACTCCTTGGTTCTAAGATACAACTTCCGTTAGAACTGCCCTAAATTTGGATGTGAGAATTTTTGCCACGATCTTATAGGGGCTACCAATTAAGCTAATAGGCTGAAAATCTTTTAATGACTCGATACCTTTCTTCGGAACACGGGCAATAAAAGACACCCCCCATCCTTGCCGTTAGCCTGCCTTTTTAAAAGAACTCTTTTGGTAAAGCCCACCACATCCCATTTAAGCATTTTCCAAAATACTTAATAGAAAGCCATGAAGTATCCATCTGGGCCTGGGGCCTTATCTCCACCCAATGAGTCAATAGCCACTTTGATTTCTTCTATCAACACAAGTTTCTCAAGGGAGTCCCTTTCTACACTAAATAAGCTTTCAAACTACAAATTTTCATTTTCTAACTTAGGTCTGCTTCACCCATTAGTAGAGATTAGTCGCGAGTAATATTGTACAAATGATGAGCATATTTGAATCTTATCTTCGATTCTTTTTACATCCACCATTAGACTGCTTATGTGATTTTTTTGCACTGGCAATGTTGTGGAAGAAACTATGTAAAAGGGTTATAGGTAAACACTTTACAGGCAAGTGTTTAGATGGCAAATTTTGCTTGTAAAGTTTTTACAAGTTGTAAACATTTACAGGTAAAGCAGCCATTTTTTTTCTAGTAAAAAAGCCATGTTTCCTATTGTAGGTAAGGTCTTTACAACTAAAACGACATTATACATCATAGAACACAATGGTTGATACACACTCATGAAGTGTGGGGCCACCGTGATGTTTACAGTCTATCCAATCCATCGACCATGTGTCCCTTGACGCCCTCCTACAGCCCTGAAAAAACAGCCCAATTGATCATCAGATGGGCCACATGAGAGGGAACATTTGGGATGGGATGCCCACCATTAAAAACCTTCCAGATAATGTGTGGGACCCACTGTGATGGTGCAGGACATCCAATCCGTCTAATATGTGCATGCTTTGATGCTCTCTTAGGGCCCCAAAAAAATTCAGCCATTTTTATGTGATTTGCTAATTTTGGCAGGATTTACTGCCCCATGCTCCATGTGGTGTGAATGCCTACTTCATAAATTGTAAACACTATAAAAGTTAGCCAAACACAAAATCTGTTTACCTGTAAACAACTTACCACTTATTTGTGTTTGCATAGGAGATTTCCACTGCAACGCAATATAACATTGTAATGGTTACAAATTACAATCCCTGGCTCCTAATACATCAGTAATTTGACCACCGAATCGCATGCTTAAACAATCATAGTAAAACCGTAATGATGCCACTTTTACAGCACATTACTGATGTAATTCGCAATCCAAACAGGCCCTTAAAAGCCAAATAGAATCACATGTAAACAGTTTACACCTGAAACTCTTTTCAGGCATAAAGTGTTTACAACTTAAAACTTTACAGGCATCCAAACGACCCCAAGCATTTGATAACTAACATAGATACTAGCTTAAATTAGATAATCTTAACCTAATTCATTATTAACAGCTCAGATTCCCCTTCTAAAATTCTCTATCTATTTCAAAATTCTGCTGCTGATATACTCTAATTTTGAGCATAACACATCAACCCAATCCAATACCCGAGGAATTACAAAGAGAGGTCGGAAAAAAAGGGGGGGAAAAGAAAGAAAAGAAAAGAGAGGGAACCTGTTTTAGGATTATACTTGGACCAAAGGCACTTCTTGAATTCGAGGTTGGCTAAGAAGATCCGAACCCAGGCCCGGATCTCGAACCCGTTCTTCTTGTTCTTGGCGTTGAGGATTGAGCCGCCAATGCCGGACACAAGTAGGACTGGATTGAGATCGGAGGATCCTCCATCGTCGATCTTCCTGCGGCGGAAGCAGGGGAAGAGACCGCAGTCGCCGCCGAGCATCTCTCCGGTAGGAGTCCACAATGGCGATGGAGATAGCGGTCTCTGTGAAGGAAATTAGAGTATGGATGGAAGAATGGAGAAGAGAGAGAAATGGATAAGTGAGTAAATGAGAGAAAATGGCGAGAGAGAATGGTAGCTGAACTGCTGCTGCTGCTGCTGATTCTGTTTATTAGATGAGTATATTCTCTTGTAAAATGAAGAAAAAAGAAATTTTACAAAATACTACCTACCATTATATAATTTACATTACGGTACCTTTTTCTTGGGCGTGCTTTGGTGGATCGCCGGATATGCCGAGATGGGTAGATCTCTGACTATGGGGCCACATTAATGTATTTTTATTAAATACACCCGCCTATAAATTTATTTAGATTATTTTAGAGCATGAGCCGAAAAACAGAGAACATCTAAATCTCAAGTGAACCACACCACACACCACACACTACAGGAAACAACAGTAATTGTTATTAAAAACTTCCGGAGCCAACAAAAGTTTTAAACCAAGTTGATATTGTGTGGTCCCTTAGATGTAATCAACTCCAATAATTAAATTTCATACTAAAAGTTAAGTCAAACCCATCCATAATTGAAGTGTACCACACTAAGCGAAATGTTTGGAATATGTGCGCTTCCTTGTATATTATTTTCAACAATGTGGTCCACTTAAATCATAGATTGGGATGATTTTTTTTTAATCTCTGGGTCTAATATAAGATAACACATTTGACGGTTGGGGTTGATTTCACCTTAACATGACGTTAGGGCCCACCCAAGCTGCTCACTCATTTACAGATCATTTAAAACCATGGTACTGGAAGGAATTGGAAGTTAAATCCTGAGATTGGCCGAGCATGCCAAACAGGCTAGGTGATCTGACCTGGGATATAGCAATCCCATGGATCTTAAGATAATCCACTGACAGCACCATCATTATCTTTAACTCGCATCCAATCCACCCTAATCCGTTCAAATTTGCCTAGGACTAGTTTGGTTCAAAGGATTGGAAGGGATGGGAAGGTATAATTCTAAGATTGGCTGAGCGTGCCAGACAGAGTCGATATAGCAATACGGGAAAATAACAATTCCATGGATCTTAAGACAATCCATTGACAACACAATCATTACCTTGAAATCCATGCCATCCACCTAAATACCATTCAATCCCTTCTTATCCACCCGTCCAAACGGCCCCTTAGTGTGATAGGTTGTATGAAATCTTTTCGAAAAGGGAATTGAAATATAAATAAGTACGCAGTTGTCTTTCATTTTAATTTTTATGAAGGAGAGGATTTGAAGAAGACGGTTGCTATCTCCGAAAGCTTGGATAACGGAAGGGATATGATGCGCCGGGCAGTGGGATATATGATGCGCCGGGCAGTGGGAAATATATGGCCGAGATTTGTAAAATATCGTAATAAATACAGTAGACGATGTTATTGCGGTTTCTTCCGGTATTAACTTGAAAACTACTGGAAAAACTATAAATTTGTTATATAAATATTTATTTAATACTTAAATTTATTAATTAATTAGAATAATTGTTTTTAAATATTATTATCCCGGAGAGTCTAGGTTAACCTTCCGAGAAAAACTTCAATTTCGAAAATCGCGGGAAAAATTCCAGCCGAACGAGATGTCGTATGTCGCCGGGGGTGCGTCACAAGCCCGTCGGGAAGTGGACGGTTCCGGTCATCCTAGACCCGTGACACGTGGGCTGGCGGAAATGAATTCCATCCGGGAAAACGGATAAGGTCTTACTCGGGCAACACGGCAGTGGGTATTTCCTTGAACGTGGGGCCCACCTTGATGTATGTGTTATATGTCCACTCCGTCTCATAGTTTTTTAAGCTCATTTTAATGTATGGCCTAAAATGAAGCCATCCAAACCTTAGGTAGGTCATATCACAGAAAAAACAGATCAAGCTGATATTTTCCCTTCCATCTTATCAACCAGTTGGATGGAAAATAAAAATTATGGTGGCCCTAAGAAGTTTTTAATGGTGGGCATTCAATGACCATTTTTTTTAATGATGTGGTCCATTTAAGTTTTGGATTGAATTTATTTATAGGACCATGGCTTTAAATGATCTGAAAAAAAAAATAAAAAATTGAAGATCGGCATGACATATGGAATGGATTTTCAATAGTAGGGATTTTTTTCCCACTCTTTCCTCTCATATGGTCTACTTGAGTCTTAGATTTGCTTGACTTTTGATAGTAGGTTTTAAAATCATCTCACAAATCGGATGAACAAGTTGGATTACTCACCAATATCAAGGTGGACCCTTTATTTCTCACTATAGTTTTTAAACACAATCTTAAAGATTTATAGTCATTTTCATGTAAAACCAAACACTATATGAATCAAAACATGTATTTAAGTCATACATCCTATGTAATCACTCAACAGGCATTAAAAGAAATTTCATTAAGAAGTGCATTTATTGCAAAAAAGCAATTCCATCCCACTTAATACCATTTAGGGCTTGTTTGGCCAAGCAGATTGGATGAAATTGGAACGGATTGGAAGATAGCTCTCAGGATTGGCGAAGCATGCCAAACAAACATGGGATCCTGCTCCCGGATATAACAATCCCATGGATCTTAAGATAATCCACTGACATCACCATCATTACCGTTAAATCTCATTCAATCCACCTTAATTTCTTCAAAATTGTCTGGAACGTGTTTGATTCAAGGGATTGAAAGGTTTAATCTCAGGATTGGCTGGGCATGCCAAACAGACCCGATATAGCAATTCAGGGATATAACAATCTCATAGATCTTGCACCAATCCATGGTATCGTTACCTTAAAATCTATGCAATCCACTCTAATACCATCCCATTTTGCCCGGCCAAACAGGCCCTTAATTTCGTGCGCGAAACACCCATTGAATGTAAGCTTTTATAAGCCCACATCCAGAGTGTACCAGCATCGCCATATAGGTAAGAGATCCAATCCATCCATCAGAATGGCACGGCTTGATGACCTAGCTCAGGAATCACGTTGCATCCGCTGGTCAGGTAGGCCCGAGTTCAATAAAATGTACGGCTTTGAAATCTCGGTTGAAATTTCAAATCCATCAACATGTTTTAAATATTAAGCCCACGTGCTTATTAGACCATTTAAAAAACATGTACAAGGTCGAGGTCGGACCTTTCCTCGATTAGATTTTACACGTATGTTAATGGTGGCACATTGTGCGTACAGGAACTTTATTGCACACGATTTTCTAAATCTTACACGTATGTTCGTGCTGGCACATGGAGTGTTCAAGAGCTTTATCTCTTGTTTTCGAAAAGAAAAAGAAAAAGTTAGTAGAGGCTCGTTACACGGCCGTTGAAACTTCTCCTGTCCATCCGAACCGTTCATTAGGTTAACTGCAATGGGATGAAAGGAGAACATAAATATTATCCTGATTGGGAACTTCTGTGGCCTCACAAAGATTTCAGTTGTGGGCGTACGATCTGTACTGTTTGCTGTGGCGTGCCCTATCTTAGTTTTGGATCTTCCTTGGTTTTGGACTCATGTCCTAGCACGAGCTGGTGAAACAGGTGGACGGAGTAGATGTTACACAATCACAGACATCTCCGTGGACCCCACATATCTTCTGCCCGCACATGTAATTCCTGTTTGGACTTGGTAACGGTAGCGTAGCCGATTAAACCGAGGCCGGTAATCTGCGATGGTGGAAAAGTCACGTGGGCCCAAAATGAGGTACGTGTTTTATGCATGCCGTGTGTTGCACTCAATTTAATTGGACTGGACCACTTGTGTGAACGTTGGTGTAGATTTGGTACGTGTGTGAGTAGGAAGCCTGTGCACGCCATAGTTGGCCTAATTCAAATATTGATTGTATTGTTGGTGTCTTTTTCGTAAGATGGAAATATTGAAAACTAGGATCGAAGTTTCAAAGTTTTCTTGGCCATCAATATTGCACTCCGTTCAAGCATCCAATGAAAGAAAAAAAAGGCTAATTTTTCTGATTGGGTTCTTTTCGCCTTGTAATAGTAGACGTAAGTTTCCAAACTTAAAAGAACGTATTCTTTCACCAATACTTTTAAGTTCAAAACAATTTTCAGATAAATAAAACTATACATTTAAATTAAAGAAGGTATAATGGTGTTGATTTTATTAAAATTGATGAAATTTCCCGGTAAACCCTCATTGGTTAACCCTTCAGGACCTGCACAGATGAAAGAAACAGACAAATGAAACCCTAGCTTGTACAATGAACCCTCCGATGCCTAAGTCAGGCTATTGAATTTTTTGTAGGTTAGGATCTTAAGGAAAAGAGTTACCAGTCGAGTATTATGGTATATATGCGTTGCATACCTTACATTGGTTGGGGGTACCTCTATTTATACGAGAAGGAAGACAATGCCGTAAGGAGTCTATCCTGATATGTCGAAGATCATTCCGCACGGGTATTCGGATTCATCTGGGATCCTCTCGAGATTATCGTCGTCCGAGGTTCTCGAGATCCGATTTAATCCCCCAAAGATCTTGGGAGAGATCTTTAGGCTGTTGGAGAAATTCTCGGACTGTTGGTTCGAGAGAAGGTCATATCAGATATAGAGCTTTTTTTTTTGAACCGGCATTTGCCTTGTTTTATATGCTATCCCGAGCTATGGTTAGCCGAGTTATGATTAAGCTATGGCCGACCTATAATCGAGCTATGTCCGAGCTATAGCCGAGCTATGGCCAACCTATAGGTTAGGTCGGCAATTGGACCTTTGAATGTCCTTACAATTGCATCGACCTCCTTAAAGGTCGACCTGTCTTCGGACGTAGATGCCCCTTAAAGTTCAAATCTCATTGGGTCCGTGTTGGTTTGTAGAGTTGGTCAATTCCATAAGTCGACCTATCGACTCATATATTTTTTATCCCAACAATTAATATTTGTAAATGATGTTTATTACAATTGACAAATTGCGAAACAACCAAATGAATAAATAAAAGAAAAAGATAAATACCTAATACACTTATCAAAATAGACAATTGAGGTGGGCGCAATCGACAAATCAGAACTTAGATAATCACGATTTACAACTTAAGGTTTCAAAAATACTATCTTTACTCGTAAGGTATTATAGCGGGAACCACTAGGTCGTGGTCATAAACTAAGTTAAGCTATGTTAAGAAAATAAAGGAAAGATAAATTGATGTATTTGGTGTAGGGCCCCGAGCGCTTCTTCGATTGCTCTTTTAATATATCGTCGAGGCAGTGAAACCCTTGCTACAGTTTCCTTGTTGCTTATGGATCATTCGTGCTCACGTTGCTCCTCTGAATACGGAAATCACTTTGATTGCTCCGAAACTAGTGACTTGGATTTAGAAGGACTCTAGTTAGATTCGGACTCTCTGACTTCTTGGATCTCTCGTAGTTGATCCATCGCGGGGTGTTTATGGTCCATCAGGGACCGGGCCTAGATCTGTTAAGATTCCTCTGATCAAGGTGGCCAGATTTGGGGTTAAATCCATGTCATTCTTGGCCACTCTATGTCTCCGGTGACGATTTGTTGAATGGATTGGGCCAAAGGTCACTAAGAAATATCGGATATTCTAGATTAGGCCTTCCCTAACATTTTCACCATTCATTGCGGAGTGGTTTTGGATGCTAGGAATGATGAATAGACATGATTCATCACATCCTAACACTTCCTAATTGAGATGCAACTCTAGGAGCATCTGGGCACTGCCTCTGTTTCTTCCTATCTCTAGATTGTTAGGCAGACTGGATCTTGACTTCTCATCCGGCTCTCTCATTGCTTTTGTCCTAATCAATGGATGACTCGGGATTAGCTGATGGGAATCCCTTTCCCAACTTAGGCTCGAACCCAAACAAGGTTGGCTTGGACATGGGTTTGATCTTCTGATGTTCGGAACCTACTCCATCATTTTCGCTTCTCCGAATGTCTTTAGGGAGATCTCCCATTTTGGAAGGATTGTGAGAGATGGCCTCACCAAGGATATCATTATCAAATTCGTGATGGAATCGTTCTTTGGCGAGTCTTTTATTGGCGTGCCAATACGTTTCCTCATAAATGGGCATGTTGATCGTGGCCACGTGGCATGTGATGATTCACCATTTCAAAGGCATGCGTAAGGGTTTGTGTCAAAACATTAATAACGAAATACGTAATGTTGAAGGGAAATCAACCAAAGATATCTTCAGGTAAGAGTATGCCTCTAGTGTGTGCTAAATGTGTCACCTCGCGGTAGTTTCTTATTCGACCAAGTCAGGGCATCGAAAATGTGTGTAAACAATGCCCCCATATCCCTTCGTATTAAAAGATGCACTACCAGAAAAAGAGTCAAAGGCAGGGTGGAGTTGGGGCCCGAATGTTGCAGTTTAATGTGGACGCAAAAAATTAAAGCTCACAATGAGCGACAACTTAAGCTTGAAAGCTTGACTATTATTTATTACCTATGGACGGAAGATTACAATTTGATCGGCCTAGACATTGGGTGCAACATTCTCACGAGGGCCAACCTTTACTTCTTTTGTTGTCGTTCTATTCCTCACTTAGGCCTGCTTAATAAACGGTTGATTCTTCACTCATAGATTCCCACAAGGTCGGATAGTACTTTTTAAGATATTGGCCATTGATTAGGTTTCTATGTTCCCGACCATTTATATCTTCAAGTAAATAGACACCATCTCGTAGGACTTTCTATACTCTCAGAGGTCTTTCTCATGTTGCCTTCCATTTTCCATATACACTATCTTTCGAACAGATTAAAAGTCTTGTTTTCCATACAATCTCGCCCTCGGTAAAACTCTTCCGTTTCACCTTCTTATTATAGGCCCCAGCTACTTTGAGCTTGTGCACTTTTAGATTATCCAAGGTTTGCAATTGTACATTGTTCAGCTCTTTTAGCTCCATGAGCATGGACTTCTTGAACTCTTACGGGGTCAAGTTATGCAGTACGCCACCTTTAAGGAAGATATACTTTCATGGGCAAAACTTTGTTATGACCATAGGTCAAAATGGAAGGTGTTATTCCGGTACTTGTCCTTTGTGAAGTTCTGTAGGCCCATAGTACCTCGAATAACGTTGTATGCTACATCGCAGATTATCCTTCGCCATTTTCTTAATGATATTATGTAATATCTTGTTGGTAAACTTGGCCTAACCATTGGCTTGAGCATAGTAGGGTGTCGAATATACGAATTTAAATTTGTATACAGTTGCGAATTCTTGCATCTGGGTTCTAAATAAGGCAACTCCTCTATCTACTGTAATTGTTTCAAGAATGCCAAAATGATAAATGATGTGCTTCTTGATTGAGTCTATAATCTTTTTCTGCCTAGTCCTTTTCGTCGGCCGTGCCCCTACCCATTTGGTGAAATAATCAGTGGCTACAATGATAAAGCTTTACGATTTCAAGTAGGGCGGTGTCACGCTCTGAAATTTAGCACTTGAGTACGGAGACTCCGATCCAGAGTTCACGAGTGTGAACTTATTAAAAATGCATGTGGACGAGTCTCCACGTGTCCACGTAGACCAGTTAGCATTCAACCATGATCAATATTCAGAGAAGCTTTAAATCAACAGCATCAAAAGTTAAGCAGATGTAACTAAACCCATAAAATAAGGATAATATCCAAAAGTTACAATTCCATAAGTAATGTCCGCCCAAATGAGAACTATACAAGCCGCACCATAAGTTCAACATATATAAGATATATAACTACCAAAAGAAAGGAAGAAGCTAAAGATCTTGTAACACCCCGGTTCTTGAAACCTGAGTACACTACTCGTTTTCCAAAAACCCGAGTGTTAACCTTTTAAAGATAGTCAATTTCACGTACATTTTTTTTTCTTTTTATCAGAGTTAGTAATGTAGCGGGATGGAAACAATTCAAGTATAAGAGGGAGTCCAAATATACGTAACCAAGATTTCAAGTGATTATCCAAAAACTTATACAAACCAATGTCTTAACTTATTACAAAATATACAGTACAAACTAAAATGAGATGAAATTAGGAAAGAGAGTCGCAAGGTCCTCTAGCTCCTCATAATCTACATGAACACTAGTATGTACATCATCTATATCTCCTGCACACTGAATACGGTTCGATAGCGTCAATGGCTATCGCAGTGAGGTATACCCGTCAAGATTTATCGTATCACCAAGATAATTAAGCATATTTAACAAAGGCAGTGTATAACAAATATTACACAATAATTATCATGAAAATTAGATAAGGTTCATTAGATACACATTCATTAAATAAATTTCACAAAGGTGATCTTGTTTAAATGCATGGATGCATGCACATGGTCACAGACCTAGGGATGCACATCCAACTGGTAAAAAGTCGCCCAAGGAGAACTAGCCACCCAGAAAAGTATTCAAAAGTACGCCCAAGGAGAACCAGCTACCTGAAAAAGACTATGATATATAGATTGCCCAAGGAGGACTAGTCATACAGAAAGTACACAAAGGTACGCCCAAGGAGAACTAACCACCCGAAAAAGATCATAATAATATATAGATAGCCCAAGGTGGACTAGTCACCCGAAAAAGTACACAAAGGTTCGCCCAAGGAGAACTAACCACCCGGAAAAGACCATAATATATAGATCACCCAAGGAGATCTAGCCACCCGGAAAAGTACTCAAAGTACGCCCAAGGAGAACTAGTCACCCGGAAAAGACCGCATGCCATGAAAATGTATGATTAGCCCAACCATTATTATTCCAATTTCAAACAATCGATTTAGGAAAGCTCAAAGGTCACTATGGGGGGTTGGTCACCTAGCATAGCTAGTGTCCCATTTCACCATTCCTGGCTCATGAGACTAACAAACATGATGTTTTAAAGGTAACCTACTCAACTAGTGACTAATTATAGTTCTACAAGTGGGACTTATATCACAAGGTTATATGAAAATGGTTTTTTAAGCCACATAGGGCAAATATTACATCAAGCCGCATAAGGCAAACAAATCCATCTCAAGGATGTGATAAAAAAAAAAAAGAATATCCCAAAAGCCACTTAAGCAACAAATTATCCAAAAGATGGCAAGTCCACCAGATAATTTCATTTAATCTATTACACAAATGGCCACTAATTTGAGGACCTTTAAATACACCATAAAGAAATCAAAAGTGGTAAAATAAGTCATGTGCGATATCAAAAGTACTTGCATATATAAAGTGTTTAATTCAAACTAGAATAGGAATGTTTGATATATATACTTGAATTCTAAATCTGGCCATCAATCATCTATAAAGAATTATACGAATGGAACTAACATTTATCATCATCTTCGATTAATATTAAATTAAGCAATTAGTGAAATAAATGAACTAAGATAACCATCATGATGTAGGAAAAGCTTGAAGGGTGATCCTCACCTTTAAGAATCGGATCATTTTCCAAACACATTATAATACCGGTACAAGCTTTAGGATTAAACCCTTGAATAACAGCTTGATTTGACTTGAATAAAATCCATAAGATCCCAATTCGATTTAATCTTCAAATCTAAGAGAGGTGATTGAAAACCACCATTTCCTACATTGAAATAAAGTTCAACATCAATTTAAAACAATTTAAATAGCATTAGGATTTTAAGATCCTGAAATCTAATCTCATGTTTGGTGGGTTAACTCGGCTTGACTCAATACAAACTTAAACTGAGTTAACTCAACTAAGCTGACATGCTTTGACCCAACTCGACTTTTGTGCAGTCCAAACGAGGGAAAATTAGAATTTCCTGAATTCATTTGCTTATGATTTGAGTTGACGCGAACCTGCTGACGATGCTAAAACCGAACTTACTCCCAAAATAGGCCCAACTTAGCGAGTTGACTCAATGAATCAACTTGATGAGCCGCCAAGTTTATTAAAGGGACAACCAAAATTTCGATTTCCTTGAAATCACCATTGCATGAAATAATGTACACGGAAAAAGCCGCTAACTTGATTGAGCTTGACCCAGTTTGCTGCAGACCGGTGGGTTGACTCAGTGAGTCAACTCGTTGAATGGATCATCTCCTTCTACTTCTCTCCTCTTCTTCTTCCTTTCTTTCCCCTTTGTTTTCTTCCTCTGTTATGGAGTTCCAGCAAGATCTGGACCCGATTAGACAGCGAATCAAAGACCCAACTCGGTGACTCGCCTCACTTCCTCTTTCCTTTCTTTCTCTCCATCCTCTTCTTCTTCTTTCCTTCCTACTTCCCTTCTCTTTCTCTCTCTCACTGGCCCTATACACGGCCTGAACTCAAGCCAGATCCGCACATAACTTAGACCGAACTTGGTCCAGACTCAGTGCGACACAACACAGCGGCCTCGACCACCACTCTCTCTCTCTGTCTTCTTTTCTTCCTCCTCTCCCTTCTGAATCTTTCTTCTTTCTCATTTCCTCTGCTATAACATGCCCAGCCATGTCACTAAGTTCGACCAGACGTTGGCTCGAATCAGATGTGAAGGTTTGGCGAGGAAGATGATGGAGCTTCGATGGAAACTTTCAAACGGTGGCACTGCTCTACGATCTGATCTTCATGGACTCTCTAAAACATCTCTATGAAGCTTCCTGACTTAGGTTTCCGAAGCTTGGAGAGCATTTACACGGTGGTTTCGAACTTAGAAGAGTTTCAGGCGTTTTCTCTTGGCACCGCAAGAAATGGAGAAGAGGCGCTCGAATCCCAGATTCTAGTGTTTCTTTACGAAGGAAAGGTTAGGAATGGATGGCTAGGATTGATTTGGAGGGATTTTTAGTAGTGGAGGGGTGGCTGGGATTGTGTCAGCAGTGCAGAAAACGGATTTTCGTTTTCGGAATGCATTCGCATGCACAACTCTTCTTGAGCCCGTGCTTGTGCGTAAACATGCAGTCAGATACCCGTGGGACTCATGGGGTTTTGGTCATGTTTGTGTTATGAATGTGATGGACAGTTCGGATCAACACAATAGCCGGGATGGTGGGCCACGCTCGAACCCAAACGGTAGTTTCCATTTCAAATCACAGACACGCGGGAGAAAGAGGAGGATTCCTCCTTTTTTTTTTTGCAAAATTTGTAGGTCAACACTAGTTTGACCCATTGGCTTGTTCGGTGCATTGCGAGAATATGCACGCTTGTGCACACGCAGTAGCGGTGGGACCCACTCCAACGTATATGAATGAGATCTAATTCATTCATCAGTTTTGTGTGGTTCTGTTAGGGTAATGGATGAAGAGTGGGGTCAATCAAGTGCTTAGGTGGACCATAATGCTTGATTTATGTGCCAAAATGGCACCATTTGACGATCCTCGAAGTTCCGATGGTCAGATCATTCTCCATTTTCATATCAACGGTTAAAAAGTTCCAGGGTTCAATTAACTAGGAATCGACTATTGGATTAGGCTTAGAAGACTCAATACGCATTCATTATTTATTAATTATCATTATTACAATCCCATTATCATTATCATTGCCATTATTATTATTATTATTATTATTATTATTATTATTATTATTATTTAAAGTTTTAAAATTGTTGAGTCTACTTTTAAACGAAGTTGTTCTCGTAGTAGATTAACACCTATGAGTCGTGCGCTTAATTCTTAAAGTATTTTAACTGTTTAGTGGCCCACCACATACGAACATCTAATTACCAATCTCGACTTCTTAACCGTTCAAATGACCCAACAGTTGGATTGACCCGTATTTAGCTACCAATAACCCTAGGGATTTTAAGAATGTTTAAGTGAAATATGTGAGTTGAATATGAAGGAAAATAATCTGATGTGTGTTTTCAAAGGATAGACCGATGTAAACCCGATGAACAGTGGATCTGATGGATTGATAAATCATCTTGAAGAGTAATGGGTGGACAACTTGACCAATGGATGGAGATTACTTACCATGATTAGACTTAGGACGGATGTGGGTGAATGTTCACAAAAGCTAGGTTAGTATTTTACTATGTTAGGTTACATGGAAACACCCAACACTTCTGAAAAGTACAAGGTGTTACAGGATCTACTAGGGCATCCCGAGTGCACCATTATCTGGTTATATTCCCAAGTCATCTGCATATGTCAAATGGAAGGCGTCAACGTCAACATAGTGAAGAAATATCCCTAAGATTTTACTCGGGACATTTAATTATAAATAAGTTCACTGCACGTACATATTCAAAAGTGTACTGCTCTCAAGCATGATATCTTTCATGCACATATACCAAGCATGTTACACTCAAATCATGTTAATAAAAGAACAATATAGAAAATAATTTCTTAAATCTAGTTAATTAAATGAATGTATGTCTTAATTTGCATATGCATGTCGCAGGAATATCAACTGTAATACTTCTCATCACTGCCATCATCCATAAAATATTTATCCTATTGTAATGTGGCTCATCACCATCATTACAAAAAATGTCATGATATGCATGATTAGCCAAATCTTTATAAATACGGATTTAAACAACATATTAACGAAGCTAGGATACCACCATTATATTACGAGTCGCGTAACCATATTATGTGGCTCGTTACGGCTTGTGCTCAATTAATATATAAACAATAAGGTTTGTTACCCAAGCTTCAAATATGGAAATGACTCGTCACTCAAATCAACCAACAACAACATGGTAGGCTCATCACCAATATCACCAATAATATTTATCCTATTGTAACATAGCTTGTCACCAATGTTACTAACAAATCTATCCTATAGTAATATGGCTCGTCACCTTTATTAACGCTTACTTATTACTACGGAGGGCTCGTCACCCAACATAAGCTGACAACTTGGACACGGTATCTTATACCACTATGCCCGGCTCATGAGTCTTTAATAGGATTGTATCGCACTAACAATTATGAATGGACTTAAATTCGATGGGAATAGTGGTATTTCATATTCTATAGAGTGTTATACCATAAAGAGCATATCAATGATCAGTCTTACATTAAACGGATTTGATCGACTACGGAGAACCCTTGTAAAACCAACATTGGGTACAAAGCATCCAATGTAGTTCCAACTACTGTCGATCGTCCGTATTCAACTTCGATCGATTGAACAAGCCTAAAGTAGCCAACCTATAGTGGGCCATCTGCTTACTTAAATAATTTACAAAGTTTGATCCACAATAATAATAATTCAGATCATGAGGTAAACATGAAGCAAATTAGTACCATAACAGGGTAAGCTAATTGAATATAAGTACGAATTAATATAATCTAATTTATATCAATACCACTTAACAAAGGACATAAAATAGTTCTAATATTAGGAATTTCATATCATTCAAGCATTTCATCGAACTTGTTGTCAACTAGACGCAAACAACATAAGGATTATAATAATAAAGTAATTTTTGCATTACACATACAAAAACATTTAATCATCTAAAATGCCAAGAAGATGCTTGATGGAAGATCTTCACCTTAGAGCTAAAAGCCCTCAACTCAGATGCGACACTAGCGTCGGTGATTTGGAGAAAACACTCCAAACCTAAATCAAAGTATAAAATTACCATTAATGACTTGGATTTAATCCTAATTAAATGTTAGAAAAAGGATCGGGGCTTATCTAATCTATTAGGATGATTCCTCAACTTGATTCAACGAACCGGGGCCTGAAACCCTAATATTGTTAGCTAACGGAGACACTCAATTACGACCCCCACAGAATAAGGAATTGTCTCCAATCACTGAGACCCACAAACCCTAATATGCACAAACCCTAATGTTAGGGTTTTGAAAACAAAGGAAAAGAAACCCTAATAACTCAAATAGGTGGAAAACGAATGAAAGAGGAGAAGGAATAGCTAAGGAACCTCTTACCTAGCAAGCAAGGAAGGATCCGGCTAAAATCAACGTGGATTTGAGATGCACGACCCTCAAACGTGAGAAGAGTCACTCAATATGTAGGGATTTCGAAAAGGGAAGAAGAAATCGGAAGGTTTGGGAAGATTTGGAAGTTCTAGGAGGTTAGGATTTTACTTGGTGAAGAAAATGAGCTTTTAGGAGTGGCATGAAGTGGGGAAATGAAGCCTTATGGGCTTTTATAAACCTCCACACGTACACATAAAATGTGTTAGGCACAGTCAACCGTGGGCCGCTGTTCAATGCAGCACGGTCGACTGTGCTCCTCCACGGTCAACCGTGCTCCTTCGTGGTCAATTGTGGACTACTATCCATTTTAGAGTTGATCGTGCATTATTGTTTTCAAAACCCTCAAAATTTTCATGGATCGGCCATAACTTTTGATCTAAAATGAGTTACGGGACGCATAACAAATGAATTCCTACTGGAACAAGCCATTTGGGGCCAATCAACACTGTAAGCGTGTCACGTTGTTTCGATTCTCAAGAAAATGACTCATTCCTATTCAAAATTCCGTTTTTCAAAAAATCTACTATTTTTTAGTAAGTTTTAAATCGAATGTATCTTTTTCATCTTAGAGGTTTAGTATTTAGTGTCTTTTTGGGATTTGTTTTTCATCATGTCAGGAATCATCTTGCATAATTAGAGTATGACTTTTTATTTTTAATAAGTTTTACTATTTTAGGAAAGTTTTAGTTTGTTAGCAATTAGGACTCTTACGTAAGGTTGCATTTTACTATTTAAAACCTTGTAATCTCATTTCAAAGACAAACTTTAATAAAATATTTCTAGCAATTTTTTTTAGGATAAAAAAAAAAAACCCAAGTTGGTGAAATTTCAAAACATTACAAGCGGATACATCTGTCCAATGATATCGATAACCATCCCTAGAATGGGCATGGCTTTACAATCAGATGGAGTTCTGATGCTAGAAGATGTTGTAAAGGGCCATGCCTCTAACATGCTTGGCATCCCTTTGCGTAATTCATGCAATTTTTTTAGATTGTCGGCCAATACTTTTTCATGTACTTCATATTAAGCTGTTGATTTAAAACAAGAGTTCCTGATAAATATGCAAATCATCCATCCGATGCTCTAAAACAGATAAACTCTCATCAAAGTTAGAATGATGATAATCGGAATCATCCTCATTTTCAACTGATTCTTCCTCCATTTCATTGAAAAGATCATCCATGTTAACATCTTCTTGCTCTCCCTTCCTATTACAACTTTCACCATGTTTCTCAGGTAGAAGAGTTAAATTCATCATATGTATATTAGAAGAGTTAAAAAGAAGTTCAGATTCTGGTGCCTCAATGGAAGGAATTCGGACTTGAAAAGATAAGACTAGAGATGTCATGAGATAACCAAATGGAAGAGACCTATTGTAAGACCCGTATCCTAGCCCGTACTGTTCTGTAGGCTTTTACGGTCGGTTATCGGTGTTTGTGCATGACCCTGAGATGTGTCCCATATATCTAAGTCGGCTCAACTCGAGACTTGTACCCTAACGACCGCGCCGTTGCCACGGTTCCGAAGCCGCGTATTATGCGCCAAGGCGATACCCGGGCCAGGAGATGTAGGCCCATGTTCAGTTCGAGGAAAACACCGTGTATTGCAAATCCTGAGAGAATCCATCACATCAATCACCTCACTTGTCAAAAGTACACCCATCACTCAACCCATTACTCTCCCCATTCCCAAGTACAAAAGCAATCTCAAAAGTCAACTTTCCCATCACCTCACCATCCTCTGTCCCATCACTTCTCTCTCTCATCTCTCTCTCATTTTTCAAACTCCATCTCTCTCCAAGCAACCCACGTCCATGGCTTCCAAGGGGAGAAACTAGTGTGGCCCACCTTCCTAACTCTCATCTCCACCATCCATGATCCATCTCAACCGTTGAAGTCCATCCATTGGGGTTCTAACATGCATAGGCGGATGAAGGAAGAGAATATCAAAGGTGGGTGCTTTCTCTCTCTCTTTCTTTATTTTGAGTTGATTTGGCCGTGTCGCCCCATCCAAATGGACCCCACCATGAAGTGTACATCTTATTTATGCTGTCCATCAAGTGGGCCCACCGGATATCCCATCACCCACAGGTCGGGTGTGGGGAAAACACATTTGATTGATTCAATTAAGTGGGCCATGTCCATGTGGGAACCACCATGTCACACGTGCGAGAGTGTCCAGCGTCTAGGGACGCTGGACGTGCCCAAACGTGGGTGCGGCTAACAGTGGAATGTGAACTGACGTGTGGGGGGTGGCTAAGGGTAATGTGTGGACCCCTCCTACAGGCCCCACCTTGATGTATGTACTTAATCCAAGCCGTCTACCCCTTTCTTCAGATTAGTTTAAGCGTTGATCCAAAATTTGAGACCAATTTGATCCTCGAGCGAGCTGTATCATAGGAAATAGTAGCGGTTACCGTTAAAACCTGCCTTAATATTTTTATTTGCCAAAATATGCTGCATATTAGGCTTGTTTGGCTTGTCTTGAGCCGTAGGAACCAATGGCTGGAGTGGATTCTGCTAAAGCAGGCCCCATGTATGAAAAACCATACAAAAACTATTTTAAAAAAAAAAAAAAATATACAGGTAACAGCAGCCGACGCTGCTGCTGCTGCAAGGACGGTATAACATCCTCTGCACTGGGACGGTCCCTAGCCGACCGTGGGTCCCCAAATGTGGCCCCACCGTGTTGTGTATGGATATCAGTATCGTGCATTTCATGGCCCTTTAGGGCAGCGGGTGTAAGGCCCACCCCCACAGCACATGATATTGTCCGCTTCGCCGAAGCTCACGGCTTTAAAACGCGTCATGTCTGTTAAGGGAGAAACCCAACATATAACCACCATAACTCCAGACAACTCTTCCGATGTGGGACAAGTTACGCTACAGTCAACTGCAACAGTAGCTCGCCCAGCACAGTAGCCTGCCAGCCACACCTGGGGGCCCGCCCACGTGTGCCCGCCCACATGAAGCAGTGACCGGGGCGTCACAGCGGGCCCCCCCTCCAAATGTCAATTGTATATGTGGTTCAAGTGACCCACACATAAGAAACAGTACGACTGAATGGCTGCCATTGATATCCTTTTCTGAGTCACAGAAGTTTTGGATCACCGTGAAATTTATTTATTTTTCTATTCATCTAGGTCCGTGGGACCTTATCAATAGATTGGATGACACGTAAACATTATGGTGGGCCGCCATGTGGGACCCACCTGTAGATTGGAAGTGGACCGGTTGGCGTACCTCACACCAGCAGGCGGCTGGTGTGATTGACGTCAGCAAGTTCTGGTGGGCCACACCAGGTTGTGTGTGGTGTGTTTGCATCGTCCAGTAGTTTTAGACGGTGGGCCACACCTTAATGTATTTGTTATATCCTCATCATCCATCTCTGGACGTGGGTCCCACCTTGATTGCATTCCCACCGTTCATCATAGATAGATGCACCTTGATGTGTATGAGGTCCGCCTTGATGTGAGTGTTGTATATACACCGTCTGTCCATTTTAATGGACGTATGGCCCACCTTGATGTACGTAATCTATATGCACACCGTCCATTTGCCCCTGGACGGTGGGGCCCCCTATTGTGTATGTGTTTCATACACGCCGTCAGTCAGCGTGTGGGGCGTACCATGATGAATGTATTTCAGCCACGTTGTCCATCTGCAGGACCCACCTTACACGTGTATCCCAGTACCGTCCAACAGGGATTGGATGGTGGGCCCTGGCATGATGTAGGTGTTTTTATCAACGTCATTCATTGGTGGGCCCTATCGTAATGTATGTGTTTTACTTGCACCGTTCATTTGGACGTGGGGATCCACCCCATGTATGTGTAGTATACCTAGTCCGTCCATCCCTGGACGGTACTATTTGGGGCCCACCTTTGATTAATGTATTGTACATCCACCCCTGTGATGAGGCCCACCCTGATGTTGTTCTGTGGAGATTACCTTGGATGTATGTATTATATCTGAATTGTATGTCCAGATCATGGGTCCCATGGGAGACTCCATGATGTATGCGTTTAATCCATGCTGACCGTCCATTTGTTGGAGTGAGGCCCACTCTGAGAATGTGTTGATTCACATTGCCCATCACGTGATTGACGTGGCCCACCATGATAAACGTATTGTATATTCGCACTAGTACTCACCCCAATGTATGCATTTTATATCCACACTGTCTACCCGTCTTGATGGCGCAGGGCCCACTTGCTACATGTGCTAGGCCCGCCTGCACTGTACAGGCCACCATGCTGTGCATGCTTCATCCATACCATCCACTTGTACGGCCCACCTAGATGCACGTATTTTGTATTCACACCGTCCATTCACGTGGCCCCCACGTGATGTACGTGTTTTATCCAAGTTGTTCATAAATGGGCCCATTTAGAATGAGTAGGGCCCAACCCATTAAGATGTATTTAAGGCCCAGTATGAATGTGTAGGACCCACTTCAGATGTATGTGTTTCATCTTGCGATGTGGGTCCCCTTTAATGTATGTATTCTACGCACCATCCATGTGGACGGTGCATTTGAGGTCCATCTGTGAGGCCCACCTTTGATATGTTTATGGCCCATCTGTGAGGCACACCTTTGATATGTTTATGGCCCATCTGTGAGGCCCACCTTTGATATGTTTATGACCCATCTGTGAGGCCCACCTTTGATATGTTTATGGCCCGTTGTTGAGGCTCACCTTGATGTATTAGAGGCCCAGATAGTGAGGTCCATTGTAATTTATTAGAGGCCCATATGAGAGGCCCAAAATGATGTATTTGGGGCCCATGGGTTGTAGCCCATTGTCATGTATTTGAGGCCCATGGGTGGTGGCTCGTTGTGATGTATTAGGGGCCCATTGGTGCGACCCATTGATGTGGCCCACTTGATGTATGAGAGGCCCACTGATGTGTATTTGGAGCCCATGGGATGTGGCCCATTGTGGTGTATTTGAGGCCCATGGGCGAGACCCAATACGATGTATATGTGGCCCATTTAGTGAAGCCCATCGTGATGTATATTAGGCCCTTGTGTGAGGCCATGGGCCCACTATATGTTTGGCCCTATGAGGGCCACCCCTTGGGAGTAGTGATGGTTAAATGACTACATTGATGGGCAATGATGGTTAAATGTTCACATTGTGACCTTCCCTTAGACCGATTGCTGATTCCGATTGACGTGACCGATTTGCCAACTCTGATTATCGATCGATCTGATTGGCGTGGCCGATTGTCGATTGGTGTGACCGATCTGCCCACTCTAATATTGATCGATCCCGATTGGCATGACCGATTTACCGACTCTGATTATTGATCAATCCCGATTGTCATGGCCGAATGCCGATTGGCATGACCGATTTGCCGACTCTGATTATCGATCGATCTGATTGGCGTGGCCGATTGCCGATTGGTGTGGCCGATTTGTCGACTCTAATATCAATCGATTCCGATTAGCATGGCCGATTGCCGATTGGTGTGACTAATTTGTCGATTCTGATTATTGATCGATCCCGATTGTCGAGACCTATATGGGTATATGCGACTTGTAGTTGAAGCCCATTGTGATGTATTCGAGGCCTATGGGAAAGGCTTGATGTGATGTATTCCCGGCCCATTTGGTAAGACCTGATGTGATGTATTTTCGGCCCATTTGGTAAGGCCTGATGCGATGTATTTTTGGCCCATATGTCATGGCCCATTGTGACGTATTTTCGGCTCATGTGAGGTGGCCCATTGTGATGTATTTGAGGGTCATGTGCAGGGCCCACTTGTTATGTATTTGTGACCCATTTAAGGCCCATTATGACATATTTCCGGCCCATATGATGAAGCCTGACTTGATGTATACAAGGCCCATTGTGATATGTATTAAGCCTAGATACTTGGCCCATTTGATGTATATGAGACCCATGTGTAGGGCCCGCACACTGTGTATTTGAGGCCCATGTGGAGGGCCCACCTGTTGTGTATGTAGCCCTTGCATGAGGCCCATTACGATGTATGTTTGGCCTTTGTGTGAGGCCATGGGCCCACTATATGTTAGGCCCTATGTGGGCCATTCCTTGGGGGCAATGTTGGTTAAATGTCCATATTGTCTAGGTCAATTATTGGTGCTGGTTATCGATACAGATTACAAGTATATCATCCGATACCAATTATGAGTATGTGATAGCATAGCACCATGATACATGCCCATACGCATCATCTGCATGTTTGTTATGAGATGTGATTGACCATTGCATATGTCATTGGACAGGTTGATATGAGACTCCCTGATAGGTGGAGGTTATCTCACATGAGCGCACGACATGCGTAGGATTGATGTATGACTGGATTGTATGACTCATGCATCTTGCATTGTGATTACTGTATGCCCTAGCGACATCAGGGTCGTAGCCTACACAGGCATATAGCGGATGGCCATATGGGACACCAAAAATTTGTTCTAGCATTGGGCTGCCATAGATGGCCCTAGGTGAAAATCCTTTAACCCTCTTGGTACCAGAGGACGCCCTAACGTCGAGACCGAGTGGATACATGAGCGCCCGAGTGACGAATACCAGGAGGCCGCGTCTCCCACTGTGTCGTGGTCGGTTGGAAGGGGGTGTGGCCTTACCCGCCAGAGGGTAGGGGGCAATACTAGGCTGAGTTTGACCAGCTCGTGAATGGGTCTACTATCGACGTGCCAGATAGGTATTGGAAGACTTTGGTCAGGCGGATAGTGAGGTTTCCTACGCTCACTTGGACTGTGTTGTTGGGAGAGGGGCAGTGCCATTTGGAGTGTACTAAACCCCGGTGATGATCCCAGAGAAGAACCATACTGATATGTGGACTTATTGAGCAGGAGTTGCATACTCATTCATTCATTCATTCACTATCCACTCGGGCTGGTGGTGCGCAACTATTTGTTACGTGTACCTTCGCAATGGCCAAGATTTCGGTTGGGACGCGCGACTAACTTGAGATCAGGAGTTTACCACATTGAGTCTGACTATTCAAATTTAGGTATGAGACTGGTTTAGATAGAAGTCCCTTGTGATGGACCCCATAGCCTGCAATACCACGTACTATCATCCCGACTTCACACTCCAGCATGGTCATTCCATTCGCACCGCATATTGCATTACATCCGCAGCATATGGTATTTTAGGTTACTGTGTTTCTGCATTTATATGGTCTAAATACGGCTGATGCTATTCGTGGACTCTTCAGGAATTACATATTGCATCGCATCCCCGACATCTGATATTTAGCTCTTTATGACTCCTCATTTATATAGCTGTTCTATATTGCGTATTTTGATATTGATTTACTCATGGAATTGTCCGTATTTCCGCTTACTCTGTTATTGTATGATTTATGATCTTGTCAGTATTCCTGTTTACTCTGATAATTTTTGATCATATTTTTGCTTATTTTCGGTATTGTATGATGACGACATTGTATTGAATACTTGGTAGTTACCTTGTGCACACACTTACACCACCCTCTAAGCTTTCTATAAGCTTATGCACGATAGACGCGTGTAGGTGATGTTAGGTTGCAGCGGTGTTGAGCTTGGAGCGTGTAGCAGTCTTCTAGAGCTTGATTTTTTATTGATGTATTTTCCTTTCAGCATTGTACTCAAATGATTATATTAGTGGATATATGATGATAATGTTGCCTTTGTGAATTGGATAATCTTATGGTTATGCTTATTATGAGTTAAATGTACAAAAAAAAAATATCCTCCTTGTAGGATCCCAGGATCAGAATCTGGCGTATGGACGCTAGGAGCCAAGAATGGGGTACTACGGAGGCTGTCGGCACCAGATTCGGCGATCGGAATTCCTGTGAATCCGATTTCCGGATTTGGGGCGTGAGACCTATGTTTTGGGTGCATTAGATAATGAATAATGGAGTAACAAATAAGAGTTAAAAGACAAATTTTGACTCCAATAGCTATCACATGAAGAATACGAACCATAAATGGAGTGAGATCGTTTTTGTCACCGGATCTAGGATAAACATTAGACATAAAAATGCGATCAAGAACACGGTACTTAGGAAAAAGTTTCCCAATCTGAAGAGCATTACCGGATCTCCAATCCACATTAAAACTACACAGTACTCAGGTAATAGATTCTCTTTCAGAGTTTGACATCTTTTTCATCGGATGAGGAATTAGAATTCCATCGTTCGCCAAGTTAATGTTCATTAATGACGTAATGGTGGAGGGTGTGATTGAAATAGTTTCCTCTAAAGTTTTTTTATTTTAAAGAAGATGACATTCTCTAAAGAAAGTTTCGAGATGGAGGAATAGATCCCTTAGACTATAGATCGGTAGGCATTTCCCATCCAACCTCAGATAGAAGCTCATGTAACCTATATTTAGCAATGTGATTAAGATTAATCAACCGTTCAATGATAATGCTTTTGGATTTAAAGTCCTGAAGATTCTCAGGGTTATCCTCTGGTGAACGGATGGTCTGAATCTCATGGGGAACTGATCGAGACGAGGAATCAGCTTGAACTTTTCCTACAACACGTTTAGATCGATGTTCTATTACTCTTAATCAAGAAAGAAACATAAGAATCTCAAATAAATCAACTCTAATAGAAAGAACCCAATACAATGGTTTCAAATCTAAAGAAAAAATGGTTGAATCACAATGAGAAATCGAAATCTGCAAGAAAATGGACCAAAATGTACTTATTAGCAAGTAATGGAGGAAGGGTGACCGAAGGAGGCTTCGACGAGCTGAAGAAGAAGAAATTTGGGGGAAAAAGTTGATTTTTGCACTTTAAAGGATGGATAGTGCAATCTTCGACTGACCGGACCTCCCATTAGGTTGACCAGACATTTCGATCACTATTTGGTTAGTCAAAAATATTTTTTTATTTTTTATTTTTTATTTAAAAATAAAGATAAAAAGATTAGCTTTAAGAAGAAAAACACAAGCCAATATTATACATTAAATTTGAATATTTAACACTGTTGAGTGGCTTGATTAGAATATCTACAAGCTGCTTTTCAGTCTGAATGTATTCTAGCACAATTGTCTTTTCTTCAACTAACTCTCATATATAATGATATATGATGTCATATGTTTTGTTCGAGAGTGTTGGATAGAATTTTTTGGATATATTGATTACACTAGTGTTATCACAATATAGGTTCATTGTATTTTGATTTATGCCATAATCATCCAACATTTGCTTCATCCACATAAGTTGAGTACAAGTATTTCTTGTAGCAATATATTCTGCTTTTGCAACAGATAAGGATACTAATTTTTGCTTTTTGTTTATCCAAGAGACTAGACAGATTCCAATGTAAAAACATCCACTACTAGTAGATTTTCTATCATCGATATTTCATGCCCAATTTGCATCAGTATATCCTACTATTTAAATTGATGTATCATGAGGATACCACAGACCAAGATTAACAGTACTTGCAACGTATCTAATTATGCGTTTGATAGCTGAGAGATGAGATTCTTTAAGATCAAATTGATACCTTACACAAATACCAACACTAAATGAAATATCTGGTCTATTAGCAGTTAAATATAACAAGCTATCAATCATGCTTCAATAAAGACGAGAATCAACTCTTTTACCTGATTCATCCTTGGATAATATGAGTGTTGTACTCATGGGAGTATTAAAATTTCTTCCATTTTAAAATCCAAACATTTTAACCAAATTCTGTGCATAGTTGGTTTAAGAAATGAAAATTCCATCTTCGAGTTGCTTTACTTGAAGTCCTAGGAAATATGTTAGCTCGTCAACCATACTCATTTTGAATTTAGACTTCATAAGTTTTGCAAACTTAGATGATAGATTAACACATGTAGATCCATAAATAATATCATCAACATAGATTTGAACAATCAAGATATCATTATTGGATTTTTTAACAAACAAAGTTTTGTTTACACTTCCCATCCAAAAATCATGGTTGAGCAAAAATTTAGTTAGCTTTTCATACCATTCTCTAAGGGCTTATTTCCAGCTATATAAAGCTTTCTTAAGATGATATACGTGATCAAGAAGTTCGAGATCTTCAAAACCTTTAGGATGTTCAACATATACTTCCTCATTCAACTTACCATTTAGAAAATGCATTCTCCATTTGATATATTTTAAAATTTTTATAGTAAGCAACAAAGAAAAACATTGTAATTAATTCAAGACGAGCAACCGATGCAAAGGTTTCATTATAATAAATTCCTTCTAATTGAGTATAACCTTGTACAACCAGTCGTGCCTTATTTCTAATAATATTTCCAAGCTCATCTGATTTGTTTTTAAAAATCCACTTAGTTCCAATAACATTTTTATCAAATGGTTTAGGAATAAGATACCACACATAATATCTTATAAATTGATTCAGTTCATCTTGCATCGCCAAAATCCAACTTTCATCAGCCAACGCTTCATTTATGTTGGCCGGTTCAATTTGGGAAGTAAAGCAAGCATGATTGCAAATATCTTCCAGTTGCCTTCTAGTTTGAACACCAGAAAGAGGGTCACGAAAAAGTTAATTTATAGGATGGCCTTTTACCAACCTTAGATCTGATCAGTAATATCTGATTTGGATGATGGTTAATTTTGATTAATCAAAATGATATCACCATCACCATCATCTTGGTGAAGACTGAGATTGATTGAATGATCATCAATTACAATATTTATAGATTCTTATATTATTCTAGTTCTCTTGTCTGGAACACGATATGCACGACTATTTGTTGCATATCCTAAGAATATGCTTTCATCACTTTTTGCATAAAAAATTTCCAAAATTTCATGGTCACAGAAAATGTAATACTTACTTTCGAAGGTACGAAAATATTTTACACCGGGCTTTTTCTTAAACCACATTTCATATTGTAATGCTCCGGTTTTCGAAACCCGAGTTTATGACTCGTTTTCCAAAAACCCGAGTGTTAGCCTTTAAAATTCAGTATAAATTTGAACTGCTTATCATTAATCAGAGTTAGCAGCAAATGTTGGCAGAATAAACCATGCATTGTATAAAAACATTTCAATCATCATAAATATCCAAATGTAGCGCCCATACAAGACTTATACAATCTCAAATAACAAAGTTCATTTAAATAAAAACAGGAATCTAACAACTAGTGATGGAGCTCAATATGGGCCGCAGGGACTCCATCTATCTCCTCAGCTACCCGATTTGCTCTAGCGACCTAGTGAACAGCATCGACTCACTCTACACCTGCATCAACTGATACGGTTTGATAGCGTCAATGGCTATCGCAGTGAGGAGTACCCTCTAAGATTACACACTCATCATTCATAATCCAGGATACATCGCAAGCCATGAGAATGTATGTATTAAACAACGCAATTCATAATCATAATCATATACTCAAAATTTAAACTAATCAACATAATTTCAACATTAAGACAATATAATAGCAATCTCAATGCAAGTGAATGTGTCTAGATAGTCAAATAATCAATCATACGACTTTCTATTACACCCAGAAATCACGTTGCATGTGAACTCCGCAAGATGGCTAGAAAATCAATAAGCGAACTCCCGCTCCACCTGGAAATCATGGTACAAGTGAACTCGCAAGACAAATAGAAAGTCAACCTTTAAACTTCCACTTTACCCAAAAATCATATCGTACGTGAACTCGACAACATGACTAGAAAATCGATAAGCGAACTCCCGCTCCACCCAAAAATTATGGTACGACTGCAAACCGCAAGATGAAGAGAGAACAACCTACAAACATCTACTTCACCCGAAAATCATATCCTACGTGAACTCCGCAAGATGGCTAGAAAATCGATAAGCAAACTCTCGCTCTGCCTGAAAATCATGGTACGACTGAACACCGCAAGATAAAGAGAAAACAACATACAAACATCTACTTTACCCGAAAATCATGTCATACGTGTCCACAAGATGAGTAGAAAATCGATAAGCGAACTCCCGCTCCACCTGGATATCATGGTATGATTGAACACCGCAAGATGAAGAAAAAATCAACGTACAAACTCTAGACCACCCAAAAATCATATCGTATGTGAACACCGTAAGATGGCTAGAAAATCGATAGGCGAACTCCCACTCCACCCAAAAATCACAATACGACTGAACACCGCAAGATGACTAGAAAACCAACAAGATATGCGAATATAACCAACAAGCCACAAAAAGAGCGCTAATGTTCCAGCAAAGCCACAAAGGGCAAATATGCGGTCCAAGCCATATAAGGCAATGTGCGATCTAAGCCGCGTAAGTCAAATATGGACCGCAACATGGTGAGACCACAACGAGTTATATTCAATCTATTAAGTATCACAAGTAGTAACATGTAGCCAGTTTCATAACTAGATGCAACAATCTAATTATTCATGCTTGCTAAAATTAAAGAGATATATTAATTATATGTCACATGAGTCAATTGCGCAATAGGTTGGCATATTCACGTAATGAGATAAATTATGCAATAACTTAGGAGCTACTAACTATAAGAAATTTGAGCATCATCTATGACTAGATTGATGAATTCAAGTGGGAAGCTCAAAGGGTTAGTCCTCACCTCTGAGTAGGGGTTCCAAGGTTCCAAGTGTTCATAGGAAAATTTCAATCTCTCAAACATGTTGATTCCCAACACAACTCAGCCCGGTTATAAGATTCTAGAGCAGTGCTTAGAATATACCATTCCTACATCCCACCTGAAGATTCAAGAATAGATTATTTAATTCAAAATAATATTAGAACCCTAAAATGAAGGAACTAGGCATACCTTGTTCAACTGAGTTAAGTCGACTCGGTTCACTTGCCCCGTCTTGAACCAACTCAACCCAAACTGGGTCAACTTTGCTCCACACACATAGATCTATAGAGTCGGCCAGATAGCTCAACCGAGTTGACTCGGCAACAACTTAGGAGTTGAGCTCCCTCTTCCTCTTCCCTTTCTCCTTTCCCTTTTCTTCTCCTTTCTCTTAATGCATGAACGTCCAACAATGGGTTTGGACAGTCCAAACCCAAGCCTAAACTCGGATCTACAAATAGATGGGTCGCAACAGCGCCCCGACCCAAGCTCTCTCTCTCTCTCTCTCTCTCTCTCTCTCTCTCTCTCTTTTTCCTCTCCTCTTCTTCTCTTTCTTTCCTTCTTCTTCTTTCCTTTCTTCTTCGCTCTCTCTCCCACTCTCACTCTCCCTCGTCCAGACAATGTGGTTGGACTAGGTTCAGCAACTTGGTCAGGTCGCCCTTGACAGTTTAGTGCAGCGAGTCAGCAGCTCGGTGCAGAATTCATGCCCGACCTCTCTCTCTCTCTCTCTCTCTCTCTCTCTCTGGATCTACTTTCTCCTTGTTTCCTCCTCATCGGAGCTGGACCTAACTCGAACTCAAGCCCAACTCAGGCAGACTGAGTCCGCAGCTTGGTGCGGCAGCGAGTAGAGAGGACGACATTCTCTTTCTCTCGTTTTCTCTTTCTTTTCTTTCCTTTTCTCTCCTCTATTTTTTTTTGAAATGGGTTACCTTAGCAAGCATCCTTTATAGGTTTCTTTAATCATTTTCGGACGCATTAATCCCTCAGATTAGATGTGGTTTAACAACTTTAAGTTGTTAGATGTCTCGAATGGTGCACACGATCCGGCTTGCATGGCCCTTATCAGATATTAGGGATACTCTTCTGAGCTCCTGGCCCACCTAATAGACAGACCGGATTGATGAATGGGCCCCACTAGAAGGTGGTGGGTCCATTCAGCCAATGGAGAAGATGACTCCTCCTCCAATGGTGGATTTGGATCCAATGGATGATCTTGTGATCCAGAGCATTTGGATGTTGTGGATAAGTCCTATGATCTCTGTGGGACCCTCTAGATGGATTCTTATTAGTTGTTTTACTAATGAGCTTGTGTTTCAACTTGCGGCGGCAACGAGAGAAACTCGAGCAACAACATAGGAAAGCCCTAGCTTGGAGTGCTGAGATGGGTTGTAATAGATGGTGGGGATGGTTAGGAGGTAACACACGCAGATTTCCAGGTGGAAAGAAGGATAAGGCTTTCCATTTTTGGAAGAATGGTCGTACACAGCGCTGTTGTGCTCGCGATTATGCAGTTGCACGTGGGAGACAACGTGTGAAATTCTGGGGGTTTGGTCTGAATCTCCTGCTCTCTAAGATGGACGGTTCAGATCATCCCATTGGGTGATCATGATGGGCCAACGCCATTACTCGCTCGAATTGAGCTTCAGGCAGGAAAATGAAAGAGTGGAAGAGGCCTTCCTCTTCAGGCGCGGTCGGGTCAAACAGATTTGATCAGGTTGGCTGTTCCGCTGCGACGCAGGAGCACCTAGGCAATGTACTCGCTACTTAAATTTGAGGTCCACCTAGATGATATCGATGGATCTGCCCCATCCATCAAGTTTTGTGGATCTTATCAGGACTTCCGGCCAAAGATAGGGCAGATCCAAAGCTTAGGTGGGCCATACTCGATCAATTTGAGTTATTTTGTTGATTCAAGTTAATTCGACGGTCAGATTGACCCCAATTTTGATTTTGAGTGGTTCCTAGCCCAGTTTAGATTATCCTCAATGGCACTCTTATTGATCAGGCAATTTGAGTGTAGTATTCAAGTGTTAGATCACTTTATATTAATTATAGATTAGATGGATGGTGGGTCTATTAATCCAGGTCTGATATTGATGATATCAGTTAATCTACTCCTTCCATCTATTTTTTTTTTCAACTCTAATTGGGACCAACTGAAAGGATGAGGTAGATCCAGGGCCTAGGTGGGCCATTCTTAGTGATAATTGGGTTTTATTGTGTATCTCTGTTGATTGGACGGTCAGATCGTCTCCAGATCTGATATTCAGGCTTCTTATGGATTCCTAGTTAATTCTAGAGGGCTCTTAACAGCCGGTTAGGTGATGATTAGTTAGCTTATGTGTTTTAGGTGTGGTTTGATCTTCAGGCTGTTAAGAACATGTTGAACGGTTGATTTATTCTAGGACAGTTCACCGATGGTCTAGAAGTCCCTTAGATGAATCCAATAATTTTTTTTAATGATCAGGTCCATCAACGTACGGTATGGAGTCTAAACCCAATGATTGATCTTAAATCTCGTAGTTGATTTACAATTCCAACGGTTAGATCTTGTGATCCAGCAATACAAGTGTTTCAACACTACTTCTAGGTGTCTTAAAGACTATATAAGTAGATATCTAACCACTGATCTTATGCTTAGAGAGTTAGATGGCTCAAACTATGGATGCAAGTTACCTTTAATGATCGAGTTTAGGCTAGAGTGTTTGAATGTTTGCATAAATCAAGTTTGTGTTTATACCACATTTGGTTCTTATGGTAACACTTGAGTACTGAAAAGTATGGGGTGTTACACATATGTTGTTTTGTTTTTTTCCTGCTCTAATATAAACACAGTTGATTATATAGCAAGCAATACTCACGGCTTCAGCCCATAGATATTAAGGTAATTTCATACTATTTAACATAACACTTGCCATCTCCTATAACACCCTATTTTCCCTTTTAGTAACTTCATTTTGCTGGGGTGTTTTCGAAGCTGAAAATTCATGCAATAAACCATGGTCATTGTAATATTTCTCAAACTTGCTATTTTTGAATTATGTTTCATGATCACTTCTTATTCTAACATCTTCAAAAGCATCCAATTTTTCTTTTATGAATGCTACCCATGAATATCTTGTGTAGTCATTAATCACAACTAATAAATATTTCTTTCCTCCTCTACTCTTCGTTCTTATTGGTTCAACCAAGTCCATTTGGAGAAGTTCAAGATGTCTAATAGTGGCTAAAGAGTTCACTTATTTGTGACAACTCCTAATTTACTTGCCAACTTGACAAGCACCACATACTTTTTTTTCTTTTTTTTTCTCAACTTAGGTAAGCCTCACAAGTGATTTCTTTTGCTCAACTTGTAAAGATCTCTATAATTTACATGTTGAAGACTTTAGTGCCATAATTCATTCTCATCTGTTTAGACCATATAACATGAAAGGTTTGTTGAGCAAATGCTATATATTATATAGCAATTTTCAGAAGTTCTACAACTATTTAATATCACATTTTCTTATTTACTAATTATCTCACATCCACGATAAGAAAATCTTACACTATGATTATTGTCACAGATTTGAGATATACTAAGAATGTTATGTTTCAATCCTTCAACATCTAAAATACTTTCAAATATAGGTAAATTAGGAAGATGGATATTACCTTGACCAATGATATTGCAGTTGTTACCATCTTTGAATGTAACTAAGCCACCATTAATTTTGTTGATATTTGAGAGAATGGCTTTATCAGTTGTCATATGTTTAGAACATCCACTGTCCAAGTACCATCTTGAATGACTATTTGCTTTGAAAACTGTGTGGATGACAAGGCATTTAACCTTTAGAATCCACTTCATGATGGTTCTAGGCTTTGGAGGGTCTCTTTCATTTTGTTGTCTTTGGGAGTTAGGATTTGTCCTTTTCCTGTTTACTCATTTCTTGTTTGAGTTGGCTTTCAACAACTCTTTGAGCAAGTCTACAATTTTATCAGCAAGAGGAAGATTGTTAATTTCTTTCCTTTGATATCTCTGGTTGTTGGCAAAGTTTTTCACTTTAGAAATTTCTTGGAAGTTTTTCTTAAAATTTTTGAAGATAGTCTTCTTGCGATCAAACTCATTCCCTTTTTGGGTTTTTTAATTCAGAGTTCGAGGATTCTCCTTTCACAAAAGTAGAAGTGGAAGTCTTAGGCTTTAGATTGTTATATATGTTATAGCCAAGGCCAAACTTATCACCATACCGGTGAGATGAGGTTAGTAAAATTTCAAGTTTTTTGTCTCATTGGGTATAATTCCAAGCATCCTTTGAACTCTGAAATGAAGAAACTTCAATCCTCAATTTCTTATAATCAGTTTTAAGATTTTGAAATTTTGCATTTTTCAAACTTAAATTTAGTTTGGATTTTTCAAAACAATCAGAAAGAAGAGATTTTTCCAAGACAACTTTTTCAAGTTCTAATTGCAATTCATCACACTTTTTCTTTTGCATTTTCAATTGAGCATCATAAGCTTTTTGAAGGTATTTTTCATTTTTAGAGTCACTCTTGGGAGTTTCATATTCGGATGTTTCACTATCTTATGGAGTAGTGACTCTGGCTATTGTCATGAATGCATTTTGATCTCTTACTTCTTCTTGATATGATTCATTAGATTTTGAATCGAATTTAGATTATGATGATTCTTTCCAAGTGGCAATCATACCCTTTCTTTTTTAATTTATCCTTTTATAGATATTTTGAAGCAAGATGTCCAAACTCAGAGCAATTGTAACATTGTGTGTCTTTGGATTTAGCTTTCCAATAGTTAGAATTGCTTTTTCTCTTGTCAAAAGGTTTTTAAAAATTTAATAAATTTTCTTTGCCAATAACGCCATATCATCCTTATTTTCCTCATTATTTGAATTTTCATTCATTATCTTTAACTTGGACTTAGAGGATTTGTGGGTAATGGACTTGTTCTTCGGAGCTTTGAAATTTAGCTCATATGTATGAAGCGGTCCAACCAATTCCTCAACCTTCATTTTGTCAGTATCCCTCAATTCTTAGTATTTTTGCACAAACCTTCCTTTCAGGGATAATTCCTTCAAGACTCAATAGAGTTAATTATGTCATTTAGTTTTGTATAGAAGTCCATAAATGTCTCATTTTCTTCCATACAAATTTTCTTAAATTTAGTTGTGAGGATTTAGATCTTAGATTTTTTATTTTTTTCTTTCACAATATTAGTTCCCTCATGGTCATTTCAAGTATATCCCAAGCTTGTTTTGTCGTTTCACACGAAATGATTCTTTTGAATTAATCTGGTGATAGGGCACAAGTTATAACATTCAAGGCTTTTGCATTATCACTTCTTTCATTTTTTTGAGTATTTGTCCATAGATTGTAGGCTACTTCTTTTATAGATGTGCTTCTATCCTCGGCTATTACTTCCATTATAGGAGGGGACCATTGAGTCAAAGTGGCTTGACACACACTTTCACTTATGGATTTGAGGAAGATCATTATCTAGGCTATTGTAACACCCTGTACTTTCAGTACTCGGGTGTTAACATAAATACTTAGTTTTTTTTTTAGTCGTGCACTTACACACTAATCATTGGGTCCATTTACTGTTAGACTAACATCACTAAATGTAAAGATCTAGTACTAACCATCATAATTAAGTTATCTAATCATTAAATCCACCGCTAATTATCCTTAAACAAGTCTAACAACCCTGTGTTTTGGTATGGAACATATCTAAAAATGATCTGATCATCAGATTGACGGGAATCCACCAGGAAGACCCAAATCACTTAGTATGGCCCACCTAAGCTTCATAACTGCATCATCCTTGGACTGCCAACCCTAATAACAGACGTAAAAGCGGTTGAATGGAGTGGATTCCTCACAAAAATTGCTATGGACCCCACTCTAAGACAATGCATGTGCATAGTGAGTGCCCACTCACGGTACACCTTCATTGACCATGTAGAAAATTTAATCCATCAATCAGGTCCATAACATAGCATTGAATGATGTCACACCAAGTGGCCATCTAATTCAAAAATACTGAAACAAATTATAACCAAAATTAAAAGGATCTGGCTGTCAGATTGATCCAGGTACAAAGATAAACCAATCACTCAAGTTTGGTCCTAAAGTGACACGAACAATCCTCATCTTAGCCATGAAATAAGGCCAATCATGTAATTGGCCTCAAGATCAACCTATATACTCAATCATACAACAATCCACCGTCAAGAATACTCATTATCCACAGATTAAACCATCAAACTGTTGATTTATGAGATGGACCATTACATCCTCAATGAATCCACATCAAAGCATAAAGGACCTATTTCTAGGAACCTGACAGGGTTAAAACATCTTCTAAAACTTTGTCAGAATTAACCGAGTTATACGAACTTAATCTTGGGAATCAGGTCATCGGATCCACTAGTCCATTAGCAATCAATGTCCGATAAGATAAAATTCCCACTCTAAAATATTGGATTAGCTATTCAACTCCATATTAGCTATTAGATTCCATGTAATTCATATTGGAACCCTAAAGCACCAAGTTTTTCGTTTCATGGAACGATTCGACCACCATATTTTCACATATTGTGAGATAACCATAAGATTATGAATGACGACCCTCTAGCTCATAAAACAAATGCTAAAACTCACCCAGATAGACTTTAGAATCTCCGGGACCATTGATAATCAAATGAAACTAATTCGACCATCAGATTGATGGAAATCAACACAAAAGGGCCACAATCCCCTTGATATGGCCCGCCCGAGTTTTTTATTTTCCTCATCTTGGGTCAAATGTCAATTCATGAACTGTGATGACCGTTGGACGGGATAGATTTCCCATGAACACCTCTGTGAGCCCCACACCTAGGTGCGCGTGTACGCAAGATGTGCACAGCTGCAATGCACCAGATCGATTATCCTGGTCAAAACGGATTGACCCGAGCTTGAAGGAGAAACTCTCCTTCTTTCTTTCTTATTTTCCCACTAGCAAACAGACGGTGTTCGTCCTTTGAGATATGCCCCACCATCCATGATCCATTTCCATGATCCAAATCGTCCATCGTGTGCGTCCCTCAGTTTTGACCAAACCCTGGGTGTTTTCACTCATCGCGTCACACATGTGTGTGCACTAACACAGGCACAAGCAAAGGCCTGAGTGTAGCTATTTTTAAAAATAGAAGTTCCACATTCTCTCTTGGCTGACAATCCGTGTACTGACATCCTCAAATTCTAACCATACAACTAGGTGCGATCTCAGCCCTTCGAAGTAGGGCTTCTCCAGTAAGGAAGAGGCGCGTGCAGAGGGAATCTTTCCGCTTTTGACGCTGGCACCGTCTCGACCGTCCGACACCTTCTAGAAACCTCCCACGAACGAATCCGGGACGTTGGCATTAAGGCTACCAGAAATCTCGTAGCAAGCCGAGAAGTTGACGAAAAATCAAAACGACACAAGTTGCCTCCATTACGGTTAACACAAGCTAATCCACCGCTCTCCTTTCACCATAAAGTGGACCCCACACGCCTTCTGAGGGATATCCAAGCCATCCATATGCCTCAGATCATGAGATCAGCCACCCAATGAGAACTTTCCATAAACGACCACAGTTTCTTCTCCAACCGACGAAAAAAAAAACCCATCACCTTAAATGGACCCCATCTTCAGATCTAAGTCGTCCATCGGGTGGCTCATAGCCTCAAACGTTCATCCATATAGGAGGATCTCGGCCATGCAAATGATTTTTAAAGAGATCATCAACCGTCTCTCTTTATTAACTAAAATTAGTGAGTGCGGCCGTAACTAATCGGTTGATTTGGAATCAATCATTTTAGGCTTTTCAGAAGGACTATAAAAGGCCGCCCTTTTAGGGCAACCCTTGTCGAAAATGGAAAGGAAATAAGAAAGAGAGAAAAGCGTCGTCTGGTGCCCATCAGGATGAGTCGACTTGGTTCGAGTCGCTGTGAGTTCGGGACAAATCCGGGAGTCTCTGAGAATCCCAAGCATGAAAGAAAGGAGAAGAAGCAAAGGAAGTAGAAGGATGAAGAAAGAGGAGAGAATCGATACACCACGTCGTTTCGATTCGTCTGAGTTGGGAGTTCAAGCCATCTAAGCCGACATGGGGCTGCGGTCTAGTGTTGGGATTGCTGGACACTCCAGTATAGAGAAGAACTGAAGAATGTGAGAAGGTAGAGAAGAAAGTAAGGGAGAAGAAGCAAGGGAGCGTGCGCTGGTCCAGACTCAAATTGTTGCTGAGTTAATTCGACTCGATGAGATCTAGTCAGGTTCGTGATGCGATGCTCGTGCCATGTTGGCTCGACTTAGCTCGACTAGAACTGAGTCAGGCTGCCTCGACTCAGTTCGAGCCATAAGTCAGGCGCTGCTGGTCGTGAAAGAAGAAGAAAGAAGAGTGCAAGAAGAGAATGGAGAGAGGAAGAACGTGTGTTGCCGCCACAGCTCAAAACAAGCTGAGTCTAGACCGAGTCAGGTCGGGTTGGTGACCTCCACTAGACGTGCTCTAGCTGGGAACAAGAAGGAAAGGAAGAGAAAGGAAGGATGAAGGAGAAGTAATGAAGAGAGGACAAAAGTTGAGTCAGGTTGGACTGTTACTGAGTCAGGCTACCTTGACTCGGTTCAGTCTCGATCCGAGTTTGGGCTGAGTCTGGGCCACGTCCAAACCTATCTAAGCTAAAAATGGAAAGAGAGAGAGAGAGAGAGAGAGAGAGAGAGAGAGAGAGAGAGAGAGAGAGAGAGAGAGAGAAGAGTGAAGAAGAATGGATTTCTAGTTTACTGAGTCGACTCACTGAGTCAAACCGCTGGCCCGCAGCAAGCCAGGTCGAGTCATCGATTCATTGAGTCGTCGATTCATTGAGTCGTCTCGCTAAATTGGACTTGTTTCGACTAAGTTTAATTCCATCACAGTTAGTTGACCCTAATAAGGTAGTGTGATGAGATTTGGTAGAGAGGCGAGTTCGCATCAATTCGAATCATATGAGTTGATTCGAATTGAGTCGAGTCGCATCATGATTCATATAAATTGATTTTAGAATTTTATCTTAAAATTCAATACAATGGATATTTAATTATGCTAATCTTGCATTAGAATTTGAATCACCTCCTCTTAATCATAGATTCATACTTAAATCCTACACTATTTAACCTTTAGGAATAATCTTAGGGATTGGTCTTGCGATCTAAATGACCAAACGGTTTAAAGTGCGGTTGGAATTGGATTCATGGACGTGTGCAAACAATTCCAACAACATAGGAAGCCAATTCAACTCTTGTAAGGTGAGGATTACCTTCAATCTTTTCTACATCATGATAATTATCTTAATTCATTTTCATGGCATACGGACTTTACCGGGTGATTGATACAAGACGCAGAGTTTTCTTGGGTCACTACGGGTTGTACCGTAGAGTATTTTACCTGGTGATCCTAAGTTTTCATTGCGCGCATTCGACTATCATGGGTTGTCCTTTTCGCATGGGCTTTTCTGGGTGTCTAGTTCTCCTTGGACGTACATAGAGTACTCTTCTAAGAAGTTAGGCCACATTGGGTGTCCTCGTTGCATGTAGGTCTGTGAGCATGTGCATGCATTCATGCATTTAAACAAGATTATCTTTGTGGAATTTATCTGATGAATGCGTCTGATGAACCTTATCTGATTTCTATGATAATCATTGTGAAATATTTGTTATACACTGTTCCTGATAACTATGTTTAATTATCTTGATGATACGATAAATCTTGGGGGTTATACCTCACTGGGATAGCTATGACGCTATCAAACCGTATTCAGTGTGCAGGATATGTAGATGATGTATGAATTGACTCTGATGCATCGCGTGGAGAGATCGATGGCTATACGGCTCTAATTTCTAGTTTATTTTTATTATTTGATTATTCAATCTTAATTATGAGACATTGGTTTGTATAAGTTTTTGGGTAACCACTTGAGTATTTGGATATGTGTATTTGGACTACCTCTTATACTTAACTTGTTTATATTCTGCTAGTTTATTAACTCTGATAAAGAAAAAAAATGTACGTGAAATTTGGGGATCTTCAAAGGTTAACACTCGGGTTTTCGAAAAACGAGTAGTGTATTCAGGTTTTAGGAACCGAGGTGTTACAGTTGTCCAATATGAATAGTTGGAGCCATCAAAGGGAGGTGGCCTGGATATGGATAAGCTTTCGAAATTTGACATCTTATAGCTCTGGATCTAACTCTAGTAGGTGAATCCAATCAAAAGTAACCTCGCTCTGATACCAATTGTAAGTTGAGCTATCGATGTCTTGGGGGTGGGGGGGGGGGGGGGGGGGGGGAGAAACAACAATTAATACTGAAATATTGATTTCAATTGAGTCATAAGACAACCTTCACCTAATCTTGTAGGTAGGATAACCTTATTTCACGACTTCCTTAATTTATGTATTTTAAGATAATAAATACAAGGAAAAGATTCTCAATCACTATAAGACAAACAGAGTTATACTGGTTCAGTGCTAACATACACAATACTTCAGTGCCAAAATTATTTCTCCATGTAATTTTGGCTTTCCACTATAATAAGGGTTTTCACAGGCTTACCCTAACAACCTCTTACAGTTTATGAACTTCACAGGCTATCAAAACTAACCTCAAGTGATTTTAACGGGCTTATCACTTTTCAACCCGATGAGATTTTTTCAGAAAATCTCAATCAACCCAAAGTAAAAGTAATTTTCCAGATAAAACGTATATTCTTGAAGACATGAGTCGAAACGAAGATATCGACGAATCCTTTGAAGATGAAGCTTCAGTAGATGCATTGATCATTTCTTTTTTTAGATGAAGATAAACCAATGTATGCACAACCAAGAAGGATCTAGGGATAGATAATTTTTCAAATATAAAAACCCTTAAAGCTGCGGATTTAATCCTTTATTCTCAAGTTAAGTATATGCCACTCTCTATTTGAATTTAACAAGGCTTGAGAAGAGAATTGAATAAGCTAAAAATAATATATGAAAGACAATGCAAATAGCTTGAAAAAGAAGAAAATTTCTCACTTTTGTTTCCTTTATTTTTCTCTCTTTTTTCTTGTTTTAAAATCATGAGAAATGAGCTCTATTTATCGCAAAAAGGTTGGAGATTTGGTCAGCATAAGAATCCCTTCGGCTGGCCGAATTTTCATGATTCTGTTTCAACAGCTAGCAGATTTCGCGGTATCTAATTTGAATCAATCTTAGGCTGGCACGATACAGAACTCGGTTGGCCTGAGATTCCTTTGGCTGGCCGGATACAGGGTTCCACTGGCATAAGATTCATGCATTACTGGAAACTTGACCTACGTCGCTCTCGGGCTGACCTAAGATGGTTCAGCAGGTCGAAGATAGGGTTGGGCTGGGCGAAGACCTGAATTTTAATGCATAAATACAGTAAGTTACAACTTAGAAAACCACTAAGATGTACTTTAACCTATGGTCTTTCCTAAGGTTCTTTACTTGTAGGTTGGCACACAATTGATTATTCTCTTGAAATTCTTCCGAGCCTTCTAATCTTGAGATGTTAAGCTGTGCACTAGTCATGAAATGTTGAGGTGAGTTGAAGTTCCATACACTATATATTTGTCTACAAAATTTGAAAATCTACTTATGTGCTTCAAAGATTATCACTTACAACATGAGATCGGCTTCCGGCTACTCGTTTGTGCTAGCGGGTGGAGTGATTAATTGGATGTCAAAGTTTCAGTCTGTGATGACTCTTTTTACAACCAAAGCAGAGTATATGGCCGTGACGGAAGCATTCAAAGAAGTTGTTTGGCTGAGATGGATAATAAATTAACTTGGACTTCAGTGGGAAGCTGTGTCAGTAAATTGTGACAACAAAAGTACGATTAATTTAACAAAGAACTCGGTTTACCATTCTTGTAATAAACATATTGATGTTCGTCATCATTTTATCCGACATGTGCTTGAGGAAGGTGGAGTGACTCTTAAAAAGATCCACACAAGCATGAATCCGACGGACATGCTTGCAAAAGTGATTTTTATAGAGAAGTTCAAGTTTTGTGCAACTTCTCTGAGATTGACGAAGGTGGAGTGTGTACGAGAAGTGACGACGACGACGGATTTATGGTGGAGGCAACTAGAGATGGAGCTTAGAGCCTTGGTTTGTGATAATCGAAGACATGGTGGAGATTGCTGTTAGATGTCTTCAATCTATCTGTAACTAAGTTTGTTGGTGGCATCGACAGACCACTCGATCTCATTGAGAAGTTGCTAATCTCATCGACAGTCCACTCAATCTTATCGCTAATTAAACTTCTATTTTTTGACAATTTTTAGGTCCAAATCGATCTGATCGAAGATGACTTTGATCTCATCGATGGGTCATCGATGACACTTAATCTAATCAAAACCCCCCATCAACTGACTTAGGGCTTTTGTAAGCAAATGAAGATCAAAGTTAGGGTTTTTTGTATGGTTTCAGGGGTTTATTCTTGGATCGGTAAGTTCTTTCAACTCTTGTAACATTATTTATCATAGTTGATTCACCGTCGCTTTATGCCGTGATTTTTTTTCCCGTAAAACCTTATGTTCTTTGTGTACTTGGTCTATTTGATCTCTTATTGTTTGATTCTAACTCCAAGTTGCTTCCGTGCGTCCTCCCAACAATTTTTTAACATCCTATATTTTATGATAGGATAGTTTTGCTATATGGGTTGGATGTCAAACACACATAAGTAGCCTACACATGTAGCTAATTTCATGCAATTCTCATCTATGCAGCTGGCCTCCTAATTTTGTACCCTAAGAAAGAACTGTAGGAATCCATTTTCACTCACCAGACCAGCCACAACAGCGGCAGGATGATTGCTTATACACTTACATGCACTGAATCACAATTTAAAAGCACTTCCACCTTTGCATTTTTCATAAGCGGGAGAGAAGAAAGGTATAAGAGTCAGATGAGTGTGTGGTCTGAATAGACTGGAATCCTCCCAAGGCTTTTGGGGCCACCATATTGTATATGTGAAATCCATTTAGTCTATCAGGTGTGCTCCTTGATGCCTAAAATCAGCAACATCTACAACTCAGGTGGGCCTCATCACAGGGAACAGCTGAAATGAAATGAGAGCCAAGTGTATTTCAACAAACCGTTCATCAGGTTTGAATCATGAGGTTGAAGGAAATACAAAAAATAAAAAATCAGCCTGATCCAAAACTTAGTGGGCTAAAACGTGTAGTTTTAAGAGATATTTTACGTTGTTGCCGTTGGTTTGGCCCACAATAGATTTGTTATGGGGCTGATTTTTTGTTTATACGGTTATTTGAACGGTTATCACATCATGGATGGATTTCACCCATGCAAGGTAGTGGACCAAAGAGCTTGATGTTTTACGCCAGCATAAAGTAGATGGCGTATAGGATTCTAGTCTGTTATCAAATAACTGCCTGCCATAATGAAGATTGGTCCACACTGCAGGCAGCACTATGTGAGCCCCACTATGATATATGTGTTTTATCTATGCCATATCCAAGTCCATAAATGGGATAGATCCAAAGATCAAGTGGACCTCAACACTTGCCGCTGCTTCCTATAGTGTGGTCCACTTGAGCTTTAGATCTGCCTCATTTTGGTCCATGCCTTAAAATGATATGAAAAATAAAATAAATGAACGGACAATCTGAAGCTCAAGTATCGAAAGCTCAAGTGGGCCATGTCACTTGTTCCTATGGTGTGGTCCACTTGAGCTTTAGATCTGCCTCATTTTTGGGTCCATGTCTTAAAATGATATGAAAAAATAAAATAAATGAACAGATAATTTGAAACTCAAGTGGATCATAAATAGAGTAGATCCAAAGCTCAAGTGGATCATACCACTTGCTGCTGCTTCCTATGGTGTAGTCCACTTGAGCTTTAGATATACCTCATTTTTTAGTTCATGTCTTACAATGATATGAAAAAATAAAATAAATGAACAGATAGTTTGAAGCTCAAGTGGACCATAATTAAATAGAGTAGATCCAAAGCTCAAGTGTACCACACCACTTGCCGCTGTTTGGTGTGGTTTACTTGAAGTTTAGATTTGCCTCATTTATGAAAAAATAAAATAAATGAACGGACAGTCTGAATATAACAGATACATCATAGTGAGAGAGACGAATTAGTGTGTAAAATCAAAGGTTAACATGTGGCAGCCTTCCCAATGGATAGCCAGGATCCAAGAAAGTTTTCATGTTACTGCTCTCCACGGAACTTCTACTAAATTCCTGGTGCCTCAGGCAACAAACGATCTGTGAAGTTTGATTTTGCGGCGACTACGTGGATGGCGAGACACCGAAAATCAATGCGATCAGAAATTATGGACCATCCACAAAATTTTATTTATAAAAGGACATTTTGATAAGAACAGATCAAAAGTCCTTGTTCAATGGCTAAAAGTCGCGACAGCGAGATGCTTGGAGTTGTCCAATCACTGCTGTTTATATTCTCAAGTCTATCCGCTCGGGGACGCGGATTGCGTCCTACCCCGCCCGTCTCTAGCCCCGGACCGGCGGGCCAACCGAGATGTATCTTTACATCTAAGCTGTCCATCTTTCTTTGTATCATTTCAAGACATAAACTAAAAAATAGGCAGAACCACCGATCAAATGAACCACACCTTGACTCTTGCATTTAATGCAACTCGCATTTAATGCTTTGTTCATTTATTGCAACTAAGATTATCATTTGGAGTGGCCACTTGAGCGTTGGATCTGCCTCATTGTGTTCATGCCTTAAAATGATACCAGAAAAAAGATTAACGGCTTGGATGTACAGATACATCATGGTGGGCCCGCTCACAGAACTGCCCGTTCGAGGCTAGAGATCAGCAGGGGCAGGACGCAATCCGCGTCCCCGCTCGGTGGGCGACGGTCCCCACTACCTTGGAAGTAGATTGCCTTCAGCAGCAGTCTCCACGGATATCCTTTGAGCACGAAGTGGCCCGGCGTTGTGGCCCATACTGATGTTTGTTTTTATTATCCACATGGTCTGTTTATCTTGTCAACTCATTTAAGATATGAGCCAAAATATGAGGCGGATCTAAGGGTTTGTGTGGATGATGCTGTAATTGTTTTTAGTTGTAAACACATTATACATACTTAAAAGAGTTTAAGGCCTTATCGTTTTATCGGTTTCATGTTATTCGTTAGCTTTTAAGTGGTAATATATTTTGTAACACACGACGAATCAGAGCGGCGTCCTGGGTCGTCCACTAGCGGACTGTCATAGAACCACATTAGACAGTTGCATTGTGTGCATGTGCGGGGCCCACCATCGATAGAATAGGATAAATAAATTCTCTAACACAAACGGGCCTGAACATGTTTGGTCGGGCATGGGCCGAAGCGTCGATCTGCCCAGTAATACGTTATGATAGACTGTAATGACCGTGCAACGCCCATAAAGGGTTCGATAAGTCCGAAACTATGGGAAGCTATGAACCTCACTGGGCTTGAGGTTCATCGCGAACGGTAGACTCAAACAACGCCTTAAACTGGACAATTTAGACCGTCAAGTCGGCACTTGCAAGGCGCGACTCTCCAAGTCTAAAACTAGAAAAATCTGAAATTTATATAATTGGCCTTGCCGCTGAAGACAGTAAATTGTGACTCTCCGACTGTTAGATATTTCCTTGCCCCTATCCGCCAAGTTAGACCCCTGATCGAATGACGGTGACCATCGATCGCAAAACGGGCCCCTGTGATCAATTTCGTCATCCATTTGCTACTAAATTTGGGACAGCCCTCATCAGACTGCGGGACACCTATTCCATGGCACAGATAGGCCAGGGGACCACTGGGGTAGCCCCAAGGACCAGATAGGTACCCCATAAGGTCACATGCATTAGGACTAGCCACCTTAGGGCTATTTAGGTTAATCTAAAGACTATATAAACTCCAAAACCTCTCTCCCTCACTCCCATATGATTTTTTTCAGTAAAGGGGGGAGAGAGAGGAGAGAGAGGAGGGAGTAGAGAGAGAGAGAGAGAGAGTAGAGGGAGAAGAAACTCCAAGGAGTTGGGAATTGAGGAAATTCCCTCTCCTTTCACAACCCCACATCGGACAGCGCGACTCTGCCACCATAGAATTGGTTGCCAGAGATCGAAAGATACCCACCCTATCATCTCCTAAATTATAGTGCATTGAGCCACATGCATGTGTCCTAACATGCAGATTCATTGACACAGGGCTCCAACGTATCAATTCACGAGTCCGACACCCTAAGGACGACTTCACAAGCCCTCATCAACCCCTAGGTGCGGACCATTGACTTTAGGTGGCTGTTTATCAAATATGAGCAGAAATAGAAATTAGTTATTATAGGTGTAGAATTCACTTTGCATGTCAGTTACATGTAGGTTAATGGTAAATTTGGAGTGTCGTCTCGGTTAATTCCTGATTAGGGGAGAACCTTGGGCTCTTAACCACCTTAATCTTTGCTTTGCCTGATTTCCTATTTATTATAGAAAGAATAAGAGTATGACACATCCCCGATTTCTGAAATAAATAGGGAAAATTTTGCTACATGTCCCCCTATACTCGTGGCTAATCTGATTTCCTCTTACTATGAAAATCAAGCATGACATATGCCCAATTTCTGAAACAAATAGTGAAATTTCCTAGCACATATCCCCTATACAATTGACGAACTACCAATTTCAATTTATACATGTTTAAATTCTTTGTAATTGGACTTGTTTGCATGCTTATTTAGAATTTCCATGTATTTAAGATCCATGAGGAATTATGATGACAATGACTATAATTTATTGCTATGCATGCCTAAATCCTTCACAACTATAAGTAGACTGACATCTACTTTGATATGATTCATTTATACACTGCCCCGTTTACTAGATTGGCCAGCAATTTCAGAACCCGCATGGGTAGCCCCTCCGGTAGGGCCGCCCAAGGACTAATTTAACCCAGTTAATTGAAATACGGATAGTCGGCAGTAGTTGGACTACGCGGGATGCTTGCTCCAAATGCCGTACTTTTTTGAATTCGTTTAAAGGGGGCAAATTGGCTCATAGCTGGCTGACCATGTTTGTTAACTTATATGTATATGCCTGCTTGAACCTGAGACACCTTGTGTCCATTTATGCCCAATGATAACCAGCTTGTTGCGGCCCATAAGTCTTGGGAATCGAGCATGGTGGAATGGGACACTATGCCCATGCTCTCGGCCTACGCTAGGGCGACGAGCCTCCCCGTAGTGACCACGAGCAGAACTCTCCTTTACAATTGTCCCTCGTATGTTTTAAATTGGGAGTGACGAACCAATCGGGGTAAGGATTGCGAGAGCAAGACCGCCATGGCTGCGCGTGTAAGACCCGTATCCTGAACCGTACCGTCGCGTAGGCTTCCGCGGTCTTCCCGTCGAATTCCGGCAACCTTCGACCCTTAACTGGTATTTACGCGCGACCTTGATTCACACGCCGTCAACTACGAGTCGACTCAACCCCAAGACTTGTACCTTAGCGACCGCGCCGTCACCGCGATTCCGATGCGTGTCCGCGTGCCGAGGCGATACCTAGGCCAGAAGATGTGGGCCCGCGTTCAGTTAGAGGAAAACACCGCGCGTTGTAAATCCAGAAAGATTTCAAATCATGTCCCATCAATCCCATCAATCACTCACATATCACTCACCCATCCCCAAGTACAACCCCCATCCCTAAAGTCAACTTTTCCATCACCTCACCCATCTCTCTCTCCCCATCACTCCACTCACATCACCTCTCTCTCTCATTCTCTCCCAAAGCTCCATGAGAGCAACCCACGTCCATGGCTCTCCATGGGAGGAGCTTGTGTAGCCACTCTCTACCATCCAATCCAATCTCTCAAAGCCGATCTTAGCCGTTGAATCTCAACCATTGGAGCCTTAAAATGCGTTGATGGAAGAAGAAATCAAAGAAGATCAAAGGTGGGTGCTCTCTCTCTCTCTCTCTCTCTCTCCCTCTTGATGTGTGGCCCACCTGATGGCACATGTATGTTATCCATGCCATCCACCGATTGGGCTCACCCGGCAGTCCGTTTGGACACACTCGATTGAAAGGAAAACATAAATATCAGCCTGTTTCAAATTCTGGTGGGTCACGCTATGTGGACCCACCTCATATCAGTGGGTTGACGTCAGTAAATTCTGGTGGGGCCCACCTTGTATGCACGTGTTTTATATCCCTGACCTGGGAGGCGGGGGCCACTGGACGATGCATATCCCTTCAGTCCATTCGGTCATGGACCCCACCTGATGTGTGATGTCCACACACGTGGGTCCCACATGATGCATGTGAAATATCCACACCGTCCAATCTCTGGACGTGTGGACCCCCCTGTGATTAACAAGCCGGGGGACCCACCTGGTGTATCTATTATATAACCACCCCGTACACACCGTCTGTAGAGCCCACCTGATACACGTGTTGTATGCGTTTTTCCACGCCGTCCATCCGTTTCTTGCTTGTGGACCCCTTGCAATGTATGTGTTTTTACACCATGCCGTCCATCTGTCCACTGACGTGGGACACCACCTGGATGTATGTATTTTATTCACACTGTCCATTACATGGACGTGGGGCTGCCTTAATGCATGTGGCGTATATCCATGCCGTCCATATGTCTCCATAGTGGGCCAGTGGCCGCTGTCAGTAGCTGCTGCACGTGCAGCAGCAGCAGGGGTCACCATCATGTATGAATTCCCCCATGCCATCCTACCATCCATCCATTTGGCAGTTGTGGGCCCACCCCACACGTGCTGCACGTGTGAGGGGGTGGGGCCCACCTTGTTTATATGTGTTATGTCCAAGCCGGCCAGACGTCTGGATGTGGTCTTGGACCACCGTGATGTATGTATATTATATTCAAACCGTTCATCTATGAGGACCCACCCCTTGCTGCTGCTGTACCGCGACAACAAGTTCTGTGGGCCACCTATCTAAACCGTCCAGCAGTGGGTCCCACTGCAGGGACATCAACAAGTTTGTAGGCCCACCTTGATGTGTATTTGTGGCCATGGTTGAGGCCCACCTTGATGTGTATTTGTGGCCGTTGTTGAGGCCCACCTTGATGTGTATTGGTGGCCGTGGTTGAGGCCCACCTTGATGTGTATTTGTGGCCGTTGTTGAGGCCCACCTTGATGTGTATTTGTGGCCGTGGTGAGGCCCACCTTGATGTGTATTTGTGGCCCGTGTTGAGGCTCACCTTGATATGAATGTAAGGCCCATGTCCTAAGGCCCATTTGGGTGTAACCTACGGCCCGTGGGGGTAAGACCCACTGTGATGCGTATAGGGCCCATTAGGCGGCCCAATGATGTAACCCACTTGAGGTGTATGAGGCCCATGTGTAGGGCTCACCTATTGAGGATTTGAAGCCCATGGACGAGGCCCATTATGATGTATTCAAGGCCCATGGGTGAAGCCCATTGTGATGTATTCGAGGCCCATGGGACGTGGCCCATGCGATATGGCCGGCTCGATATATATGAGGCTCATTGGTGCGGCCCGTGGATGCGATCCATTTGATGTATTTGACGGCCCATGGGTTGAGACCCAATGTGATGTATATAAGGGCACGGGTGAGGCCCAATGAGACGTATGTGGGGCCTTTGTGTGGGACTGAACGTGTTGTATATGAGGGTCCATTGCGATGTGTGATTACTCCATGAGGTAGGTAATGATTATTGTGGGTTATGTTTAGGAGCGATATTGGTTTAATGTCCACATTGTGACCTTCCATTAGGCCTTGTTAGGCCCATTCTTGCCGGTTCCGATTAACGTGACCGGACTTACCGATTCTGATTATCGATCGATTCCGATTAATGTGACCAACTTACCGATCCTGATTATCGATCGATTCTGATTAGCGTGACCGATTACCGACTCCGATTGCGTGACCGACACCAATCCTGATTATCGATCGATTCTGATTACGTGACCGATTACCGACTCCGATTGCCGTGACCGATTTGCCGATTCTGATTATCGATCGATTCTGAATGCCTTGACCGATTGCCGATTTCGATTGACGTGACCGATTTACCGATTCCGACTATCCATCGGTGCGATTGTCGTGACCGATTTGCTGATTCTGATTACCTTGACCGATTACCGATTGTGACTAACGTGGACGATTTACCGATTCCGACTATCGATCGGTGCGATTGTCATGACCGATTTGCTGATTCTGATTACCTTGACCGAGTACCGATTGTGATTAACATGAGCGATTTACCGATTCCGACTATCGATCGGTGCAATTGTCGTGACTGATTTGCTGATTTTGATTACCTGACCGATTACGATTGTGATTAACGTGACCGATTTGCCGATTCCGACTATCGATCGTTGCGATTGTCGTGACCGATTGTTATGCTGATTCTGATTGTTGAGGCTAAGTATCAAGGCCGATTCTGATCGTCGAAGACCGAGCATCAAGGTCGATTCCGATTGTCGAGGCCGAGTATCGAGGCCGATTATTGATGTCGACGCCGATTGTCGATTCATGACTCCGATTGTCGAGGCCGATTGAGACTGATTCTAATTCTGATTATCGAGGCCGACTCCGATTTGTCGAGGCCGATTGTATAGGCTGATTCCGATTGTCGAAGCCAAGCATCGAGGCTGAATCCGATATCGAGGCCGCGTATGGAGGGCGAGGCGATTGTTGAGACCTATATGATGTATATGCGACCCGTAGTTAAGGCCCACTGTGATGTATTCGTGGCCTATGGGCAAGGCCCATTGTGATATGTATTAGGCCCATGATGCATGGCCCATTTGATGTATTCGAGACCCATGTGTAGGGTCCACCTGTCATGTATTAAAGCCATGAGCAGGGCCCACCCGTTGTGTATATATGGCCCTTAAGTAAGGCCCATTGTGTTGTATATTAGGCCTTTGCGGTGAGGCCGTAGGCCCATTATATGTTTGACTCTATGTGGCCATTCCTTGGGGGCAATGTTGGTTAAATGTCCACAGTGTCGAGGCCAATGGTTGATGCCGATCATTGATACCGATTATGAGTATGTGACAGCATAGCATCGTAATACATGCCCATACGCATCATCTGCATGTTGTTATGAGATGTGATTGACCATTGTATATGCCATAGGGCAGGTGTTCATAGGGCTCCCTGATAGGCGGAGTTGCCCCATATGAGAGCATGGCATGCACAAGATTGATGCATGACTGGATTGTTTGATCATGCTCTTGCATTGTGTTAGATTAATGTACTGTACGCCTAGCGACATCAGGGTCGTAGCCTCCACAGGTGGTATTTCGTGGATGGCCAGATGGGACACCAAAATCTATTCTACATGGGGGGTTATAGATATCCCTGGGTGAAAGTCCCTAAACCCTCTTGGTTCAGAGGTTGCTCCAACGCCTAGACCGAGTGGATGCATGAGCGCATGAGGGTCATATACCATTAGGCCGCGTCTCCCACTGTGTCGTGGTCGGTTGGAAGGGGGTACGGCCTTACCTGCCTGAGAGGAGGGGGCAATGCTAGGCTGAGTCTGACCAGCTCGAGGAATGAGTTCGCTATCGACGAGCCGGGGCCGATATTGGCAGGCGGATGTGAGGTCTCTTCCACTCACTTGTTGGCGCGATGGCGGCAGGGGGCAATCTGGTTTGGAGTGTAATAGACCCCGGTGATTTCCCAGAGAGGAACCATACTTATATGTGGACTTATGAGTAGGAGTTGCATGCTCATTCATTCATTCATTCACTATCCACTCGGGCTGGTGGTGCGCAACTAATTGTTGTGTACCTTCGTTATGGCAAGGATTTCGGTTTGGGCGCACGACTAAATGAGATCGGGGTTTACCACGTTGAGTCTGACTATCCAAATTTAGGTATGGGACTGGTTTGGATAGAAGTCCCTTGTGGTGGACCCCTAGCCTGCGATACTACGTACTATCATCCCGACTTCACCCTCTAGCATGGTATTCCATTCGCACCGCATATTGCATTACATCCGTGGCATATGACATTTTGGGTTACTGTGTTGTCTGTATTTATATGGTTTAGATACGGCATCTGATATTTGACTCTTTATGACTCCTCATTTGTATAGTTGAACTACATCGCGTATTCTGATATTGCTTGACTCATGGACTTGTCAGTATTTTCGCCTTACTCTGATAACATATGATTCATGACCTTGCGCCCATTTCGACATTGTATGATTATGATATTGCGTTGAATACTTGGCACTTACCTTGTGCACACACTTACACCACCCTCTAAGATTTCTATAAGCTTATGCACGATAGATGCGTGCAGGTGACGTTAGGTTGCAAGTAGCGCTGAGCTTGGAGCATGCAGCGGACCTCCGGAGCTTTAATTTTCGATATATGTATTTTTCTTTTCAGCATTGTATTCAAATGATTATATTAGTGGATATGTGAGATGATGTTGCCTTTATGATTTGGGTGATACTTGTGGTTATGCTTATTACGAGATAAATGTACAAAAAAAAATCCTCGTAGGATCCTAGAATCGGAACCTAGCGTATGGACGCTAGGAGCCGAGAATGGGGTACTACGGAGGCTGTCGGCACCGGATTCGGCGATCGGGAATTTTGTGAGCCCGGTTTCCGAGTTCGGGCGTGACAGCGCTGGCCGCACGATCAGGGTAGGGCATTGATCTGTTAGGGTGTCCCAATTTCTCCAAATTGCTGGATGAATGAATGTAACGAATCAACACGACCAACATGCTCACCATCACATCGCATTAGTTAGGATGGTAACTCGGCAGTCAAGGTCACATTGAGGGAGTGTTTGGCATTGCAAACGTTAGACGGTGTCGCTCGAGGGAGTGTTAGATGTGAAAGCATGCATCATATCATGGAACCACACATATGCATTAATAAGAGTAATTAGGATTTTGTGAGTGATTGCTTTTCACTAACTTCAACTATGAAATTGATAATATGTGTAACTTATGGTTAATGGTACCCACTGGGTTGATCACTCACTCCTACTCTGGGACGGTGTTTTAAAACACCGACAAGAACTTGTCTTAGATGCAGGGATTATGGAGTTCGATGCGCTTGATGGAGCAAGCGTGGACGAGGAGGAAGAGTGATCGTACTTCCAGATTTTCAGCGGGTCCCCGTAGACCGCCTTAGGATTAACGATGGGCCCCAGGGCAGGGTTTTATATTTTTAGATTATGTGTATTTTTGTGGGACATGACCCCTTGCATTCATTTACATTATCTTTTTGCTGGATCTGCTTATTCCATGATAGTTGCACATGTGTTTATTGTTTTATACTTGATTTATGCTGCATGGTCCACTTAATTTTCTCCCTTTCTTATGAAACAAACCAATTATGTGTCTTTTTGTGGGACATGGCCCCTTATGTTCATTTACATTATCTTTTTGCTGGATTTGCTTATTCTATAATAGTTGCACATGTATTTATTGTTTTAGACTTGATTTATGCTGCATGGTCTACTTAATTTTCTCCCTTGCTTATGAAATAAACCAATTATGCATATTTCGAAACCCAGCAGGGAATAAGTGGCACCCAGGAATTTGGGAACCGAGTACCTACTCGGCCCCCAAAATTCGGGGCGTTACATGTCTACCTGTAAAGTGTTTATAATGAAATACTCTTACCAGGGTGGTAGACTCCTTGGAGTTTCAACACTGGGTCAAGGGTTCGAGTACCCACCGTGGTGAAATCCCACGGTGTGTGTGTGTGCGTGTGGCGTGAGTGTGTGGGGGTGTGTGTGCGTGTGTAAAAAAAATAAAAAATGAATAAAGTAAGTACTCGTAGTATAGAGCTTTGGTAGAGATTGGGTGGTGAAACTTTCCAAAATCTGCAAATCACGTGGGAAAGACTTGATTTTTTTAGAGCTCTAAGAGAACATTAAAGCATGCACATGCTAAATAGATTGAATGTCTTCCACTCATCACAATGGGCCCCAATAGCAATCTAGAAGTCTTTAATGGTGGACGTCCCATCCTTCTCTCATGTGGTCCATTTATAATGGACGAGTTGTTTTCTTAATGTAACGGAAGACCATTAAGGGAAGAACATGATGTATAAATTGAATGTACCATATATATTGTGATTGGCCCCACGTATCATGAGGTATATTAACCATTGTGTTCTAACATGTATAATACCTTTTGTAGCTAAAGACTTTACTATAACCTGTTTACAAGTGCCTTTATAGGAAAATATATGTATCCAAACAGCCCCTGTAATCAAATATCTATAACTCCTTTATAACTTAAAATTTTTTACCGGCATCCAAACAATCCTAGCCTAAAGCTCAGGTAAACCCCACAACAAGAAATAGTGGGGATAATGATACTATGTAGGGTGTACATCGAGCCGAACCGAGTCGAGCTGGCCTCAGCTCGACTCGGCTCGATCACTATTTGACCCCAACTTGAACTTGGCTCAGCTCGGTCCTCGACCTGACTGGCCAGATCGGCTCGGTTCGGTCAGCAACTTGGGCCAGTTCGAGCTGAGTTTGCCTATGCAGCATCAAATCTCACTGTATGTAAAACAACAACAGTGGTTTTATAGGTATTTTATCAAACACCTTCTAAGCAACATAAAAATCAAGAAAAAAAGGGTATTTGTTTCATATACATACTTTCCTTCCACCAGCCACACTTCGTTGAGTCATTTCATCAAACACTTGGTGAGCAACATCAATATCAAAGAAACCGAGTCATCGAACTGGTTCGATCCGAGTTTGATTCGACTTGGGTTCGATCCGAGTAGAGTCGAGCTGGGGCCTGCTCGAACTCGGCTTCGAACCAAGTCGAACCGAGCTTTTTTGAGTCGAGTCGAGCAAGCTAACCGAGCTAGCTCGGTTCGTGTACACCCCTAATGCTACGGTTTGCCATCCAATTTATTTACCATCCAATTTATTTATAAGGTTGTGTGTAACTAAATGGATGGAGAGAAAATACAAATATGAGCTTGATCTGAAACTTCCATGGCCCTCCAGGTTTTTTCAAGGGCAAGTCTTCGATCCCTCCTGTTTAATGCGGTGTTGGCCACTTAAGATTTGGATCTGCTTTATTTTCGACTGGTATCTTAAAATAAACTTATGAAAGAATGGATGAAAACACAAACATTACAGTGGGCTACGCTGTGCTTGAACTTAAAAAGTTTTCAATGGTAGATGTTTAATTTCCATTGTTTCGTAGGCATGGTTCACTTGAGTTTTAAAATTACTTCAATTTTAGGCTTACGCCTTTAATTGGGACATTAGGCTAATAGAGTACACCATTGAGCACCCAATTGGTGTGGAGAGAATATCCATTTCTTAAAGCCTTTGCAGGAATTTCCTGGGCTGGAAACCTAGGTGGGCCACCGTAATGTTTTTGAAAAATCCACCCTAGCCATCCGTTTTGTGAGCTCTTTCAGGACATGAGATCAAAAGTGAGCTGGATCCAAGACTCAAGTAGGCCGCACCAAAGGAAATGGGTAGAAAAATTTCTACCGTTGAAATGTACCCGGGTTCACATGCCATCCGTACCATTCATAACATCATTCCTACTTGGATGAACTGGAAACATAAATATTATCCTAATTCAAAACTTATGTGGCACCACGAATATTTCAACTTGGGACATTCAATCTGAAAGTGCCCTGGTTTGTCAAGTTACGTGTATGTTGAGTCAGAGTGTCTACAGAGCCTGATAGGAAGATTAATTCAAGTGTCTGCCTCAACCAGATGTGTACAAGCTCATCACAGGTAAAACTAAAGCCTCACATCCCATGACCCAAACACCAGGTAAAGAAAACCCTTAAAAACAAGTTAGAAATCATAGGGTTTTAGGGTGAGAAAACTTTTTTCAAAATAGAAAAATCTCTAAGTCTTTCTCACCTTGTCGATTTTATCGAAACACCCTCGATATGATTGACCTGCTCTGTCAATGTCCTTGATACCTTAAACGATATTATTGATGTGAGGACCAAAAGTGTCCAGCAACTAAATATTCATCTGGACGGATTTATCGATGTATCGATACACCTATCGATATCATTGATATAAGCACTAAATATGTCCAGAAACTGCACAACATATCTGGACGAATTATCGATGTATCGATACACCTATCGATATCATCGATATTCAAAACTCGAGTCCATCGAGAATGACTCGATAAGATCGACAGGCAGATTTCCGGCGCCCTGGTTTTTTAATGAAAATCTCAAATTTCTTCGATATATCGATGCTCTTCTGATATGATCTGAAATCAAATATCGATAACATCGGAAGTCAATCGATGATATCGATCGAGGGCGTGCATTTCTCACAGTAGATATTTCAGGTCATTTTTTAACTATGATCAGGGGCCCTTCGATAGAATCGATATTCAAATATCGATGATATAGGCATCAGGTCGATTGCATCGAAGGTCATAAACTATCCAGCAAGCTTAAAGATAAATCAGCTGGATTTATCGATGCCTCGACTCTGATCTGGATATCATCGACATTCAAATTTCAATGATCTCGATGGTTCCCCGATCATTCATGAAAACATGAAATATTTCAAAATCAAGTCTCTCTCATTTTTCAAGTGTCGATGGATCGAACTTGTCATCGATGGAATCGGAGTTCGAAATCCGATGACATCGACAATAGTTTCGATTCATCGGCCAATTGGCAAAGAGTTTCAAAAGCGAATGACATTGAGTCCGAGTCATCGAGCAGACCATCGATGCTATCGAGAGTATATACTCGATGATATCGAACCTGCTCGATGATATCAAACTCTGTCATAAATGTGATTGTTTTATATCCGTTGGAACTTTTTGCCTATATATAGAGGACTTGTCTTTTGTTGCTGTGAGAGAAAGGAGAGAGCTTTTGTGTGTTTTAACTTACATCTTATATCCAAAGCCCTTTCTCTCAAGGGAGTTCATCCTCCAATCCACCCTCACCATTGACATTCAATAGAGTGGATTGGGGAATGAACTTCTGCATTCAAGGATCCTCCAGCTACTACCTTAATGGCAAATCATTAAGTTGGGATGCCTTAAATGCCTTGATGATTGGAACTACTCTATCTTCCCTATAGGAAAATCTTTAGAAAGTAGGATCCCATCATAACCTTGACCCAACCCGAAGTCGAGTATTGGTACATCACTCTGTGTTGCGGATCAAGGGAACAGAAGACTCTTCGTCAACGAGGAGGAGATCTTCAGCACTGTGCTAAACGGGACTCATCAGCTTATTTGTAAGTATCCAGAGTCCAAGAGGACACTTGTGATCATTCCTTTATAGGATTGAGTCTTAAGTGGTTCTCACCCTTTGAAGTCCTCAAGGAGGCCTCCGGCTGGAGTGTACGTGGTGGGTGCGTTGTGTGGACCCTTGCTCTGTGGAGAGCATAAACATCTAGTTTGGAGTGAACTAGTAAAACTCTGGGTTTTAGGTGAACCGGGTAAAAACTTAGGGTTTGAGGTCAACCGTGTAGAAACCTCCAGTAGGGTCTTATGGAAGATACTTGGCCAGTGTGCTTAGAAGTGGGTGCGTTGTGTTGACCCTTGCTCGTGAGAGCATAAACAGTCAGCCTCGATGTAGGTTGTAAAGGTTGAAGGTGAACCTGATTTAAAACCTTAGGTTAGATGTGAACCATGTGAAACCTCCTTAGTGAAATCTGGTACACTCAAGGGTTGAGTGCGGTTACCGGGAGTGGAGTAGACTTATCGTCGAACCAGTATAAAATGACTGTGTTTGAGATTGTTATTTTGATTGAGTGATTTGGTTTAATACTTCCATATATGAATATCTGATCACTCCTCACACACCTACACAGTCATATCCATCATGAACTAGATTGCATATTGTTTACTCCTTAAGCAGTTTGTGATTGGATCCTCTACCAGGCTTAAAAGCCAGTAGAGTTACATTTGAGTAATCCTGAGAATTGCATGATCATAGGATTAGTGAAGTAGGATTTTTAAATAAATCATAAAAATTTTAAAAAGTCCTACTCACCCCCCTCTAGGACATATAGGCATATTCCTTCTTCAAGTAGTGCGGTCTTTACCGCCATTTCACAATCCTCATGTTTTTGGTTCACTTGAGTATTGGAATTGGCTCATTTTTAGTCTTATGAACTAAAATAAGCTCATAAAATGGGGTAGATTTCTCGTAAAAATCACAGTGGCCCCACCTATTTTCGAGTGCAGGAACTTAGGGCCTGTTTGATTTTCAGGTGTAGTGAAATCACGGGGATTTCACCCATCATGAATGCATATCACGTTTGGTAGGAAGAGTATTTACACCGGATATCTCGCCGTAGGGAAATGGCTTTTCACTCGCTGCTGCGGATGATTGAAACGAGGAAATCCGGGCGAAATCCTCGGTTACGCTCGAGGCGTCAACATGACTATTCCAGGTTTCGGTAGTCCGCGTGAGCACACACCAGAGGATGCCTTCATAACTGCCTATATTATGAAAATCCTTTCCTTATCTTTCACCCATGAAATCCTCCTGTACAGTAGCCGTTCTCTCCAACGCTACTAAGGATGATGTTACGAGTGCTGTCTGCAGAAGGGGATAATACCTACCAATGTGATAACTGAATCGGCCTTTCTTCCTCCTTACAGGTGAGAGAAGGTTGATATTGTTGGTGAAGAAGACAAACCTTGGTTGCGGAGCAGGTACTTTTCTCAAAGGAACGACTTGTAAAACGGGTATGTACTCTAAACCTTTTGTACAAAATCCTTCGACTTGGTCGTTTTGGGGAGGCAGACGTGATGAACGTCTTCAATTGGGCCACCTGCTGCAGGTAGTTGCACCAAAACCATTGCTGAAACAGAGAGAGAAATAGAGTTTTTATTTCTTTTTGGTTTGGTTTTGTAAGAAAACTCTATTTTTCGGATTGAGAAAATCTGAGATTATTGAATCTTTTCTTTCATCTTTGGATGCTGAAATAGGCTTACTATTTTCTCCATCAACCCATCTCAGATCTTTCAAGCCTGGTGTGGTCCACCGGAGCTTTGGATATGATAAAACGGATGAACGGAGTTTGCTACTCCCCAACCACCAGCCCCGTGGCTAGTGTTCGATGCTCTGTGGGCCCCACCATGATGTATGATTTCATCCATTCCGTTCATCCATTTTTACAGATCATTTGAGGGCTTTATCCCAAAAGTGAGAGGGATATAGATCTCAGGTGGACCACACCACAAGGAAAAAAATAGTGATTGGGTATCCACCATTAAGGCTCCTAAGGTCCACGGTTTCGAATATTTGACATCCAATATGTTGATTACGTCATACAGACCCAGATGAAGGAAAAACCAAATATCAGCTTGAAACAAAACTTTTATGGCCCCTAAACAGTTGTTAATGGTCGACGTTCATTCAACACTGTTTTCGGTCATCAGGTCCACTTGAGATTCGAATATACCTCATTTTTGGTCTCGTACCATAAAATGATCTGGAAAAAAAGTTGAACGGCATGGATGAAACACATACACCATGGTGGGCCCCACAGAGCACCCAGCCAATGTCCAGTGGCAGGGGGAGTAGCCAATGCTTTCCTGCTTGGGAGTGGTGTGACTTCACGGTCAATCCTCTGGCGCCCTTCTGACATCTGAGAAGACCCTTCTCTCTTTCTTGGATGTAGATTGCATCCTAACCCCAACCGTCTCCAGCTGTAAACGGGCAGGAGATGAACACGTCCTTATCCACATCGTCCTTCCATTTTCTTCCTATCATTTTATGGTATAATCTAAAAAAATATTTGCACGCAATAATCAAGCGGACCACACCACGGGAAGCAAAAGTGGTGAGTATTCTCACCGTTGGAACGTAACCTACGTTCCTCTTTCCTTCCTCTTTTTTCCTCT
>JAJHSJ010000003.1:57955434-58055434 GCA_021015155.1 Magnolia officinalis
ACGGTACGGTTCAGGATACGGGTCTTACACGCGCAGCCATGGCGGTCTTGCTCTCGCAATCCTTAACCCGATTGGGTTCGTCACTCCCAATTTAAAACATACGAGGGACAATTGTAAAGGAGAGTTCTGCTCGTGGTCACTACGGGGAGGCTCGTCGCCCCAGCGTAGGCCGAGAGCATGGGCATAGTGTCCCATTCCACCATGCTCGGCTCTCGAGACTTATGGGGCACAACAACGTGGTTATCATTGGGCGTAAATGGACACAGGGTGTCTCAAGTTCAAGCAGGCATATACGTACAAGGTTAACGAACATGGTCGGCCAGCTATGAGTCAATTTGTCCCCTTTAGACGAATTACGAAAAGTACGGCATTTGGAGCAAGCGTCCCGTGTAATCTAACTACTGCCGACTATCCGTATTTCAACTAACCGAGTCAAATTAGTCGTTGGGCGGCCCTACCGGAGGGGCTGCCCATACGGATTCTAAAATTGCTAGCCAATCTAGCAAACGGGAGAGTGTATAAATGAATCATATCAAAGTAGATGTCGGTCTACTTCTAGTTGTGAAGGATTTAGGCATGCATAGCAATAAATTATACTCATTGTCATCATAATTCATCATGGATTCTTACATACATGGAAATTCCAAATAAGCATGCAAACAAGCCCAATTACAAAGAATTTAAACATGTATAAATTGAAATTGGTAGTTAGTCAAATGTATAGGGGATATGTAGTAGGAAATTACTCTATTTGTTTCAGAAATTGGGGATATGTCATACTTGATTTTCATAGTAAGCGGAAATCAGATTAGCCATGAGTATAGGGGGACATGCAGCAAAATTTTCCCTATTTATTTCAGAAATCGGGGATGTGTCATACTCTTATTCTTTCTATAATAAATAGGAAATCAGGCAAAGCAAAGATTAAGGCGGTTGAGAGCCCAAGGTTCTCCCCTAATCGGGAATTAACCGAGACGACACTCCAAATTTACCATTAACCTACATGTAACTGACATGCAAAGTGAATTCTACACCTATAATCACTCATTTCTGGTCATATTTGATAAACAACCACCTAAAGTCAATGGCCCGCACCTAGGGGTTGATGAGGGCTTATGGAGTCGTCCTTAGAGTGTCAAACTTGTGAATTGATACATTGGAGCCCTATGCCAATGAATCTGCATGTTAGGACACATGCATGTGGCTCAATGCACTAGAATTTAGGAGATGATAGGGTGGATATCTTTCGATCTCCGGTAAACCAATTCTATGGTGGCGGAGTCGCGCTGTCCGGTGTGGGTTTGTGGTAGGAGAAGGAATTTCCTCAATTCCCATCTCCTTGGAGTTTCTTCTCCCTCTACTCTCTCTCTTTACTCCCTCCTCTCTCTCCTCTCTCTCTCTCCCCCCTTTGCTGAAAAAAATCCGTATGAGAGTGAGGGAGAGAGGTTTTGGAGTTTATATAGTCTTTATATTAACCTAAATGGCCCTAAGGTGGCTAGTCTAACCTAAATGGCCCTAAGGTGGCTAGTCCTAATGCATGTAACCTTATGGGGTACCTATCTGGTCCTTGGGGCTACCCCAGTGGGCCCCTAGCCCATCTGTGCCATGAATAAGTGTACCGCAGTCTGATGAGGGGTTGTCCCAATTTGGTAGCAAATAGATGAGGAAATTGATCACAGGGGCCCATTTTGTGATCGATGGTCACCGTCATTTGACCAGGGGTCTAACTTGGCGGATAGGGGCAAGGAAATATCCCTGTCCTATGGCTTGAGTTTGAATGAAATCTAACGGTCAGAGAGTCACAATTTGTTGTCTTTAACGGCAGGGCCAATTATATAAATTTCAGATTTTTCTGGTTTTACACTTGGAAAGTCGCGCCTTGCAAGTGCCAACTTGATGGTCTAAATTATCCAGTTTAAGGCGCCGTTTGAGTCTACCGTTCGCGATGGACCTCAAGCCCAGTGAGGTTCATAGCTTCCTATAGTTTCGGACTTATCGGACCCTTTATGGGCGTTGCACGGTCATTACAGTCTATCGTAACGTATTACTGGGTAGATCGACGCTTTGGCCATGCCCGACCAAACATGTTCAGGCCCGTTCGTGTTAGAGAATTTATTTATCCTATTCTATCGATGGTGGGACCCGCACATGCGCACAATGCGACTGTCTAGTGTGGTCCTATGGTAGTCCGCTAGTGGACGACCCAGGACGCCACTCTGATTTGCCCAGGTGTTACAAAACATATTACCACATAAAAGCTAAACAGAATAACATGAAAACCGATCACGCCTTAAACTCTTTTAATTATATATAATGTGTTTACAACTAAAAAAAAATTATAGCATCCAAACAAACCCTTAGATCCGCCTCATATTTTGCTCATATCTTAAAATGAACCGACAAAATAAACAGACCATGTGGATAATAAAAACAAATATCAGTATGGGCCCACAACACCGGGCCACTTTGTGCTCAAAGGATATCCGTGGAGACTGCCGCTGAAGGCAATCTACTTCCATGGTAGCGGGGACCTTCGTCCACCGAGCGGGGACCGTCGCCCACCGAGCGGGGACGCGGATTGCGTCCTACCCCTGCCGGTCTCTAGCCCCGAACGGGCAGTTCTGTGGGCGGGCCCACCATGATGTATCTGCCTATTTTTTAGTTTATGCCTTGAAATGATACGAAGAAGGAGATGGACAGCTTAGATGTAAGATACATCACGGTGGGCCCACCCACAGAACGGCCCGTTCGGGGCTAGAGACGGGCGGGGTAGGACGCAATCCGCGTCCCCGAGCGGATAGACTTGAGAAAATAAACAGCAGTGATTGGACAACTCCAAGCATCTCGCTGTCGTGACTTTTAGCAATTGACATGGACTTTTGATATGTTCTTATCAAAATGTCCTTTTATAAATAAAATTATGTGGATGGTCCATAATTTCTGATCGCATTGATTTTCGGTGTCTCGCCATCCACGTAGTCGCCACAAAATCAAACTGTACAGATCGTTTGTTGCCTGAGGCACCAGGAATTTAGTAGAAGTTCCGTGGAGAGCAGTAAAACTTTCTTGGATCCTGACTATCCATTGGGAAGGCTGCCGCATGTTAACCTTTGATTTTCCACACTAATTCGTCTCTCTCACTATGATGTATCTGTTATATTCAGACTGTCAGTTCATTTATTTTATTTTTTCATAAATGAGGCAAATCTAAACTTCAAGTAAACCACACCATACAGCGGCAAGTGGTGTGGTACACTTGAGCTTTGAATCTACTCTATTTAATTATGGTCCACTTGAGCTTCAAATTATCTGTTCATTTATTTTATTTTTTCATATCATTTTAAGACATGAACCAAAAAATGAGGTATATCTAAAGCTCAAGTGGACCACACCATAGGAAGCAGCGGCAAGTGGTATGATCCACTTGAGCTTTGGATCTACTCTATTTATGATCCACTTGAGCTTCAAATTATCCTTTCATTTATTTTATATTTTCATATCATTTTAAGACATGGACCCAAAAATGAGGCAGATCTAAAGCTCAAGCGGACCACACCATAGGAAGCAGCGGCAAGTGGCATGGCCCACTTGAGCTTTCGATACTTGAGCTTCAGATTGTCCGTTCATTTATTTTATTTTTTCATATCATTTTAAGGCATGGACCGAAAATGAGGCAGATCTAAAGCTCAAGTGGACCACACTATAGGAAACAGCGGCAAGTGTTGAGGTCCACTTGATCTTTCGATCTATCCTATTTATGGACTTGGATATGGCATAGATAAAACACATATATCATAGTGGGGCTCACATAGTGCTGCCTGCAGTGTGGACCAATCTTCATTATGGCAGGCAGTTATTTGATAACAGACTAGAATCCTATACGCCATCTACTTAATGCTGGCGTAAAACATCAAGCTCTTTGGTCCACTACCTTGCATGGGTGAAATCCATCCATGATGTGATAACCGTTCAAATAACCGTATAAACAAAAAATCATCCCCATAACAAATCTATTATGGGCCAAACCAATGGCAACAATGTAAAATATCTCTTTAAACTACACGTTTTAGCCCACTAAGTTTTGGATCATGCTGATTTTTTTTTAGTATTTCCTTCAACCTCATGATTCAAACCTGATGAACGGTTTGTTGAAATACACTTGGCATCTTATTTCAGCTGTTCCCTGTGATGAGGCCCACCTGAGTTGTAGATGTTGCTGATTTTAGGCATCTAAGGAGCACACCTGATGGACTAAATGGATTTCACATATACAATATGGTGGCCCCAATAGCCTTGGGAGGATTCCAGTCTATTCAGACCACACACTCATCTGACTCTTATACCTTTCTTCTCTCCCACTTATGAAAAATGCAAAGGTGGAAGTGCTTTTAAATTGTGATTCAGTGCATGTAAGTGTATAAGCAATCATCCTGCCGCTGTTGTGGCTGGTCTGGTGAGTGAAAATGGATTCCCTACAGTTCTTTCTTAGGGTACAAATTAGGAGGCCAGCTGCATAGATGAGAATTGCATGAAATTAGCTACATGTGTAGGCTACTTATGTGTGTTTGACATCCAACCCATATAGCAAAACTATCCTATCATAAAATATAGGATGTTAAAAAATTGTTGGGAGGACGCACGGAAGCAACTTGGAGTTAGAATCAAACAATAAGAGATCAAATAGACTAAGTACACAAAGAACATAAGGTTTTACGGGAAAAACTTTTCACGGGAAAAAAAATCACGGCATAAAGCGACGGTGAATCAACTATGATAAATAATGTTACAAGAGTTGAAAGAACTTACCGATCCAAGAATAAACCCCTGAAACCATACAAAAAACCCTAACTTTGATCTTCATTTGCTTACAAAAGCCCTAAGTCAGTTGATGGGGGTTTTGATTAAATTAAGTGTCATCGATGACCCATCGATGAGATCAAAGTCATCTTCGATCAGATCGATTTGGACCCAAAAATTGTCAAAAAAATGGAAGTTTAATTAGCGATAAGATTGAGTGGACTGTCGATGAGGTTAGCAGCTTCTCGATGAGATCGAGTGGTCTATCAATGCCACCAACAAACTTAGTTACAGATAGATTGAAGACATCTAACAGCAATCTCCACCATGTCTTCGATTATCACAAACCAAGGCTCCAAGCTCCATCTCTAGTTGCCTCCACCATAAATCCGTCGTCGTCGTCACTTCTCGTACACACTCCACCTTCCTCAATCTCAGCGAAGTTGCACATAACTTGAACTTCTCTATAAAAATCACTTTTGCAAGCATGTCCGTCGGATTCATGCTTGTGTGGATCTTTTTAAGAGTCACTTCACCTTCCTCAAGCACATGTCGGATAAAATAATGACGAACATCAATATGTTTATTACAAGAATGGTAAATCGAGTTCTTCGTTAAATTAATCGCACTTTTCTTGTCACAATTTACTGACACAGCTTCCCACCGAAGTCCAAGTTGATTTATTATCCATCTCAACCAAACAACTTCTTTGAATGCTTCCGTCACGGCCATATACTCTGCTTTGGTTGTAAAAAGAGTCATCACAGACTGAAACTTTGACATCCAATTAATCACTCCACCCGCTAGCACAAACGAGTAGCCGGAAGCCGATCTCATGTTGTAAGTGATAATCTTTGAAGCACATAAGTAGATTTTCAAATTTTGTAGACAAAATATATAGTGTATGGAACTTCAACTCACCTCAACATTTCATGACTAGTGCACAGCTTAACATCTCAAGATTAGAAGGCTCGGAAGAATTTCAAGAGAATAATCAATTGTGTGCCAACCTACAAGTAAAGAAGACCTTAGGAAAGACCATAGGTTAAAGTACATCTTAGTGGTTTTCTAAGTTGTAACTTACTGTATTTATACATTAAAATTCAGGGGTCTTCGCCCAGCCCAACCCTATCTTCGACCTGCTGAACCATCTTAGGTCAGCCCGAGAGCGACGTAGGTCAAGTTTCCAGTAATGCATGAATCTTGTGCCAGTGGAACCCTGTATCCTGCCAGCCAAAGGAATCTCAGGCCAACCGAATTCTGTATCGTGCTAGCCTAAGATTGATTCAAATTAGATACCGCGAAATCTGCTAGTTGTTGAAACAAAATCGTGAAAATTCGGCCAGCCAAAGGGATTCTTATGTTGACCAAATCTCCAACCTTTTTGCGATAAATAGAGCTCATTTCTCATGATTTTAAAACAAGAAAAAAGAGAGAAAAATAAAGGAAACAAAAGTGAGAAATTTTCTTCTTTTTCAAGCTATTTGCATTGTCTTTCATATATTATTTTTAGCTTATTCAATTCTCTTCTCAAGCCTTGTTAATTCAAATAGAGAGTGGCATATACTTAACTTGAGAATAGAGGATTAAATCCACAGCTTTAAGGGTTTTTATATTTGAAAAAGTATCTATCCCTAGATCCTTCTTGGTTGTGCATATATTGGTTTATCTTCATCTAAAAAAAGAAATGATTGATGCATCTACTGAAGCTTCATCTTCAAAGGATTCGTCGATATCTTCGTTTCGACTCATGTCTTCAAGAATATACGTTTTTATCTGGAAAACTACTTTTACTTTGGGTTGATTGAGATTTTCTGAAAAAATCTCATCGGGTTGAAAAGTGATAAGCCCGTTAAAATCACTTGAGGTTAGTTTTGATAGCCTGTGAAGTTCATAAACTGTAAGAGGTTGTTAGGGTAAGCCTGTGAAAACCCTTATTATAGTGGAAAGCCAAAATTACGTGGAGAAATAATTTTGGCATTGAAGTATTGTGTATGTTAGCACTGAACCAGTATAACTATGTTTGTCTTATAGTGATTGAGAATCTTTTCCTTGTATTTATTATCTTAAAATACATAAATTAAGGAAGTCGTGAAATAAGGTTATCCTACCTAAGAGATTAGGCGAAGGTTGTCCTATGACTCAATTGAAATCAATATATCAGTATTAATTGTTGTTCTGAATTTATTTTTTGAGATTGATCATCAATTTTGGTTATGTCCTATTCCTCCCCCCCCTCCCCCCCCCCCCCCCCCCCCAAGACATCGATTGCTCAACTTACAAGTGGTATCAGAACGAGGTTACTTTTGATTGGATTCACCTACTAGAGTTAGATCCAGAGCTATAAGATGTCAAATTTCGAAAGCTTTTCCATATCCAGGCCACCTCCCTTTGATGGCTCCAACTATTCATATTGGACAGCTATAACACCTCAGTTCCCGAAACCCGAGTACACTACTCGTTTTCTGAAAACTCGAGTGTTAACCTTTGAAAATCTCCAAATTTCACGTACATTTTTTTTCTTTATCAGAGTTAATAAACTAGCGGAATATAAACAAATTAAGTATAAGAGGTAGTCCAAATACACATATCCAAATACTCAAGTGGTTACCCGAAAACTTATACAAACCAATGTCTCATAATTAAGATTGAACAATCAAATAATAAAACTAAACTAGAAATTAGAGCCGTATACCCATCGATCTCTCCACGCGACACACTAAAGTCAATTCATACATCATCCACGTATCCTGCACACCGAATACAGTTTGATAGCGTCATGGTTATCCCAGTGAGGTATAACCCCCAAGATTTATCGTATCATCAAGATAATTAAGCATAGTTATCAGGAATAGTGTATAACAAATATTTCACAATGATTATCATAGAAATCAGATAAGGTTCATCAGACGCATTCATCAAATAAATTCCACAAAGATAATCTTATTTAAATGCAAGAATGCATGCACATGCTCACAGACCTACATGCAACGAGGACACCCAAGGTGGCCTAGCTTCCTGGAAGAGTACTCTATGTACGTCCAAGGAGAACTAGACACCCGAAAAAGCCCATGCAAAAAGGACAACCCATGATAGTCGAATGCGCGCAATGAAAACTTAGGATCACCAGGTAAAATACTCTACGGTACAACCCGTAGTAACCCAAGAAAACTCTGCGTCTTGTATCAATCACCCGGTAAAGTTCGTATACCATGAAAATGAATTAAGATAATTATCATGATGTAGAAAAGCTTGAAGGTGATCCTCACCTTCCAAGAGTTGAATTGGCTTCCTATGTTGTTGGAATTGTTTGCACACGTCCACGAATCCAATTCCAACCGCACTTTAAACCGTTTTGGTCATTTAGATAGCAAGACCAATCCCTAAGATTATTCCTAAAGGTTAAATAGTGCAGGATTTAAGTATGAATCTATGATTAAGAGGAGGTGATTCAAATTCTAATATAAGATTAACATAATTAAATATCCATTGTATTGAAATTTAAGATAAAATTCTAAAATCAATTTATATGAATCACGATACAACTCGACTCAATTCGAATCAACTCATATGATTCGAATTGATGCGAACTCGCCTCTCTACCAAATCTCATCACACTACCTTATTAAGGTCAACTAACTGTGACGGAATTAAACTTAGTCGAAACAAGTCCAATTTAGCGAGACAACTCAATGAATCGATGACTCGACCTGGCTTGCTGCGGGCCAGCGGTTTGACTCAGTGAGTCGACTCAGTAGACTAGAAATCCATTCTTCTTCCTCTTCTTCTCTCTCTCTCTCACTCTCTCTCTCTTCTCTCTTTCCATTTTCAGCTTAGATAGATCTGGACGTGGCCCAGATGCGGTCCAGACTCAGCCCAAACTCGGATCGAGACTGAACCGAGTCGAGGTAGCCTGACTTAGTAACAGTCCAACCTGACTCAACTTTTGTCCTCTCTTCATTACCTTCTCCTACATCCTTCCTTTCTCTTCCTTTCCTTCTTGTTCCCAGCTAGAGCACATCCAGTGGAGGTCACCAACCCGACCTGACTCGGTCTAGACTCAGCTCGATTTGAGCTGTGGCGGCAACACACGTTCTTCCTCTCTCCATTCTCTTCATGCACTCTTCTTTCTTCTTCTTTCACGACCAGCAGCGCCTGACTTATGGCTCGAACTGAGTCGAGGCAGCCTGACTCAGTTCTAGTCGAGCTAAGTCGAGCCAGTGCGGCATGAGCACCGCATCACGAACCCGACTAGATCTCATCGAGTCGAATTGACTCAGCAACAATTTGAGTCTGGACCAGCTCACGCTCCCTTGCTTCTTCTCCCTTACTTTCTTCTCTACCTTCTCACATTCTTCAGTTCTTCTCTATACTGGAGTGTCTAGCAATCCCAGCACTAGACCCCAACCCCATGTCGGCCCAGATGGCTTGAACTCGCAACTCAGACGAATCGAAACGACGTGGTGTATCAATTCTCTCCTCTTTCTTCATCCTTCTACTTCCTTTGCTTCTTCTCCTTTCTTTCATGCTTGGGATTCTCAGAGACTCCTGGATTCGTCCTGAACTCACAGCGACTCGAACCAAGTCGACTCATCCCGATGCGGCACCAAACGACGCTCTTTCTCTCTTTCTTATTTCCTTTCCATTTTTGACAAGGGTTGCCTTAGAAGGGCGGCCTTTTATAGTCCTTCTGAAAAGCCTAGAATGATTGATTCCAAATCAACCGATTAGTTACGGCCGCACTCACTAATTTTAGTTAACAAAGAGAGACGGTTGATGATCTCTTTAAAAGTTGTTTGCATAGCCGAGATCCACCTATATGGATAAACGTTTGAGGCTATGAGCCACCCGATGGACGACTTAGATCTGAAGATGGGGTCCATTTAAGGTGATGGGTTTTTTTTTTCGTCGTGGTTGGAGAAGAAACTGTGGTCGTTTATGGAAAGTTCTCATTGGGTGGCTGATCTCATGATCTGAGGCATATGGATGGCTTGGGATCCCTCAGAAGGCGTGTGGGGTCCACTTTATGGTGAAAGGAGAGCGGTGGATTAGCTTGTGTTAACCGTAATGGAGGCAGCTTGTGTCGTTTTGATTTTTCGTCAACTTCTCGGCTTGCTACGAGATTTCTGGTAGCCTTAATGCCAACGTCCCGGATTCATTCGTGGAGGTTTCTAGAAGGTGTCAGATGGTCGAGACGGTGCCAGTGTCAAAAGTGGAAAGATTCCCTCTGCACGCGCCTCTTCCTTACTGGAGAAGCCCTACTTCGAAGGGCTGAGATCGCACCTAGTTGTATGGTTAGGATTTGAGGATGCTAGTACACGGATTGCCAGCCAATAGAGAATGTGGAACTTCTATTTTTGAAAATAGCTAAACTCAGGCCTTTTCTTGTGCCTGTGTTAGTGCTCACACATGTGTGACGCGATGAGTGAAAACACCCAGGGTTTGGTCAAAACTAAGGGACGCACACGATGGACGATTTGGATCATGGAAATGGATCATGGATGGTGGGGCATATCTCAAAGGACGAACACCATCTGTTTGCTAGTGGGAAAATAAGAAAGAAAGAAGGAGAGTTTCTCCTTCGAGCTCGGGTCAATCCGTTTTGACCAAGATTCCCGATCTGGTGCATTGCGGCTGTGCACATCTTGCGTACACACGCACCTAAGTGTGGGGCTCACAGAGGTGTTCATGGGAAATCTATCCCGTCCAACAGTCATCACAGTTCGTGAATCGACATTTGACCCAAGATGAGGAAAATTAAAAACTCGGGCGGGCCATATCAAGGGGATTGTGGCCCTTTTGTGTTGATTTCCATCAATCTGATGGTCGAATTAGTTTCATTTGATTATCAATGGTCCCGGGGATTCTAAAGTCTATCTGGGTGAGTTTTAGCATTTGTTTTATGAGCTAGAGGGTTGTCATTCATAATCCTATGGTCATCTCACAATATGTGAAAATATGGTGGTCGAATCGTTCCATGAAACGAAAAACTTGGTGCTTTAGGGTTCCAATATGAATTACATGGAATCTAATAGCTAATATGGAGTTGAATAGCTAATCCAATATTTTAGAGTGGGAATTTTATCTTATCGGACATTGATTGCTAATGGACTAGTGGATCCGATGACCTGATTCCCAAGATTGAGTTCATACAACTCAGTTAATTCTGACAAAGTTTTAGAAGATGTTTTAATCATGTCAGGTTCCTAGAAATAGGTCCTTTATGCTTCGATGTGGATTCATTGAGGATGTAATGGTCCATCTCATAAATCAACAGTTTAATGGTTTAATCCGTCGATAATGAGTATTCTTGACGGTTGGATTGTTGTATGATTGAGTATATATGTTGATCTTGAGGCCAATTACATGATTGGCCTTGTTTCATGGCTAAGATGAGGATTGTTCGTGTCACTTTAGGACCAAACTTGAGTGATTGGTTTATCTTTGTACCTGGATCAATCTGACGGCCAGATCCTTTTAATTTTGGTTATAATTTGTTTCAGAGATTTTCGAATTAGATGGCCACTTGGCGTGACATCATTCAATGTTATGTTATGGACCTGATTGATGGATTAAATTTTCTACATGGTCAATGAAGGTGTACCGTGAGTGGGCACTCACTATGCACACGCATTGTCTTAGAGTGGGATCCATAACAATTTTTGTGAGGAATCCACTCCGTTCAACCACTTTTACGTCTGCTATTAGGGTTGGCAGTCCAAGGATGATGCAGTTCTGAAGCTTGGGTGGGCCACACTAAGTGATTTGGGTCATCCTGGTGGATTCCCGTCAATCTGATGATCAGATCATTTTTAGATCTGTTCCATACCAAAACACAGGGTTGTTAGACTTGTTTAGAGGATAATTAACGGTGGATTTAATGATTAGATAACTTAATTATGATGGTTAGTACTAGATCTTTACATTTAGTGATGTTAGTCTAACAGTAAATGAACCCAATGATTAGTGTGTAAGTGCACGACTAAAAAAAAAACTAAGTATTTATGTTAACACCCGAGTACTAAAAGTACAGGGTGTTACAATAGCCTAGATAAAGATCTTCCTCAAATCCATAAGTGAAAGTGTGTGGCAAGCCACTTTGACTCAATGGTCCCCTCCTATGATGGAAGTAATAGCTGAGGATAGAAGCACATCTATAAAAGAAGTAGCCTACAATCTATGGACAAATACTCAAAAAAATGAAAGAAGTGATAATGCAAAAGCCTTGAATGTTATAACTTGTGCCCTATCACCAGATTAATTCAAAAGAATCATTTCGTGTGAAACAGCAAAACAAGCTTGGGATATACTTGAAATGACCATGAGGGAACTAATATTGTGAAAAAGAAAAAAATCTAAGATCTAAATCCTCACAACTAAATTTGAGAAAATTCGTATGGAAGAAAATGAGACATTTATGGACTTCTATACAAAACTAAATGACATAATTAACTCTATTAAGTCTTGAAGAAATTATCCCTGAAAGTAAGGTTTGTGCAAAAATACTAAGATCACTTCCTGAACGCTTCAATTGCAATCTTACTGCTATACAAGAATTGAGGGATACTGACAAAATGAAGGTTGAGGAATTGGTTGGACCGCTTCAAACATATGAGCTAAATTTCAAAGCTCCGAAGAACAAGTCCATTACCCTCAAATCCTCTAAGTCCAAGTTAAAGATAATGAATGAAAATTCAAATAATGAGGAAAATAAGGATGATATGGTGTTATTGGCAAAGAAAATTTATTAAATTTTTAAAAACCTTTTGACAAGAGAAAAAGCAATTCTAACTATTGGAAAGCTAAATCCAAAGACACACAATGTTACAACTGCTCTGAGTTTGGACATCTTGCTTCAAAATATCTTTAAAAGGATAAATTAAAAAAGAAAGGGTATGATTGCCACTTGGAAAGAATCATCATAATCTAAATTCAATTCAAAATATAATGAATCAGATCAAGAAGAAGTAAGAGATCAAAATGAATTCATGACAATAGCCAGAGTCACTACTCCATAAGATAGTGAAACATCCAAATATGAAACTCCCGAGAGTGACTCTAAAAATGAAAAATACCTTCAAAAAGCTTATGATGCTCAATTGAAAATGCAAAAGAAAAAGTGTGAAGAATTACAATTAGAACTTGAAAAAGTTGTCTTGGAAAAATCTCATCTTTCTGATTGTTTTGATAAATCCAAACTAAATTTAAGTTTGAAAATTGTAGAATTTCAAAATCTTAAAACTCATTATAAGAAATTGAGGATTGAAGTTTCTTCATTTCAGAGTTCAAAGGATGCTTGGAATTATACCCAATGAGACAAAAAAAAACTTGAAATTTTACTAACCTCATCTCACCGGTATGGTGATAAGTTTGGCCTTGGCTATAACATATATAACAATCTAAAGCCTAAGACTTCCACTTCTACTTTTGTGAAAGGAGAATCCTTGAACTCTGAATTAAAAAAACCCAAAAAGGGAATGAGTTTGATCGCAAGAAGACTATCTTCAAAATTTTAAAAAAAAAACTTCCAAGAATTTTCTAAAGTGAAAAACTTTGCCAACAACCAAAGATATCAAAGGAAAGAAATTAACAATCTTCCTCTTGCTGATAAAATTGTGGACTTGCTCAAAGAGTTGTTGAAAGCCAACTCAAACAAGAAATGAGTAAACAAGAAAAGGACAAATCCTAACTCCCAAAGACAACAAAATGAAAGAGACCCTCCAAAGCCTAGAACCATCATGAAGTGGATTCTAAAGGTTAAATGCCTTGTCATCCACACAGCTTTCAAAGAAAATAGTCATTCAAGATGGTACTTGGACAATGGATGTTCTAGACATATGACAACTGATAAAGCCATTCTCTCAAATATCAACAAAATTAATGGTGGCTTAGTTACATTCAAAGATGGTAATAACTGCAATATCATTGGTCAAGGTAATATTCATCTTCCTAATTTACCTATATTTGAAAGTATTTTATATGTTGAAGGATTGAAACATAACATTCTTAGTATATCTCAAATCTGTGACAATAATCATAGTGTAAGATTTTCTTATCGTGGATGTGAGATAATTAGTAAATAAGAAAATGTGATATTAAATAGTTGTAGAACTTCTGAAAATTGCTATATAATAGATAACATTTGCTCAACAAACCTTTCATGTTATATGGTCTAAACAGATGAGAATGAATTATGGCACTAAAGTCTTCAACATGTAAATTATAGAGATCTTTACAAGTTGAGCAAAAGAAATCACTTGTGAGGCTTACCTAAGTTGAGAAAAAAAGAAAATAAAGTATGTGGTGCTTGTCAAGTTGGCAATCAAATTAGGAGTTGTCACAAATAAGTGAACTCTTTAGCCACTATTAGACATCTTGAACTTCTCCAAATGGACTTGGTTGAACCAATAAGAACGAAGAGTAGAGGAGGAAAGAAATATTTCTTAGTTGTGATTATGACTACACAAGATATTCTGGGTAGCATTAAAAAAAAAAAATTGGATGCTTTTGAAGATGTAGAATAAGAAGTGATCATGAAACATAATTCAAAAATAGCAAGTTTGAGAAATATTACAATGACCATGGTATATTGCATGAATTTTCAGCTTCGAAAATACCCCAGCAAAATGAAGTTGCTAAAAGGGAAAATAGGGTGTTATAGGAGATGGCAAGTGTTATGTTAAATAGTATGAAATTACCTTAATATCTATGGGCTGAAGCCGTGAGTATTGCTTGCTATATAATCAACTGTGTTTATATTAGAGCAGGAAAAAATAAAACAACATATGTGTAACACCCTGTACTTTTCAGTACTCAAGTGTTACCATAAGAACCAAATGTGGTATAAACACAAACTTGATTTATGCAAACGTTCACACACTCTAGCCTAAACTCGATCATTAAGGGTAACTTGCATCCATAGTTTGAGCCATCTAACTCTCTAAGCATAAGATCAGTGGTTAGATATCTACTTATATAGTCTTTAAGACACCTAGAAGTAGTGTTGAAACACTTGTATTGCTGGATCACAAGACCTAACCGTTGGAATTGTAAATCAACTACGAGATTCAAGATCAGTCATTGGGTTTAGACTCCATACTGTACGTTTATGGACCTGATCATCAAAAAAAAAATTATTGGATTCATCTAAGGGACTTCTGGACCATCGATGAACTGTCCTAGAATAAATCAACCGTTCAACATGTTCTTAACAGCCTGAAGATCAAACCACACCTAAAACACATAAGCTAACTAATCATCACCTAACCGGCTGTTAAGATCCCTCTAGAATTAACTAGGAATCCATAAGAAGCCTAAATATCAGATTTGGAGATGATCTGACCGTCCAATCAATAGAGATACACAATAAAACCCAATTATCACTAAGTATGGCCCACCTAAGCCCTGGATCTACCTCATCCTTTCAGTTGGTCCCAATTAGAGTTGAAAAAAAAAATAGATGGAAGGAGTAGATTAACTGATATCATCAATATCAGACCTGGATTAATAGACCCACCATCCATCAAATCTATAATTAATATCAAGTGATCTAACACTTGAATACTACACTCAAATTGCCTGATCAATAGGAGTGCCATTGAGGATCATCTAAACTGGGCTAGGAACCACTCAAAATCAAAATTGGGGTCAATCTGACCGTCGAATTAACTTGAATCAACAAAATAACTCAAATTGATCGAGTATGGCCCACCTAAGCTTTGGATCTGCCCTATCTTTGGCCGGAAATCCTGATAGGATCCATAAAACTTGATGGATGGGGCAGATCCATCGAGATCATCTAGGTGGACCTCACATTTAAGTAGCGAGTACACTGCCTAGGTGCTCCTGTGTCGCACCGGAACAACCAACTCGGTCAAATCTGTTTGACCCGACCGCGCCTGAAGAGGAAGGCCTCTTCCTCTCTTTCATTTTCCCGCCTGAAGCTCAATTCGAGCGAGTGATGGCGTTGGCCCATCATGATCACCCAATGGGATGATATGAACCGTCCATCTTGGAGAGCAGGAGATTCAGACCAAACCCCCAGAATTTCACATGTTGTCTCCCACATGCAACTGCATAATCGCGAGCACAACAGCGCTGTGTGCGACCATTCTTCCAAAAATGGAAAGCCTTATCCTTCTTTCCACCTGGAAATCTGTGTGTGTTACCTCCTGACCATCCCCGCCATCTATTACAACCCATCTCAGCACTCCAAGCTAGGGCTTTCCTATGTTGTTGCTCGAGTTTCTCTCGTTACCGCCGCAAGTTGAAACACAAGCTCATTAGTAAAACAACTAATAAGAATCCATCTAGAGGGTCCCACAGATATCATAGGACTTATCCACACCATCCAAATGCTCTAGATCACAAGATCATCCATCGGATCTAAATCCACCATTGGAGGAGTCATCTTCTCCATTGGCTGAAAGGACCCACCACCTTCTAGTGGGGCCCATTCATCAATCCGGTTTGTCTATTAGGTGGGCCAGGAGCTCAGAAGAGTATCCCTAGTATCCGATAAGGGCCATGTAAGCCGGATCGTGTGCACCATTCGAGACATCTAACAACTTAAAGTTGTTAAACTGCATCTAATCTGAGGGATTAGTGCATCCGAAAATTATTAAAGAAACCTATAAAGGATGCCCACTAAGGTAACCCATTTCAAAAAAAAAAATAGAGGAGATAAAAGGAAAGAAAAGAAAGAGAAAATGAGAGAAAGTGAATGTCGTCCTCTCTACTCGCTACTGCACCAAGCTGCGGACTCAGTCTGCGTGAGTTGGGCTTGAGTTCGAGTCAGGTCTAGCTCCGATGAGGAGGAAACAAGGAGAAAGTAGATCCAGAGAGAGAGAGAGAGAGAGAGAGAGAGAGAGAGAGAGAGAGAGAGAAAGAGGTCGGGCATGAATTCTGCACTGAGCTGTTGACTCGCTGCACTAAATTGTCAAGGGCGACCTGACCAAGTTGTTGAACCTAGTCCAACCACGTTGTCTGGACGAGGGAGAGTGAGAGTGGGAGAGAGAGCAAAGAAGAAAGGAAAGAAGAAGAAGGAAAGAAAGAGAAGAAGAGGAGAGGAAAAAGAGAGAGAGGGAGAGAGAGAGAGAGAGAGAGAGAGAGAGAGAGAGCTTGGGTCGGGGCGCTGTTGCGACCCATCTATTTGTAGATCCGAGTTTAGGCTTGGGTTTGGACTGTCTAGACCCATTGTTGGACGTTCATGCATTAAGAGAAAGGAGAAGAAAAGGGAAAGGAGAAAGGAAGAAGAGAGAGAAAGGGAAGAGGAAGAGGGAGCTCAACTCCTAGGTTGTTGCCGAGTCAATTCGGTTGAGCTATCGGGCCGACTCTGCAGATCTATGTGTGTGGAGCAAAGTTGACTAAGTTTGGGTTGAGTTGGTTCAAGACGGGGCAGGTGAACCGAGTTGACTTAACTTAGTTGAACAAGGTATGCCTAGTTCCTTCATTTTAGGGTTCTAATATTATTTTGAATTAAATAATCTATTCTTGAATCTTCAGGTGGGATGTAGGAATGGTATATTCCAAGCACTGCTCTAGAATCTTATAACCGGGCTGAGTTGTGTTGGGAATCAACACGTTTGAGAGATTGAAATTTTCCTATGAACACTTGGAACCTTGGAACCCCTACTCAGAGGTGAGGACTCACCCTTTGAGCTTCCCACTTGAATTCATCAATCTAGTCATAGATAATGCTCAAATTTCTTACAGTTAGTAGCTCCTAAGTTATTGCATAATTTATCTCATTACGTGAATATGCCAACCTATTGTGCAATTGACTCATGTGACATATAATTACTATATCTCTTTAATTTTAGCAAGCATGAATAATTAGATTGTTGCATCTAGTTATGAAACTGGCTACATGTTACTACTTGTGATACTTGATAGATTGAATATAACTCGTTGTGGTCTCACCATCTTGCGGTCCATATTTGACTTACGCGGCTTAGATCGCACATTGCCTTATATGGCTTGGACCGCATATTTGCCCTTTGTGGCTTTGCTGGAACATTAGCGCTCTTTTTGTGGCTTGTTGGTTATATTCGCATATCTTGTTGGTTTTCTAGTCATCTTGCGGTGTTCAGTCGTATTGTGATTTTTGGGTGGAGTGGGAGTTCGCCTATCGATTTTCTAGCCATCTTACGGTGTTCACATACATTATGATTTCAGGGTGGTCTAGAGTTTGTATGTTGATTTTCTCTTCATCTTGCGGTGTTCAATCATACCATGATATCCAGGTGGAGCGGGAGTTCGCTTATCTATTTTCTAGTCATCTTGTGGAGTTCACGTACGATATGATTTTCAGGTAAAGTAGATGTTTGTATGTTGTTTTCTCTTTATCTTGCGGTGTTCAGTCGTACCATGATTTTCAGGTGGAGCGAGAGTTCATTTATCGATTTTCTAGCCATCTTGCAGAGTTCACGTATGATATGATTTTCAAGTGAAGCAGATGTTTGTAGGTTGTTCTCTCTTCATCTTGCGGTGTGCAGTCGTACCATAATTTCTGGGTGGAGCGGGAGTTCGCTTATCGATTTTCTAGCCATGTTGTCGAGTTCACGTACGATATGATTTTTGGGTGAAGTGGAGGTTTAAAGGTTGACTTTCTATTCGTCTTGCGAGTTCACTTGTACCATGATTTCTAGGTGGAGCGGGAGTTCGCTTATTGATTTTCTAGCCATCTTGTAGAGTTCACGTGCAATGTGATTTCTGGGTGTAATAGAAAGTCGTATGATTGATTATTTGACTATCTGGACACATTCACTTGCATTGAGATTGCTATTATATTGTCTTAATGTTGAAATTATGTTGATTAGTTTAAATTTTGAGTATATGATCATGATTATGAATTGCGTTGTTTACATTCTCATGGCTTGCGATGTATCCTGGATTATGAATGATGAGTGTGTAATCTTAGAGGGTACTCCTCACTGCGATAGCCATTGATGCTATCAAACCGTATCAGTTGATGCAAGTGTAGAGTGAGTCGATGCTGTTCACTAGGTCGTTAGAGAAAATCGGGTAGCTGAGGAGCTAGATGGAGTTCCTGCGGCCCATATTGAGCTCCATCACTTATTGTTAGATTCCTGTTTTTGTTTAAATGAACTTTGTTATTTGAGATTGTATAAGTCTTGTATGGGCGCTACATTTGGATATTTATGATGATTGAAATGTTTTTATACAATGCATGGTTTATTTCGCCAACATTTGCTGCTAATTCTGATTAATGATAAGCAGTTCAAATTTATACTGAATTTTAAAGGCTAACACTCGGGTTTTTGGAAAATGAGTCATAAACTCGGGTTCGAAAACCGGAGCATTACAATATGAAATGTGGTTTAAGAAAAAGCCCGGTGTAAAATATTTTCGTACCTTCGAAAGTAAGTATTACATTTTCTGTGACCATGAAATTTTGGAAATTTTTTATGCAAAAAGTGATGAAAGCATATTCTTAGAATATGCAACAAATAGTCGTGCATATCGTGTTCCAGACAAGAGAACTAGAATAATATAAGAATCTATAAATATTGTAATTGATGATCATTTTATCAATCTCAGTCTTCACCGAGATGATGGTGATGGTGATATCATTTTGATCAATCAAAATGAACCATCATCCAAATCAGATATTATTGATCAGATCTAAGGTTGGTAAAAGGCCATCCTACAAATTAACTTTTTCGTGACCCTCTTTCTGGTGTTCAAACCAGAAGGCAACTGAAAAATGTTTGCAATCATGCTTGCTTTACTTCCCAAATTGAACCGGCCAACATAAATGAAGCGTTGGCTGATGAAAGTTGGATTTTGGCGATGCAAGATGAACTAAATCAATTTATAAGATATTATGTGTGATATCTTATTCCTAAACCATTTGATAAAAATGCTATTGGAACTAAGTGTATTTTTAAAAACAAATCAGATGAGCTTGGAAATATTATTAGAAATAAGGCACGACTGGTTGTGCAAGGTTATACTCAATTAGAAGGAATTGATTATAATGAAACCTTTGCACCGGTTGCTCGTCTTGAATTAATTAGAATGTTTTTCTTTGTTGCTTACTATAAAAATTTTAAAATGTACCAAATAGAGAATGCTTTTTCTAAATGGTAAGTTGAATGAGGAATTATATGTTGAACATCCTAAAGGTTTTGAAGATCTCGAACTTTTGGATCACGTATACCATCTTAAGAAAGCTTTATATGGCTGGAAATAAGCCCCTAGAGCATGGTATGAAAAGCTAACTAAATTTTTGCTCAACCATGATTTTTGGATGGGAAGTGTAAACAAAACTTTGTTTGTTAAAAAATCCAATAATGATATCTTGATTGTTCAAATCTATGTTGATGATATTATTTATGGATCTACATGTGTTAATCTATCATCTAAGTTTACAAAACTTATGAAGTCTAAATTCAAAATGAGTATGATTGACGAGCTAACATATTTCCTTGGACTTCAAGTAAAGCAACTCGAAGATGGAATTTTCATTTCTTAAACCAAGTATGCACAGAATTTGGTTAAAATGTTTGGATTTTAAAATGAAAGAAATTTTAATACTCCCATGAGTACAACACTCAGATTATCCAAGGATGAATCAGGTAAAAGAGTTGATTCTCGTCTTTATTGAAGCATGATTGATAGCTTGTTATATTTAATTGCTAATAGACCAGATATTTCATTTAGTGTTGGTATTTGTGTAAGGTATCAATTTGATCTTAAAGAATCTCACTCTCAACAATCAAACGCATAATTAGATATGTTGCAAGTACTGTTAATCTTGGTCTGTGGTATCCTCATGGTACATCAATTTAAATAGTAGGATATACTGATGCAAATTGGGCATGAAATATCGATGATAGAAAATCTACTAGTAGTGGATGTTTTTACATTGGAATCTGTCTAGTCTCTTGGATAAACAAAAAGCAAAAATTAGTATCCTTATCTGTTGCAAAAGTAGAATATATTGCTACAGGAAATGCTTGTACTCAACTTATGTGGATGAAGCGAATGTTGGATGATTATGGCATAAATCAAAATACAATGAACCTATGTTGTGATAACACTAGTGTAATCAATATATCCAAAAAATTCTATCCAACACTCTCGAACAAAACATATAACATCATATATCATTATATATGAGAGTTGAAGAAAAGACATTTGTGCTAGAATACATTCAACTGAAAAGCAGCTTGTAGATATTCTAATCAAGCCACTCGACAATGTTAAATATTCAAATTTAATGCATAATATTGGCTTGTGTTTTTCTTCTTAAAGCTAATATTTTTATCTTTATTTTTAAATAAAAATTAAAAATTAAAAATTATTTTTGACTAACCAAATAGTGATCGAAATGTCTAATCAACCTAATGGGAGGTCCGGTCAGCCGAAGATTGCACTATCCATCCTTTAAAGTGCAAAAATCAACTTTTTCTCCTAAATTTCTTCTTCTTCAGCTCGTCGGAGCGGTCACCGTTCCTCCATTGCTTGCTAGTAAGTACATTTTGGTCCATTTTCTTGCAGATTTCGATTTCTCATTGTGATTCAACCATTTTTTCTTTATATTTGAAACCATTGTATTGGGTTCTTTCTATTAGAGTTGATTTATATGAGATTCTTATGTTTCTTTCTTGATTAAGAGTAATAGAACATCGATCTAAACGTGTTGTAGGAAAAGTTCAAGTTGATTCCTCGTCTCGATCAGTTCCCCGTGAGATTCAGACCATCCGTCCACCAAAGGAGAACCCTGAGAATCTTCAGGACTTTAAATTCAAAAGCATTATCATTGAACGGTTGATTAATCTTAATCATATTGCTAAATATAGGTTACATGAGCTTCTGTCTGAGGTTAGATGGGAAATGCCTACCGATCTATAGTCTAAGGGATCTATTCCTCTATCTCGGAACTTTCTTTAGAGAATGTCATCTTCTTTAAAATAAAAAACTTTAGAGGAAACTATTTCAATCACACCCCCCACCATTACGTCATTAATGAACATTAACTTGGCGAACGATGGAATTTTAATTCCTCATCTGATGAAAAAGATGTCAAACTCTGAAAGAGAATCTATTACCCGAGTACTGTGCAGTTTTAATGTGGATTGGAGATCTGGTAATGCTCTTCAGATTGGAAACTTTTTCCTAAGTACCGTGTTCTTGATCGCATTTTTACATCTAATGTTTATCCTAGATCCGGTGACAAAAATGATCTCACTCCATTTATGGTTCATATTCTTCATGTGATAGCTACTGGAGTCAAAATTTGTCTTTTAACTCTTATTTGTTACTCCATTATTCATTATCTAATGCACCCAAAACATAGGTATCACGCCCCAAATCTGGAAATTGGATTCACAGGAATCTCGATCGCCGAATCCGGTGCCGATAGCCTCCGTAGTACCCCATTCTTGGCTCCTAGCGTCCATACGCTAGATTCTGATCTTGGGATCCTACAAGGAGGATAATTTTTTTTGTACATTTAACTCATAATAAGCATAACCACAAGATTACCCAATTCACAAAGGCAACATTATCATCATATATCCACTAATATAGTCATTTGAGTACAATGCTGAAAGGAAAATACATCAATCAAAAATCAAGCTCCAGAAGACTGCTACACGCTCCAAGCTCAACACCGCTGCAACCTAACATCACCTACACGCGTCTATCGTGCATAAGCTTATAGAAAGCTTAGAGGGTGGTGTAAGTGTGTGCACAAGGTAAGTGTCAAGTATTCAATACAATGTCGTCATCATACAATACCGAAAATAAGCAGAAATACGATCATAAATTATCAGAGTAAACAGGAATACTGACAAGATCATAAATCATACGATAACAGAGTAAACGGAAATACGGATAATTTCATGAGTAAATCAATATCAGAATACGCAATATAGAACAGCTATATAAATTAGGAGTCATAAAGAGGCAGATATCAGATGCCGAGGATGCGATGCAATATACAATTCCTGAAGAGTCCACGAATAGCATCAGCCGTATCTAGACCATATAAATGCAGAAACACAGTAACCCAAAATACACATATGTTGCAGATGTAATGCAATATGCGGTGTGAATGGAATGACCATGCTGGAGTGTGAAGTCGGGATGATAGTACGTGGTATCGCAGGCTATGGGGTCCATCACAAGGGACTTCTATCTAAATCAGTCCCATACCTAAATTTGGATAGTCAGACCCGATGTGGTAAACTCCTAATCTCAGGTTAGTCGCACACCCCAACCGAAATCTTGGCCATTGTGAAGGTACACGTAACAAATAGTTACGCACCACCAGCCTGAGTGGATAGTGAATGAATGAATGAATGAGTATGCAACTCCTGCTCAATAAGTCCACATATCAGTATGGTTCTTCTCTGGGATCATCACCGGGGTTTAGTACACTCCAAATGGCACTGCCCCTCTCCCAACAACACAGTCCAAGTGAGCGTAGGAAACCTCACTATCCGCCTGACCAAAGTCTTCCAATACCTATCTGGCACGTCGATAGTAGACCCATTCACGAGCTGGTCAAACTCAGCCTAGTATTGCCCCCTACCTCTGGCGGGTAAGGCCACACCCCCTTCCAACCGACCACGACACAGTGGGAGACGCGGCCTCCTGGTATTCGTCACTCGGGCGCTCATGTATCCACTCGGTCTCGACGTTAGGGCGTCCTCTGGTACCAAGAGGGTTAAAGGATTTTCACCTAGGGCCATCTATGGCAGCCCAATGCTAGAACAAATTTTTGGTGTCCCATATGGCCATCCGCTATATGCCTGTGTAGGCTACGACCCTGATGTCGCTAGGGCATACAGTAATCACAATGCAAGATGCATGAGTCATACAATCCAGTCATACATCAATCCTACGCATGTCGTGCGCTCATGTGAGATAACCTCCACCTATCAGGGAGTCTCATATCAACCTGCCCAATGACATATGCAATGGTCAATCACATCTCATAACAAACATGCAGATGATGCGTATGGGTATGTATCATGGTGCTATGCTATAACATACTCATAATTGGTATCGGATGATATACTCATAATCTGTATCGATAACCGGCACCAATAATCGACCTAGGCAATGTGGACATTTAACGAACATTCCCCCAAGGAATGGCCCACATAGGGCCTAACATATAGTGGGCCCATGGCCTCACACAAAGGTCAAACATACATCGTAATGGGCCTCATGCAAGGGCTACATACACAATAGGTGGGCCCTGCACATGGGCCTCAAATACACAGTGTGCGGGCCCTACACATGGGTCTCATATACATCAAATGGGCCAAGTATTTGGGCCTAATACATATCACAATGGGCCTTGTATACATCAAGTCAGGCTTCATCATATGGGCTGGAAATATGTCATAATGGGCCTTAAATGGGCCACAAATACATAACAAGTGGGCCCTGCACATGACCCTCAAATACATCACAATGGGCCACCTCACATGAGCCGAAAATACGTCACAATGGGCCATGACATATGGGCCAAAAATACATCGCATCAGGCCTTACCAATGGGCCGAAAATACATCACATCAGGTCTTACCAAATGGGCCGGGAATACATCACATCAAGCCTTTCCCATGGGCCTCAAATACAACACAATGGGCTTCAACTACGAGTCGCATATACCCATATAAGTCTCGACAATCGGGATCGATCGATAATCAGAATCGGTAAATTGGTCACACCAATTGGCAATCGGCTACGCCAATCGGGATTGATCGATATTAGAGTCGACAAATTGGCCACGCCAATCAGATCGATCGATAATCAAAGTCGGCAAATTGGTCACGCCAATCGGCATTCGGCTATGACAATCGGGATCGATCGATAATCAAAGTTGGCAAATCGGTCATGCCAATCGGGATCGATCGATATTAGAGTGGGCAGATCAGTCACACCAATTGACAATCAGCCACGCCAATCGGATCGATCGATAATAAGAGTTAGCAAATCGGTCACGTCAATCGGAATCGGCAATCGGTCTAAGGGAAGGTCACAATGTGAATATTTAACCATCATTGCCCATCAATGTAGTCATTTAACCATCACTACTCCCAAGGGGTGGCCCTCATAGGGCCAAACATATAGTGGGCCCATGGCCTCACACAAGGGTATACATCACGATGGGCTTCACTAAATGGGCCACATATACATCGTATTGGGTCTCGCCCATGGGCCTCAAATACACCACAATGGGCCACATCCCATGGGCTCCAAATACACATCAGTGGGACTCTCATACATCAAGTGGGCCACATCAATGGGTCGCACCAATGGGCCCCTAATACATCACAACGAGCCACCACCCATGGCCTCAAATACATGACAATGGGCTACAACCCATGGGCCCCAAATACATCATTTTAGGCCTCTCATATGGGCCTCTAATAAATTACAATGGACCTCACTATCTGGGCCTCTAATACATCAAGGTGAGCCTCAACAACGGGCCATAAACATATCAAAGGTGGGCCTCACAGATGGGTCATAAACATATCAAAGGTGGGCCTCACAGATGGGCCATAAACATATCAAAGGTGTGCCTCACAGATGGGCCATAAACATATCAAAGGTGGGCCTCACAGATGGACCTCAAATGCACCGTCCACATGGATGGTGCGTAGAATACATACATTAAAGGGGACCCACATCGCAAGATGAAACACATACATCTGAAGTGGGTCCTACACATTCATACTGGGCCTCAAATACATCTCAATGGGTTGGGCCCTGCTCATTCTAAATGGGCCCATTTATGAACAACTTGGATAAAACACGTACATCACGTGGGGGCCACGTGAATGGACGGTGTGAATACAAAATACGTGCATCTAGGTGGGCCGTACAAGTGGACGGTATGGATGAAGCATGCACAGCATGGTGGCCTGTACAGTGCAAGCGGGCCTAGCACATGTAGCAAGTGGGCCCTGCGCCATCAAGACGGGTAAACAGTGTGGATATAAAATGCATACATTGGGGTGAGTACTAGTGCGAATATACAATACGTTTATCATGGTGGGCCACGTCAATCACGTGATGGGCAATGTGAATCAACACATTCTCAGAGTGGGCCTCACTCCAACAAATGGACGGTCAGCATGGATTAAACGCATACATCATGGAGTCTCCCTGGGACCCATGATCTGGACATACAATTCAGATATAATACATACATCCAAGGTAATCTCCACAGAACAACATCAGGGTGGGCCTCATCACAGGGGTGGATGTACAATACATTAATCAAAGGTGGGCCCCAATAGTACCGTCCAGGGATGGACGGACTAGGTATACTACACATACATGGGGTGGATCCCCACGTCCAAATGAACGGTGCAAGTAAAACACATACATTACGATAGGGCCCACCAATGAATGACGTTGATAAAAACACCTACATCATGCCAGGGCCCACCATCCAATCCCTGTTGGACGGTACTGGGATACACGTGTAAGGTGGGTCCTGCAGATGGACAACGTGGCTGAAATACATTCATCATGGTACGCCCCACACGCTGACGGACGGCGTGTATGAAACACATACACAATAGGGGGCCCCACCGTCCAAAGGCAAATGGACGGTGTGCATATAGATTATGTACATCAAGGTGGGCCATACGTCCATTAAAATGGACAGACGGTGTGAATACAACACTCACATCAAGGCGGACCTCATACACATCAGGGTGCGTCTATCTGTGATGAACGGTGAGAATGCAATCAAGGTGGGACCCACATCCAGAGATGGACGATGAGGATATAACAAATACATTAAGGTGTGGCCCACCGTCTAAAACTGCTAGACGATGCAAATACACCACGCACAACCCAGTGTGGCCCACCAGAACTTGCTAACGTCAATCACACCAGCCGCCTGCTGGTGTGAGGTACGCCAATCGGTCCACTTCCAATCTACAGGTGGGTCCCACGTGGCGGCCCACCATAATGTTTACGTCATCCAATCTATTGATAAGGTCCCACGGACCTAGATGAATAGAAAAATAAATAAATTTCACGGTGATCCAAAACTTCTGTGACTCAGAAAAGGATATCAATGGCAGCCATTCAGTCGTACTGTTTCTTATGTGTGGGTCACTTGAACCACATATACAATTGACATTTGGAGGGGGGGCCCGCGCTGTGACGCCCCGGTCACTGCTTCATGTGGGCGGGCACACGTGGGCGGGCCCCCAGGTGTGGCTGGCAGGCTACTGTGCTGGGCGAGCTACTGTTGCAGTTGACTGTAGCGTAACTTGTCCCACATCGGAAGAGTTGTCTGGAGTTATGGTGGTTATATGTTGGGTTTCTCCCTTAACAGACATGACGCGTTTTAAAGCCGTGAGCTTCGGCGAAGCGGACAATATCATGTGCTGTGGGGGTGGGCCTTACACCCGCTGCCCTAAAGGGCCATGAAATGCACGATACTGATATCCATACACAACACGGTGGGGCCACATTTGGGGACCCACGGTCGGCTAGGGACCGTCCCAGTGCAGAGGATGTTATACCGTCCTGTGCAGAGCAGCAGCAGCGTCGGCTGCTGTTACCTGTATATTTTTTTTTTTTTTTAAAATAGTTTTTGTATGGTTTTTCATACATGGGGCCTGCTTTAGCAGAATCCACTCCAGCCATTGGTTCCTACGGCTCAAGACAAGCCAAACAAGCCTAATATGCAGCATATTGGCAAATAAAAATATTAAGGCAGGTTTTTAACGGTAACCGCTACTATTTCCTATGATACAGCTCGCTCGAGGATCAAATTGGTCTCAAATTTTGGATCAACGCTTAAACTAATCTGAAGAAAGGGGTAGACGGCTTGGATTAAGTACATACATCAAGGTGGGGCCTGTAGGAGGGGTCCACACATTACCCTTAGCCACCCCCCACACGTCAGTTCACATTCCACTGTTAGCCGCACCCACGTTTGGGCACGTCCAGCGTCCCTAGACGCTGGACACTCTCGCACGTGTGACATGGTGGTTCCCACATGGACATGGCCCACTTAATTGAATCAATCAAATGTGTTTTCCCCACACCCAACCTGTGGGTGATGGGATATCCGGTGGGCCCACTTGATGGACAACATAAATAAGATGTACACTTCATGGTGGGGTCCATTTGGATGGGCCACACGGCCAAATCAACTCAAAATAAAGAAAGAGAGAGAGAAAGCACTCACCTTTGATATTCTCTTCCTTCATCCGCTTATGCATGTTAGAACCCCAATGGACGGACTTCAACGGTTGAGATGGATCATGGATGGTGGAGATGAGAGTTAGGAAGGTGGGCCACACTAGCTTCTCCCCTTGGAAGCCATGGACGTGGGTTGCTTGGAGAGAGATGGAGTTTGAAAAATGAGAGAGAGATGAGAGAGAGAGGTGTAAGATAAGTGATGGGAGAGAGGATGGTGAGGTGATGGGAAAGTTGACTTTTGAGATTACTTTTATACTTGGGAATGGGGAGAGTAATGGGTTGAGTGATGGGTGTACTTTTGACAAGTGAGGTGATTGATGTGATGGATTCTCTCGGGATTTGCAATGCGCGGTGTTTTCCTCAAACTGAACGTGGACCTACATCTCCTGGCCCGGGTATCACCTTGGCGCGTAATACGCGGCATCGGAACCGTGGCAACGGCGCGGTCATTAGGGTACAAGTCTTGGGTTGAGTCGACTTAGATATACGGGACACATCTCAGGGTCACGCACAAACGCCAATAACCGACCGCGGAAGCCTACAAAACAGTACGGGCTAGGATACGGGTCTTACAATAGGTCTCTTCCATTTGGTTATCTCATGACATCTCTAGTCTTATCTTTTCAAGTCCGAATTCCTTCCATTGAGGCACGAGAATCTGAACTTCTTTTTAACTCTTCTAATATACATATGATGAATTTAACTCTTCTACCTGAGAAACATGGTGAAAGTTGTAATAGGAAGGGAGAGCAAGAAGATGTTAACATGGATGATCTTTTCAATGAAATGGAGGAAGAATCAGTTGAAAATGAGGATGATTCCGATTATCATCATTCTAACTTTGATGATGAGAGTTTATCTGTTTTAGAGCATCGGATGGATGATTTGCATATTTATCAGGAACTCTTGTTTTAAATCAACAGCTTAATATGAAGTACATGAAAAAGTATTGGCCGACAATCTAAAAAAATAGCATGAATTATGCAAAGGGATGCCAAGCATGTTAGAGGCATGGCCCTTTACAACATCTTCTAGCATTAGAACTCCATCTGATTGTAAAGCCATGCCCATTCTAGGGATGGTTATCGATATCATTAGACAGATGTATCCGCTTGTAATGTTTTGAAATTTCACCAACTTGGTTTTTTTTTTTTTATCCTAAAAAAAATTGCTAGAAATATTTTATTAAAGTTTGTCTTTGAAATGAGATTACAAGGTTTTAAATAGTAAAATGCAACCTTACGTAAGAGTCCTAATTGCTAACAAACTAAAACTTTCCTAAAATAGTAAAACTTATTAAAAATAAAAAGTCATACTCTAATTATGCAAGATGATTCCTGACATGATGAAAAACAAATCCCAAAAAGACACTAAATACTAAACCTCTAAGATGAAAAAGATACATTCGATTTAAAACTTACTAAAAAATAGTAGATTTTTTGAAAAACGGAAATTTTGAATAGGAATGAGTCATTTTCTTGAGAATCGAAACAACGTGACACGCTTACAGTGTCGATTGGCCCCAAATGGCTTGTTCCAGTAGGAATTCATTTGTTATGCGTCCCGTAACTCATTCTAGATCAAAAGTTATGGTCGATCCATGAAAATTTTGAGGGTTTTGAAAACAACAATGCACGATCAACTCTAAAATGGATAGTAGTCCACAATTGACCACGGAGGAGCACGGTTGACCGTGGAGGAGCACAGTTGACCGTGCTGCATTGAACAGAGGCCCACGATTGACTGTGCCTAACACATTTTATGTGTACGTGTGGAGGTTCATAAAAGCCCATAAGGCTTCATTTCCCCACTTCATGCCACTCCTAAAAGCTCATTTTCTTCACCAAGTAAAATCCTAACCTCCTAGAACTTCCAAACCTTCCGATTTCTTCTTCCCTTTTCGAAATCCCTACATATTGAGTGACTCTTCTCACGTTTGAGGGTCGTGCATCTCAAATCCACGTTGATTTTCAGCCGGATCCTTCCTTGCTTGCTAGGTAAGAGGTTCCTTAGCTATTCCTTCTCCTCTTTCTTTCGTTTTCCACCTATTTGAGTTATTAGGGTTTCTTTTCCTTTGTTTTCAAAACCCTAACATTAGGGTTTGTGCATATTAGGGTTTGTGGGTCTCAACGATTGGGGACAATTCCTTATTCTGTGGGGGTCGTAATTGAGTGTCTCCGTTAGGATTTCGATGGTACGCCGATTTCAAGCCCCGGTTCGTTGAATCAAGTTGAGGAATCATCCTAATAGATTAGATAAGCCCCGATCCTTTTTCTAACATTTAATTAGGATTAAATCCAAGTCATTAATGGTAATTTTATACTTTGATTTAGGTTTGGAGTGTTTTCTCCAAATCACCGACGCTAGTGTCGCATCCGAGTTGAGGGCTTTTAGCTCTAAGGTGAAGATCTTCTATCAAGCATCTTCTTGGCATTTTAGATGATTAAATGTTTTTGTATGTGTAATGCAAAAATTACTTTATTATTATAATCCTTATGTTGTTTGCATCTAGTTGACAACAAGTTCGGTGAAATGCTTCAATGATATGAAATTCCTAATATTAGAACTATTTTATGTCATTAATTTGTTAAGTGGTATTGATATAAATTAGATTATATTAATTCGTACTTATATTCAATTAGCTTACCCTGTTATGGTACTAATTTGCTTCATGTTTACCTCATGATCTGAATTATTATTGTTGTGGATCAAACTTTGTAAATTATTTAAGTAAGCAGATGGCCCACTTTAGGTTGGCTACTTTAGGCTTGTTCAATCGATCGAAGTTGAATACGGATGATCGACAGTAGTTAGAACTACGTTGGATGCTTTGTACCCAATGTTGGTTTTGCAAGAGTTCTCCGTAGTTGATCAAATTCGTTTAATGTAAGACTGATCATTGATATGCTCTTTGTGGTATAACACTCTATAGAATATGAAATACCATTATTCCCATTGAATTTGAGTCCATTCATAATTGTTAGTGCGATACAATCCTATTAAAGACTCATGAGCAGGGCATAGTGGTATAAGATACCGTGTCCAAGTTGTCAGCTTATGTTGGGTGACGAGCCCTCTGTAGTAACAAGTAAGCGTTAATAAAGGTGACGAGCCATATTACTATAGGATAGATTTGTTAGTAACATTGGTGACGAGCCATGTTACGATAGGATAAATATTGTTGGTGATATTGGTGACGAGCCTACCATGTTGTTGTTGGTTGATTTGAGTGACGAGTCATTTCCATATTTGAAGCTTGGGTAACAACCCTTATTGTTTATATATTAATTGAGCACAAGTCGTAACGAGCCATGTAATATGGTTACGCGACTCGTAATATAATGATGGTAGCCTAACTTCGTTAATATGTTGTTTAAATCCGTATTTATAAAGATTTGGCTAATCATGCATATCATGGCATTTTTTGTAATGATGGTGATGAGCCACATTACAATAGGATAAATATTTTATGGATGATGGCAGTGATGAGAAGTATTACAGTTGATATTCCCGCGACATGCATATGCAAATTAAGACATACATGCATTTAATTAACTAGATTTAAGAAATTGCTTTCTATATTGTGCTTTTATTAACATGATTCGAGTGTAACATGCTTGGTATATGTGCGTGAAAGATATCATGCTTGAGAGTAGTACACTTTTGAATATGTACGTGCAGTGAACTTATTTATAATTAGATGTCCCGAGTAAAATCTTAGGGATATTTCTTCACTATGTTGGCGTTGACGTCTTCCATTTGACATATGCAGATGACTCGGGAATATAACTAGATAATGGTGCACTCGGGATGCCCTAGTAGATCCTGTAACACCCTGTACTTTTCAGAAGTGTAGGGTGTTTCCATGTAACCTAACATAGTATAAATACTAACCTAGCTTTTGTGAACATTCACCCACATCCGTCCTAAGTCTAATCATGGTAAGTAATCTCCATCCATTGGTCAAGTTGTCCACCCATTACTCTTCAAGATGATTTATCAATCCATCAGATCCACTGTTCATCGGGTTTACATCGGTCTATCCTTTGAAAACACACATCAGATTATTTGCCTTCATATTCAACTCACATATTTCACTTAAACATTCTTAAAATCCCTAGGGTTATTGGTAGCTAAATATGGGTCAATCCAACCGTTGGGTCATTTGAACGGTTAAGAAGTCGAGATTGGTAATTAGATGTTCGTGCGTGGTGGGCCACTAAATAGTTAAAATACTTTAAGAATTAAGCGCACAACTCTTAGGTGTTAATCTACTATGAGAACAACTTCATTTAAAAGTAGACTCAACAATTTTAAAACTTTAAATAATAATAATAATAATAATAATAATAATAATAATGGCAATGATAATGATAATGGGATTGTAATAATGATAATTAATAAATAATGAATGCGTATTGAGTCTTCTAAAGCCTAATCCAACAGTCGATTCCTAGCTAAGTGAACCCTGGAACTTTTTAACCGTTGATATGAAAATGGAGAATGATCTGACCATCGGAACTTCGAGGATCGTAAAATGGTGCCATTTTGGCACATAAATCAAGCATTATGGTCCACCTAAGCACTTGATTGACCCCACTCTTCATCCATTACCCTAATAGAACCACACAAAACTGATGAATGATTAGATCTCATTCATATATGTTAGAGTGGGTCCCACCGCTACTGCGTGTGCACAAGCGTGCATATTCTCGCAATGCACCGAACAAGCCAATCGGTCAAACTGGTGTTGACCTACATATTTTGCAAAAAAAAAAAGGAGGAATCCTCCTCTTTCTCCCGCGTGTCTGTGATTTGAAATGGAAACTACCGTTTGGGTACGAGCGTGGCCCACCATCCCGGCTATTGTGTTGATCCGAACTGTCCATCACGTTCATGACACAAACATGACCAAAACCCCATGAGTCCCACGGGTATCTGACCGCACGTTTATGCACAAGCACGAGCTCAAGAAGAGCTGTGCATGCGAATGCATTCCAAAAATGGAAATCCATTTTCTGCGCTGCTGGCACGATCCCAGCCACCCCTCCACTACTAAAAATGCCTCCAAATCAATCCTAGCCATCCATTCCTAACCTTTCCTTCGTAAAGAAACACTAGAATCTGGGATTCGAGCGCCTCTTCTCCATTTCTTGCGGTGCCAAGAGAAAACGCCCGAAACTCTTCCAAGTTCGAAACCACCGTGTAAATGCCCTCCAAGCTTCGAAAACCTAAGTCAGGAAGCTTCATAGAGGTGTTTTAGAGAGTCCATGAAGATCAGATCGTAGAGCAGTGCCACCGTTTGAAAGTTTCCATCGGAGCTCCATCATCTTCCTCGCCAAACCTTCACATTTGATTCAAGCCAACGTCTGGTCGAACTTCGTGACATGGCTGGGCATTTTAGCAGAGGAAATGAGAAAGAAGAAAGATTCATGAGGGAGAGGAGGAAGAAAAGAAGACAGAGAGAAAGAGTGGTGGTCGGGGCCGCTGTGCTGTGTCGCACTGAGTCTGGACCAAGTTCGGTCTGAGTTATGTGCGGATCTGGCTTAAGTTCAGGCCGTGTATAGGGCCAGTGAGAGAGAGAAAGAGAAGGGAAGTAGGAAGGAAAGAAGAAGAAGAGGATGGAGAGAAAGAAAGGAAAGAGGAAGTGGGGCGAGTCACCGAGTCGGGTCTCTAATTCGCTATCTAATCGAGTCCAGATCTTACTGGAACTCCATAACAGAGGAAGACAACAAAGGGGAAGAAAGGAGGAAGAAGAGGAGAGAAGTAGAAGGAGATGATCCATTCAACGAGTTGACTCACTGAGTCAACCGACCGGTCTGCTGCAAACCGGGTCGAGTTCAGTTAGGTTAGCGGCTTTTTCCGTGTACATTATTTCATGCAATGGTGATTTCAAGGAAATCGAAATTTTGGTTGTCCCTTTAATAAACTTGGCGGCTCATCAAGTTGACTCATTGAGTCAACTCGCTAAGTTGGGCCTATTTGGGGATTAAGTTCGGTTTTAGCATCGTCAGCAAGTTCGTGTCGACTCAAATCATAAGCAAATGAATTCAGGAAATTCTGATTTTCCCTCGTTTGAACTGCACGAAAGTCGAGTTGGGTCAAAGCATGTCAGCTTAGTTGAGTTAACTCAGTTTAAGTTTGTATTGAGTCAAGCCGAGTTAACCCACCAAACATGAGATTAGATTTCAGGATCTTAAAATCCTAATGCTATTTAAATTGTTTTAAATTGATGTTGAACTTTATTTCAATGTAGGAAATGGTGGTTTTCAATCACCTCTCTTAGATTCGAAGATTAGATCGAATTGGGATCTTATGGATTTTATTCAAGTTGAATCAAGCTGTTATTTGAGGGTTTAATCCTAAAGCCTGTACCGGTATTATAATGTGTTTGGAAAATGATCCGATTCTTAAAGGTGAGGACCATCCTTCAAGCTTTTCCTACATCATGATGGTTATCTTAGTTCATTTATTTCACTAATTGCTTAATTTAATATTAATCGAAGATGATGATAAATGTTAGTTCCATTCGTATAATTCTTCATAGATGATTGATGGCTAGATTTAGAATTCAAGTATATATATCAAACATTCCTATTCTGGTTTGAATTAAACACTTTATATGTGCAAGTACTTTTGATATCGCACATGACTTATTTTACCACTTTTGATTTCTTTATGGTGTATTTAAGGGTCCTCGAATTAGTGGCCATTTGCGTAATAGATTAAATGAAATTATCTGGTGGACTTGCCATCTTTTGGATCATTTGTTGCCTAAGTGGCTTTTGGGATATTCCTTTTTTTTTATCACATCCTTGAGATGGATTTATTTGTCCTATGCGGCTTGATGTAATATTTGTCCTATGTGGCTTGAAAAATCATTTTCATATAACCTTGCAATGATAAGTCCCACTTGTAGAACTATAATTAGCCACTAGTTGAGTAGGTTACCTTTAAAACATCATGTTTGTTAGTCTCATGAGCCAGGAATGGTGAAATGGGACACGATACCTCAGCTGTCGGCCTATGCTAGGTGACCAACCCCCCATAGTGACCTTTGAGCTTTCCTAAATCGATTGTTTGAAATTGGAATAATAATGGTTGGGCTAATCATACATTTTCATGGCATGCAGTCTTTTCCGGGTGATTAGTTCTCCTTGGGCGTACTTTGAGTACTTTTCCGGGTGGCTAGATCTCCTTGGGCGATTTATATATTATGGTCTTTTCCGGGTGGTTAGTTCTCCTTGGGCGTACTTTTGTATACTTTTCCGGGTGACTAATCCACCTTGGACGATCTATATATTATTATGGTCTTTTTTGGGTGGTTAGTTCTCCTTGGGCGTACCTGTGTACTTTCCGGATGACTAGTCCTCCTTAGGTGATCTATATATCATAGTCTTTTTGTAACATCCCGAAAAATCGAGGGTCGAGAAGTAACTCAACTCTCGAGTTTCCAGAACATCACTTATGCAACATAGATAATGATGATTAAATGTTGTCTGCATTAATGTAGTGAACATGAGTGAGATTAAGCCAAAACAGCATATCATACTCCAGAGACAGTTAAATTGCAAGCGGAAGACTGTGATAGATATATAAAATATATAAAAACTGTGGTGAGTCTCCAGAGTGTGATAACATTACCAGGTTAAATAATTACAAGTATAGTTCCAAAATATACCAAATGTGTAAGAGTAATAGCTTCTATCCCAAGTACCATAGCCTCGTCAATACAATACCAGGTCTTCATAAACCTGACAGAGAACGACATGTAGGAGAACTCCTCCTCCACATCACAATAGTCCGGCTCTGCTTCATAAGCATCGCCATCACCTGAAACTCAACAAATCTGGTTGGTGTGTACAACACCGTCCCGTAACGTGGGAGTGAGTAGCTAACTCAGTGGAACAATAAGGCATAAGTTATCATGTTATCAATCCAGTCAAACAGTAATGATAAAGCAGTAAAATCAAACATTCCTAACTACTCTTATTAATGCAAGTATGAATGTAGTCATGATGGATGCCCTCACTGACATACTCCCTCATGCGACACCCTCTTCGTTCGCGGCATGCTTTCATCCCTCAGTGCTCCACATCTTCCAGGCACATGCAATGCATGATGAGCATGATTATCGAGTTTTTTATTAGTCCATTTCGAACAACAGGATTGAGAAACTAAGTCACTCCCTTGTATCATTCCCAAACATGATCCATTCTAGGGTCGTCAGTCCTAGACAATCTCATACGATGGTGTGTTTCTAGATCGCTGCAAGGGCTGCTGCCAGGGCTGTTACACGGAATCGTTGCACCACTCCCCCATCACCTTATCAATACAGGCCTAGTTTATACTCTGTTACTACGGGAAGGCTCATCGCCTCACCGCAGATTCAGAGTATGCTCAAGGCCACTACAAAGGGCTGCCAGGGCTGTTACACGGAATCGTTGCACCACTCTCCCATCACCTTATCAATGTAGGCCGACAGCACGAATATAGTGTCTCATACCACCATAATCGGCTCACGAGTCTGGTTGCTCACTGGTCACTACGGGGAGGCACGTAGCCCCAGCGTAGGCCGACAGCTCGACCACGGTGTCCCATACCACCATGCCCGGCTCATGAGTCTTAGCGGATCGAGGTACCATGGTTAAAAGGGATTTCACTGGTAAGTTTGGTACCCTAGGTTCAAGCAGTAGCGTCCAAACATGGTGATCATACATAAGACAGATCGGGTTGCTTGACGGGCTCGACTAGCTCGAGCGCACAACAAGTTGAACGACATGAAGTGCATAAGCACTTCGCGTGGCCAACCACTATCGCCAACCGAAGTACGACTCGGGTTCGTCGAACACATCTCACATGGCAAATGAATCTCAGCCACGCAATCATTTTCGTTACCGATTGTCTGGACTATAAACATAGCCCCAAACACAATCAATTGCAGATAGATAAAACAGTAATGGATCAAGATTCAAATCATACAATCAAGTTTGGTATTATCCGTTTAGGGCTGCCAGGGCTGTTGCACGCACTCGTTGCTCCACTCCCCCATCACCCATGACGGATCATACAACGTAAATATGAATTTAAACATATGCATTACATAGATAAAATCATAAAAGCAGTTGAGCATGTTATGAAGCACAACACAAGCATGAGTTTGTACATATTCAATTCCCAATCACACAACTATCCAAGGAAATCATACACATAGTTAAAAGAGTTGAGAATCATGTCTCAACACCCTTATACATTACAATTTACTAACTACTACTCATTCAAACTTTGTAACAAACACTTAGACTACATACACCAATATACATGACATATGTTGATCACATAGGTATAAGGCCAAATCCTTTCACTAGGGAGTTACCCCAATCATAACACGCATACACCCACGACGGATAGTCATGGCAAGCAGGAATCCAAGTTCCATATTCATTCAGTCATTTCCACAAACACTTGGGCCACACATTTTAGCATATATAGTGTATATTGGCCGTGGCGTGATTTAGGAAAAATTCTTTCGTCAAAGGGGTATCGCCAATATAACAATCATAAATCCATGACAATTAGTCATGGCGAGCACGAATGAGAATTCTATACTCATTCAGTCATTTTCACAAACACTTAGAATACACTATTACAACATACATGATGTATGTTAGCAAAACATGTATTAGGGATAACCTTTCGCCAAGCAAGTATTTTATCCATATATAGTATATTCATACAACAAATAATCATGGCAAACACATCTCCAAAATTTATACGTATACTGTACTTTCTAGAATACACAATTTCAACATACATAGTGTATATAAGCAAAATATGTATTAGGGCGAGTCCTTTCGCCAAACAAGTAATTTATCCATATATAATATATTCATACAACAAATAATCATGTCAAACACATTTTCAAAATTTATACGTATACCGTACTTTCTACAAATACCTAGAGTATGTAGAATTCCATATTTTTCATCTTTAACCGAAACGAAAAACAGACAGCACTTTGTAATGTGCAATTGCATGCAGATCATGAATCTATCATTATCTGACATTGAAAGCGTTGAAAACCATAACCTATACACCTAAAGTCCGCACATTTTGTCGTAGAATCGTAACGGAGTCGATAGGTTTGCTAAGCTTCCATATTCGGCAGTTTGGCAACCTATAGAACGAAATAGGTTAGCTATTTCATAACCTATAACTATCAAAACCCCAAAACAGATTAGGGTTAGGGTTTCTTACCTAGAAAGACGCTAGAATCGCCGGGAAAATGATTAGAACGGAGTGGTTGTGCTTGCATAACGGCAGGGAGGCATGACAGGGAGATCCTCCCACAACTCCCACACTTTCTCTCTCTTTTCTCTCTTTTCTCTCTCAAATCTCAAATTCGTATGGCTGTGAGAGAGAGGGTTCAAAGGCCTTATATAGCCTAAAAAGTCTCCAAATTAGACTTCAAGTCAAGGTATACTTAGGTTATAACCAAAGCGGTCCCGTTTCGGCTCAACAGGAGACTTCTGGCAGGTCTCCTTGAGCCAAAGGTCAGACTTAAGCTCACAAACTATGGATCTAGGTTCTATTAAGTTTTCGTTCCAGTAGGGTTCTCAGATCATGCGTGACGGACCAGTTTTAGTTCAACGGTCAGCGGATCTCGATCGGAGATTCCGAGTACATGTAAATGTGTATGAAATTTCTCCTGATCCGAGGTGTAATTTGGTCTGATTCTAACGGTCTGATTGCTTAAAACTGATCCGCAAGCAACACGTGCCAGATTACTATTTAAGATATTTTATTTTGAATTAATTTCATATTTCTCACACTCTTCACTCCGAGCTCAAGCGAATAGCGCTGGGACACTGGCTGGACTTGATTTCCGAGATGGTTGTCAAGCCCAACGAGGCGGTCCTAAGTCCTTAACCTCGTATTATTCGGACTCCCGATGTGCGGTCCAGATCTGATACGGAGTTTCAAGATGCTCCCGAGAGCAGCCGGGTAATGAGATTGATCCTAGATTTTAGGGTAACCTAGCGTCGATGATTCTACAAGTTTTGGGTCTTGCAGATCGTATTTAAAGTGATTTGTGCTAATTTCACATGCACTCTAGTTTAACACTGGCTAATTCTCGCCTCATTTCTAAAGGATTTAGTCCTGAGTAATTTCTGTCTGAGGTGGTACTTGGGCCTTTGTAGTTTGTATATAAAGTGATCCAAGTTATACTACTTAGCTAGTTTAAGATTGTGTCTAGGATGAAAGTGCTTAGAAAATTTGAAAGAACAAGGTGGTGAAGGGTGGGATTTGTGAAGGAAATGGGTTCAGAAGCGATTTTAGACTGTGGGATTCAGTTCTGCCGAGTTAATAAGGTGTTAGGAGCGATCCATTACCTAAGGATGTCTAATTCCAGGTTGGAAAAAATTTGGGCTGTTACACTTTTCCAGGTGGCTGGTTCTCCTTGGGCGTACCTTTGAGTATTTTTCTGGGTGGCTAGTTCTCCTTGGGCGACTTTTTACCAGTTGGTCTGTGACCATGTGCATGCATCCATGCATTTAAAGAAGATCACCTTTGTGAAATTTATTTAATGAATGTATATTTGATGAACCTTATCTGATTTCCATGATAATTATTGTGTAATATTTGTTATACACTGCCTTTGTTAACTATGCTTAATTATCTTGGTGATACGATAAATCTTGACGGGTATACCTCACTGCGATAGTCATTGACGCTATCGAACCGTATTCAATGTGCAGGAGACATAGATGATGTACATACTAGTGTTCATGTAGATTATGACGAGCCAGAGGACCTTGCGACTCTCTTTCCTAATTTCATCTCATTTTAATTTATACTGTATATTTTGTAATAAGTTAAGACATTGGTTTGTATAAGTTTTTGGGTAACCACTTGAAATCTTGGTTACGTATATTTGGACTCCCTCTTATACTTGAATTGTTTCCATCCTGCTACATTACCAACTCTGATAAAAAGAAAAAAAAAATGTACGTGAAATTGACTATCTTTAAAAGGTTAACACTCGGGTTTTTGGAAAACGAGTAGTGTACTCGGGTTTCAGGAACCGGGTGTTACAAGATCTTTAGCTTCTTCCTTTCTTTTGGTAGTTATATATCTTATATATGTTGAACTTATGGTGCGGCTTGTATTGTTCTCATTTGGGCGGACATTACTTATGGAATTGTAACTTTTGGATATTATCCTTATTTTATGGGTTTAGTTACATCTGCTTAACTTTTGATGCTGTTGATTTAAAGCTTCTCTGAATATTGATCATGGTTAAATGCTAACTGGTCTACGTGGACACGTGGAGACTCGCCCACATGCATTTTTAATAAGTTCACACTTGTGAACTCTGAATCGGAGTCTCCGTACTCAAGTGCTAAATTTCGGAGCGTGACACCGCCCTACTTGAAATCGTAAAGCTTGATCATTGTAGCCACCGATTACTTCACCAAATGGGTAGAGGCACGGCCGACGAAAAGGACTAGGCAGAAAGAGATTATAGACTTCATCAAGAAGCACATCATTTATCATTTTGGCATTCTTGAAACAATTACAGTAGATAGAGGAGTTGCCTTATTTAGAACCCAGATGCAAGAATTCGCAACTGTATACAAATTTAAATTCGTATATTCGACGCCCTACTATGCTCAAGCCAATGGTTAGGCCAAGTTTACCAACAAGATATTACATAATATCATTAAGAAAATGGCGGAGGATAATCTGCGATGTAGCATACAACGTTATTCGAGGTACTATGGGCCTACAGAACTTCACAAAGGACAAGTACCAGAATGACACCTTTCATTTTGACCTATGGTCATAACAAAGTTTTGCCCATGAAAGTATATCTTCCTTGAAGGTGGCGCACTGGCATAACTTGACCCCGTAAGAGTTCAAGAAGTCCATGCTCATGGAGCTAAAAGAGCTGGACAATGTACAGTTGCAAACCTTGGATAATCTAAAAGTGCATAAGCTCAAAGTAGCAGGGGCCTATAATAAGAAGGTGAAACGGAAGAGTTTTACCCAGGGTGAGATTGTATGGAAAACAAGACTTTTGATCTGTTCGAAAGATAGTGTATATGGAAAATGGAAGGCAACATGAGAAAGACCTCTGAGAGTATAGAAAGTCCTACGAGATGGTGTCTATTTACTTGAAGATATAAATGGTCGGGAACATAGAAACCTAATCAATGGCCAATATCTTAAAAAGTACTACCCGACCTTGTGGGAATCTATGAGTGAAGAATCGACCGTTTATTAAGCAGGCCTAAGTGAGGAATAGAACAACAACAAAAGAAGTAAAGGTTGGCCCCCGTGAGAATGTTGCACCAATGTCTAGGCTGATCAAATTGTAATCTTCCGTCCGTAGGTAATAAATAATAGTCAAGCTTTCAAGCTTAAGTTGTCGCTCATTGTGAGCTTTAATTTTTTGCGTCCACATTAAACTGCAACATTCGGGCCCCAACTCCACCCTACCTTTGACTCTTTTTCTGGTAGTGCATCTTTTAATACGAAGGGATATGGGGGCATTGTTTACACACATTTTCGATGCCCTGACTTGGTCGAATAAGAAACTACCGCGAGGTGACACATTAGCACACACTAGAGGCATACTCTTACCTGAAGATATCTTTGGTTGATTTCCCTTCAACATTACGTATTTCGTTATTAATGTTTTGACACAAACCCTTACGCATGCCTTTGAAATGGTGAATCATCACATGCCACGTGGCCACGATCAACATGCCCATTTATGAGGAAACGTACTGGCACGCCAATAAAAGACTCGCCAAAGAACAATTCCATCACGAATTTGATAATGATATCCTTGGTGAGGCCATCTCTCACAATCCTTCAAAAATGGGAGATCTCCCCAAAGACATTCGGAGAAGCGAAAATGATGGAGTAGGTTCCGAACATCAGAAGATCAAACCCATGTCCAAGCCAACCTTTTTTGGGTTCGAGCCTAAGTTGGGAAAGGGATTCCCATCAGCTAATCCCGAGTCGTCCATTGATTAGGACAAAAGCAATGAGAGAGCCGGATGAGAAGTCAAGATCCAATCTGCCTAACAATCTAGAGATAGGAAGAAACAGAGGCAGTGCCCAGATGCTCCTAGAGTTGCATCTCAATCAGGAAGTGTTAGGATGTGATGAATCATGTCTATTCATCATTCCTAGCATCCAAAACCACTCCGCAATGAATGGTGAAAACGTTAGGGAAGGCCTAATCTAGAATATCCGATATTTCTTAGTGACCTTTGGCCCAATCCATTCAACAAATCGTCACTGGAGACATAGAGTGGCCAAGAATGACATGGATTTAACCCCAAATCTGGCCACCTTGATCAGAGGAATCTTAACAGATCTAGGCCTGGTCCCTGATGGACCACAAACACCCCGCGATGGATCAACTATGAGAGATCCAAGAAGTCAGAGAGTCCGAATCTAACTAGAGTCCTTCTAAATCCAAGTCGCTAGTTTCGGAGCAATCAAGGTGATTTCCGTATTCAGAGGAGCAACGTGAGCACAAATGATCCATAAGCAACAAGGAAACTCTAGCAAGGGTTTCACTGCCTCGATGATATATTAAAAGAGCAATCGAAGAAGCGCTCGGGGCCCTACACCAAATACATCAATTTATCTTTCCTTTATTTTCTTAACATAGCTTAACTTAGTTTATGACCACGACCTAGTGGTTTCCGCTATAATATCTTACAAGTAAAGATAGTATTTTTGAAACCTTAAGTTGTAAATCATGATTATCTAAGTTCTGATTTGTCGATTGCGCCCACCTCAATTGTCTATTTTGATAAGTGTATTAGGTATTTATCTTTTTCTTTTATGTATTCATTTGGTTGTTTTGCAATTTGTCAATTGTAATAAACATCATTTACAAATACTAATTGTAGGGATAAAAAATAGATGAGTCAATAGGTCGACTTATGGAATTGACCAACTCTACAAACCAACACGGACCCAATGAGATTTGAGCTTTAAGGGGCATCTACGTCCGAAGACAGGTCTACCTTTAAGGAGGTCGATGCAACTGTAAGGACATTCAAAGGGCCAATTGCCGACCTAACCTATAGGTTGGCCATAGCTCAGTTATAGCTCGATTATAGGTCGGCCATAGCTTAATCATAACTCGACTAACCATAGCTCGGGATAACATATAAAACAAGGCAAATGCCGGTTCAAAAAAAAAAGAAGCTCTATATCTGACACGACCTTCTCTCGGACCAACAGTCTGAGAATTTCTCCAACAGCCTAAAGTTCTCTCCCAAGATCTTCGGGGGATTAAATCGGATCTCGAGAACCTCGGACGACGATAATCTCGAGAGGATCCCAGATGAATCCAAATATCCGTGCGGAATGATCTTCGACATATCAGGATAGACTCCTTACGGCATTGTCTTCCTTCTCCTATAAATAGAGGTACCCCCAATATTGGATGCTTGAACCGAGTGCAATATTGATGGCCAAGAAAACTTTGAAACTCCGATCCTAGTTTTCAATATTTCCATCTTACGAAAAAGACACCAACAGTGCAATCAATATTTGAATTAGGCCAACTATGGCGTGCACAGGCTTCCTACTCACACACGTACCAAATCTACACCAACGTTCACACAAGTGGTCCAGTCTAATTAAATTGAGTGCAACACACGGCATGCATAAAACACGTACCTCATTTTGGGCCCACGTGACTTTTCCACCATCGCAGATTACCGGCCTCGGTTTAATCGGCTACGCTACCGTTACCAAGTCCAAACAGGAATTACATGTGCGGGCAGAAGATATGTGGGGTCGACCGAGATGTCTGTGATTGTGTAACATCTACTCCGTCCACCTGTTTCACCAGCTCGTGCTAGGACATGAGTCCAAAACCAAGGAAGATCCAAAACTAAGATAGGGCACGCCACAGCAAACAGTACAGATCGTACGCCCACAACTGAAATCTTTGTGAGGCCACAGAAGTTGCCAATCAGGATAATATTTATGTTCTCGTTTCATCCCATTGCAGTTAACCTAATGAACGGTTCGGATGGACAGGAGAAGTTTCAACGGCCGTGTAACGAGCCTCTACTAACTTTTTCTTTTTCTTTTCGAAAACAAGAGATAAAGCTCTTGAACACTCCATGTGCCAGCACGAACATACGTGTAAGATTTAGAAAATCGTGTGCAATAAAGTTCCTGTACGCACCATGTGCCAGCATTAACATACGTGTAAAATCTAATCGAGGAAAGGTCCGACCTCGACTTTGTACATGTTTTTAAAATGGTCTAATAAGCACGTAGGCTTAATATTTAAAACATGTTGATGGATTTGAAATTTCAACCCAGATTTCAAAGCCGTACATTTTATTGAACTCAGGCCTACCTGACCAGCGGATGCAACGTGATTCCTGAGCTAGGTCATCAAGCCGTGCCATTCTGATGGATGGATTGGATCTCTTACCTATATGGCGATGCTGGTACACTCTGGATGTGGGCTTATAAAAGCTTACATTCAATGGGTGTTTCGCGCACGAAATTAAGGGCCTGTTTGGCCGGGCAAAATGGGATGGTATTAGAGTGGATTGCATAGATTTTAAGGTAACGATACTGTGGATTAGTGCAAGATCTATGAGATTGTTATATCCCTGAATTGCTATATCGGATCTGTTTGGCATGCCCAGCCAATCCTGAGATTAAACCTTTCAATCCCTTGAATCAAACACGTTCCAGACAATTTTGAAGAAATTAAGGTGGATTGAATGAGATTTAACGATAATGATGGTGATGTCAGTGGATTATCTTAAGATCCATGGGATTGTTATATCCGGGAGCAGAATCCCATGTTTGTTTGGCATGCTTCGCCAATCCTGAGAGCTATCTTCCAATCCGTTCCAATTTCATCCAATCTGCTTGGTCAAACAAGCCCTAAATGGTATTAAGTGGGATGGAATTGCTTTTTTGCAATAAATGCACTTCTTAATGAAATTTCTTTTAATGCCTGTTGAGTGATTACATAGGATGTATGACTTAAATACATGTTTTGATTCATATAGTGTTTGGTTTTACATGAAAATGACTATAAATCTTTAAGATTGTGTTTAAAAACTATAGTGAGAAATAAAGGGTCCACCTTGATATTGGTGAGTAATCCAACTTGTTCATCCGATTTGTGAGATGATTTTAAAACCTACCATCAAAAGTCAAGCAAATCTAAGACTCAAGTAGACCATATGAGAGGAAAGAGTGGGAAAAAAATCCCTACGATTGAAAATCCATTCCATATGTCATGCCGATCTTCAATTTTTTATTTTTTTTTCAGATCATTTAAAGCCATGGTCCTATAAATAATTCAATCCAAAACTTAAATGGACCACATCATTAAAAAAAATGGTCATTGAATGCCCACCATTAAAAACTTCTTAGGGCCACCATAATTTTTATTTTCCATCCAACTGGTTGATAAGATGGAAGGGAAAATATCAGCTTGATCTGTTTTTCTGTGATATGACCTACCTAAGGTTTGGATGGCTTCATTTTAGGCCATACATTAAAATGAGCTTAAAAAACTATGAGACGGAGTGGACATATAACACATACATCAAGGTGGGCCCCACGTTCAAGGAAATACCCACTGCCGTGTTGCCCGAGTAAGACCTTATCCGTTTTCCCGGATGGAATTCATTTCCGCCAGCCCACGTGTCACGGGTCTAGGATGACCGGAACCGTCCACTTCCCGACGGGCTTGTGACGCACCCCCGGCGACATACGACATCTCGTTCGGCTGGAATTTTTCCCGCGATTTTCGAAATTGAAGTTTTTCTCGGAAGGTTAACCTAGACTCTCCGGGATAATAATATTTAAAAACAATTATTCTAATTAATTAATAAATTTAAGTATTAAATAAATATTTATATAACAAATTTATAGTTTTTCCAGTAGTTTTCAAGTTAATACCGGAAGAAACCGCAATAACATCGTCTACTGTATTTATTACGATATTTTACAAATCTCGGCCATATATTTCCCACTGCCCGGCGCATCATATATCCCACTGCCCGGCGCATCATATCCCTTCCGTTATCCAAGCTTTCGGAGAAAGCAACTGTCTTCTTCAAATCCTCTCCTTCATAAAAATTAAAATGAAAGACAACTGCGTACTTATCTATATTTCAATTCCCTTTTCGAAAAGATTTCATACAACCTATCACACTAAGGGGCCGTTTGGACGGGTGGATAAGAAGGGATTGAATGGTATTTAGGTGGATGGCATGGATTTCAAGGTAATGATTGTGTTGTCAATGGATTGTCTTAAGATCCATGGGATTGTTATTTTCCCGTATTGCTATATCGACTCTGTTTGGCACGCCCAACCAATCTTGGAATTATACCTTCCCATCCCTTCCAATCCTTTGAACCAAACTAGTCCTAGGCAAATTTGAACGGATTAGGGTGGATTGGATGCGAGTTAAAGATAATGATGGTGCTGTCAGTGGATTGTCTTAAGATCCATGGGATTGCTATATCCCAGGTCAGATCACCTAGCCTGTTTGGCATGCTCGGCCAATCTCAGGATTTAACTTCCAATTCCTTCCAGTACCATGGTTTTAAATGATCTGTAAATGAGTGAGCAGCTTGGGTGGGCCCTAACGTCATGTTAAGGTGAAATCAACCCCAACCGTCAAATGTGTTATCTTATATTAGACCCAGAGATTAAAAAAAAATCATCCCAATCTATGATTTAAGTGGACCACATTGTTGAAAATAATATACAAGGAAGCGCACATATTCCAAACATTTCGCTTAGTGTGGTACACTTCAATTATGGATGGGTTTGACTTAACTTTTAGTATGAAATTTAATTATTGGAGTTGATTACATCTAAGGGACCACACAATATCAACTTGGTTTAAAACTTTTGTTGGCTCCGGAAGTTTTTAATAACAATTACTGTTGTTTCCTGTAGTGTGTGGTGTGTGGTGTGGTTCACTTGAGATTTAGATGTTCTCTGTTTTTCGGCTCATGCTCTAAAATAATCTAAATAAATTTATAGGCGGTGTATTTAATAAAAATACATTAATGTGGCCCCATAGTCAGAGATCTACCCATCTCGGCATATCCGGCGATCCACCAAAGCACGCCCAAGAAAAAGGTACCGTAATGTAAATTATATAATGGTAGGTAGTATTTTGTAAAATTTCTTTTTTCTTCATTTTACAAGAGAATATACTCATCTAATAAACAGAATCAGCAGCAGCAGCAGCAGTTCAGCTACCATTCTCTCTCGCCATTTTCTCTCATTTACTCACTTATCCTTTTCTCTCTCTTCTCCATTCTTCCATCCATACTCTAATTTCCTTCACAGAGACCGCTATCTCCATCGCCATTGTGGACTCCTACCGGAGAGATGCTCGGCGGCGACTGCGGTCTCTTCCCCTGCTTCCGCCGCAGGAAGATCGACGATGGAGGATCCTCCAATCTCAATCCAGTCCTACTTGTGTCCGGCATTGGCGGCTCAATCCTCAACGCCAAGAACAAGAAGAACGGGTTCGAGATCCGGGCCTGGGTTCGGATCTTCTTAGCCAACCTCGAATTCAAGAAGTGCCTTTGGTCCAAGTATAATCCTAAAACAGGTTCCCTCTCTTTTCTTTTCTTTCTTTTCCCCCCCTTTTTTTCCGACCTCTCTTTGTAATTCCTCGGGTATTGGATTGGGTTGATGTGTTATGCTCAAAATTAGAGTATATCAGCAGCAGAATTTTGAAATAGATAGAGAATTTTAGAAGGGGAATCTGAGCTGTTAATAATGAATTAGGTTAAGATTATCTAATTTAAGCTAGTATCTATGTTAGTTATCAAATGCTTGGGGTCGTTTGGATGCCTGTAAAGTTTTAAGTTGTAAACACTTTATGCCTGAAAAGAGTTTCAGGTGTAAACTGTTTACATGTGATTCTATTTGGCTTTTAAGGGCCTGTTTGGATTGCGAATTACATCAGTAATGTGCTGTAAAAGCGGCATCATTACGGTTTTACTATGATTGTTTAAGCATGCGATTCGGTGGTCAAATTACTGATGTATTAGGAGCCAGGGATTGTAATTTGTAACCATTACAATGTTATATTGCGTTGCAGTGGAAATCTCCTATGCAAACACAAATAAGTGGTAAGTTGTTTACAGGTAAACAGATTTTGTGTTTGGCTAACTTTTATAGTGTTTACAATTTATGAAGTAGGCATTCACACCACATGGAGCATGGGGCAGTAAATCCTGCCAAAATTAGCAAATCACATAAAAATGGCTGAATTTTTTTGGGGCCCTAAGAGAGCATCAAAGCATGCACATATTAGACGGATTGGATGTCCTGCACCATCACAGTGGGTCCCACACATTATCTGGAAGGTTTTTAATGGTGGGCATCCCATCCCAAATGTTCCCTCTCATGTGGCCCATCTGATGATCAATTGGGCTGTTTTTTCAGGGCTGTAGGAGGGCGTCAAGGGACACATGGTCGATGGATTGGATAGACTGTAAACATCACGGTGGCCCCACACTTCATGAGTGTGTATCAACCATTGTGTTCTATGATGTATAATGTCGTTTTAGTTGTAAAGACCTTACCTACAATAGGAAACATGGCTTTTTTACTAGAAAAAAAATGGCTGCTTTACCTGTAAATGTTTACAACTTGTAAAAACTTTACAAGCAAAATTTGCCATCTAAACACTTGCCTGTAAAGTGTTTACCTATAACCCTTTTACATAGTTTCTTCCACAACATTGCCAGTGCAAAAAAATCACATAAGCAGTCTAATGGTGGATGTAAAAAGAATCGAAGATAAGATTCAAATATGCTCATCATTTGTACAATATTACTCGCGACTAATCTCTACTAATGGGTGAAGCAGACCTAAGTTAGAAAATGAAAATTTGTAGTTTGAAAGCTTATTTAGTGTAGAAAGGGACTCCCTTGAGAAACTTGTGTTGATAGAAGAAATCAAAGTGGCTATTGACTCATTGGGTGGAGATAAGGCCCCAGGCCCAGATGGATACTTCATGGCTTTCTATTAAGTATTTTGGAAAATGCTTAAATGGGATGTGGTGGGCTTTACCAAAAGAGTTCTTTTAAAAAGGCAGGCTAACGGCAAGGATGGGGGGTGTCTTTTATTGCCCGTGTTCCGAAGAAAGGTATCGAGTCATTAAAAGATTTTCAGCCTATTAGCTTAATTGGTAGCCCCTATAAGATCGTGGCAAAAATTCTCACATCCAAATTTAGGGCAGTTCTAACGGAAGTTGTATCTTAGAACCAAGGAGTACTTGTAGGCAAACGGGCATATTTTGGATAGTGCACTTATGGTGTATGAATGTCTACACTTTAGAAATAGAGAAGGCAAGATAGGAGTGGTGTGTAAACTGGACTCAGGATAACTCGCTTGCAATATGCAGATGATACAATATTATTTTGTGATGAAAAGTTAGCAGAGGTGGATAATTTGAGGAAGATTTTGGGATTTTACGATGAGGTCTCTGAATTAAAAATGTATGTCAATAAGAGTAAGATGTTGGGCACTGGTTTATCCAAAGGAGGAAGTACAAAAGTTTGCGCATGTTTTTGGGTGGGATTTGGTCTTTCCCATCCTCGTACTTGGGCTTACCATTGTATTTGGAGAAGCCGACAACCTCATTTGTGGAGTAAGGTGGTTGAAAGATTTGATAGGAAGCTATCAAGATGGAAGAGTCGTCACTTGTCTATAGAAGGGCGAATCACACTCATCAAAGCTGCTCTCTCTAACCTTCCTGTCTATTTTATGTCATTGTTCCAATGTCCGAAGTCGATTATGGACAAGTTAGAGAAACTAGGCGGTGGTTTCTTTTGAAAGGGGGCCAAAGAGAAGCACAAGTTTCACCTTCTCAAATGGGAAGAGGTATGCAAACTGATCTCTGAAGGAGATGCTGGTATTAGAGTATTAGAGTCGATGAATATGGCTTTGCTTAGGAAATGGCATTGAAGGTTTTGCTCAAAAGAGGGCAAGATGTGGAGAGAATTTATAGCTTCCAAATATGGTGTCCAGTCTGGGGGTGGGAATAAAGAAAATCCCGTGTTACCGTGCTTCGGGTATATGGAAGGCCATAAATTCAATAGCCCCTTTGTTTAAACTCAGGTTGGCATTGTCTCTTGGAGATGGAAACGCTTTAGGAGGATCTTTTGTTGTGGAGATAGATCATTGGAGTCAGATTTCCATCACTGGCAAATTTAGAACTGTCAAAAAACATTACGGTTGCTAATTGCTTCTAGTGTGGTGGGGAGAGCAGTGTGTGGTGCCCTCCATGCCGCAGGATCTTTTGTTGTGGAGATAGATCATTGGAGTCAGATTTCCATCACTGGCAAATTTAGACCCGTCGAAAAACATTACGGTTGCTAGTTGCTTCTCGTGTGGTGGGGAGAGCAATGTGTGGTGCCCTCCAAGCCGCAGGGATCTAACAGAGGAAGAGGTGGCTGATTTTTGCTAAGCTATTGAAGTGGCTTCACAATCTTCAAGCATCCCCTGTCTCCAAGGGTTCCTTGGTATGGAATGGTGGCCCGTCGGGGAAATTTTCAGTTCAGTCCTACAAGTAGATTTAGAAATCTTCAACCCTACTAGATAAGAATTCTTTCACAATTTTTGGTTCTATGGAGCTTCTCCTAAGGTGGCCACTTTTGTTTTGGTTGGTTGAAAGAAGAGAATCTTAACAATTGACAACCTCTAGAAAAGGGCTATGATCCTACCCAATATTTGTCTTATGTGTATGAGCAGTGCAGAATTGATTGATCACCTTTTCATTCATTGTTCCATCGTGAAGCAAGTGTGAACACTTTTTTTTTTTTCTTTCATATTTTGTTATGGAATGGGTCATGCCACAAGCAATCAAAGACTTATGAAGGACTTGGCATGGTAGGTTTCTCTCTAAGGATGAGTCAGCGGGTTGGCGCCTGGTAATAATGGTAGTCTTATGGAATATATGGTGTGAACGGAATAGGTGTTGCTTTCTTTATCAGCAAGGATCTTTGGAGGAGGTAGTTTGGAAATCCAAAAGAGATGTGTTAGATTGGATATCCGGGGTAAAAAATTTAAATGTTGAAGTAGTGTCATCCTTGCTTGGATTGTAATTTCTCCTCTTGGGTCGTATTCTTTTCCTCTTTCTTTAGCGGCTTATCAATAAAAGTTATATGTTATCATTCAAAAAAAGAAAAAAAGAAAGGATTTTGTAGGAATCCAAGTGATGCCTTGCAGCATGTGAGACATTTATGTGATGTGGACCATTCATTTGTTGGATCCTAGTTTGGATAGGTCATATGCAAAAATGACACCAATGAGTCAAATGATCTTAGCTACTGAATAGAGGAACTATAAAAATAATGTCCAGTTATTTTCGACAATTGGTTTGACATTTTCTAGCCACCCGATCATAGCCTTTAAAATTTGTCCATTCAGCAGCTAGGACTACTGATGCATGCCACATTAATGGTAGGCATAATAAATGAATGGTGTGCCACTTAATGAGATTGAGTACCATCCAAACACCTGCCTGTAAAGTGTTTACTTGTGCCCTTTTACAACTAAGGATTTTATGGGCATCCAAACAGCCCCTTGTGGCATGTGACCCGTTTATGTGATGTGGACCATTCATCTGTTAGGTCCTAGTGTGGATGGATTGTATGCAAAAATGACACCAGTCAGATGATCTTAGCTACTGATTGGAGGAATCAAGTGATTTTCGACAATTTGTTCGACATTTCTAGTAACCTGATTGTAGCCTTTAAAATTTATTCAATCAGAAGCTAGGATTACCTGACTGGTGTGATCTTTGGGGCATGCCACATCAATGGTAGGCATAATAAATGAATGGCCTGGATCTCATTTATGGGTGCCACTTAGTGAGATTGAGTGCTTGATAATGACATGTTTTAGTCTTTCCCTTTCAGATGCTATCTTTGTATAGCAACAAAAGAAAAAACCATTATTGCAATCCTTAATGCAAAAGAGGTGCACCAATACCTTTGTACCACCATACCTATTATATACCACCATACCTATCATAGAAACAATGTTACTTAAAATATGAAGGACGTTTTCCATTCTGCATACAACGGATCCAGGTTGTGGGTCATTTGCGATCCAGATTGCTAATTTTAGCAACTTGAAACTATGGCTCTATATTCTTAGGCCCTTTTTGGTAGACGCCAAAAACTGAGTTGATCTCATTTTAGTTAACAGTACTTATCTCTGATACATAATGAGTTCCTGTTAACAGTGATTGTGTATTAGAGTTTAGAGGTCAAGCTCAGGGTCTTAACAAGGTATTCAATAATGGTTACGGTGGTTGTAACGGTTGTTACGGCCTTTACTCACTTTTGTTTTTTGGAAAAACCTTTATTGGCCCTGTCACAGACTGTTACAGGGCTGTAATGGGCGTTACGGGCCATTTTTTCTGGAATAACCGTTATGGCCCCGCAACACGTAAGAGTGCCCACTGTTACTGTTACATAACTGTTTTTTAATACCTTGTGCCTTACTTTGATTAAGTTAATGCAAAATTATTTACAATGTAGAAATTTATACTCTTATTTATTTAGTTGTAACTTATAATGTAACATTGAGCACGTAGAGTCTATAATAATAACATTCATCCTTTCATAAAGTTACAATATAAGTTCATATATAAAACTATTTTGCATACAAAGTGCATGTATTGGAGTGACACACATGATCCTACCCCTAGCGTACCACATATTGGATGAAGTAGCGTACCATGTAACCATTCCTGTACCACATACAAATGCCTCAAGTAATCTTGTCTGGAAACCATCATTGCCATTTATCAAAAGGATGCCCTTTGCATACTCTGTTAGGAAGGCTGCATAAATAGCTTAAGGGGTCGTTTGGCACCATGGATTTGGGGGAATTTGAGGGGATTTCAAATCCCCTGGTTGTTTGGCACTATAAAGTAACTGGGGGTTTCAAATCCCCTCAAAGACGGGGTTTGAAATCCACAGTGAGAGCTTGGATTACATCTAAAATCCTTTCAAGAGTTGCATGTGTAACATGTATGTCACCGGACTATTATTCTATTGGGCACATGGCCCACTAATGATGTCCCAAAGCAATTAGATTATCAATTGCATCACTATAATTACTTTAATATGATGATCAGCATTGTCTAAACATTGTCCATGTAAATCAACGGTTCAAAATCATTGGTTAGTCACTTGGACATGATTTTTTGCTTGTGGCCCATCCGAGACTTGGAATTTCATCATTTTCGGGCAAAGCATATATTTCAGCGGGCTTATTGCAACCATTTTGTTAAACATTACATACATTCACTAAGAGACATTAAAGTTGATTTAGTAATTAAATTCAAGCCCCTGTAAATATACCATGCATGGTTACTTTCGGATTAAAGTTGATTCCCAATCCAGTGTGCCAAACACAATAGGAGGATTTCAAATCCAGGGGGTTCCAAATCCACGCTCCCAAACAGGCCCTAAACAATAAGTTGTTGTTCTGTTTTAGGTGCTATTAGGACTGTCCAAATTTAGTGTGCTTTGAGTTTATGCATTTGTGTATTATGCTGGAAGAAGACAATCAAGAAAAATCATCTGCTGAAGTCCCCTCATCTGTTTTACTGTCTTCTAATGAGGTTGCCCCTTCGTAAGTGCAAGATCAAGCAATGAAAAGTGAAGCTTGCAAAGTTTGTGAGTGAATCCTTGAGTTGTTAGTTTACTGAACTTATCTCCCTTTTTTTTTTTTTTTTTTTTTTTTTTTTTTTTTTTTTTTTTTCCTTTTTTATACTTTGTTGTGTTAAACATCATAATAAAAAAGTAATTAGATATGATCCTTAACTAGGTGCTGCTCGCACTTCGGACTTGCAGTCCCGCTCCCACTTCCTAGCTGTTTATACCTGCTGACATTTTGAAACAGGCACTCCCCCTCTCCCTCACCTTAACTTTTTGCCACTATAGATAATTCATCTTCTCTTGACAGCAAGGACCATATAATGGTTACATTTTGCACTGGGGACTATCCATGATGGGCCCTAGACATGGTATTCCAAATCGGTTACGTAACGGCCGTAACGGCCATTACAGAAAAATGTGCCGTAACGGCCCCGTAACGGTCCTGTAACGGTCCCGTAACGGCCTGTAACGGCCCTGTAACGGTGCGTAACGGTCCCGTAACGGCCCAGGAAGTGCATTTTTCAAAAAATAAAAAATGGCCGTAACGGCCGATACGGGAGCTGTAACAGCCATTACGGCCCGTATCATAACGGTAACGGTGGTGGCCGTTACAGCCACCGTTACCGTTACGGAACACCTTGGCCCTGGATGAGTGATTCCAACTTCCAATCACCAAGCGTTGGCCCCATATATGGTGGAGGAGCTTGAGGACTGATTTTTGGTGGTCCTATGTTCAACTCAACCAGTCCTCATTTTATAATAATCAGGTTTTCCTCTTGGTTTGCTTAGTTTTTTTTTTTTTTTTTTTTTTTTTTTTTTTTGCAGGTTATACAGAATCTTTGGATGAAAATATCGAACTGGAAGTTCCAGAAGATGATTATGGGTTGTATGCAATTGACATTTTAGATCCGTCGTGGGTAAGTTTCACATTTGCTTGTATGAAAGAGAAAACAGAACTATATGATGTTTGTTTGTGACGCATAATCTGTACTTTGCCCGAAAACAGGCTATTTGTTTGCTTGATCCCTATTGCAAACTTTCTAAAATTGTAGGCCTAGGTTCTTCTCTATTGACTTCTTTTCTTTTTTTCTTTTTTTTTTTTTTATTGTGCTTTGTTGTGGTTATAGGAAAACTAATTCTATGCTAGCAAACAAGTATCGGATTGGGCCATACGCCTTTTTCCATACTCATATGAAGCTGGTCAGGATCCAAGAAACCTTACCAATTTAATTTGCGCTTGGAAATAGTCATACATCCAAAATGAAGCTATTTCAATAAACGCATGAAATGGCTAGCAGATTTCAAATGCAAATTTTTATTCATTGCCCAGTGGCAAAGGAAATATGAGCTTTCTTCTTACAAGATTCAGAATGCAGTGGGTGTTCAATGAATCCGTTAGTGAGACAGCTCTTGAGTGGACCAATGGGCCATTCAAAGGTCGAAAGACAATCTTGTGAGGGTGGAGAGGATTTGGAAGGAGAAACCAGAGTTTTTTTTTTAAAAAAGAATCTGGATAATGTCTTTGTTTGGAGAGATTTTGTTTCCTTCTTCTGCTTTGATATTTCTTTTTGTGTTTCCTCTATCCCTAGGTTGGCGATGAGAGGGCCATGTCCCATGCTATTTTGTGTTTGCGTTTTTTTTAATGAATTTTAGTAATCTTATATATATATATATATATATATATATATATAATATATATATAGAGAGAGAGAGAGAGAGAGAGAGAGAGGAGAGAGAGAGAGAGAGAGAGAGAGAGAGAGAGAGAGAGAGAGATTGTCCCTTGAAATTTTCTATAACTAGTAATGTGATGTGTTGATCTTCAATCAACTGTATGATCTTTGGTACTACTAGTGCATCTAACTATGCTAATTATGATCTCAATATAACCTCCCTTGCAAACTTGCAACAAGTTCTTACTTACAACTCAACTTTCATTCACAATGCTTATCAATCTCATCCCAACCTTTATATGACTATTATTTTTTAATTATATACCAATACGATGATATCAATTCCTTCTGGTCCATTTCTTATCCGTCAGACGTCAGTGTTTGGTGACTTTGATCAACATTATCAGCTTCTAGCAACTACGTTCTCTCTTATGGAACACAAGTATTTGGAAGCATTGAAAAAAAAAAAAAAAAAATCCTTACAAAGGGCTAAAACCTTGGAATTTCTTCGAAGTGAATGACTGGTCGCGCCGGAACTATTGCAAGCTTGTCTAGCTCTATTGAGTCCAAAAGTTCATCAAAAACTTCCATTGTAAGAAAAATACTCCACTTTTGAACAACTTAGGAGACAGGGCACTGTTTATAAGGAAATTTAGCTGATTATCTAAGAAGGCAATTCATGAAATTTAATGAACCATGATCAAGTTGCATAGCCCAGGGTTTTGGTGAGCATTTTCAAGTAAATTTCTTTTGAACTTCCCATGTTGTTCCATGTCGCTTTTGTAGAAGGGTTCCACTTCTCTTGAACTGGACTGTAAACTGTATTTTACAATCCAGTTTTTGTTTGAAAAGTCCAACGGAGGGAAAATTTCCTAAAACATGGCTACGTTCTCTAATTGGGCGAATCATAATCAGTTGTTGTATTTGCCGTTGGGAGGGGCCAGATTTACTTGGTCAAATGGGCGAGTTGAGGCCACTATGGCGCATCTCGACGGACTTTTTTATTTTGCCTGATTGGGCTGAAAATTTCCCTCTTGTGTTTCAACATGGTTTGCCCAGGCCCCAGGGTCATTTCTGACCATCGACTTATTATGCTTGAAGTCCCAAAAGAGAATTGGGGCCCAAGACCCTTCAAATTTGAGGTAGTTTGGTTGGATGTTGATGGCTTCAGTCAATTGGTGGGAATTGTTTTTAGTGGAAGGATACGCAGGTTTTAGATTGGTCAGGAAGCTCAGATTACTTAAGGATAGAATTAGGTAGTGAAAGAAGGACGCTCTAGGGGAGAGAGGCTAAATTTGAAAAGATAGCTGAAGAATTCACGCTTTTGACTTATTCGAAGAGCCTGATTCCTTATTAGATGAAGACAAGAGTCAATAGGAGCAGCTTGTCCCTAATTTATGCTCAGAAGGCCAAGGAAGAAGAGATTAACTAGAGGCAGAGATCTAGGGCTATTTGGCTTAAGGAGGGCAACGGGAACACTTGTTTCTTTCATAGTATGGCTAGTGCTTGTGCCTGCAATAATTGGATCTCTAGTTTGTTGATTGATGGTTGTCAAACATCTGATAAGGACGCTATTTCTGAAAAATCACCTGTGGTGTAATAGGATTACCACGGCCGTGCACGCGGAAGCTTGGCGAAGTTGAGGAATGAAGGCTATGTCCTAGAGAGGGGGTGATTAGGACCAATTAAAAATTTCCATATTTTAATACCCAATTTCCTACTTAAGCTAATATGCAAATTAAGCTAAGCAAGACAATTAATTCTAAGGCTTCTAAGTCAATAGAGGGTCCAATCACATACACTACAAATGATATGCAATAAGCAACTAGTCTGTAACATGATGGTATACATGTGTGTGTGGGATGTGCTAACTATCAAGTCCTAGTATTCATCTAATCATGCATACAAATAATTAAACATGCAATCACATAAGCATAATTAAATAAGTGCGCAAATGACAATTCCAAATACAAGCATGTATGGTGGTTTGGTTTCCCTTCTCCACTCCCAGCGGACGCACTCAACCCATGAGAATACCGGATTTCACTATTAGAGGTTTTTAATCAGGTTAACCTCTAAACTTTACAATCCTACAAAAGAAAGGGTTCCCACAAGAGACTTTATGTGGTTTTCTATAGGCTTGCTATAAACATCGGTCCTACATAAGAACCTACTGACGTCGGAGGCTCCCCGCAAGAGACTTTAGTTGGTTTTCCTTAGGCTAACCAACAACCTCGGTCCTATTCCAAGGATCTACGTTTACTCCTGGCGGAGGCTCCCACGAAGACTAACACGTACGCACCCGTGTCTGGTGGCCTACATAAGGACTTGATTTAGGCCTTACACAAAAGCCAAGGTCCTACAAAAGAACTTCAGTTTAGGCCCTTCACAAGAGCCAATGTCCTACACAAGAATCTAGTCAAGTTTGGGTCACAAACTCTTACCCTCGATCCTACACAAAGAAAGAGAGCATATAATACACTTAACAACTTGTTGGATTGAGCCCCTTTTGTATCGCTGTTTTGGGTTGCTTGATCGATGCTCTCCCATGCTTCAATTAGCTTCCATTGGCTCGCTCGATCAAGATACCGATGCTTTGCCAAGACTCCAACTTCAAGATCAAACATTTTACATGTAGTGCTCCTTTGAGTTGACCAAGGTGATGGGGGGTTGGTTGAATCTCTTACAACTAATGAGAAGTTGTAATTCATAGGGGATTCACCTAGATGGGTCTTCTAGAAGATTTAAACAATGGTATGCCTATAGAGGTTGAGTCTAATATCTAGAAACTGAAGAAGTTCAAGCACATCTTCCAGGTGAAGGTTGAAATCCTCATTAGAGTGATAATCTCAAGAATATGACTTAGAACTCTTTGGTTTAGAGGCTTGAGATGAAGGAAATAAACATGAAATCACCTAAGCTTCTATTGAACCAAAAACTCATGCTAATGCCCAAGAATCGAATGCCATTTATAAGAAATTCGAATTCCAACAGTCAGAAAATGGACAAATAATGGCTTTTGTCGATGCCATCGATTGGTCTTCGATGCCATTGAGGTGACCTTCGATGCTATCGAGAAAATTAGATAATATGATTTGTTCTTACTGGACATATCTAAGTTACATATTTGATGTCATCAAAGTGAACCTTTGATGCGATTGAGAAAATCAAATAAAATGATCAATTCTTGCTGGACATCTGATTTCTTGTTCGATGCCATCAAAGCCCCTCGAGGTCTGCTCGATGGGATCGAGCGCCACTTGAAAGCTGTTGTTTTGGGCGTATGTTTTCACAATAGCTTCGCACCTCTTCTAGCCTTATCATGTTCCAATTAGATTCCTAAGGTTAAGAGATGATCAACAAGGTTTATCTATTAAGCCAAGATCATTTAGAAGTTCAGGGGTTGTTTTGGGTCAAGGGTTAGGGTCACCAAAGCACCTCATTTAACTGTTCTTTACTCTTTGATGCTCTTGTACTCTTGTGTCTTCGGTCTTCAGCTTTCATAGGCTCAACCGACTACATCACACAAGGACTCGCGTGATTGACAAATAAGATGTACAAATCAATGCACTAACACTTTCTGGTTCTATAACATCCTTTTATTAGAATATTTTGACGGCTGAAAAGTGGGGGAGGCCGAAGCTTGATAACATCCAGTTTGAAAAGATTACAAAGGCAGATATTGCATCTCTTGATAGGCCCATTTTGGAGGAGGTTTGTGCGGCTTTGCGTGCGATGTGTGGGGAAAAGGCCCCCGGTCCGACGGTTTTCCCATCCTTTTCTTTCAGAAAATTTGGCACGTAGTTAGAAAGGATGTTATGGATTTCATTGCCGAATTTGCGGATAGGGGCCGGTTGTCTTTCAAGATGGGGGGCTACATTCATTGTCTTATTGCCTAAGGTAGAAGGAGTGGAGCAACTTAAAGACTTTAGACCAATTAGTCTTATAGGTGCACTGAATAAGATCCTGGCTAAATTTCTTGCGGATAGATTTAAGGGTGTGCTTCCTGGAGCCATTTCAGAAAATCAGGGTGCATTTGTTGTAGGTAGAAAATTTTGGATAGTGCCTTGGTGGCACATGAATGTATTGACTCCAGGCACAGAGATAAGTTGAGTGGCTTGTGTGCAAACTCAACATTGAAAATGCCTATGACCACATTGATTGGGAGTTTCTGGATTATATGCTTCTGAGGACCGGTTGTAGCCAGAGGTGAAGGGATTGGATCATGACTTGTGTTTAATTGCCCTGAATGGCTCTCCTAAGGGTTATTTCAAGTCTTCGAGAGGGTTAAGACAGGGGGACTTGTCATCTCCTTATTTTTTCGTAGTTATCGAAGAAGCGCTTAGTGTTATGCTCCATAGAGGGGCGGAGCTTGGTTTGTTTCTCGATTTCCAAGTCGTTAAAAGTAGTCGTCAAGTTTCTCATCTTCAGTTCATAGATTTCACATCGCTTTTCTGTGAGGCAAAGGCCATGGCAGTTGATAATCTTCGTAAATTGACGGTTTGCTTCGAAGCGGCTTCGGGTCTTAAAGTTAATGTTGCAAAATCAGAACTTCTAGGCATTCATGTTGGGGAGGAGTTGAAGTCCTTCTCGGGTATATTTGGATGCAAGACTGGGTCTTTCCTTTCCACCTACCTCAGTTTGCCTCTCTGTATTGGGAAACGAGCTTCTCACTTGTGGGATCGGGTGATTGGGAGGATCTAGAGGAAGCTTGCTAGTTGGTAGTGTCACCTTCTTTCGTTAGGGGGTTGTCTAACTCTCATTAAGGTGGCTTTTGCTAACATGCCCATATATTTTTTATCGCTCTTTGGTGCCTGAGAGTTGTGTTGTTAAAGCTTGAGAAGCTAAGACGAGACTTTCTCTGGAAGGGTGCAAGTGAAGGGAATAAATTTCATCACTTAGGTGGGAAGAGGTTTATAGGTCATATGAAGGAGGAGCGGGTATCAAACCCTTGGGGACTATGAACACTGTGGTGCTTGGTAAATGGATTTGGAGGTTCGGGGTGGAAGAGGACAAAATGTGGAGGGAAGTAGTGATTGCCAAATATGGTACTCAGGACAGGGATGGTATGTCAAGAGGTCTTCTCTATATCAGGCTTCAGCTATTTGGAAGGCCATGGCGACCACCGAGCATATTGTTCATGAGGGTATTTCTTTCACCCCTGGGAAGGGGCTTCATATTCGTTTCTAGGTGGATGTGTGGTGTGGTGACCAAGCATTGCAAATGCTTTTCCCTATAATTGCTCGCTTAGCTACCGATCATTTCGTTCTTGTAGTTGATTGCTTCTTGGTTATAGGAGGTTAGTGGTTTGGGCTCCTCCGTGCTGCAGGGGTTTATTGGAGTATGAAATTGACGAGTTTGCCAATCTGCTCATCATCCTTATCAAGGTTAAAATCGATATTTCAGAGGAGGATGTGATTTTTCGGGGTGGAAGTCCTTCTGGAAAGTTTTCAATTAAATCTTTCTATAGATTATTATGGGGTCCTTCATAGCGATCCCTTATTCACCTGCTCCAGCATTGGTTTTATGGTGCTTTGCCTCAAGTTGCAGTCTTCGTGTGGTTGGTTTATCATAAGAGGATCCTCACTATCGACAATTTGCAAAGAAGGGCTATGGTTCTTCCTAATATTTGTTTCCTATGCATGAATAGTATGGAGTCGATTGATCATCTATTTATCCATTACCCTTTTGTCAGGAGTGGAACCATTTTTTATCTGTATTGCACATGGATTGGGTGATGCCGGCTTCGGTGGGAGAGCTTTTGTGGGCATGGCACGGTAGCGAGATCGGCAAAGGGGACAAGAAGTCCTGGAGGTTGCTTATTATGGTCGTGTTTTGGGTCAATATGGGGGGCAAGGAATGGGAGTTGCTTTAGAAATGTTCCAGCTAGGGTGGAGGAGGCTATTGCTAAAATTAAAGCTTTTGTTAAGGGTTGGGGTCGCTTTGGTTAGGCTGTCGTGGCCTCTCCTCTAGCTGGTTTCTGGTTTTTGGCGTTGGAGGGTGATTTCTTTTTCGCTTCTTGTGAGCTTTTTAATAAAGTATCCGTTACTTCTCAAAATTTTTTTTAAAAAAATTGCATTCATTTTACATTGTTTCCTTCAGTTTCTTGTTCCATCCACCACTACCTAGCAAATATCCATTCCCTCTTTGCATTTAGTTTCGGACCATTCAGATACCTGGCTAGAGATGACAATAGTAATGCAAGATCAACTCAACTACATAACATTGATAAGCTTCTCAAAATTGTTACTAAGTGCATGAGTTGTCCAATATTTAGTAGGACTATTACAATATTTGATTTTGAAAGTGACAACTCTTTTAACAATACCAATAACACTGGTAGTGTCAGAGATTGGAAAGGTTCCACCGTACATTTGTAGTACTCTCACAATATTTAATTATTGTCATTGTTAGTTTATGAATATTGAAAATTACACCTCTTTAACCTTAAAGTCGCTTGTTGAAGTGTAGAATTGTAGGTCTATTACTCATTGTTGTAATATCCTCGATATTACTATCACAATATTTACTACTTTGGACTGCCATAAGAAATTGGAAAGCTTCCACCGTACATTTGTAGTACTCTCACAATATTTAATTATTGTCATTGTTAGTTTATGAATATTGAAAATTACACCTCTTTAACCTTAAAGTCGCTTGTTGAAGTGTAGAATTGTAGGTCTATTACTCATTGTTTGAAATATCCTCGATATTATCCTTATCTCTAGCTCAACAATACCAATAACACTGGTAGTGTCAGAGATTCCAGGTATCAGCAATGTATCGTTAAGTATTGTCAACGTATCGATATCGCCAATGTAATCGCCAATCTTTTCAACTGTGTAAATTCCAGGTATCGCTTGTATTGCCAATGTATGATATCACAAATGTATTGCCAATATTTTCGACCGTATAAATTCTAGGTGATGCTTGTATCACAAGTGTATCGGTGATATTTCAATAATATTACCAACATATCAATATCAGCAAAAAATTGTTTATTAAAAAAAATCATTTCAAATTTTTTTATGGGCACATGGTTGTATGCAATGTTTTAAATATCGCCGATATATCCCACGACAAATCTTGTATCCCACATGTGCGATATGAAACGCACATATAGTGCCAATATATCCCGCATGTTTGATCCAGTGAGCATTTTCAATTTCCGATCCCTTTTTTGGTTGAAATTATGTTAAATCAGTATCAAATGGTTATAAATCCATTGGTTCTTCATGTTTTGCATGAAAAATCATGGAGTTGGAGCTTTGATTTCGATATCCATTGGTTCTTCATGTTCTCCATGTTTTTTTCAAAATTTTCTTTCAACTAGCTATCAATTGAGACTAATTTCGAAATATTTAGGAGTATTTGATGAAATGATCAGCACATACACTCTAATTTCGAAATTTGAGTGTAGGTAGTTTGATTTGGGGAAAAATAGGGAAATTTTAAAATTTCCCCAATTTCGCCCAAATTTCTTGCAATGTTGCACTCCAAACATGAAATCAAGCATGTACGAGGGTTAGTCTATTGATTTGTTTAGTCCTTGTCAATTTTCGAAAAATAAAAATCATTTTAATTAAAATTTATTAAAATATCAATTTGAATATAGTTGCATTAGTTTAGGAGTGTTTAATGAAATGATCATCACATACACTCTAAATGTTATGCATTCAATTTGAATATAGTTGCATTAGTTCAATTAGATAGCGCATAGCTTAGGACCCTATACAAAGGAAACCTATTATGTGAATTTCTTTTTTGAGATGTTATGATTTAAAAGTGTGTATTATGATCTTTTTAAACAATCCCTAAAGTTTCATTGAAAAATTCAACTATTTTCCCAATGTTTCCCATGTTTCCCAAAAAGTGCGATAAATTACCCGATACAGACAATATATCCCGTGCAATAACCCATGCGTATCTATATCCCAAGGATGCGATACGTAACATGGTACCGATATTTCGAACACCGGTTGTATGCAGTGTTCAAATTTTCATTGATATTATTGATAATATCTCGATATTATTATTATCATCGCGATATGCACGATATCGAGACCAAAATCTTTCGTTTCCTTTCTAGTTGTCGATGATTTCTTGGCAAAATATTGTGTGCTGTCGATATTCTACAATATCAATGGATGTTTGGATGGAATGTTGGATGGGGTTGTTGGATTGATTTCTTACGACAGCACATGCTTTTAGGCCTATATTAAATGGAAACTTATTACGGATGCATTATTTTTGCAATTTTTTTATTCCTAAATATGCAAATATTTGTATTTTATCATCTTCTGAAGTTTCACTGAAAATTCCACAGTTTTTCCCACGTTTTTCTGTGTTTCCGGTTATCTGCAATATTATTTGCAATATCAATATTGCTTTTGTATCCCTGGCCAGTGAAAGTGGTAGAGATACCGATACTCCGAACACTGCTATTACTACATCGGCCTCTTTCTTAATTTTGTTGATGGCTATCTATAGCTAAAATTTATCCATTGATGCTCAAAAAAGGTGTATAGCTAAGATGCTGTTTGGTCTCAACTTGAGGTCCCAGCTGATTCAAATCTCATTTGAACTCAGTGATGCATGTCTGATTTAAAACCCGAAATTGTAGAAAATTAAAACAAGTAAGAAACAGAAGTTGATTTTGGAAACTCGAAGTATGAGATCAAGAAGCGATGTAATTTTACTTTTCACTGCGTGCGGTTTTTTTTTTTCCCCGTGTTTCAGATGCTTATTTACTCCATTAGAGAAATGTGAGATCAATGGACTCATGTCTTATGAAAACCAAGGTTAAATTTGTGCGATAGTTGAATTTTTATTGTTCTGTACATGATGTTTGTTCTTGTTTTTTGACATCTTTTTATTGTTTTCCAGTTCACAAAATGTCTACATTTGACAGACGTATATCATTTTCATGATATGATTAACATGCTTGTCGAATGCGGGTATGAGAAGGGAACCTCACTGTTTGGATATGGTTATGACTTCCGGCAAAGCAATAGGTAGTAAATTATACTGGTTGACTTTCACAACAGCTAAAGTGAATTATTTGATTCTCAGATGATTCTATCCATAAGCAAGCCAAGCTAAATGTTATGACATGATGTTGCTAGTGTTCCTCAACTAGCATCTAAAACTACCTGATGTTCTCAGCATGGGATTGGTTTTCTTGTTGGCAGAATTGATAAAGCACTGGATGGCCTAAAAGAAAAACTGGCTACAGCTTACGAGGCTTCTGGGAAGAAAAAAGTGAATGTCATTTCACATTCGATGGGTGGATTGCTTATGCTGTGTTTCCTGTCACTCCATCACGATGTATGCCTCTTTTTGAAACTTGGTGACAAGTCAACCATCTATTGATGTTCTCTAGAATATGCATACAAATTTCCATGTGTGCCATTAGAGCCATAACCTATTGGTTACTTATCAGGTGTTTGCAAAGTATGTAAATAAGTGGATTTGTATTGCGTGCCCCTTTCAAGGTAATTTCCTGAAATAGTGTTAAGGAAGTTCACATCCTTCTTGGTTATTCTACTCTGAATACGCCTTAAGAGTTCAGAACATGTACTTTTAGAGGATTCAAGCATATTATAAATGGTCTAAATTGGCAGTTTAATGCAAGTTGTGAAATGTTTTTAACAGGTGCTCCTGGATGCATCAATGATGCCATTTTGACGGGATTACAGTTTGTTTATGGCTTTGAGAGCTACTTTTTTGTATCTAGATGGACAATGCATCAACTGGTAATTCTTATTCTTTTTGAGTTTTTTTCTGGTATATGCCTAAAGCTAAGCTAGTTTTTCCATTTTAACGAGATTACAGTTTGTTTATTTGAGAGCTATGTTTTCTATCTAGATGGATTGCAGCAACTCGTAATTATTAATCTTTATGAGTTTATTTCTTGTATGTGCTAGGCTGCTAGCTAAGCTAGAATTTGATGCTGCCAATTATGATGTTGCCTTAATTTCGGATGAAATTAAGCTACGATAGGATATCTTTGCTTCTCTTTTTCCACTCCCTAACTTTGTTATGAGCTTTTCAGTTGTAATCCACATGTGCATTGTCTTAACACATTGGACAGCTAATGTCTTTTAATTGCTGTTTCTTTTATGACATCAATTCACCAAACCTCTCTATTCTTTAAGATTATGATAATGTTCTTTGAAGATGACTTGTTTTAAAATCCTGCAGTTTTTTTGTGAATTTAGAAAAAATAAAATAAAAATTGAAAGATAATTTAGAAAATTTTATACTTTCCTGTCTAACATTAGGGGATGTAAGAAGGCCAGTACCTTCAAATGAAACATTTTCTTCCCAACGTGGTCATATTTCCACAAATTTGAGTTTCTATTTTGGGAGCATACTTTAAAAGGTCACATTGTAAATCAGCCAATGCTGTCAGTGGAGTTGTGTGATATTTGTGTTATAACGCCTTTTTGGTTGTACTCTAGGTATGAGTTTTGTACTCATTTTTTTCATATATAGAAATGAGTTTTGCATGTTTCGTGAACTAGTGGTCAAAAGTTTTGGGGATAATTGCATCCAGTTCTGAAAATATTGGTATAGTGTCGAACTTGCCTGAGTAAACTTGTTTGGTGGTTAGAAAGACAAGTCAGTAGGTTGCAAAACCAGCTAAAGTATTGTAAAAAGCATCCGTCTGAATCAAAAGCAGCACAGTTGTAGCAAGCTTGGGTCTTGTATCTTTTGTTGTCAAACTGTTGTTGCAGCTGAGCACCTTTTGACATTCATTTTTAGGCAAAGAAACACTCAGCTTTTGCAGTCCTCTCAATCAAATTCCCTACTGCATCTCATTATTTTGTATACCATTTCTTTTTGTCTTACATTGATGAATTAGTGGTGTGTGTCATGTTATCACTTATGGTTCAAAATGTTGGTAGATGTGCAATGTATTGACCAAGACATACCACATAGGTACCTTGCAGGATCCTTCCAACTAGGTGCTGCTCATGCCTCAAATCCCCACTTCAGGCTCTCGCTTTTGCTCCCACTCCTACCTATTATATTTGTTTACATTTCCAAAGAGATGCTTCCCCATTACCGCACTCAAATTTGTTGTCGTTTCACGCTTTGTGCAACTATAATCACTAATATTTGTATGTGAACCTGCCTTAGTCAAAGTTCCCGTCATATTGGCACATATCGGCTGATATGGACCAATATAGAACGATAGGCAATCTCACTACTTGTGGGAGTACGTTTTTCTCTTTGCTTTGTTATTTCTGGCTTTCCTTATATATATATATATATATATATATATATATATATATATATATATATATATATATATTATTTATTATTATTATTTTTTCCTCTAAGAAAAAGGGGTGAAAGGGGGGTTTCTCTCTCGTGGAGCTGTGAATTTGTATTATATATACTCTTCAACCGGAAAGAAAAAAATCCTTATGGTATATATGTTATTTGTGTTTCACTTTCATACACAAATACATTTGCATTAATTTATTTATAAACTCAGAGAAAACCATAAGATTCTAAAACAACCACACCCATTAGGATGATAATGATGTTCAGGACTTGAACTTCGATGTGGTATGGGCTGAGTCAATCGACTAAGTACCCAAACCACTCTTCTATTGTACTGACATCTAGTGGGGTGGTAAAGTCTTAGAAAAATGTTTCTTTTTCTGAGTTGCACTTTACCTGTAAAGTCTTTTGCCTCCCAATGATTAGTTCTTTTCAAAAAGAAGAAGAAGAAGAAGAAGAAGAAGAAGAAGAAGAAAAAATTATATCGGTTCCTCACAACTCTTTACTAATACTCAAAACACCCTCAACTCCTTACCTATAAAGGCATCTAGTACCAAGCATGATAGATTGAAACTCTTTCCATGTGAAACAGTTTACTATATAAAGAGTTCACTTAAGTAGGCCATATCGTTAGTTAAACCATAGGTCATCAAGTCTCTTCTTACTACCTCTACCCACATCCTTTTGGTTCCTCCCCTTTCCCTTTTAGAGCCTTCAACTTGAACCAACTTACTCCTAACTAGTGTAGTTCTTGGTCTGTTGCACATGGCCAAACAATCTGAGTCTACTTCCCCACATTTATTATCTAGCTACTCCTAAGTTCCCTCAAATTCAATCATTTCTAAGTCTCTCCTGGTCTTGCCACTAATCCATCTCAACATCCTTATTTCATATACACTAATCCTATGAACATGTTTTTCCTTTGTGCACAACATTCTATCCCAGAAATTATGGTTGGTTTTATAGCTATCATGTAAGATTTCTCCTTCAGTTCCATAAGTATATGGGGTAGACATTATATTATGTTGACGGACCGTGATGGATGGTCATGATCACACGTGTGGCCCACTGCACATGGAGATTATGGTTTATATGGTTTCATTTCATTGTTCCTTTTGTTTAGTCTTTAAGCCGATGTGTTGGCATAAAGTTTAAGCATATGGGCTTTGGTTATGGACTAACTTAAGCATGGGGCTTATTCTTCTCTTTTCTTTTTTTGTACTTTCACATATATTATGAAAGCTCTAATGATAATAAGAGGAGAGGCTAAGAGCGTCATCACCTTTTGAGCCTTCTCTCTCTTCTCTTATTTCTTCTTGTATTTCTCCCTTTCTCCTTCTCAATCTAACTCAAGGAACATGGCATCAGGGCAGTAAGGGTCAATTTGGAACATGTGATTAAATGATATTGAATTGTAATACGTGGAATTAACACCATTATTGCATAATGATTATATATCTGGAAATACCATCATGGTATTTTGATTGTCCAATCCCGTGTTTGGGATCAAATTCTTCCTTTGGAAAAACATTGTATTAAGTGAAACCTGTGTTTGGTGGACCATGGAATTATAATCAATGAACCGGATTTCACAAATGGTGCTGGTCACCTTAATGCATATGCAACTCAATTATAATGTGTAAAGGGCGCATACGGACGCGATGCGGATAAAACACATGCATCAACGTGGGGCCCACAGATGTAGTAGATTTCGAATCCACTAGAAATCCCACTGTATCTCCTATTGGGATTGGATGATATGATACCTAGATTAAACCAATCCTTCCCATCTTTCCAAATGTCGGATGGAATTTACATTCGACCAAATGTAATTCCACACCACCTAATCCCAGGTTCCAAACAAGCCCTAAAAGATCTAGTATCAGGTTCCTTCATCTTTTCTTTCACTTTGCTTTTTTTTTTTTTTCTCTTCATTTTTCTTCTCCACAAGGTGAAACCCAAGGGGGCTGATCTATGCAAATCTCCTTCATTCGTCTTTCAACCACGATATGGTGGGTTATGTAGTTGTGCCTTGTGAATGTGTTTGAGGCTTGCTTTCACATAGAACCATTTTGGTGGTTTAGAGTGGGCCATTGTGCATCTATGGTTAAATTCTAAGATCAAATGTCGTTATAGAGATGGTGAATGAAAGTGAAGAGTTCCTCATATTTGTCATCAATTGGTCAGTATGTGTGGGGATGATCATTGATCTATGCTTTTTTAAAGTAAGCGTTTGGCGAGTTCAAGTTCAAATTCTTCCCTGGGTATTTGATCTCTTCTTTTCCTTAAATATGGATGTCAAGAATGATGCTAATGTTAGTTTGCTGCCTTCATCTAAGTCGATGAATTGTAAAATTAAATCGACCAAACTTAATGGTGCGATTTATTTACAATGGGCCACATACATAGAAGTATTTCCTATAGGAAGAAGGAAATTAAAGTATCCAATATCCGCTAAGCCTAGTGAAAACTCAAAAGATTATGAACATTGGGTGGCAAAAAATACTCAAATTAGAGCTCTTTTATGGAATAGCATGGAGCCATATATTAGCCCAAACGTGATCTTTTTTTAAAATGACAATAGAAGTTTGGAAATTTTTGAAAGGGATGCATTTAGATAAGAAGAATTTGACTCGTAAAGTTGCTTCAAAACATCTTTACACTTCAACAAGGGGATAAGAGTGTAGGCTAGTATTATTCGGTGTTGCAGAGTGTATGGGAAGAATTGTATGTATGCCGACCCTGTTGACTGACCATGAGACAACAGCGAGAGGAATATTGTGTTGCCAAATTCTTTTCTAGTCTTCAACTTGAATTCAAGCCTGTGTGAGCTCATGTTCCTGGTAGTAGTGAAGTTTCATCTACTACAAAGGCGTTTGTCAGTGTTCATCATGAAGTTAGTGTACATACTCCATGTTCATTTTCATCTTATCAATCGGTGTTTATTTCCTACTCTGGTAGAGGGAGATGAAGTCATGGTGACCGTCGTCGTGGTGGACAAGTTATGGGTAGAGATTCAGGGGGAGGTCACTTTGGTGGTATGAATACTTGAGGAGGTCATGATGCAAAGTTTAGTGGTAGCCATGGTTGTGGTCTTGGAAATCGATAATGCTCTCATCGTGAGCTTTCTAACCACAATTGATAAATGTTAGGACCTCATTGGCAAGCCAATTTGGGTGAATCGATCTTCTGATGACGATTTCAAGTTCTATATAGTCAAGTGCATCTTAACTCATTATGAATTACGTACGATAGGTGATATACTTACGTTGTCCAAGAATGAGTTTGTTAAATTGCTAAAAGATCATTCCAATCATGTGTCTTGTTCCATTGCTACTCTTGCTTGATCGGGTATGATATGCCTTGCGTCCTTTGAAAATTTTCCTTGGTTTATTCATTTCGGAACTTTAGATCATATGACTTGTAAGCATAACATCTTGTCTCAGTTAAATAAGTATACTTCCATATCATCTATTACATTAGTTGATGGTACCTCAACTTGTGTGGCTGGGTTAGGTATTGCTTATCCAACACCATCTTTTCCATTGACGTCAGTGTTATATATTCCTAAATTTCTTCAAAGTCTATTATTAGTACGGTAATTAAATCCTTAAATTGTTTTGTTACATTATATCGTTCCTATTGTGAATTTCAAGATTCGAAGACAAGGAGGACGATTGGTGGAGGAATCTCAACAATGGAATAATTAGGGTTGTACTACGGACAGATGTCTCGCCTCATCAGTGCCATTACAGACTTGGTCACCCTTCGTTGAGTAGTTCAAAGAGTTATTCCGTTGTTATCTTGTGTTTGAGTTAAAATGCGAAGCTTGCAAGTTCAGAAAGCGTCATAGAGTCTCGTTTTTGCCTCATGTGGACAAAATGAGCAATAGACCTTTCTCTTCAACACATTCTGATGTGTGGAGTCCAGTTTATACTAGTAGTTTATTTGACTTTTAAGTACTTCATTATTTTTATAAACGATTATTCTCGCATGACCTAGTTATATTAATTGAAAGATTGCTTTAAACTATTTTCTTGCTTTAAAGAATTTCATATGGAAGTGCAAGCACAATTCAATGCTTAGTTGTGTATTCTATGTTCAGATAATGCTTGGGAATATATATATATATATATATATATATATATATATATATCATGAATTTAATTCATATCTTTCATCATATCTATCATCTTATGGCATTATTCACAACATGCCACAACAAAATGGTGTTTATGAACATAAGAATCGACACTTAATTGTGGTTTCTTAGGCTTTATTGTTTAACATGAAGGTTTCAAAAATGTTTTGGAGTGATGCAATTTCAATTGCTCACTATATAACAAATCGGATGCCTTCATCTGTTTTGGATAGTAAATCACTTTTTATGTTTTATATCATGATATTACTGTGTTTTTGGTCCCTCCTAAGGTGTTTGAGTGTGCGTGCGCGCGCGCGCGCGCGTGTGTGTGTGTGTGTTTACATCAGTTAGACCATGTTCTTTATAAGTTTTAACCCAAGGTTATAAAATGTATCTTTCTTAGATACTCCTGTACCCAACAAGGATACAAATCTTGTTTCATGCAAACGTTATGTCTTAGTTGATGCCATGTTCTTTAAAAGTACCCCCTTTTTAAAAGATGGTTAGTCATTGTAGTTCAGACAAAGTTTTCCATGTTAAGAAGTCCATTTATGGTTTAAAACAATTTGCAAGAGCTTGGCTTGAGAAATTTAGTAGAATGGTGTTTGAATAAGGAATGAAACAGAGTCAGATTGGCCACTCCGCCTTTGTGAGGCAAAGTGGGATGGGCCTTTGTGTTGGTTGCGTATGTGGATGGTATCATCATCACTAGCAGTGACAAGGCGAGTACTAACAAGTTGAAGACATTTTTTCATCAACATTTCTATATAAAGAACTTGGGTCATCTTCGATATTTATTAGGTATTGAAGTAGCAATATTGAAGGTGGATATTAATTTATTGCAACAAAAATATTTGATAGGTTTACTGGCCGAGATTGGTCTTTTGGGAGCCGAACCAGTTAAAACTTCTATGAACCCAAATCGGAAGCTTAGTATAGGGCAAAGAGAGTTGATTGATGATCTAGAAAGATATTTTCGACTCGTCAGAAATTTTATTTACTTAACGATCACTCAACTTGATATCAATTTTCCTTTAAGTGTGGTCAGCCAGTTTGTGCAAGTTCCTCGTGTTCCTTACATGGAAGTCTCATTTCATATACTCACATACTTGAAGGGAACTCCTGTTTGTGGCATTCTATATAAGTGCAATGATCATATTCAAGTAAGAGGGTATTCAAATGTAGACTGTGTTGGTTCTCCATCTAATGGATGATCTGCTACAGGTTATTATACCTTTATGTGAGGTAACCTAATTATGTGGAGAAGGAATAAAGTGCGGTGGCCCATTCAAGTGCATAGGCAGAGTATAGGGCAGTTTCTCATGCTACATGTGAGCTTTTTTTGCTAAAGACATTGATAAGTGAGTTGGGGTTTATGGTTAATGTTCCCATAAAGCTATATTGTGATAATCATATTACCAATAATCCTATTTATCATGAGAAAACCAAGCACATCGAAGTTGATTGTCACTTCATCAGAGAAAAAGTTGTGAGTAAGGAAATTTGCACGTTGTTCATCGAGTCTCGGGATCAATTGGTAGATGTGTTCACTAAGGTTCTTATTCACACTCATTTTGATCGTCTCTTCATCAAGTTGGGTGTTTATCATATACATGCTTAAGCTTGAGGGTGAGTGTTGATGGACCATGATGGATGGTGATGATCACATCACACGTGTGGCCCACTTTACATGGAGATTATGGTTTCTATTGTTTCATTTCATTATTCCTTTTGTTTAGTCCTTTGGGCGTTGGGTGGTTATGTTCTCAATCAGCAAAGCCTCACATCTAAACACCAACTCTAAACATCACCAAATCGCTATGTTTCGCTTTGCTTTCCTCGTGTATGCACACTTACGAGTATCCTGGAGGTGAATCAGAGCAGGCAGTAGCCCTTGTCCTGGAGGGCTCCTATGCCCTTTTACCCAAGTAGATGTTACTATAGAGAATCTTAAGATTAGACCCCTCCCACATAGGCATTTGTCTTTCTTAGAGCAAAAGCGGGATGGTTATAGACATCCAGTCCCCAATCCCGTTGACTAAGGACCAAGGCAATCAGGGGCCCGTAGTGGGGGAATAGATTGAAGAGGCAGCAGGCAATGGCAATCAAACAAATCCCATTACTCCAACCAACACATTTATAAGCTAAACCTCATGTTTTGCCGGATGACGGGACAAGAAAGTGTAGTAGATCCATTCTTTGGTGGGAGTCTCTAACCATAGCAGGATCTGGACCAGTAAATGCTTAAAAACACACTGGAGGCATGAAATGAACATAAAAATAGGAATTTTCCACTTCTCTGATTTTTCTGTTATGTTATTTCCAGATTTCTTTTTACCATTGAAAAAAGAAGTAAACACTGATTCAACTGAATATTATGGCCCATACACACCAATATTTATCGGTTCTCTGGCCGACCATACAACTACCAACACCAACATTTTGAACCATGGCATGACTCTTTGTGAAGCTATGCAACATTAATAAAGAGGATCCTTGTTCTGATGTACAGTTAGTTGAATGCCCATCAATCTATGAGATGTTACCGAATCCAGAGTTCAAGTGGAAACAAGAACCCTTGATCCAGGTTTGGCGAAAGGAATCTGAAGGCTCAAACACCGATTTGGTCAAATTGGAAGAGTATGGGCCAACTGAAAGCATTAGGTTGTTTGAAGATGCTCTAAGGAATAATGAGGTAACTCGCCTTTGACTTCGATACCAGGTCCATTTTAACTTCATACGGGAAAGGTTTCATATTTTTGTTTCTATCCTTTTATTTTTGCCTATGCTTGATGTTTATATTCTCATCTCACATGCCAACCTGTCCTAAGGCCAGGTAGAGCAAAGTTAATGTCAGGTGGACAGCAGTCATCAAGCCTTTGGCAAGCAAATCATAAGAATCCGGCCCCAAATAGCTGAGATGAGGCTATGATGATCATCATTGTCATCTAGCACCTTTTTCTCAGCCGCAAAACTAAATTTCAATTTAACGTTATTTTCTTCAGTGAGCTTTGACACTGAACAAGAGCCATAACTTCTAAATAGTGGCAACATGTCAGTTAAATAAGACCAAAGTTACCCTGAATCTTCAACTGGAATATTTTACTTGGTAGTCTTTTGTTTACTAGACCATTGCCAGTGACTGCTTTTGCAGCTGAAGTATGATGGGAAGCCAGTACCTCTGCCATTCAATTTCTCCATCTTGAAATGGGCAGCTGAGACCCGCCAAGTTCTTGACAATGCCCAATTACCAAATGGGATCAGCTTCTATAACATCTATGGAACATCATTGGACACCCCTTTCGATGTTTGGTATGTTGCCTCTATCCTTTAAATGCTAGTATGATATAGCTATTTTTCTACAATAGATAGTCCATCCCTATCTTTTTCAGAAGCATAGTTTGCAAATATTCCAAAAGTAAGATTTGGAGCCATACCTCAATATTAGGGTGCACTGTGTTGCAATGATGAGGTTGTTAGTTTTGTTACTGCTGGGGGAAAAAAAGGAAAGAAAAAAAAAATCCCAAATTTTACAAGTAATCGGTACCTTTAGATGACAAGTTCAACCAACAAAGTCCATCGACTTCTTGGATCATGATGAGCACATACCAATATGTTTAAGAATGATCTTTTTGTCTTGAAAGTGAACACAATATTCATGTGCATTCTTTCTGCTCTTTAATGCAGCTATGGGTCAGAGACCTCTCCCATTGAGGAATCACCGCAAATATGCCATTCGATGGTAACCAAACAAACTGTTTTTTCCCCTTTTTTGGGCATGTATCTATATTAAGGTACGGGTGTATGAGGCTTGCTAAGTCTGCACACTTGTATGTGCGAATATATCAAATGTGTGCAACATACGAGCTTCCCATCAGGTGGACCACACTAATTAGATCTGCTTGTTCAAACATCAGGCAGTTTCTCACTCAGGTGGACCACAATGTATCAAACAGAAGGATGGCTATAGCTATAAAATAATAATAATAATAATAATCTCTCATCGTCCATGTTTTGTATATTGTGGCCCATCTGAGTAAGGTGAGAACAACTTAACAGTGCTGCCACCTAATGGAATGGCCAGGCCTCGAACAAAGGTTCCATGGTAGCATGTGTGCTTGGGCAGGGCTCTGTGCGCTTGTGAGCTTATCAAATCTCTACACGTATAGATTTCCACCTGCATTTATTTTATTTCCTTTGGATTGCTGGTTATCAGGTCCCCAAAGTCTCATCGGTTTCTTCTTTGTTTTTTTCAGCCTCAATATTCTTACGTGGATGGAGATGGGACTGTTCCAGCTGAATCAGCAAAGGTTTTATTTATTGAAGTAGATGAATCCATTCTAATATACATTGAAGGAAAATTTCACCACCGCCCTAATGGATGAAATGTCAAACCACTCTATTTTGGAAGAAGTGCGTTAAGGGTGCATTTGGTTGCACCAAGTTGGACTGATATTTCATGATATTTGATGCAACCAAATACTGCACCCTAGAACTTCCACTGACAAGGACAGATGTAATTAGATCTCATGCTGACCAGATTTGCCAACTTTCAAAGCCTAAGGTTGTTGGTAGCTGTTGAAACTATGTAAATTCTTAATTCACTGGCTTAGGAGAGTTTAGGTGGCATGGGGCAGGCTGCAAATTTGCTATCTGATTCACATAATAATTTAAACTTGTATAAAGAGATTTGCAATCTAGTGGTTGACCACATTTAGAAATAAATTGTGCAGAAAATGCAATTTTGCAGATGTTCATGCCCTTCGTTTGGTTCATATTGGCAGTGGAAGTGGATCCATGCACCTGAACATGGCCCACCCTTTACTCGGCTGACCTCTGATATAAGACAATCAATGGACGTCGGTGCATCTCTTTCCCCACAGGATGCGATTAACATTGCTCCATAAATAGGATTTTATTTTCATATTTTGTCCGCCATATTTGTTAATCTTAGCCTTTTTCCCTTTGCAGGCTGACAGTTTTGCAGCAGTCGCTAGAGTTGGAGTTGCTGCCAGTCATCGGGGGCTTTTGGCTGACAAAGATGTGTTTCGGCTAATCAAGCAGTGGTTGGGTGTGAGCCAAAAATCACAGCATTCAAATACTGCTAGAGTGGCCGATGAGTATATTCCAGGTTAGAATGTTGTTCAATCCGCTATCATTGTATGTTGTATGTATGCATGCAGTAAGAACATAAAAATTAAGTCAATGGATGTGTTTCCCTCTTTTGATGGCCGAAGTGTTTGCACGCTGGACATGCCCGGGGAGTTGGTGGACATGTAATCTCCACCATCCAATGGCCGTAGATGGATGCTAATTTGGCTTTTATGGGTACCCCTTAATCCTCTTTAGATTGGGGAAGATGGTGTGCACACCAACCCTCTGTACTCACTTGGGCGCATTCAAGTGGCTCATCCTTCTAATTAGTATACATGTCCAGGTGATGTGTACATGGTATCATTGGTGTAAATACGTGGGAATTACCCAATCCAGTAAGTGTTGAGTATTTACGAATGAAGTCACAGACTTGTTGGACAGAGCATTTCAAAATAATTGGTGAAATTGCAAAAAATCCCAATCTAAATGCTGAGGTATATAGTGCTGTACTTGAACTCATGTCCGTTTGTTTGGTCCTGTTTTCTTACCGGCGGGACCCTCCTTTAGTGGTCCAGATGTTTCATCTTCTTGGTGTTTGATTATGCGAGAACAACATATTCGGATAATCCTAGCTATCCATTGGTTTGCCCACAAGTCCACAATTTGAAGGTTGTGGCCATTCATCAAGAAGTGGGAAGCGACCACTTGAATGGTTTGGATTGTTTGATGGAACGGGTCTATGGGTCATCTCTCATTCACTGGACCCTACCTGATACATGACCTGGGCTTTTGGACCGCTGCTAGGTTGGGGTCGCCTGTTTATGACGTGGACCTCAACAAAAATCTCCTTGAATTGGAGCAAGCACTGGCAATATTCATTCATGCACAATCGCTACAAAAAAACCATCCAATCGTGATTTATTGAATTTGGATTTGATATATTTATTTCAACAGTCCATTTGATGGGGACATATTGGACTGCCACGACTGTCTATTTTGGTGCGACTATTTGGTCACGGCTCCTTACCCGTCTACAGGTGGACCCACAGCCATGATGGTTTGCAAAGGGCAAGTGATGTTAGAGTATCAAATGGTAAAACTTGTGCATCGCACTTTGTAATGCCTTGAAAATTGGGGGTCGAGCATAAACTCAACTCCCGAGTTCCAACACATCATTTATGCAACAAAATGAATGATGATTAAATGTTGTCTGCATGAATGTAGTGAGCATGAGTGAGATTAAGCCAAAACAACATATCATACTCCAAAGACAGTTAAATTGCAAGCGGAAGACTGTGATAGATATATAAAATATAAAAACAAACTATGGCAAGTCTCCAAAGTGTGATAAGGTTACCAGGTTAATGAATTACAAGTACAATTCATAATATACCAAATGTGTAGTGTCATCTAGTCAACATCCCCGTAATCACATCGATCAAGACACGGCTCATGTGAAGCCGTTAGCATAGCATATACGAAAAAGCATCATTGTCTTCATAAAGGTTTGGCTCTGCCTCAAGAATAGCGTCGCCAACTGCAATCAGACAAAGTCTGGTTGGTGTTCGGAACACGGTCCCGTAACGTGGGAGTGAGTGATTAACTCAGTGGAACAATAAAGCATAGGTTAACATGTTATCAACTCAGTCAAGCAGTAATGATAAAGCAGTAAAATCAAACAATTCTAACTACTCTTGTTAATACAAGTATGAATGCAGTCATGATGTATGCCCTTTGTCAAACCACCTTCATGCGACACCATCTTACGTTCGCGAATGCGTTCATCTCTCAGTGCTCCACATCTACCAGGCACATGCAGTGCGATGATGAGCATGATTACCGAGTAATTATTAGTCCATTTCAAACAGCAGTATTGGGAAGCTAAGGTACCTCCCTTGTATCATTTCGAAACATGATCCATTCTAGGGTCGTCAATCCTAGTAATCTCATACGATGGTGTGTTTCTAGGTCGCTGCAAAGGCTGTCAGGGCTGTTACGCACAAAGGTTACACCACTCCCCCATCACCTTTTTAACGGTTCATCACTATACAGATACAGGCCTAGTTTCATACTCTATACACTGCGGCAAAACTCGTCGCCTCACCGCAATTCAGAGTATGCTCGAGGTCACTACAAAGGACTGTCAGGGCTGTTACGCACAAAGGTTACACCGCTCCCCCATCACCTTATCAATGTAGGCCGACAGCACGAATATAGTATCCCATACCACCATAATCGGCTCACGAGTCTGGTTGTTCACTGGTCACTACGGGGAGGCACGTGGCCCCAGCGTAGGCCGACAGCTCCACCACGGTGTCCCATACCACCATGCCCGGCTCATGAGTCTTTGCAGATCGAGGTACCATGATTAAAAGGGGTTTCACTGGTAAGTTTGGTACCCTAGGTTCAAGTAATCGCGTCCAAACATGGTGAACATACATTAGACAGATCGGGTTACTTGACGAACTCGGCTAGCTCGAGCGCACAACAAGTTGAACGACATGAAGTGCATAAGCACTTCGCGTGGCCAACCACTATCGTCAACCGAAGTACGACTCGGGTTCGTCGAACACATCTCATGTAGCAAATGAATCACAGCCACGAATTCAATTCTAGTACCGATTGTCTGGACTATAATCATAGCCTCAAATACAATCAATTGCAGATAGATAAAGCAGTAATGGATCAAGATTCAAATTATACAATCAAAGTCTGGTATTATCCGTTTAGGGCTATCAGGGCTGTTGCACGCACTCGTTGCTCTACTCCCCCATCACCCATGACGGATCATACAATGTAAACATGAATTTAAACATATGCATTACATAGATAAAATCATACAATCAATTGAGTATGTTATGAAGCACAATATAAGCATGAGTTTGTACATATTCAATTCCTAATCACACAGCTATCCAAAGAAATCATACATATAGTTAAAGAAGTTGAGAATCATATCTCAACACCCTTAAACATTACAATTTACTAACTACTACTCATTCAGACATTTCAACAAACACTTTAAAATACATACATCAACATACATGACATATGTTGATCACATAGGCATCAGGCCAAATCCTTTCACTAGGGAGTTACCCCAATCATAATATGCATACACCCACGACGGATAGTCATGAAAAGTAGGAATCCAAGTTCCATATTCATTTGAACATTTTCACAAACACTCGGGCTACACATTTCAACATATATAGCGTATAGTGGCCGTGGCGTGATTCAGGGCAAATCCTTACGTCAAAGGGGTATCGCCAATACAACAATCATATATCCATGACAATTAGTCATGGCGAGCACGAATGAGAATTCTATACTCATTCGGTCATTTTCATAAACACTTAGAATACACTATTACAACATACATGGTGTATGTTAGCAAAACATGTATTAGGGCTATCCTTTCGCCAAGCAAGTATTTTATCCATGTATAATATATTCATACAGGAAATAATCATGGCAAATACATCTCCAAAATTTATACGTATACGGTACTTTCTAGAATACACAATTTCAACATATATAGTGTATATAAGCAAAACATGTATTAGGGCGAGTCCTTTCGCCAAACAAGTAATTTATTCACATATAATATATTCATACAACAATTAATCATGTCAAATACATTTCCAAAATTTGTACGTATACGGTACTTTCTACAAATACCTAGAGTATGTAGAATTCTATATTTTTCATCTTTAATCGAAACGGAAAACAAACAGCACTTTGTATATGTGCAATTGCATGCAGATCATGAATCTATCATTATCTGACATTGAAAGCGTTGAAAACCATAACCTATACACCTAAAGTCCGCACCTTTTGTCGTAAAATAGTAACGAATCTAATAGGTTTGCTAAGCTTCCGTATTCGGCAGTTTGGCAACCTATAGAACAAAATAGGTTAACTATTCCATAACCTACAACTATCAAAACTCTAAAATAGGTTAGGGTTAGGGTTTCTTACCTAGAAATGACGTCGGAATCGCCGGAAAAGCGACGAGAATAGTGCGGTTGAGCATGGATAGCAGCAGGGAAGAGTGGCAGGGAGATTCTCCCACTGCTCCCACACTTTCTCTCTCTTTTCTCTCTTCTCTCTAGGGTTTCTCTCAAATTCGTATGGCTGTGAGAGAGGGGTTTCTAAGGTCCTTATATAGCCTAAAAACTAACCGAAATAGACTCCAGGTCAAAGTATACTTAGGTTATAACCAAAGCGGGTCAATTTCAGCTCAACGGAGGACTTCTGGCGGGCCTCCTTGAGCCAAAGGTCGGACTTAAGCTCACCGACACTGGATCTACGTTTAGTTAAGTTTTCATTTCAGTCGGGATTTCAGATCGCAAATGGCGGACCAGTATCAGTTCAACGGTCAGCGGATCTCGATCGGAGATTCCGAGTACATGGATATGTGTATGAAATTTTTCCTGATCCGAGGGTGTATTTGGGTCAGATTCTGACGGTCTGGTTGCCTAATATTGATCCGCAAGCGAGGGGTGCCAGATTACTATTTGAGATATTTATTTTTAAAGAAAATCAAGTGTTTTCACACTCCTCGCTCCGGACTCAAGCGAATTACACTAGGACACTATCTGGATTTGATTTCCGAGATGGTTGTCAAGCCCAGCAAGGCGGTCCTAATTCCTTAACTTCGTGTTCATCGAACTTCCGACGTGCGGTCCAGATCTGATACGGAGTTTCGAGATGCTCTCGAGAGCAGCCGGGTAATGAGATTGATCCTAGATTTTAAAGTAACCTAGCGTCAATGATTTTACAAGTTTTGGGTCTTGCAGATCGTATTTAAAGTGATTGGTGCTAATTTCACAGGTACTCTAGTTTAACACTGGCTAATTCTCGCTTAATTTCTGAAGGATTTAGTCCTGAGTAATTTTTGTCTGGGGTGGTACCTGGGCCTTTGTAGTTTGTATATAAAGTGATCCAAGTTATACTACTTAGCTAGTTTAAGTTAGTGTCTAGGATGAAAGTACGTAGAAAGATTGAAAGAGCAAGGTGGTGAAGGGTGGGATTTGTGAAGGAAATGGGTTCAAAAGCGGTTTTAGACTTTGGGATTTGAGTTTTGACAAGTTAATAAGGTTTTAGGATCGACCCATTGCCTAAGGACGTCTAATCCCAGGTTGGCAAAAATCCGGGATGTTACACCCTTCCCCTCTCCAATATCAGTTCAACTATATCAATCTCATAGTCTTATATTATCATTCTTCAATCAGTCGTAACTAAATTTCAAACCCTTAAAACACTTGTTCTTCTGAATCTTCCATTTGAGATAAAGCTAGCAAGCTCAATGTCGATGCTGAGATATGGTTAACCCTTTTTACACCGTGTACTTGCACAAGGAATGGATAAGGAAAACCTGGCTCACGTAGGGGACCCTCCGATACCAAAATCAGGAAAGGAATTTGGGTCTAGTCAAGTATCGAAAGTTTAGGGCTAAAGAGAGTGTGTACCTTCCACCATTAGAGGTATCTCTGCTTATAGTTTTAGGATATCTCTCTATTTAGAAGGTGCATATTCGAGAGGAATTCGGATCCCGAGTGTGCGGTGAATCTTCTGAGATCCTTGATGAAGATCTTGGGATCCCGAGCGTGTCGTGAAGATCCTCCAAGACCTCGGGCGGATCTCCATCGCAACGGATTTCCCAGGTCTTCAATTAAGATCTCGAGCGGATGTAGTCAGACCTTGATGGGAGGCGAGCTGACCTGACCTAAAGTGTCCTGACCGGGGTGATGCCGACCTGTCTCCTTAGTCGAGCTAGGTGACAGGATGCTCTTGACGAACTTTGGAGAGCTTGAAATCGATGGAGGCAAATGCTCTTTCAGGCATTTGGGCGAGTCGGTAGGTGTTTCGATATGGTGACGGGATACTGAGCTCGATCTTACTTCTTGCTTGGGTTATGAGTAAGGGATCGAACCTGTTGTTGTGTCCGGCCTGAAGAAGTGTGCAAGGTCCCGACCTAACCTTTTCCCATTGGTCGGCCCATTTTTCCTACAACAATAAGCCCCCTACTTTCGAGTCCACGTAGTGGGCTTGACAAGTAGATTAGTCTTTGCCAAGTCAGACTGTAATGTGGTCATGTTGTCGAGTCACCTTATCATTAATTACCAAAAAAGGTGGTCAAGCATGAGTATCGGGGTGTATCGGCCGTCAGGGTATGGCACACTCGAGGTGGCGTATCGTGGCTCGAGGTCACCTGGGCTGTTAGGGTGCCTTTTCGGCGTCAAGCGAGTGAGGCAGTGACGCATGGCCTGTCCTCGATCGTGGGGTCATACGGTGAGTGAGAACGCGCCACGTGTCGAGACGGGAGAGTCGAGGAGCCGTTTCGGCTGTGTATTGATTGCGAGCAATAAATACTCCACTATAAAAGGGAGTGCCCTAATGTCAGGCGGAGTTATTTACCCTTTCTACTCTTGCGTGCTCCTTCCTTGGCATCAGGCGATTCCCGACGAGCAACCTTCCGGCGTCTTCTCAGGCGAGCCGCTTCCTTTGGTGAGCCTGGCTTCCACTCCCTTACTCCCCTCACTTTTCTTTCTTTTTTCTTCTTTTGGTTTTTCAGAGTGATTGGGCCCACAACCATGCCGAAAACTTCGAATCTGCGGGAAGGGACCCCTGGTCGTGATGCTAGGGCGGACAACATTCTCCCAATGTCGAACCCACCATCACCGTTGATGATGATGAACGACAAGGACTTTCACGTGTCCCATGTATCGCAAGTAATTGAGCGGTCCCCAGCAGAGCGGTCAGAGGAGGCAGAGGATGCTTTCCCGACGGAGGGGCTTGTTAGATCCTCGTCGGAGGAGGAAAAGGGTCCAGTCAAATCTGTGCTAAAGGAGGCTGACCTGGTGTGGATAAGGTCAGGGTATCACATTCCAAACTCTGTGGTACTCCAAGCTCCCTCATGGGGCGAGCTTCCTAATACGCCCCGTGAGGGCGAGGTGACCATCTTTCAGGTCGCCCTTCAGTGCGGCCTTAGGCTTCCCCTTCGGCGGATAGTGAGGCAGGTGCTTGCGCATTTAGGGTTAGCTCCTAGGCAACTGATCCCAAATGCTTGGAGGACATTAGTGGGGTCGTTTGTCCTCTTGTCCGAGCTGACCGTGGATGAATTTCTTCACCTATACTAGGTGAAATCTAATCCTCTTCATGAGGGTTAGTATTATTTCTCCTCCTGGCGGAGGTCCGGCAAGGCCATAATTACAGACGTCCCGACCTCAAATAAGAACTGAAAGAATCTGTGGTTCTGGGCGTCGAGGGAGTGGGAGACGCCAGAGATAGCCAGGCTATGTTCGTGGGTCCCGACCTCCTTCACTGTGCCAGGTTAGTACAGCCGGTCTTAGATCTTCCCTTCCATTCTCCTTTTGTTTCGCTTGGTCGTCATTTCCACTCTAACTTGTGTTCTTCTATGGCAGTTCTTCCCAAGTATCCCACTTTGTTAGGTCCGGAAGCTCTTGCTCGGATTGTCGGAGCGAGGTCGGTGGAAGCTGGGCTAAGATCTTGGAGGGAGCTTCTCGCGCCCGAGCTTCTGCTCAAATCAAGTCTTGACTCCTTTTTAATAGGTACATTCTTCCAGGGATTCTGATTTTTAGGTCTTCCCCTTGCTTATGTGTTTGCTGACCTTTGTTTCTTGTCGTGTAAAGATGCCTGAAGCGAGGCCCTCGAAACGCAAGGCACCTCCCCTTGCATAGCTTGCTTAAAAGAAGAAGAAATCGACCTCCAAAAGCAAGGGGAAGGTCGGGCCTCCGTCCTCTATGGCACAGGAGGTTGCGGAAGACGTGCCAACCTCGGCTCCTGCCGCTACCGTTATCGATGTGGCTGAGGAGGTCAACGGGTTGACTTCGCTCACTGAAGTCAGTCCTGCTGGGGGCCAGGTAGTCACGGGGACATCTACCGAGCTTCCCGTGCCCCAGGCGGGGGGCCCGTCTGGTAGTCAAGGCGGAGGGGGTCAGAGGCCTCCCAAGTCGGCTCGGGCCACACTAGAGAGCCTCTTGCCCTGGGTGGATCGGCATGTTCCTGATGTTGAATTCGCCCGCGTGATGGATATGCTGTCGGATGGAGTCATTGGCCAGCTAGCGAAGCTTTTCTTCAAGGTAGGTTCTCCTTCCTTAAGATGGCTTGTCGCTTTCTTCCCGCTTTGGTATAACATTACCCTTTTCTTTTTTGCAATACGCTCCTTCCTTGCTTAACGTGTATCGGGAGCTATTGCGCCTCTAAACAGAAGTCAAAGAGGCGGAGGAGGCGTTGCTACGAAAGGGGGTCGAGGCCGAGCAACTTCGTGCCGAAGCTGGGCGGCTTCATGAGGAGTCCGAGCAGCTTCGGTCTGCTTTGAAAACTCAGGCGGAGAGTTCGGCGGCCGAGCTAGAGGCCTCGAAGAAGTTGCTTACCGAAGCCTTGGAGAGAGGGGCTCGAAGGAAGTAAGACCTGGTTGGGCTAAAGCGTTCTTTTGACGTGAAGATCAATGAAGCCTAGGCACCTATTTCTTTGGCCCATGCAGTCGCTGTGGAGGAGTTCAAGTCTTCCAAGGAGTACACGAAGGATAGGGACGCCCTATATGGCGCCGGATACGAGAGGTGCCTCGAGGATATAAAGGGGGCGCATCCTGAGCTTGACTTCTCGGCCTTTGAGGAGGTCAGCTCCGATTTTGAGGTGCCCTAGAAGACTTACCCTCCAAGCAGCCCCCCTGCAACACTATGACACCTTCTTGTCCTCTTCTCATTGTAACTCTTGACTTTTTTGCAATGTACTCTTTCTAAGTTACTTTTAATGAAAAAGATATTTTTTGGTCCATTGCTTTGGTCATTTGAGTAAATTGGTAAATTTTGCGACGGGTATGTCAGCATCTTATGCCGGGTTGAGCCCTTAGTCATTTTACCCTGTGAATCTATGATTCTCGGTCGAGCACTTTCGTAAGTTGGATACTTTTGTGTTTTCAAAGTATCGTCTTTTCCGTAAATTGTGCGGCCTAAGTAGTGGCGATAATTCATGGCCCGACCTCTTCTTGAAGGGTCGGCCCATTAGTAAGGGTTATTCTTCCCTTATATTGCGGGAAGCCCTTGGTAGATTTTTGGTAAATGGATCGTTTGTAGACGTGAAACTAGAAAGCAAAACTCATCCCGACCTTGGGATTTGTTTATTGCAATAGTTCCAACATTGTAGAGTAGAAAACAGCAAAAAGGTAGATCTTTGGCCAGGTCGGCCCTTATGCATGGTAGATCTTGAGATGCTTAGCATTTCATGGATGTGGCAAGAGTCGTCCTTCCAAGTCTTCAAGTCGATACGATCCTGGTCGGCTTGTGCTTGTCACTACGTAGGATTCTTCCCAGTTCGGTCCCAAGGTTCCTGAGTCGAGTTCCTTGGTGTTCTGGAAGGTTATGCGGAGAACTAGGTCTCTAGCTCGGAACCTTCTTGTCTTCACCCTAGAATTGTAGAAATAAGCGACCTTTTGTTGTAGGATTGTGACCTTGATCTGGGCTCATTCCCTTCTTTCTTCAATGAGGTTGAGATCCAGTGTCATCTGTTTGGCATTTTGTTGTTCGTCGTAAGAGCGGTCTGGGCAATCGGTAGCTCGATCTCGACTGGGATAACGGCCTCCGCGCCGAAGGTCAGGGAGAAAGGGGTTTCTCCTGTGGCCGTTAGGGCAGTAGTTCAGTATGCCCAGAGGATGTCGAGAAGCTCTTCTGCCCGGGCTCCTTTAGCTTCTCGAGTTTTGTTCGGAGGTGGTTCTTAATGATCTTGTTGACTGCTTCGACCTGTCCATTGGCATGAGGGTGCTGGGGTGATGAATAGACATTCCAGATCCCAAGATTTTCGTACATTCGGAATTGCTTGTTGTCGAACTGTTTTCCATTGTCCGAAATGATTGCATGGGGGATTACATATCGGCATATGATATGCTTTCAGACGAAGTCCGTAATTTTCTGCTCAGTGATCTTAGCTAAGAGCTCGGCTTCAGCCCACTTGGTGAAATAGTCAACCGCGACGACCGCAAATTTAGTTTGCCCTTTGTCAGTTGGTAAGGGGTTAATGATGTCGATTCCCCATTGGGCGAACGACCATGGTCTAGTCTAGGAGTCAGTTGCTCGGGAGGCTGTTGAGGTATCCTTGCGAACCGCTAACATTTGTCACATTTCCGAGCATGTTGTTGCACGTCCGTTTAGATGGTCGGCCAGAAGTATCCTTGTCGAATGACTTTGTGGGCGAGGGCTATGCAGCTAGAGTGGTTGCCGCAAATGCCTTCATGAACTTCTTTTATAACATATTCTGCTTCGTCAGGTCGGATGCATCTAAGATATGGGAGCGAGAATCCTTTTTTGTATAGAGTGTTTCCAATCATGGTATAGCGGGCCACTCTTACTCGAAGCATGCGCGCCTCTGGGCAGTTATCGGGCAACTTTCCCTCCTTGAGGTAACCTATTATCAGGTCCATCCAGGTCGGCTCTAAGTCTATCGGGAGGACCGTGCTTGGGTCGGGTTTGCCGATGCTCGGTTCGGTTAAAAACTCGATCGAGATCAGTTTTGGGATGTCATCTTTAGCTGTCAAGGCTAGCTTTGCCAACATGTCCGATTTAGAGTTATCTACTCTGGGGATCAGGCTGATGTTGCACTTCGAGAATTTACTAATCATCTCTCGGGCTCTCTGCAGGTAGGCTTTCATTCGTTCTTTTTTTTACTTGGTATTCGCTAGCTATCTGATTGATGACGAGCTGTGAGTCGTTGGGAATCTCCAAATGTTGGACTCTCATGGCTGCTGCCAACCTGTGCTCAGCCAACAATGTCTCATATTCTGCTGCATTGTTTGATGCTTGAAATCTAAATCTCGAGACATTGTATGCATGTCTGGTCAGGAGCTTCTAGGACTACCGGCCCTACTGCCTTTAGAATTGGATGAACCATCAATATATAACGTCCATGTCGGCTGATCTGGGTCGGTTGTCTGATGTTCGGCCGATTCAGATTGAATGTTTGGACCGGATTTCAGCTCGGCATGACCCAACTCAGCATGACCCGGGTCGATGATAGGACAAGCTCCCAACTCGATAAGACTCGGGTCGTTCTTGGGTATGAGCTCGGCGATGAAGTCAGCCACTACTTGGCCCTTGATTGTTGTCCGGGGCTGATACTTGATGTCGAACTCACTTGGTTTGATTGCCTATTTCGTAAGCCTTCCAGATACCTCGGGCTTTTGGAGCACCTGGCAGAGAGGTTGATTAGTCGGGACAACGATGGTATGGACTTGGAAGTATGGTCGTAAGCGACGTGACGAGATGACTAGAGCTAGGGCTACCTTTTCTATGTCTGGATACCTGGTTTCGGCAAGGACCAGTGCTTTGCTGACGTAGTAACCGAAAGATGTTTCCCTTCTTGCTCTCTGATGAGGGCCAAGCACTGCCGTTGTTGACACGACTAGGTATAGCAATAGTGGTTCTCCTTACTCGGGTTTAGAGAGCAGTGGTGGCTATCCCAGATATTGCTTGAGTTACTGAAAGGCGAGCTTGCATCTTCCGTCCACTCTATTTTCTGCTTTCCTTTCAATTGCTTGAAAAAAGGAAGGCATTTGTCGGTTGCTTGAGATATGAAGCGGTTCAAGGCGGTTATTCTTCCCGTAAAACATTGGATCTCTTTCATCGTCCTAGGTGAGCTCATGTCAAGCAGAGCTTGGATTTTCTCGGGGTTGGCCTCGATCCCTCTCTAGCTGACTAAGAATCCGAGGAATTTCCCCAAGCTGACGCCAAAGGCACACTTACTCCGATTCAACCTCATCTGATATTCTCGCAGGATTATGAACGTTTCTTCGAGGTCGAAGATATGGTCCGTCGTGTTAATGCTTTTGACAAGCATGTCATCGACGTAAACTTACATGGAGTGCCCAATCTGGCGAGCAAATATTTTGTTGACAAGCTTTTGATATGTAGCCCCGACGTTCTTCAGTCTAAAAGGCATGACTTTGTAGCAGTAGAGTCCCTTGTCTGTGACGAAAGTCATCTTCTACTTGTCATATGGATGCATAACAATTTTTTTGTAGCCTAAGTAGGCGTCCATGAAGTTCAGAAGTTCATGTTCGGTCGTGTTGTCGACGAGCTGGTCGATCCTGGGGAGAGGGAAGTTGTCCTTGGGGCGCACTTTGTTCAGGTCGGTGTAATCAACACAGACCCGCCACTCCCCTTTGGACTTTTTAACCAAGACGACATTGGCTATCCAGTCTGGATATAGATTTCCTTGATGAAGTTGGCCTTGATGAGTTTTTCGAATTCTTCTCCAATTGCAGCGTATCGTTCGGGTTCGAATGCTCTTCGCTTCTATCAGATTGGTTGATAGTCGAGATTGACATCCAACCTATGGACCATAACTTTTGGGCTGATGCCGGGCATGTCCTGATGAGACCATGCGAATACGTCGGCATATCGTCGAAGAAGGCTCATAACTTTATCTTGTAACGGTGGTGTTAGGTATGAGCCGATCTGCACCGTTCGGGTCGGATTGGAGTCATCGAGTGAGATGAGTATGAGGTCTTTCATGGGGCGCCCTCTTTCAATTGAGTCTTCTTGGGGATCGAGAGATGTGATGGTTATTTCCTAATGCTAGGTCCTTAGTGCCATTGAATAGCACAGCCGAGCTTCTTGTTGGTCTCCTCTGACCAGTCCGATACTATGTTCGGTAGGGAATTTCATCACGAGATGGTACGTTGACATGACGGCCCGAAGAGCGTTGAGTGAAGGTCGTCCAAGAATGACGTTGTAGACAGAAGGGTAGTCTACCACTAAGAAGTCGATCATGGTCGTTGTTTGGTTCTGCCCTTCTCCAACCGTGACTGGGAGTTGAATCAATCCTTCTGATGTGACTTTGTCTCCTGCGAATCCTACAGGGGAGTTTTGACTGCTCAAAGGCGAGGTTGCTCGACTCCCATTTTGTCGAATGCTTCAGCAAAAAGGATGTCTGCCGAGCTACCGGTGTCCACTAGGATACAAAACACTCTGCGGTTAGCTATAGTCCTGGTTACCACGAGTGTGTCATCATGAGGGTAGTGAACACCTCGGGTGTCCTCTTCAGTGAAGGTCATATCACAATGCATTATCTTCTGCTCTTTCAGGGGTTTGCTGATGACGAGGACCTGATGCTCCAAGTTAGGGCAGCTGATGCTTCTGGCGTGGGCTTTCCGAGCTCAGTTTGAGTTGCCTCCTCCGGCAGGTTCGCTGAAGATTGTGCGAATTTGCCCGATCGGTTCATTGTTAATGGGTGTTGCTCGTTCTTCAGGTCAACTCGTTCTTCCTTTCTGTTGACATATTCGCGTAGGTGCCCGTTGCGGATAAGAGCTTCAATTTTCTCTTTCAGGTCAAAACAGTTACTAGCTGAGTGGCCGTGGTCTCAGTGAAAGTGACAGTATTTTCGTTTGTCTCATCTATCTGCATCGGATTTCATCTTGTTCGGCCATTTGAGGATATGTTTGTCTCTGACTTCCATAAGAACTTGCTCGGTCGTCGCATTGAGAGAGGTGTACGAACTGAACCTACTGTCAAGTCGTCTGCTCGGGCGATGGTTCCTTAGAGGCTCATTTTCTTTCCTCCTTTTGCTGTCGTTGGCCAAGGTGAGTTCTTCTTTAGGTCATCTTTCTCGGGCCAAGCTTCCTTTGTTCTGAACAACTTTTCGCAGAGTAGCGATTTCCTTGGCGTTAGAGTATTTCTGGGCTCTGTTAAGGAGGTTGGTCATAGTCAAGGGAGGATTATTGTCGAGCAAAAAGAGGAATCTTCCTTCCCTGAGGCCCCCTATCATGACGGTTAGAGCAATTTCTTCTGAATGCGTGTGTACTTGCATGGTTTCCAAGTTGAAACGCTTGATGTAATCCTTCAATAGCTTGCCTACTTTCTAACTATATTGAAGAGATGGGAAGTGGGCTTAAGGCTTTCCTTCCCTCCAATGAAGTTAGTCATGAATGCTTTGTTGAGCTGCGTGAAAGAGCTGATCAATTGCGGCTTCAATCGTCGGAACCACTTCCGAGCTGCCCCAGTCAAGGTCAGCGAAATTGCACGGCACATAACAACGATTGATGCGCCGTGCAATTCCATCCAAGCCGTGAAGGATTCCAAGTGCTCGGCTCGATCAATGGTTCTAGAGTATGGGGCGATCCGAGGCATACGAAACCTTGGCGGGAGCTGCGCATGCATAATGTCGGCAATGAAATGAGGTTCGGTCTCATCCAGTATCGCTTCAACTGAGGTCGGGACATTCGAGCAGTAGGCCTATCGTATGTCGCTGATCTGACCTCGCAAGTCATTGAGTTCAGCTTCCCAAGGTTCACCGCTTTCAGCCATGACTTCAGTCGTGGCTTCGGGTGCTTTGTCCTTTTTTTTCTATCTAATTTGTGGTGTAGATCGGAAGCGGCCAATGCTGCAGTTCCAGAGACGTGGGAAGGAGCCGACCTTGATTGTCTGAGTTGTCGGCTCCCATGAGAGACAACAGGCACGTTGGATGGCTCAGGAAGCTCTCGAATCGTTGGCCCAGCCCTCGGCCCGTCCTTTTGTGTGGGGCGGAGTTGTAGTTGTTCCAACAGTTGTTTCATGGAGTTCATTTTGTTGTTAATCATCTCAACTTGTTGCTCGAGGGAGACAAGTCGTCCTCCCCGACTACGGGATCGTTGTGTCGGCCCCACAGGTGCGAAATCAGCCTGCGACTGGGAAGAGAAATTCTGGTGGCTGGCAGACTGCTCCAGCGGTGCGAGGTTGGGCGCAACAGAGGAGGCTGGAGCTTTCTTCTTCCCTTTCACAATTGTCAAGATATGGTGGGATGAGAACGACTTTCGATGTCGTTCCACAAATGGAGCCAAATTGTTAATGCAGAAATCTGGTTAGCCCCTTTTAGACCGTTGTGTACCTACACAAGGAACGGACAAAGAAGACCCTGGCTCGCACAGGGTCTAGTTGAGTATCAAAAGTTTAGGGCTAAAGATAGTGCGTACCTTCCACCAATAGAGGTATCTCTATTTATAGTTTTAGAAGAGGCGGTGGTGTAGAGGAGATCTCCCTATTTAGTAGGTGTGTATTGAGAGGGATTCAGATCTCGAGTGTGCGGTGAATCTCCTCGGCAAAGATCTTGGGATCCCGAGCGTGTTGTGGAGATCCTCCAAAGACCTCAGGCGGATCTCCATCGCAACGGATTTCTCGAGTCTTCGGCTAAGATCTTGAGCGAATGTAGTCAGACCTTGATGGGAGGCAAGCTGAGCCGACCTGAAGTGTCCTGACCTAGGTGATACCGACCTGCGTAACGATGACCTGTCTCCTTAGTTGAGTCAGGGGACGAGATGCTCTTGACGAACTCTGGAGATCTTCAAATCGACAGAGGTAGTGCTCTTTCAGGCGTTTGGGCGGGTCGGTAGGTGTTTTGATCTGGTGACGGGATACCGAGTTCGATCTTACTTCTTGCTTGGGTTCTGAGTAGGGGATCAAACCTACTATTGTGTCTGGCCTGGAGAAGTGTGCAAGGTCCCGACCTGACCTTTTCCCATTGGTCGACCCATTTTCCCTACAACACTCAACTCCCTCAATGCATTTGACAATACTTCTAGCCAATGGTTCCATGTTGGGAGAATCAACAGCATCACCAACTTTTTCGCAAAGGAATTTCCAAGCTTCCACTCGAGGTAAAACCTCTCCATTGATCTTTTTGGTAGGTTGTTCAAAATTTTCATTGTCGTCTTCCCGATCCCACCCTATTTTAGCTTCTATTCTTAGTGCACGTATCACTTCAGCTATCTTTGGTGATGCATCGACCATGATGCCTCCCCGAGCTTCTGAGATGGAATCAAAATCATTTCCACCACATGTTTTCCTAACACCATGTGTGAGGAGAAAATTGGAAACCATCCCCTAAAACATTTCTTGTTCTCTTTCTATTCCTCTTCGGTCACATTCACATGTGATTGTGATTGAATCTCCTCTACCTTTTTAAGCCAACTGTTACGTTTGTTCGTAAGCTGCTTGTTTGGTCTATTAGTACTTAATCACACGTGTTATGTCATCCCTCCTGTTATACAAGTCTCTTGCTTCATCGAAAATTCTCTTCGAGGTTTCTGAAATAACCAATTCGTCGAAAAGGGGAACACAAGAGTACTTCATGACATCGCATGCAAATGAAATCACCAGTTCGATGAAACCCGTGTCATCTGGAAATGTTTAAACAACGAACGAGTTACATATAATAACATTGCATTGCATCTAAAAAGATTTATTGGGTTTATAAAGACCAATGTTGTCAAATCGCATATGCGATCCCGTGTGATTGCATATGCCTGTGCGCATATGCGATCGCACAATCGCATATGCTGTCGCATATTTATTTTTTTCCGCATTTTTTCAAAAAAAAAAAATCAGAAAAATCAGAAAAATCATAATAAATTATTATATGTCATTGGGACATGAAATACATATAATTTAAGAATTTTTTTTTTTTTTTTTAAAATTTTTTTAAAAAAAAAAAGAAGAAAAAAACAAACAAACCAATTACATACATATGAACTATGAAGTTATGAACAAATAGTACAATGATACATTTATAAATTAAATTACAAATTTACAATATAGTTAACATCTTAAATCTTAAGTTCTTAACAATTAACATTTAACATTTTACATTTAAGTTTATTTAACTAACATTTTGTTGATAACTTGATATTGATAACTTGATATCAAGTTATCAAGTATCAACAATCAACAACATCAACATCAACATTCGACACACTTAAGACTTATGAGACAAGCATTAAACAAAATTAAGAAGTTATGTATAATGTATTTATTATTTTATTTATCTAATCAATAATCATTAATCATATACATTGATCTAGCATCCATTGTGGCACATCATCACCACCAGGTCTGCCACCACCACCATCATCATCATCATCAGTCGAATCATCTCCTTCTTCCACATACACTTCTTCTTCTTCCGTTTCTTCATCATCTGTACGTCTTAATACTTCATCAACATCCAATGGTGGATGATCTTCTTCAGCTTGATCATCATTATCACCTTCTCATTCCTCAATCTCATTAACGGGTTGACAGCTACTACTCGCTCCCCGGCTCCCCCCCGTCCTTCGCCTTCAAGTGGTACTACTACCTTCACCAGGCGTCGATCCATATGCAACATCTTCAACTTGTGCCCATGTCAGGTCCTCTCCAGCAAATACCTGTAAGCCCCGTATCTTAGACCGTACCATTCCATAGGCTTCCGCGGTTCCCGGTTGAATTCCGAGAACCCGCGATCTGTTACCGGCGTTTGCGCACGATCCCCAAGCCGAGTCCTGCATATCTGAGTCGACTCGACTCGAGACGTATACCAGTGCAACTGCGCCGTCGCCGCGGTTCCGATGTCGCGACTCGCGTGCCGACCCGATACCCAGGCCAGGAGATGTGGGCCAGCGTTCAGTTCGAGGAAAACACCGCGCGTTGCAAATCCCAAGAAAATCTATCAAATCCATCACATCAATCACTTCACTTGTCAAAAGTACACTCCCATCACTCACCATTACTCACACCCATCCCCAAGTACAACCACCATCCCCAAAAGTCAACATTTTCTTACAACAAAGTACCTACTCACATCACTCACCATTACTCCTCTCCCATCATCTCATTCTCTCTCTCATTTTCCTCTCCAAGCAACCCACGTCCATAGCTCTCCATGGGAGGAGCTTTGTGTGGCCACTCTCTACCATCTAATCCAATCCCTCAAAGCCGATCTTAGCCGTTGAATCTCAACCATTGGAGCCTTAAAATGCGTTGGTGAAGAAATCAAGAAGATCAAATCTCTCTCTCTCTCCCTCCTCTCTTTATTTTTTTTATAATGATGTGTGTATGGCCCACCTGATCGACAATCTGGACTGTCCAGATTTTCTGGACGTCCAGCTAATGGGGCCCGTCTTGCTGCCCGTTTTGGGCCAAGTAGGATGGAGGGAAACAATAAATATCGGCTTGGTCCGTGTGGACCCCACCATGATTGATGTATTTCATCCATGCCGTGTGGGGTGGCCACGTTCACGTGGGACCCACCTTGATGAAAATATCCACGCCGCCCGTCCAGCATCCAGGGACGCTGGACGATGTGCAGTGGAGTGTGAACCGACAGTGGGTGGTACTCCCAGCAGAGGAAAAAAAAATACTAATAATAATAAATAAAATATTAGCTTGTTTAAGCTTTTTGGTGGACTACTCAGGTAGGCTTTACCTTGATGCATTGATCTGATCCATGCCATCCATTCCATTACTTATCTCATCTTAGGCGTTGAGCCGAAAAATGAAGCAAATCAAATTTTCTGGCGGGCCATAGCATAGGAAATTATGGTTTTTACCGTTAAAACTCACTTTAATGTTTCCATACGCCGACAACACATTGAATATTGGACTTGTTTGGTCCGTCTCAGGCCATGGAATGTAATGGGTGGTGTGGATCTGTCTGATGCGGGCCCTACCATAGAAACACCACAGGAAAACAAAAAAAGAAAAACAAAAAAAAAATTATAAGCAGCAGCGCCTGCTGCTGCTGACCGTCAGAGGCCGTGCAGCGCAGGACGGTGCTGCGCGTGCAACGGACGGGCTGGACCCAGGGGTCCAATACGTGGGCCCCACCATGATGTGTGTTGTTAATCAACACCGTGAATTTGTTGGGTCCCCTTTGGGACAGTGGGCGCCCCCAAAATCAGCCATATTTACAACTCAGTTGGCCCACACAGCAGGAAACAGTAGGATTGAACGTCTGTCATTGAAACCTTGTGTGGGGTTACAGAAGTTTTGGATCGCCGTGAAATTTGTTTTTCCCCTTTATTCTGGTCTTTATGACCTTATCAACCATTTGGATGGGAAATTAACATTATGGTGGGGCCCATATGGGACCCACCTACTTGAATGTTGGACGGGATGGTGTACACCAGCCATCTAGCTGCTGTGTATAGTGTTGACGGCCATGGCTCCTGTATGAATGTGTTTTCCACGCTGTCCCTCCAACCGGACCGTCCAGCTGTCTGGACGTGCTGGTGGGCCCTCCACAGTGGGCCTGATCATGAGGGATGTGTTAGATCCCAACCGTTCATCTGAGGGAAACCATCCATGATGTATGTGGTTCCTCCACACGTGGGACATGGGACCCACCCTCCTTGACAGGACTTTACATCCCAGGCCGTCCATGTGGACTCCACCATATGTGAGTTGTATGTACATCATCCAGTAGCAGGCGTTGTTGGGCGTTGGCATAACACAAACATTAGCTGATTCACTCTTTGGTGGGCCACGTGTGTGGGACCCACCGTGATGCATGTATCATCATTTGCACTCCCTGTACGTGCTAGCCTCTCTTGGTTATAATAAATAATATATATATATATATATATATATATATATATATATATATTATATATCTTCTATTATAATATATAATATGTTATGGTGGGCCCTACGTGGGACCCACCTATGTAAGTAGGGGACTAACTGGTGTACGTTACATAGCCATGAAGATGTGGTATTGACTTCAATAAGTTATGTGGGTCTGATCCACACGTCCATCCACATGGACCCCACATATTGTGTGAGTTTGATCTACACTGTCCATCCCAACTCCCTGGCCATGGGCCAGGGAATGAGTCAGATTCAAATAGCTGGTGGAGTACACCACCGTCCAAAGCAAGGCGGATCCGTTCTCTGGTGGAACACGCATGTGGAACCCACCTTGATGTGTATATATTGTTTCCACACCGTCCATTTGGCGGTGGGGCCCACCTTAATTTATATTTTTGTATCCAATCGTCCATTGTAAGGACATCAGCAGGATGAGGGTCTAACCATGACGTATATCCTACTTCGTCCGTGTGACCAGGATGGTGGACCCCACTGTTCTGGCATGTGTTCTTCCATACTGTTCAGATTGTCTGGGCGGTGCTGTCCAATGGTTGGACAGTGCTGATCATCATTAATGGGCCTTGTGCCCAATCGAATGATAGTGTATAGTGATACACATGTTCCACCTGCCACTATTGAAATGATTGTAAGTGTAATCCATGCTCTCACCCACATCATAGTGGGACCTACCGTGATATATATGTTGTATAATCACACCGTCCATTCATGTGGCCCCCATGGTGATGTATTAGGGCCCATAGGTTGAGACCCATTGTGATGTAATCAAGGTCCGTTATTTAAAGACCCATCTGTGATGTATATTAGACCCATTGTGTAAGGCCCACCCATTGTGTATTAAGGCCCATGGGTTGTGACCCATTGTGATGTATTTTCGGCCTAGATGACAAGGCCCAATGTTAAGTATAAAAGGCCCACGGATATGGTCTATTGTAATGTACAGCGGCCCATATATGGGGACCATTATGATTATACATATGACCTTGTGTGATGACTAATGTGATGCATGTGAGGCTTATGAGATGAGGCCCACTTTGATATACTGGAGGCCCATTAGTGCGGCCCATTGATGCAACACACTTGATGTCCATGAGGTCCATTGGAGTGGCCCATCCATGAGACTCATTGACGTGTTCCAATTTGATATACATGAAGTCCATTAGTGCGACCCATGTAATACAACTCATGTGATGTGGCCCACTTAGCATGCGAGGCCCATTATGATGTATTCAAGGCCCAAGGGCGAGGCCCATTATGATGTATCTGAGGCCCATGGGCGTGGCCCAATGTAATGCATATGTGGCCCATGAGTGAGGCTCATAGTGATGTATGTTAGGCCCTTGTGTAAGGCCATGGGTCCACTATATGTATGGCTCTATATGGACCACTCCTTGGGGAGTAATGTCGGTTAAATGTCCACATTAATGGGTAATGGTGGTTGAATGCCCACATTGTGACCTTTCCTTAGGCCGATTGTTCGGCCGATTTCGATTGGCATAACCGAATTGCCGATTCTAATTTTCGGTACATTCCAATTGTCGAGGCTGAGTATCGAGGCCGATTCCAAGTGTCAATTTTGATTGTTGAGGCTGGGGCCGATTGTCGAAACCTATATGATGTATATGCGACCCGTAGTTGGGGCCCATTGTGATGAATTCGTGGCCTATGGGCAAGGCCCATTGTGATATGTATTAGGCCCATAATGCATGACCCATTTGATGTATTCGAGAACCATGTGTAGGGCCCACCTGTGATGTATTTGAGGCCCATGAGCAGGGCCCACTTGTTGTATGTGTGTGGCCTTGAGTAAGGCCCATTGTGTTGTATTTTAAGCCGTTGTGTGAGGCCGTGAGCCCATTATATGTTTGGCTCTATGAGGGTCATTCCTTGGGGGCAATGTTGGTTAAATGTCCACATTGTCGAGGCCGGTTGTTGATGCCGGTTATTGATACCGATTATGAGTATGTGACAGCATAGCATCATGATACATGCACATACGCATCATCTGCATGTTTGTTATGAGATGTAGTTGATCATTGCATATGTCATTGAGCATATTGTTATGAGACTCCCTGATAGGCGGAGGTTATCTCACATGAGCGCACAGTATGCGCAGGATTGATGCATGACTAGATTGCATGACTCATGCATCTTGCATTGTGTGCTGTGATTACTGTATGCCCTAGCGACATCAAGGCCGTAACCTCCACAGGCATATCGTGGATGGCCAGATGGGACACCGGAAATCTGTTTTACATGGGGTGCTATAGATGTCCCTGGGTGAAAGTCCCTAAACCCTCTTGGTTCCAGAGGTTGCTCCAACGTCTAGACCGAGTGGATGCATGAGCGCATGAGGGCCGTATACCGTTAGGCCGCGTCTCCCACTGTGTCGTGGTCGGTTGGAAGGGGGTGCGGCCTTACCTGCCCGAGAGGAGGGGGCAATACTAGGCTGAGTCTGACCAGCTCGAGGAATGGGTCCGCTATCGACGAGCCGGGCCCGATATTGGTAGGCGGATAGTGAGGTCTTTTCCACTCACCTTGTTGCGCGCGATGGGGCGGCAATCTGGTTTGGAGTGTAATAGACCCCGGTGATTTTCCAGAGAGGAACCGTACTGATATGTGGACTTATTGAGTAGGAGTTGCATACTCACGCATTCATTTCATTCACTATCCACTCGGGTTGGTGGTGCGCAACTAATTGTTGTGTACCTTCGCATGGCCAGGATTTCGGTTGGGGCGTGCGACTAACCTGAGATCAGGAGTTTACCACGTTGAGTCTGACTATCCAAATTTAAGTATGGGACTGGTTTGGATAGAAGTCCTTTGTGGTGGACCCCGTAGCCAGCGATACTACGTACTATCATCCCGACTTCACTCCAGCTTGGTCATTTCATTCGCACCGCATATTACATTGCATGTGCAGTACTTGTCATTTTTGGGATGTTATGTTTCTGCATTGATATGGTTGTTAGTACTCATACCTTACATCGCATAGCCTTGGTACGGCTGATCGCACTCATAGACTTATCAGTATATTTTCGCTTATTTCGATATTGTATGATTTAGAACATCGTATCTTTGGTATCTAATCTTGACTCATTTTGACTCCTCATTTGCATAACTGATTTGCATTGTGTACCTGATAATGTATGACTTATGGGCTTGTCAATATTTCTGCTTACTCTGATTACTCCGATTACTCTGATTACTCTGATATTGCTTACATGGCACTTACCTTGTGCACACACTTACACCACCCCCTAAGCTTTCTATAAGCTTATGCACGATAGATGCGTGCAGGTGATGTTAGGTTGCAGCAGTGTCGAGCTTGAAGCATGCAGCGGTCTTCCGGAGCTTGATTTTCGATTTATGTATTTCTCTTTCAGCATTGTATTCAAATGATTATATTAGTGGATATGTGATGATGATGTTGCCTTTGTGAATTGGGTAATCTTGTGGTTATGCTCATTTTGAATTAAATGTACATTGAAAAAAACAAAAAAAAAAATCCTCCTTGTAAATCCCAGGATCGGAATCTGACGTATGGACGCTAGGAGCCGAGAATGGGGTACTACGGAGGCTGTCGGCACCAGATTCGGCGATCGGGATTCCTGTGAATCCGATTTCCGGGTTTGGGGCGTGACAATACCAGGTCCTCCGTCTCTACAAGCCACTCGTTATCTGCATCCAACTCATCTAAGCAGATATGGTCAAAGAAACCGGGCTTTTCTTTCCTACTTTGGAATCGTTCTCGCAATTTTTGGTTATATTGAACGAAAACCAAGTCGTTGAGTTTTTTTTGTTCAAGGCAATTCCTTTTCTTGGAATGAATCTGCAAGAAAGAAAGCACATTTGACATTAGCTATTTAGGTAATTAATTTAGCTTAGGCCACAACAAAATTAAAGTTTACAAAAAAAAAAAAAAAAAAAAACAATTAGTAAACATTAAACAGTCTAAACTTACCGCATCAAACGTGCTCCAATTGCGCTCGCAATCACTGGAAGAACACGTGAGTCCAAGAATCTTCATAGCCAGCTTCTTTAGAGCTGGATCCTTCCTGTTCGGGTCCACTCCATAGGCAACCCACCAGTCAGCTGAGAAAAACAGTTTAAGTATAGGTTAGAGTCTTAGTCTCTTAGAGACAATTTGTAGAAAAAATTCTTGTAAGAGTTCAGTACACTACTAACATTCATTCATAGAAGTACTTACTGGGTAATTTCATTGTCCGATGTCTTATTACGATATCTCTTGAAAATATCCCTTCACTTTTTGTGTAGAAGTCCAGCAAACTTGAGATCTTGTCCTGTTCTCCTCTATCTAGAATCATTCTTTCTAAGACATCAATAAATCCAACCATATGCACAGTTAGTGCTTCTATTGGATCAGCAGAAGCGAGTAAACAGGCTGGGTTAAGGATGTAAGCAGCCGAATACAATGAGGATGACATTTGGTCGCCCCATCTTTTATGTATAATTTCTAAAATTGACCTGTAATCATGGTCTCTGTAGTTAAAATGGTTCATGATCTTATTTTCCCCCCTCTCCATCGCATCATATATGTAACCCATTGCGGGCTTCTCATCCCCGTCCACCAATCACAACACAGTGACTAAGGGCTCGGATGATTTTAG
>JAJHSJ010000003.1:58055534-58420086 GCA_021015155.1 Magnolia officinalis
GAGAGAGAGAGAGAGAGAGAGAGAGAGAGAGAGTACACACTTACACAGTTACACTTACACACACACTTACACACTTACACTTATAGAAAGAGAGAGAGAGAGAGAGGAGAGAGAGAGAGAGAGAGAGAGAGAGAGAGTTACACACTTACACTTACATACACATACACTTACACTTGTAGAAACTAGAAAGGGAGAAAAGAGGGAGAGAGAGAGAGATGAGTTAGACACTTACACTTGAAGAAAAGGGAGAATGAGAAAAAGAGAGTTGTTACACTTGTAAAAAGAGAAGGAGAGAGAGAGAGAAAAAAAAAAAAGAGGGAGAGATTTACACAAATAAAATTAAAATTACAAATCTAAAAGAGGTTCGGGTTCCCAACTTCCAACTTTCAACTTCCAAAATTTCAAATTCTTGTCTAAGTTGTCTACTTGTCTTCTCTTCACCTTTGCCTCTTCACTTGAGTATTGTATTTGTTCTTGAATTCTTGTTGTAAATTGTACTTGTAACTTGTAAGTTATAACTTCAAAGTTCAAACTTTTTAAGTTGCTAACAACTAACAAATGAATCAATTAACAAACAAAATAATAAAAAAAAAATGATAGAAAGAAGTTGTTAAAAATTAGAATTTAGAATTAGAAACTTAGAAATTACTAAATTAGAATAGAAGTTAGAACTTAGAACTTAGAAAACTTAGTGGATGGAGATTGGAGAGTGAGGGGAATCTCTTGAGTCTTGAGTCTCTTGACTCTTGTCTTGAAGCTTGATTCTTGAACAATGAATATGGATTGGATGGTATGATCAATGATGTATCATGTATCTTGGTGGATTCTTGATTCTTGTATGGTTGTACCCTTGCTTGATTCTTGATTCTTGAATGTTGAAAGAAAAGAAAAGAAATATGGAAAATTGGAAATGGAATTGGATGGAGAGGAGTGGATTATGTAACTTATAAGACTCTTAGAATGTATGTAGGAATGAGAGAAATAGAGAATAAAGAGAGAGTTTGAGGTTTTTTTGCATTTAGGAATGCTTAGAATGCATCTTTATAGAGAAAAAATCTGAATTTAAATTTTTTTAAAAAAAAACGGTCAGAAATCTGATCGTTGGCCAGTATGCGATCGCATATGCAGTATGCGATCGCATACATCGCATATGCTGGCATATGCGATCGCATACTGGCCAAGATCACATATGCCACTGCCGCATATGCAATCGGTCCCCCATTATGTGAATATGCGATCATTCGACCGCATTTGACAACATTGATAAAGACCAAATTGCATCAGATAAATGTCATGTAGAATCACATTGTCAATCTTACCATATGGGTCTAGAGTGAATTGATGTTGTGTGATTTCCTTTTGCTTCCACCAAACCACTTCATTCACCCTATAACTTGATGATTTCATCCCCTTTGTGGAAGTGCCCATCATCATCTTCTTCTTCTTCATTGTCATCACCATCATCATCATATAACCTCATCCCAGCTATTTCCAGTTGGCTTCATGATTTTTTTGGCAAAAGGTTTGACGAGCAGTTGAGATCATCCCTCCCTTAACACTAGTTGGCATGTCACAATCAAGCAGACTTGTATAGTCTAAAGTGTTAGATATAACAATAAAAATAATTAAATTAAAAAATTTTTAAAAAAATTAAAAAGAAAAAAAAAAAAATAAAGCCTTTTTGGAGATTGGGATTCTCCCGTGGATGCAATGGTAAGTTGAGATTCGCCTGGACACAGGATTGTACATAATGTAACCATTACAATAAGCATTTGATGCATAGGCCAGATGCAACCCAAAATGATCTTGGGATTGTAAGCTGAGGTTCACCATGAAAAACAAAAATCATCCAAGGAAGAGTTCTCAAATCTATATGTGCCAGGAAGCATCCAACCAATTGCTCTGAATTGCCAGTCTACATCTGCAACTACAGTCACTTGACCCAGAACAACACTACTTCCAATCTTTCACACTCATCATTGAACACTGGGATGTTGAACTTCATTCCAGCTAGAAATTACTGAATAAGACCATCAACCCTGATTGAACTACAACCATAAGTCTTCCTTATTCCCTTATCCTTCATCAATCTTCTCATGCCAATACATGTGTCCGATCCCTAGAAGCCTCATACAACATTCAACAGGACTGCATACCTACCAATGCCACATGGCTCCACTTCATCAAGGTGTTTCCACACTTGTCCTTCAACAGCACCACACTGCCATGAATCTTAGTAGCACCTAATAAAGCTATCACGCCTGAGGATGAACTCCATCCCCGGCTAGAAATTCATGAACACGACCATCGACCTCAATCCAACTACAACCAGGAGTCTTCTTTATCCCCCTGTCCTTCATTAACCTTCTCACACTAGATGCCCGTGTCCAATCCCCAGACGTTGCATATACATTTGACAAGACTACATACCTTCCATCACTATGTGGTTCCAACTCAATAAGGTGTTCCCATGCATGCTTCCCAATATCTACATCGCTATGAATCTTGGAGGCACCTAGTAAAGCACCCCATACACTTGCACCTGGCTTCCTAGGCATACTTTGTATAAGCTCTTCAGCCTCCTTAAACATCCCCGCCCTACCAAAGAGGTCCACCATGCATGCATAATGCTTGTCTGTGGCCTCAATGTTGTAGTTTTGAGTCATTGAGTTGAAATGCCAAAGACCCTCTTCTACCAACCCTGCATGGTTACAAGCACTTAGGATCCCTAGAAAAGTAATCTCATTTGGCAGAACTCCTGTCGATTCCATCTTGGAAAATAGGCTAAGTGCCTCATTACCAAGTCCATGCATCGCAAGCGATACAATCATGGCATTCCATGTCAAAACATCTCTAGTAGGCATTTCATCAAAAACTTTACGAGCACAATCTATGAAGCCGATTTTTGCATACATATGGATAAGCGATGTCCCTAAATACACATTAATGTCAATTTTACATTCAATTATGTAATTGTGTAACCATTTACCCTGCTCTATAGCTCCCAACTCCCCACAAGCAGAAATAACCAATGCCAAGGTCACCTTGTCTGGTTTAACATTTTGTCCCTGCATCTCATGGAAAACCACTAATCCCTCCTTAAACTCCCCATGACTCACATAACCTCCAATCAATGTATTCCAAGACACGATATTCCTACGAGGCATTCCATCAAACAACCTCCGTGCAACATCCAGTAACCCGCACCGAGCATAAGCCCCAACAACAGAATTCCAAGCAGTCAAACCTCTATTTGGCATTTTCTCAAACAATTGGTGCGCGAACTCAGCCTCACCAGCTTTGCCATACCCATCAATTAACATATTCCAAGCGACCTCACTGGGGACCTCCGGAATTTGATCAAACACCTTGTGTGCAGATCCAAAATCCCCGACACACAGATACAACCTCACAAGCGCATTCTGCACAAACACATTCAAATCCAGACCAAGCTTCAGAACCTGCCCTTGAACGACCCTCCCTTCTCTAACGCCCCCAAATTCAGCGCAAGCATTCAGTACAAAAGGAACCGTGAAATCCTCTGGGACAACGCCGCTCTCCAACATAAGCTTATACAATTCAAAACCCAATTCAGGGGCAGTGCTCTTGGAATAGGCCCTGATCATGGTGCTCCAGATGAAGGTGTTCGGAGAGGTTTCGGAGCGGTCGAAGAGTAGGCGGGCGTAGCGGAGATCTCCACTGGGGGAGAGAGCAGCAAATGCAAGCAGGCGGCTAAGGGGAATGGTCTGGCGAGCAGTGCCGGAGATGATGAGACGGGCGTGGAGCTGCTTGAGCTCTTGCATGGAAGAACAGAGCTGAAGAAGGGAGAGGTTGGGGTCCTTGAAATGGAGGGTAGTATTGGTGGGATTGGGTTGGGGTTTGTCGTGGGTTGGAGGAATATGAGAGATACTTGGAAGCGAAGGAGAAAGAGAAGATTGAGAATGCATTGTTTGGGAGGTTTGTTCGTTGGGAATGACAACGGTACAAGTTCAAATACCATACGCGAGCCGCTGAGCATATACGCATAGACAAATTTCCTGCACCATTTGTTGCTAGGAATCCCGAGGCAAAGCTTTATGGGGCCCAACCATCAGGTTGATTCCTGTTTCATCATCCACTCCGTCCATCAGTTTGGGTACCTTATTTTATTTTTTACGGGGAAATCTGATCAAGGATAACTAGGGTCGGTGTGAGCTACCCGAGTCAGTTATTGAAGCCTCGGAAGCAGAATATCACATCAATGTGAGTCGACATCTGAGTTACGACTATTAGCAAGCCGAGGCGAGCTCTGTCCTCGTCATCGTCCCCGTCTGAGGATGACATCCCATGAACTCTGACCTTGAGCATTCCGACAGTAAACTCCAACTGCTCGGTCTCAGGCTTAGACAAGACGAAGTCAAGCCTGAGCTGACACTCTGAATACTAGTACTCAGCCTCGGATCCGGACAGGTTAAGGCCGAACACGGGTGAGGACACTCCGTATGCCGAGCCTGGAGACTAACTTAAATACAGACGTGAGCGAAGATCTCGGAAGACACGATACGCCACACGACCCTAGGATTATGAATAATATCTCCACAATTACAATATCTGCATGATTGAGTAAATCGTGCCAAAATTGACGGGCGCGATCCTCTCTACCTCCTGGTATAAATACCAGGGGACTCCATTGCTACAGGTACGCAATATCTTACATCCTCTCTCTACATTACTCGACTTAGACCCGGATTCCCTAACCTGACTTAGGCATCGGAAGGTCCCCCAGCTGAGCTAGGGTCTCCTTTGCTCACCTCTTTGTGCAGGACTAGGGCTCGTTTGAGGTTTGCAGCATTGAGTGGAGGGTGGTCCAGATTTTGACCTTAACATTTTTTGGCGCCGTCTGTGGGAAACGTCAAACAAAAAGCTAGGAAGCTTATCAGATATGGCGAGAGGAAAGAAAAAGGTGACGGCGGTGGAGCTCGAACCTTTCGGGTAACATCAGTCTTCTTCATTGCTACATACCGAATCGGCTCCAATAGGGCCATCCCAACGAACTCGAAGCCGAGGAGGAAAGTATAAGGCGCTATAGAATGAAGTCCAAATGCTGAAAGACAAAATCAGCCGAATAAAGGCACAGTAAAACTAACAGTCACTTCTTAATATGGTGGAAGCCACCCTGGCGCCCGAGGAACGACCACAACAGTCAGTTCCCGAGCCAAAGGGTCCCAAGCACAGTCCCCACGAGCTCCCGACCCTGCGCACAATGCAGTGTCTTAAATCGATCCACCCAAGTCCCGGAACCTGTTCGGGATGCAGAGCCGTCTTATGTGTCTGTCACTTCGGCTCTAGATCCCACTGACCTCCACCATCGGCTGGAAAGGAGAAGGTAGGGCAGAGCACCCATGGTGACGAAGGGCCCCCAAGAGACAATAACAAAGAATCAAAATCCTTGGGAAGCTCAACTTAAGGAACTCCGCGACCAGCTTAAGACGTTCCAGAAGAATCAGCAATCTGCATCCGTCCCAACTATAGTCCAAGATGATGGAAGAGACCGAGCCCCTCCCTTCACACCTCGGAGATCATGGATGAGGTGATGCCACCGAGGTTCAAGATGCCTCCCGTCATCCAATTCTCTAGGTCTGGAGACCCATCGGAGCATGTACAATCCTACCGTTCGTGGATGCAGATCCAGTCGGGCACGGATGCAATGATGTACAGAGCTTTCTCGATAACCCTCTCTGGGTCTACTCGGAGTTGGTATCGACAGCTTAAACCAAAGTCCATCGGCTCCTTCGTAGAGCTCAACAGATTGTTCCTTACCCAGTTCATCTCTGGTAAGAAGAGTCGGAAGCCGACTACCCATCTGTTTACCCTCAAGCAGGGGAACAAGGAGTCATTGAAGGACTTCATTGCCCGCTTCAACGAGGAGGCGTTGTTAGTGAAAGACTACGATGACAAAATGACACTCTCGGCCATGTTCGGCAGGCTTAGAGAGGGGAAGTTCACCTACTCGATCGGGAAGAATCCACCGACCACCTTAGCTGAGCTCATCAGTAGGGCTCGGAAGTATACCAATGTCGAGGAGTTCTCTAACTCCCACATAACGTCCAAGTAGCTGAGCAGTCATCCAAGGAGAAGCGACCGAGGAACGAAGAGCCTCAGTCATCTAGCAAGAGGCCTGATGATCGCGTCACTCACGATCGCCGACCAAGCAGGAAGCGTGAGAGCAAATTTCATTCCTACACTCCCCTCAACACATCTCCTGAGCATATCCTGCTGGACATCAGGGACTAGAACTCCTTAATTGGCTGGTTTGCATGAAGACTGACGGAGAGCAACAAGACAAGCGCGAGTATTGTCGTTTTCATCGTGACCACGGTCACAATACGAGCGACTATATGGATCTCAAGGATGAGATTGAAACTCTCATCCGTAGGGGTTATATGCGATGATATGCCAAGGAAGAGAAGTTAGCTCGGAAAGAAGAACGGCCGAACAAAACTGCGGAAGAACCAGTCGAGATCCGAACCATCTATGGTTGTTCATCTGGTGGAGGCGACTCAAATAGGGCTCGCAAAGCTTACCTCGGAGCTTGGACCCTAAGCATTACATCCACTTGGCCGAGAGGCCGAGGAAAGAACTCCGAGTGAGCCCTTGCAGTCTGACCTTTACAGAGGATGATGCACGTGGAATTCAACATCCGCATGACGATGCCCTCGTGGTGGCTATGACTATAGCTAACCACAAAGTTTACCGCATCTTGGTCGACACCGGGAGCTCGGCCGATGTCGTTTACTCCGAGGCGTTCGAGAGGATGGGTATCGACAGGTCACGCCTCCGACCTGTGAAGACTCCCCTACACGGCTTTACCGGGGATAAGGTGATCTCCGAGGGAGCCATCTCCCTCCCTGTAACAGCAGGGGAAGGGCAGCATCAAATCACACTCCTGGTGGACTTTCTTGTTGTGAATGTGCCGTCAGTGCACAACGTAATTCTAGGCCGACCTTCCCTTAATGCGATGCGGGCGGTCGTGTCCACTTATCACCTGATGATGAAGTTTTCCGTCGGATACCTCCGAGGGGATCAACGTGAAGCTCAGAGATGCTATGCGATAGCTGTGAGAAAGGGTTCGGTGAAGCAGACCCTCACTGTTAACGTCCTCGGCCCCAGAGCTCCTGCAGAAGACTCCTCCATGGAGGACTTGGTGACCGTCGCACTCGAGGAATCCGACCCTAGCAGAACGATTCTAATAAATCTACATGTTCCTGATTTCTACGACAAAGGTGAGGACTTTAAGCGTATAAGTTACGTTTTTCAACGCTTTCAATGTCAGATAATGATAGATTCATGATCTGTATGCAAATGCACATGTACAAAGTGCTTTCCGTTTCCTGTTTCGATTAGCGATAAAGAATATGGATTTTCACATACTCTAGATATACGTATAAATACCGTATACGTATTTTTCTTGGGAAAATGTTTGACATGTTTATTTAATGTTTGATTATATCATGTGTGGATAAAATGTTAGTTTGGCGAAAAGAATCGCAAAAAAAACATGTTCATGTGTAAATGTCATGTATGTTGAAATTGCGTATTTTAGAAATTCCGCATACGTGCGGATTTTGGAAATATAATTGTCATGATTAATTGTTGTATGAATATGGTATACGCGGATAAAATAACCGCTTAGCGAAAGAATAGCCCTAATACATGTTTGCTAACATACACTAGGTATGTTGGAATAGTGTATTCTAAGTGTTTGTGAAAATGGCTGAATGAGTATAGCATTCTCATTCGTGCTCGCCATGACTAATTGTCATGGATATATGATTGTTGTAATGGCGATATCCCTTTGACGAAAGGATTTGCCCTAAATCACGCCACGGCCAGTATACACTATATATGCTAAAATGTGTGGCCCAAGTGTTTGTGGAAATGACTGAATGGATATGGAACTTGGATTCCTGCTTGCCATGACTGTCCGTCGTGGGTGTACGCGTGTTATGTTTGGGGCAACTCCCTAGCGAAAGGATTTGGCCTAATGCCTATGTGATCGACATATGTCATGTATGTTGATGTATGTTTGTTTAAGTGTTTCTTGAAATGTCTGAATGTGTAGTAGTTGGCAAATTGTAATATATAAGGGTGTTGAGATATGATTCTCAACCTCTTTTCACTATGTGTATGATCTCCTTTGATAGTTGTGTGATTAGGATTTGAACATGTACAAACTCATGCTTGTGTTGTGCTTCATAACATGCTCAGCTGTTTTATGATTTTAACTATGTAATGCATATATTTAAATTTATATTTATGTTGTATGATCCGTCATGGGTGATGGGGGAGCGGAGCAACGAGTGCGTGCAACAGCCCTGGCAGCCCTAAACGGATAATACCAGACTGATTGTATGATTTGAATCCTAATCTATTACTACTTTTATATCTCTGTAATTGATTGTGTTTGGGACTATGATTATAGTCCAGGCAATCGGTAACGGGATTGAACTCGTGGCTGAGATTCATTTGCCACGTGGGATGTGTTCGACGAACTCGAGTCGTGCGTTGCCTGTCGGCAGTGGCTAGGCCACACGAAGTTGTTTATGCACTTCATGTCGTGCAGCTCAACGGGCGATCGTGCTAGTCGAGCTCATCAAGTAACCCGATCTGCCTTATGCATGTTCACCCTGTTTGGTCGCTACTGCTTGAACCTAGGGTACCAAACTTACCAGTGGCGATCCCCGTTTAACCATGGTACCTAGATCCGCTAAGACGCATGAGCCGGGCATGGTGGTATGGGACACTGCGGTCGAGCTGTCGGCCTACGCTGGGGCCATGTGCCTCCCCGTAGTGACCATTGCGCAACCAAACTCGTGAGCCGAATACGGTGGTATGGGACACTGTATTCGAGCTGTCGATACCTCGGCGAGAGCCGAGTACGGTAAGATCTGTGCTCGTGCTGACGGGCGACGAGTCCTCCGTGGTATCATCGAGTACACTCCAAGGGTCTGTGATTGGCCACGAGTCTTTCACAGAAACTAGAGTGTGAGTTGAGCCGAGTACGGTGAGACCTGTACTTGAGCTGACGGCTAGTGATTGAGCCGAGTACGGTGAGACCTGTACTCGAGCTGACGGCCAGCAATTGAGCCGCATACGGTGAGATCTGTATCCGCGCTGACGGGTGATGAGCCCTTTGCGATGCCTTCACTACGTTTCTCTCAAACCATAACATCGTATGAGAATAACTAGGATTGACGACCCTAGAATGGATCATGTTTGGGAATGATACAAGGGAGCTACCTTAGTTTCCCAATACTGCTGTTTGAAATGGACTAATAAAAACTTGGTAATCATGAGCATCATCGCACCGCATGTGCTTTGTAGATGTGGCGCGCTGAGGGAGTAAGCATTCGCGAACGTAAGATGATGTCGCTTGAGGGTGGTTTGGCAAGGGCATACAGCATCATGTCATATCATTTTTGCATTTAACAAGAGTAGTTAGAAATGCTTGATTTGTACTGCTTTATCATTACTGCTTGATTGATTTGATAACATGTTAACTTATGCTTTACTGTTCCACTGAGTTGATCACTCACTCCCACGTTGCGGGACGGTGTTCCGAACACCCACCAGATTTGTTGAGTTTCAGGTGATGGCGATGCTTGTGAAGCAGAGCCGGACTACTTCTGTGATGATAGGAGGAGTTCTCCTATCTGTATCTCTCTGGCAGGTCAATGAAGACCTGATAAGTATTGACGGGGCTATGGCACATGGGATAGAAGGCATTACACTTCCTCACATTTGGTAAATTTTAGAACTGCAATTGTATTTATTTAACCTGGTAATGTTATCACACTCTGGAGACTCATCATAAGTTATATATTTTATCTATCTATCACAGTCTTCCGCTTTAAACTTAACTGTCTCTGGAGTATGATATGCTGTTTTGGCTTAATCTCACTCATGTTCAATGCACGAATACAGTCAACATTCAATCATCATTCATTTTGTTGCATAAGTGATGTTCTGGAACTCGGGAGTTGAGTTTATGCTCGACCCCCGATTTTCAGGGCGTTACAAGATGGTATCAGAGCATGATTTTGATTAAACCGGACCTGGGTTATGGTCACACGACGCACACTGACGCACTCTGACTTAGGAGGGAGCGACGGAATGTAGAAACAGTCTTAGGCATCCCTGTTCAGTCCAACGGCTAATTCACTGAAAACGAACGCCGAAATCGAGTCTGTCGCGCGGGTCGACCTTAAAACGTTTTTAGGTTGTCTAGTGAAGGGTCTAGATCACAATCCACCTCATCCCAATCATGGAGAATCAGGAAAATGTGCGATAAACATGATGAGGATAACTACTCCGAATCCTTGGAGCTTCTCTGGACTTCTCGAATCTACAAGAGGAGAAAGCAGAACTACATTCTAATAAATTCGAAATTGATTAATGAATGCTTAAAAAAACGAGTTCACAACCCTTTAAATAAGGATACCAGGTAATGGGAAAGAAATCAGGAACAAACTACAACTAAAACTTCTAGAATTCGCGACTTACTATGGGTCGTGATGTCTACTAGTGGTAAGGTTTTCGGTCAAAAAAATAGTAAGTGTCCTAAACGACTTCACCAAATTGTTCTCCTAATTATTATAAACCCTTTTCTCATTGGGCACAACTCCTAAAGCCCAATGGATGAAGAGAAATCAAACTAAAACTACTACTTTAGCAAAACGAAATTTAAACGGGGAAATGACCGTCAATCGGTGGGTTTTCTCGCAATTTCGGGCTGCGCAACCCGGCGTAGCTAGGTTGGTTGGCTTCATTAGCTCGTTCTAACCCCCAATTCATATATTTTACGTCAGATAACTCATTCCGGATTGCAAGTTACGTCCGAATATCCCGAAACTACCTGTAATGGAGCGAACGGAGTCGGGGGCCTCCCCACTTAAATCTACTAAGACCCAGGGTCGAACCAGGGTGTTTCTTTTGACACCCTGGGACCATGCTGAACGGGTCCCCACCGCGGCGGCGCGGCTCCGGCCAAGTCCGGCCGCGGCGGCGCCGGGGTCGGCGGCGCGCCGCCGCCCGGTTGCCTTCCGGTGGGATTCCGCCATGGCTTTGGTCGGCCCGACCCCCCCAACATGCTGGCACATACGGTTTTGTGTTTTGGTTAGAATAAATAGGGTTGGAAGCACCCCCTTTTCATTTCACCCTCTTTTTTCAAGCACCTCCACCCCATTTTCGATTTTCTCCAAAACCCATCCCTCCAACCTCCAAATCTTCCATTTTTCTTCCATATCTCACACATCCCAACCTATCACAATAGCCCTAGCCACCTACCCTACCCTACCCTTCCTTTCATTTTGAGCTCTCATCTTCCCCATTTGGAGCTCAAACCGTGTAACTGCCAACCTCCTCATTTCTTTTCTCCCTTTTACCTTCTTCATTCCCTACTTTTTGGCCTTTACAATTCCTGTTGAGGCTCAAGTCCATGGAGAATCAAAAACTCCAGCCCCCCACTTCCCTTATCCTCATTTTCCATGGCTCTATTCGAGCTCATCCAACGTTGACTTGTAGTTTGCATGGGCTACTATCTTAGGGTGGTTATGTTTTTCCTGTTGATAGGTGTAGTAGTTGGTAGAATGTTTTAGTTATTTGAGAACGTTTAGGGTCCGTTCGGCCAAATTACATTAGGTATTACGGTGGATAGAATTGTAAAAGTAATAATAAATGTATATGTAGGGTATGGCCCTAGGTTGGTTGTATCCCATGTTTCTAATACCATGTTTGGAATGTATGCAATAAAGAGTATACCCTAGGTTGTTCCTCTTACACTTAGGAGTTCCGATTCCTGGGATTGGAAATCCCATCTCACACTTTCCAACACATGGCTCATTTTCCAAAGCCTATAAAATTAATTTTTATCCCACCCCCACCCACCTACCAACCATGTCACCCCTTCCCGACTAGTAATGCGGTCCCATTCAATACAACTTAAGACCACTGGCCTAATAGTGTTGAAGTGATAAAGTCCCTTGATATACATTAACCCACCACACTCTGATAGCTTAAGCTTTTAGAGTAAATGGTTGTTTGACAAATATGGCCCATAGAGTTTGGACCTAGTGCAGTGCTTTGACAGACCTGACGATATAGGCAATCCAACCAGAACCCCCTCAGTTGGTTTGAGCATATGTGAAATGCTCGGGCGTAGTTAAATTCAACTACAGGCAACTCAATTCCAATTAGACAACTTTAACCCTAAGTAATAAAACCCTTCCTTGTATTAGGAATAAAGTGAAATCATCTAGCATAGAGGCATAGACTTTAAATCACAACTAGTGGATTACCGCTACGCATACGTTGAGCCTAGGCTGCTGACTAGACTAAGAAATATAAACGACTAACAATACTAAGATAATTGAGTGATGGACGTAGTTAGTTGGCTTGAATAGGTTGGAACGAGACCCCGTTCCTTTGTTGAATCCTCTCGATACCCATAGGTATCAATGCCATCGTACACATCGTCGATGAAAGGCAGACCAATGTATTTCCCATTTCATGTCAAGGATAGGTTATAAATTACACCTTGTTCCGACATACGGATCAGGGCATAGCTCTTGAGCCTCGAGGGTGAAAATAAATTTTAAGGGGGGTAGAACATTATGAGCCCAATCTAGTTAGGTCACCTGATATGCCTCTTTGAACTGGGTGGCGCAGCGGAAACGCGGTGGACCCTACCCCACTGGCCCAGGATCGAAACGGTGCTCGTTGAATACGAACATTATAGAAGCCCTAGCCTGCCCTACTATGAGAAACCGTTTTAGGATGATCTAGTAAGATTTGATTTACCATTTCCTTGGACATAGATGATAACGAGGACTCTCTTAGACTACGACTAAAAGGGCAACCTTAGAATAAACAATTCGAGCCTTTCAATGATGGACATTCCCTACTCTCAGAGAATGATCGGACTACGGAGTTACTGAAATATACGACTGCGAAGTTTTCGCGGCTTGACCCAATTCCCAATCCTGGGTGACTACCGATGGACTCTCTGCTGACGAGCGGACGACCAGGATCCATCAGGATTCGGAAGGGATACGATGAGCTTCCTACCCTGGCCCGGTAGATGATCGATGTATCGGGATCGAGCCCACTATTACCGTCTCTCCGTGTTGGTTAAACAATGAAAACAGTTCTATCTTACTCTAAATTGTTGGGAATTGTCGTCGAGACTCCAAATAGGTAAAGAAATAAATGGTAGCAAACCATCAGGGTAAGAGAAATGGATAAAGAATTAAGTTTTAAGGGGGATAGACTAAAATAAACCTGCTGGTATTTACCCTACCACGCGTAGAAACTTGAAATCAATAAGTCTTAGGCAAATGAAATAATAGAAATTTCCCTTATTACCCTTAGCCAATTTCGGGGGCGAAATTTTGTTTTAAGGGGGGTAGATTGTAACATCCCGGATTTTTGCCAATTTGGGATTAGATGTCCTTAGGCGATGGGTTGCTCTTAATACCTTATTATTTCGTCAGAACTGAACCCCACAGTCTAAAATCGCTTCTGAACCCATTTCCTTCACAAATCCCACCCCTTTACTACCTTGTGCTTTCAATTTTTCAAAGCACTTTCGCCCTAGACACTAACTTAAACTAGCTAAGTAGTAAAACTTGGATCACTTTATATACAACTGCAAAGGCCTAATTACCATCTCAACCAGAAAACAATTAGGATTAAATCCTTTAGGAATTTAACAAAGTTAACTAAGTGCAAACTCGATTAGCCATGAAATCCGTTGGGATCGCTTTAAATACGATCTGCAAGACCCAAACTTGCAGAATTAGTGACTCTAGGTTACCCTAAAGTCTAAAGCCAAACTCATTTCCCGTCTGCTCTCGGAATGAAACGAAACTTCGTATTAGGTTTAGATCGCACATCGGGAGTCCGATTAACACGAAGCTAAGGAACTAGGACCGCCCCACTGGGCTTGACAATCATCTCAAAAATCAGATGATTCCGATGTCCGACGGCCATTTATTTCGATCCGGAGCGAGGGTGTGTGAAAAACACTATTCCTTTTGAAAAGAAAATATCTGGAATAGTGATCTGGCACCTTTCACTTGCGCATCAGTATTAAGCAACCTGACCGTCAGAATCAGACCAAATTACACCCTCGGATCAGGAAAATTTCATACACATTTACATGTACTCAGAAATTCTGATCGTGGCCCACGGACCGTTGAACTGAAAGTGGTCCGCCACGTGGGAATCGGAATCCGATCGAGCCGAAAACGTAATCCCACGTAGATCCGCAGAGGGTGAGCTTAAGTCTGACGTTTGGCTCAAAGAGGGCTACCAGAACACCCCTTTTGAGCTTGGAAAGTGACGAATACCTATATTAGCAGTAACCTTTGAACAGGAGTCTATTTCGGTGAGTTTTGAGGCTATATAAGGACCTTAAACCCTCTCCCATTCCAGCCATACGAATTTGGATTTGAGAGAGGGAAAAGAGAGAGAAAGTGAGGGAGAAGTGGGAGAAACTCCCTGCCGTCGTTCCCTGCCACCACACGGGCTGCACCATCTCTTCTCATCGCTTTTTCCGGCGATTCCAGCCCCGTTTCTAGGTAAGAAACCCTAACCCTAACCTGTTTTGGGGTTTAGACTGTTGTAGGTTGTGAAATAGCTAACCTATTTCGTTCTCTAGGTTGCCAAACTGCCGAATACGGAAGCTTAGCAAACCTATCGTCTCCGTTACGATTCTACGACCAAAGGTGAGGACTTTAAGCGTATAAGTTACGTTTTTCAACGCTTTCAATGTCAGATAATGATAGATTCATGATCTGTATGCAAATGCACATGTACAAAGTGCTTTCCGTTTCCTGTTTCGATTAGCGATAAAGAATATGGATTTTCACATACTCTAGATATACGTATAAATACCGTATACGTATTTTTCTTGGGAAAATGTTTGACATGTTTATTTAATGTTTGATTATATCATGTGTGGATAAAATGTTAGTTTGGCGAAAAGAATCGCAAAAATACATGTTCATGTGTAAATGTCATGTATGTTGAAATTGCGTATTTTAGAAATTCCGCATACGTGCGGATTTTGGAAATATAATTGTCATGATTAATTGTTGTATGAATATGGTATACGCGGATAAAATAACCGCTTAGCGAAAGAATAGCCCTAATACATGTTTGCTAACATACACTAGGTATGTTGGAATAGTGTATTCTAAGTGTTTGTGAAAATGGCTGAATGAGTATAGCATTCTCATTCGTGCTCGCCATGACTAATTGTCATGGATATATGATTGTTGTAATGGCGATATCCCTTTGACGAAAGGATTTGCCCTAAATCACGCCACGGCCAGTATACACTATATATGCTAAAATGTGTGGCCCAAGTGTTTGTGGAAATGACTGAATGGATATGGAACTTGGATTCCTGCTTGCCATGACTATCCGTCGTGGGTGTACGCGTGTTATGTTTGGGGCAACTCCCTAGCGAAAGGATTTGGCCTAATGCCTATGTGATCGACATATGTCATGTATGTTGATGTATGTTTGTTTAAGTGTTTCTTGAAATGTCTGAATGTGTAGTAGTTGGCAAATTGTAATATAAGGGTGTTGAGATATGATTCTCAACCTCTTTTCACTATGTGTATGATCTCCTTTGATAGTTGTGTGATTAGGATTTGAACATGTACAAACTCATGCTTGTGTTGTGCTTCATAACATGCTCAGCTGTTTTATGATTTTAACTATGTAATGCATATGTTTAAATTTATATTTATGTTGTATGATCCGTCATGGGTGATGGGGGAGCGGAGCAACGAGTGCGTGCAACAGCCCTGGCAGCCCTAAACGGATAATACCAGACTGATTGTATGATTTGAATCCTGATCTATTACTGCTTTATATCTCTGTAATTGATTGTGTTTGGGACTATGATTATAGTCCAGGCAATCGGTAACGGGATTGAACTCGTGGCTGAGATTCATTTGCCACGTGGGATGTGTTCGACGAACTCGAGTCGTGCGTTGCCTGTCGGCAGTGGCTAGGCCACACGAAGTTGTTTATGCACTTCATGTCGTGCAGCTCAACGGGCGATCGTGCTAGTCGAGCTCATCAAGTAACCCGATCTGCCTTATGCATGTTCACCCTGTTTGGTCGCTACTGCTTGAACCTAGGGTACCAAACTTACCAGTGGCGATCCCCGTTTAAACCATGGTACCTAGATCCGCTAAGACGCATGAGCCGGGCATGGTGGTATGGGACACCGTGGTCGAGCTGTCGGCCTACGCTGGGGCCATGTGCCTCCCCGTAGTGACCATTGCGCAACCAACTCGTGAGCCGAATACGGTGGTATGGGACACTGTATTCGAGCTGTCGATACCTCGGCGAGAGCCGAGTACGGTGAGATCTGTGCTCGTGCTGACGGGCGACGAGTCCTCCGTGTATCATCGAGTACACTCCAAGGGTCTGTGATTGGCCACGAGTCTTTCACAGCAACTAGAGTGTGAGTTGAGCCGAGTACGGTGAGACCTGTACTTGAGCTGACGGCTAGTGATTGAGCCGAGTACGGTGAGACCTGTACTCGAGCTGACGGCCAGCAATTGAGCCGCATACGGTGAGATCTGTATCCGCGCTGACGGGTGATGAGCCCTTTGCGATGCCTTCACTACGTTTCTCAAACCATAACATCGTATGAGAATAACTAGGATTGACGACCCTAGAATGGATCATGTTTGGGAATGATACAAGGGAGGTACCTTAGTTTCCCAATACTGCTGTTTGAAATGGACTAATAAAAACTTGGTAATCATGAGCATCATCGCACCGCATGTGCTTTGTAGATGTGGCGCACTGAGGGAGTAAGCATTCGCGAACGTAAGATGATGTCGCTTGAGGGTGGTTTGGCAAGGGCATACAGCATCATGTCATATCATTTTTGCATTTAAAAGAGTAGTTAGAAATGCTTGATTTGTACTGCTTTATCATTACTGCTTGATTGATTTGATAACATGTTAACTTATGCTTTACTGTTCCACTGAGTTGATCACTCACTCCCACGTTACGGGACGGTGTTCCGAACACCCACCAGATTTGTTGAGTTTCAGGTGATGGCGATGCTTGTGAAGCAGAGCCGGACTACTTCTGTGATGATAGGAGGAGTTCTCCTATCTGTATCTCTCTGGCAGGTCAATGAAGACCTGATAAGGTATTGACGGGGCTATGGTACATGGGATAGGAAGGCATTACACTTCCTCACATTTGGTAAATTTTAGAACTGCAATTGTATTTATTTAACCTGGTAATGTTATCACACTCTGGAGACTCATCATAAGTTATATATTTTATCTATCTATCACAGTCTTCCGCTTGCAAACTTAACTGTCTCTGGAGTATGATATGCTGTTTTGGCTTAATCTCACTCATGTTCAATGCACGAATACAGTCAACATTCAATCATCATTCATTTTGTTGCATAAGTGATGTTCTGGAACTCGGGAGTTGAGTTTATGCTCGACCCCCGATTTTCAGGGCGTTACAAGGGAGCTCGGTATCTCGAATGCATACTCCTCGCCTCGGCACCCGTAGTCCAATGGACAGGTCGAAGCTGTAAATAAGGTCATAAAGCACCATCTCAAGACCAAGTTAGAAAAAGCAGAAGGCATCTGGGCAGAGGAGCTCTCATTCGTCCTTTGGGCCTATAGGACTACAGCTCAGTCGTCTACTGGGGAGACCCCATTTTCGCTATCCTACGGCTCAAAGGTGATCGTCCTAGTTGAGATCGGCCTCCCAACAGCTCGGGTCAGAAGCTATCAGGAGGATCAGAACGCATAGAAATCGCAGCAAACCTCCACTTGCTTGAGGAAGCCAGAGACGTCGCCAGACTTCGAGTCGCCGCTCGGCATCAGCAAGTGGCACCGTTCTACAATTCTAGGGTCAGAACGAGGCGGTTCTGGCCGGGGGACCTGGTCCTCCGCCGCATTTTCTAGAATACAGCAGAGCCGGGGTCGGTACACTCGAACCAAATTGGGAAGGGCCTTATTGCGTGGTTAGGTCAACCAAACCGGGCACTTACCACTTGGAAGATCTCGAAGGGCGTCAGCTCCCCCACCCCTGGAATGTCGAGTACTTGAAGATCTACTACCCATGAGAATCTACTGGCCATTGGAGGCCTTCAATAATTATATAGATCGGAGCTACTAGCCTTTTAAGGCTCTTAATAGAAGTCTCTTTCTACCTGATCTACTCATGCAATCTATCTACAAACGAAAAAAGCTGCCCCTCATAAGCAGAGGCGAGCTTGACGGACCGATCCCTTAAAGAAGGGGTCGGTTCGTTAATCCACAAAAATCTACAAGGGGTCCTTTCATATGTAGAGAAAAAACCCGGAGGTGAGCCAATCCCTTACAAAAGGGCCTGCTCATCATATGTAAAAAGATCTACAAAAATAATTAAGGGTCGCGCGCCATTCGTGGGGGGTTGATCCCTTTAGGGGTCGGCCATTAACATCAACAAATCATCGTGAGAATATGCCCTCTGCCAAGGGATTAAAAGATCATCATCCATTCAAAAGTTGTCGTCAAAAAATTATCCATCCCATGTTATATATATATATATATATATATATATATATATAATATATATATATATATATATATATATTATATATATATATTATACTCCCTCCAAGTAGAGGGACCTGCCACCGAGCTAGGGGGCTGGGTGTCAGGGGCGGCTTCGACAATAGGAGGAGCACTTTCAAGCTCATCTACCACGACCGGTTCAACGTCCTTAGCCTCGTCTGCAGCGAGAGCGTTGAGGTCGATGGTCGGATGAAGCTTTCAGACCTCAACAAGGCAAGTATCGAAGTCGGTGTTATAGCCGAAGAAATACAACTTATCCAATTCTCTGGCCCTCTCTGCCGACTCCTTATATGTTGCCACTCCATGGCAGCTTGCAAGGCCGATCGAGCCTCGAGCGCCCTTCGTAGCCTTTCTTGATCTGCAGTAGCCACGGCCTCGAGAATAGTCCGCTGCTGAACCAACCCCTCGGCAGCCTCATGCTTCACCCTTGCGAGGTCTTGCTCTAGTCGTGTGGCATCACCTTCTGCATCCTCAAGAGAGACCTCCAGACGCCTAACAGCCTCCCGTAGGCGCTTGACTTCAGGGTCAGCCACGTCTAAGCTAGCTTGGAGTTGGTTAACCTCGTCCTGGAGCGCTAATTCCCTCGCTCAACCCTCCGCAATAGTCCTTCTCAGCTCCTCTCACTCCACAGCCGAAGTTTCTCGAGCTTGGCCCTCTTGCTTCGAGTTCAGCCCTCCACGCCTCTTGCTCTGCCTTCTCCATCACAAGCTCGACTTTCTCCGCCTCGAGCCATTCCATCTCCTTCAACCTCTCCTTCACCTCCACCATCATTGGCAGCGACTGGTAACATACTGCTACGTAATCATTCATGAAGTTGACATGGCGTCGGGAGAGCGTGTCGGCTATCTTCAACTCTGGTACATGCTTGGTTGCCCATGGGTTCAGCAAGGCCACATAATAACCTAAAGGCAGAGTCTCTAGAGTGGGCTTGGAAGCTCCTCCGACCCTACTGGCTATGGAAGCTTGGGCAGCCGCCTCGGGCGTGGTGGCATATCTGTAACGTCTAGGAAAAATTCGTACAAAGACCCGAGTACCACCTCAGGCAAAAATCACTCAGGACCAAATCCTTTAGAAATTAGACGAAATTAACTAAGTGTTAAACTAGATTAGTTGTGAAATTCGCTTGAACGACTTTAAATACGAACTGCAAGACCCAAAATTTACAGAATCATCGACGCTACATTACCCTATAATCTAGGATCAATCTCATTACCCAGTTGCTCTCGGGAGCATCATGCAACTCCGTATCGGACCTGGACCGCACGTCGAAAGTCTGATTACCGCGAAACTAAACGATTATGACCGCCTTGTTGGGCTTGACAACCATCTCGGAAATCAAGTCCTAACTATGTCCAGAAATGCACAACTTGAGCCCGAAATATAGTGTGTAAGGAACGTGAATATCTTTTGAAATAAATCCAAACTTAAGTAAACTGAGACGTGTCACTTGCGGGCCAGATATAAGGATTCAGACCGTCAGAATCTGACCCAAATACACCCTCGGATCAGGAGAAATTTTTCACACATGTCAGTGCACTTGTGGCCCTGATCAAGTACCGGTGACCGTTGGACCGAAACGCGGTCGATCTATAAATCTGATCAGACCGAAAACTTAACTCGACCTAGATCCAATGTCAGGGAGCTTAAGTCCGACCGCACGCAGAAAGGGGGCCTCCAAAAGTGCTCCGTTGGATCGGAATAGCCGATCTTTAGACATAACCTAAGTATACCTTGGCCCTAGGGCCATTCCCATCAGTTTTGGGCCTATATAAGGAACTTAAACCCTCTCACTCCCTTCACATACGAATTTCTAACCCTAGGTGAGAAAAGAGAGAAGAAAGAGAAGGAAAGAGAGTGAGAGAATTGGAGATTCATCCTGGGATTTGATCCCGTAGCTCTACACACTTAGCCACCCTATCTGTATCACAACTCCGGCGTCTCTGACAATGTACTTGGGTAAGAAAACCTAACCCTAATTTGTTTTAGGGTTTCAGATAGTGTAAGTTATGAAATAGTTAACCTAATTCATGCTACAAGTTGTCAATCCGCCGTTGACAAGGACTAAGTATCTAAAAGGAATCCGTTACGCGTTTACCAGCGTAAGGTGTGGACTACAAACATATAGGTTATGGTTTTCAAGGCTTTCAATGTCAGTTAATGATTTATTGCTGACGTGGGTGTCATTTCATATGGCAAATGCGTTGTTTGTTTTGCGATATGGATATATACGAACTATGTTGAATATATTGTAATCCATGTGTTTGTAGAAATCATCATATATGTATGGAATTTGAAATTGTGTTTGCCATGATAATTTGCCATGTATATATGCTAGTTGTATGTGTAACAACTCCTTGAGGAAAGGATTTGCCTTAAGACATGTTATCCCGACATACGTCGTGTATGTTATAATGTGTAGCCTAGGTGTTTGTGAAATGTCTGAATGAGTGTAGGATTTGCATTCGTGCTCGCCATGACAAATTGTTGTGGATATATGATTGTTGTGTAGGAGACAACTCCTTGATGGAAGGTTTTGCCCTAATGCATATTACAATCAACATACATCGTGTATGTTGAAGAGTGTAGACTAAGTGTTTGTAAGAATGCTTGAATGAACTAGCAGTTAGTAAATTGTACTTTGTAGGAGTGTTGAGATGTGATTCTCAACTACCCTAACCATGTGTATGATTTCCTCCATGTACTTTAGGTATGGAATGCATATGTGTGAATTCATGTTTAAGTTGTATTTCATAAATTGCTTACATGATTGTATGAATTGAATTATTGATCCATCAATGCTTTGATTATCTCATATGATTGCTTGTTGAAAGTGAATATGGTTGGGGCTATTATATAGTCCAGGCAATCGGTAACAGGCCTCGAACTGGTGGCTGGAGTTGGTTCGCCACACAGGATGTGGTCGATGAATCTGAGCCGTACTTGAGAAGTCGACAGTGGTTAGGCCACACGGCATGCTTATCCACTTCATGTAGATCAACTCAACGTGCGTTCGTGCTAGTCGAGCTCGTCAAGTAACCCGATTGACCCGATGTATGTTCACCATGTTTGGACACTACTGCTTAAACCTAGGATACCAAACTCACTAGTGAAAACCCCGTTAACCTTGGTACCTCGATCCGCTAAGACTCATGAGCCGGACATGGTGGTATGGGACACTGTGGTCGAGCTGTCGACCTACGCTGGGGCGATGAGCCTCCTCGTAATGACCAGGGAGCAATACTGCCTCGTGAGTCGAATACGGTGGTATGGGACACTGTATTCGAGCTGTCGGCCTACACTGATCAGGTGACGAGCCCTTTGTAGTGACTTCAAGCATACTCTGAGACTGCGTTGAGGTGACGAGTCTTTTCGTAGCAACTAGAGTATAAACTAGGCCTGCACTGATCAGGTGACGAGCCCTTTGCAGTGACTTAGAATCGCACTTCGTATGAGATTTACTAGGACTGACGACCCTAGAATGGATCATTGTTTGGGTATTGATATAAGGGAGGTACCTTATTTTTCCAATCCTACTGTATGAAAAGGACTAATAAGAACTTGGTAATCACGCTCATGCACCGCACTGCATGTGCCGTTTGGCGTTGAGTAGAGAGCACTGAGGAAGTGACTAACATGCGCGACCGTTAGATGAAGATCGCAGAGGGAGTGCAGGCGTGGGCATGCATCATTTATACATACCATTCCTTCATTAATCAGAGTCCTTAGGGATGTTTGATTGTATTGTTTTATCATTACTACTTAACTAAATTGATAACATGTTAACCTTTGCTTTATTGTTCCACTAAGTTGATCACTCACTCCCACGTTATGGGACGGTGTTGTACACACCAACCAGACCCTGTCTTAGTTGCAGGTGGTGGCGATGCCTACGAGGCGGAGCCGGACTTCGAGGACGATGACGATGCTTTCTCGTACATGCAGTATTCAGGAGGGTTTATATAGACCGTTCTAATCGACGGGGCTTCAAGGTTATACTTGTAGTGGACTATCACATTTTTTTTGACATTTTGTATTTTGAAACAATACTTGTAATTATTGACTTGGTAACGCATACATACTTTGGGGACCCATACTGGTTTATAAAGTTATACATATTCGTTTCAGTCTTCTGCTTGCGTATTCAACTGTCCCTGAATTATGTTTTGTTGATTTGGCTTAATCCCATTCATGTTTTATGCACTAATACAGTCAATATACAATCATCATTAAATATGTTGCGTAAGTAATGTGTTGGAACTCGGGAGTTGGGTTTCTACTCGACCCCCGATTTCTAGGGCGTTACAATTCTGATAAGGGCATCGGTTCGGCTGACTAAGATCTTAGCCTCAGTGGTAGCGTGGTGGGCTACAGATCGTGCAGGGACGACCGTACTAGGAGTTTCCCCTACTACCTCTCTCCCTACCTTGGGAGGATCTACAACCGCTGAAGGCGAAACCTCAAGGGCTTGCTCCTCTGCAGACGACGTCGAGACGGTGATAGGCTCAACTCCGACAGGAGCCTCGGGGGCTCGTGCTTCAGGAGCAGGGGTCGGAGCAATGGTGGGAACGGCATCGGTGGGGACTGCGGTAGGCACGACCTCAACTGGGGCCATGACAGGCGCGGCTTCGGCTGAGAAGGTCATGACTGCAGCAGGAAAGGGTTTAGCCCCTAGAGCAGAGAAGGTCATGGCTGCAGCCGGAACAGCCTCGGCCTCAGAAGTCTTCCTCTTTTTCGGCGTCACCTTCATCCTCGGTTCGGATGAGAGGACAACGTCTATCGGAGGGCGTTGCACGATCGGCCTCCTCCTCTTTGAGCCGCCTACCTCCATTCCTGCTCAAAAAAGGGAAATCAGCCCCAATAAAATCTACTGAATGTCAGCAAACAAATCTCCGAAGATCCTTACCCCGCTTACCCAAAGCAAAGAGAGTAGGCTGGATTCTACAGAAACCAGATGACAACAAGTTCTCCCGGTTGATGAGTTCGAACCAGACGCGCTGGTCCTAGGTGAGCAACCTGGCTCGGGCAACCTACTGCTTTTGAAGAGCAGAGAGGTCTGGGGCCCCCTTCGGCTGAGCTGCAAACAGAAGCAGAGCTTAAGTTAAAACATGAAAGAATGGATCGAGCATACAATGTGACTAAAAGAAGTGCCCGACCTGGGTTGGCGAACTTGGTGGGGACTCAGACCCGCAGTCCATCCAATTCGAAGGCAGGGGCCTCCCATTCCCTCGAGGCCCATAACCACTTCCCTTTCCAGTCCTTGTTGGAAGTAGGAAGTTGGGTTACCAGACCCGGGACGCATGGAGGCCTAGCCGAGAAGTACCACAGGCCTTGTCCGATCTATCGAATTTGGTCATGTACAAAAACAGGAACTCGTCTGGCGTCAGCCTCTGACTCACTGCCCAATGCCAAAGAATAAAGGTGGAGACGAGGATCCTCCAGAAGTTCAAAACCAGCTGCCCCGGCACTACTCCCAGCTGTGCGGTCAGCTCGCGCATGAATGGATGGATGGGGAATTGGAGCCCGCACTGAATGGCATAGATGAAGATAGTAATATCCCCCTGCAAGAGAGCCCGCTTGGTCCATAGGGGCAGGGGCTCGGATGTGCACCAAGTCGGGAATTTGATAGTCTTCGCGGAGCTGAGCCATCTGGGACTCAACCAGGATCGAGCTCCCAGGGATTAACGGTTTCTACCTGCCTCCCGAGGGGCCTACCTTTGACTGCCCCGCAAGATCTCTGAGAGCCCTCTTCGGTCTCTTACCTCAGTTTTTTGCCCTCTGATTGGAGGTTCTTTGGGCTGGGACCGAAGCGCCAAGGGGTGGCCTCAAAAGGGCCTTCGAACTCTACGGGTCTTGAGGCCGTGATCTCTGGTTCAGAGTCTGAACCAGCTCCTCGGACCTCTTCTACTTCATCAGAGTCACTCTACATTGTAAGGAAAAGACTTTAAGTGATGGAGGACTCACAGCGTTGCAGGCGATTCCCTCCGGCAAAAATTTTTCCAACTCCAGCGGCTTCCTCCGAGAAAAATCTCTTCTCCGATAATCGAAAACCCTTTATCCGGTGATGAAAATCCTTTTTCCGGCAGAGGGCGATTCGAAAAAAAAAAAAAAAGAGCAAAGGAAATGGGAAGCGAGAGAGCGATAAGTGTAAGAGTGAGAACAGGAGGGGTTTATATAACCCCCTCATTACTCATATCATCATTGCAAACAGCCGTTCCCAAAGCCAAGGTGGCTCGGCATTGGCACCAGGGGACACATGGAGAAAAGTTATACGTCCGAACCCACGCTCCCGTGCCTGTGTCATCTCAACATTAAATGTTATTCATGGCGCAGGCGGCCTCTCGCTTCCCTACGAGCACGTGGCATCATTTTCGTCGTTCAGCCGATTGTGAATCGTAATCGTCGCCACGTGTCCTTCGCCCAGAGGCTGCAGTCTGAAGACTTGCGACTACCGTACAACACGTGGGATCTGAAGCACAATCGTCGCATTAATTGCATCCCGGTCATCCCAATTGTCATCATGAGCAGAGGCGTGGAGACGTCGTTTCGTTTCCCCAGGCATTTACTCTCTAAGTCCGAACTCAGACCAAGACAGTAGGGGGCTTCTATTATGGGAAAATCTGAACAAGGATAACAAGGGTCGGTCTGAGCCACCCAAGTCAGTTATTGAAGCCTCGGAAGAAGAATATCACATCAAGTGTGAGTCGACCTCTGAGTTACGACTATTAGCAGGCCGAGGCGAGCTCTCGTCCTCGTCCTCGTCCCCGTCTGAGGATGATATCCCATGCACTCCGACCCCGAGCATTCCGACAGTAAACTCTGACTGCTCAGTCTCAGGCTTAGACAAGACGAAATCGAGCCTGGGCTGACACTCTGAATACTACTATTCGGCCTCGGGTCCGGACAAGTCGAGGCCGAGCACGAGTGAGGACACTCTGTATGCCGAGCCTGGAGACTAACCTAAATGTGGACGTGACCGAAGATCTCGCCCAAGGATATGTACCCTTAAGATACGATACGCCACACGACCCTAAGATTACGAATAATATCTCCACGATTACAATATATGCATGATTGAGTAAATCGTGTCGAAATTGGCGGGTGCAATCCTCTCTACCTCTTGGTATAAATACCAGGAGACTCCATTACTATAGGTACGCAATATCTTGCACCCTCTCTCTACATTACTCGACTTAAACCCGGATCCCCTAGCCTAACTTAGGCATCGAAGGGTCTCCCGGCTGAGCCAGCGTCTCCTTTGCTCACCCCTTTGTGCAAGACCAGGGCTCGTTTGAGGTTTGCAGCATTGAGTGGAGGGTCCAGATTTTGACCTCAACATATTTCATGATTCAAAAATAAATAAATAAATACATCAGGTAAATCCATAACTAAAGTGGGCCACAACATTTATAATTTTAAATTTATTTATTATTAGTTTTTTTTTAAGGTGGAGATTGGGAGGCCAAATCATGCTTTGGATTAAGCTGATATTTATTTTTATTTTTATTTTTCCCTTCAACTTCACCTTGGTGTGGGGCCCACTTTATGGATCCATTGAAATGGATATATAAATCACGGTGTCCTCCAAACACCATGATGAGTTGTTAATTACCTTAATTTTTAAGCTCAGGTCCTAACGTAAACCAGCACAGCTGATGGACGTAGAGAATGTCACACAATCATCTACTTAGTTGCTGCATGGAAATCATCCCCACAAGGTAACCCACAGCCAGGAAGGTGACTAGAGCTGTACACAAACTGAGTTAGCTTGGTTAGCTTGCTTGACTCGACTTGAAAAAGTTCAATTCAACTCGGTTCGAAACTGAGTTCGAGCGGAGTCGAGCTGATTTTTTGAAATTCAAGTTTGCCCGAGCTTGACTTGACTCGGATCGAACCCCAACTCGAATGGAACTCAGATTGACCAGTTCGGTGACTTGATTATTTTGATATTGATGTTGCTCAGCAAGTGTTCAATGAAATGACTCAACGAAGTGCCAGTTGGTGGCGAGGAAGGCATGGATATGAAACAAACACCCTTATGTCTTGATTTTTATGTTGACTACTAACTGTTTGATGAAATACTCTAATGTTGTTGCTTTATATTCCACGAGAAATTAAACATGCACTCCATGTGTTTGAGAAAATGCCGTAGAGGCTCTATTTCAGCTCAAACTAGTCCGAGCGGCTGACCAAACCGAACCAAGCTGAGCTGGCCAGTAAGGCTTGAAGACCGAGCCAAGCCGAGTTCAAGCTGAGGTCAGCTAGTGGCCGAGCCGACTCGAGCTGTGCCAGCTCGACTCGTCTACAGCTCTAGTTTTGACCGAGGCAAATCATCCCCACGTAATTAAAACAGACAAAGTTGCCGCATGGAAATTGGTAAAACGTGTGCGGAATCTGGACAGTTAATCCACTGGGCTTGATCTTGCCAGGTGCCAAAAATCACGTCCATCTGGAGAGGCTATGTACGGACTCGGCTCGAGCGTTGTATTACAGCTCGAAATGGGATCCACTGCCGTTGACTATCAGGCACTAAATTCAATTCATGTGGCACGTGTAGATTCTGGACCATTCATCTACAGAAACTACACTCTCGCTCCGTTGGGCCCACTATGTTCTATAATTGAAATCCACTCCATACATATAAAAGATCAGCCTGATAAATAAATAATAAACCTATATATATATATATATATATATATATATATATATATATATCTATATATCCAACATAAAATTGTGGCTCACCCTCCAAGTTGTAGCCCACCTGAATTATAGACCCGGCTTGTTTTTGTAGCTTTAGCCCACCTGAAACATAGACTCGACGTGGCTTATTTTTGTAGCTTCACTTCCTCCCGATGAATGAGTTTGATGAAAGATGAACACCATGGTTGTGATCCCACGGACACAAATCCATGAAAGATAAACACCAGAGTTGCAGATCTAACTGATTTTTTATTTTTATTTTTTGCCTGCATGCTCTAACATTTAGGAGCCTACTGATGGATGGTACCCAAAGAGTTCCAGTGTTTTAAGATGAGAGTTGCCTGTGGCCCGGGCACAGGAAGTTCCTGTGATCTGAAGCTGTTTGGAACTCAAAAAGATGCCTGTGATAAATCCATTCCTTCCATCAGTTTCTAAACATCACAATAAGATAGGAATCTCAAAATAACGCAGATCAAAAACTCATATGGGTCACACCACACAAAACAGTGATAACGGAAAGTCCATAGTTGAAACCTTCCTGGAGCCGACCATGATGTTTACATGCCATCCAAACCGTTCATAGGGTTATTGCCACTCAGATAAGCTGTAGGAACAAATAACATCCTGATACAAAACTTCTACGGCCCCTACAATTTCCAATGAGAGGAGGGTGTTGATGTGGTGTGGACAACTTGAGTTTTGGATATGCCCAATTCTTGGACTTGTCTTATTGTGATGTTCATATACTGATGAACGGAGTGGATTTGTCATGGGCATCCCTTTGGCACCACACAGCTTCCGACCACAGGAACTTTATGTGGCTGAGGCACACGCAATTTGCGTCCAATGTTTTACGGGCTAGACCGCCTTTTGTGGGCCATTGATCGAAGTTAGAGTCTTCCAACGGCCCTCATCTTCTATGTATCTTATCTTATCAATTTCTATCATCAAACCATGGCCCTATATTTATGGAACCCTGTGTTTACACCCATTTTCGACGATGTGGGCTAATTGAAAGCGGCCCCTTGTTGACACTGCGGATTCAATACTCAGGAAAATCACATTCGCGCTCAAAGATATGTTCACCAGATCTTCCCCTGACAATACGCATTCTGGTATTAATGTAGGAGCACAGACCCACCCTTACGTATGCCTTTAAGGGAGTGAATCAGTGTATTCCACGTAGCCACGATTAGCGAGCTAACTAATGCAGCAGCATGCCCGGCACGTTTACAAAGATCCACTGAGAGAGTGAATCCTATCATAGATCTAGTTATGATATACTCGCTAAGGTCATCTCTCACAATAATAAAATAGAAGATTTTCCCAAAATCGTTCAAAAAACTTACGAAGGCTTCGAAAATCTCGAATATTCGAAGATCAGATCCATATCCATGCAATCCGGTTGTAGTTTAGACCCAAATCAAGAGAGCGAACATCAGATTATGTCTCAAGATGTACGATAATCAGAATTAAGAGAATGGAAAAGCTCGATAAAATATCTGATATGACCCGTTTGATAATAGATCAGTATCGGGTGGTCCGTCCGTCTAATCCCTCCAGCACTCCAAACCATCAAGGAACGAGAGATTAGGTTAAATACAGGTGGTTTGATTAGACCATCCAGATGCATGATTGTGGTCGATTTGAGGTTTGGGATCACTCCCCTAATCAATCCCAAATCTGATTAGTGGGCCACGAAGATCTCTCATCAATGGATCAACTACGAGAAGAACATCCGAGAAGCTAGCAGTTTCGGATCTATCCAAATACTTTTTTATCTAAAATACATGCCAAATACACGGAATATCCATGATCATCAAGGAAATCCAGCAAGGGTTTAGCCACCTCAACAAACTATAAAAAGGAATATGCGAAGAAGAGCTCGAGGCCCCACGTCAAACACACCTATCAACTTTCACAATTTATCTTTCGTCTATCTTTACTTTTATCTTAACATAGCCTAATCTAGCTTTAGCATAAATTGCTACAGCCCAGCGTCCACCGCTATAAGACCGTGGGATTAGATTAAATGTCCGCAACCCTAAGTTGTCAAATCCCAATTAGATTAAATGTCCGCAACCCTAAGTTGCCAAATCCCAATTAACTAAGTTCTTACTTAGGGGATCACATCTACCAGGTCACATCATGTTGACCATTCAACTTGATCATCTATTTCTACATACGGATCAGGTATTTATCTCTCATTTGTTTATTTCTCTATGTTATTTTCAATACTTTATCGATTGTAATAAGTCAAATATTCAATTAATGAAATATGTTATTTTTAATACTTTATCGATTGTAATGAGCCAAGTATTCAATTAATGAAATCGGCATTGTTCTGCATTTCACTTATTTATCTGTTCATCTTCGTCCTTTTAAAAAATTTATTGCTTTGTCCAATGAAAGAACAAATCCTTAGACACAAGGCAAAAAGAATTCATCAAGAGGGGCTAACCCCTACCCTTTTGTAAATCGTTTGATTACTGATCACAACCGGTGGTTGAGTGGATGGCTAGATCCTGTGTTCAATCCCCAATCAATCTAACTCAATGCGGGAGCACCAGCGTTCAATCAAACATTGAGTTGAGTACGATTCTAGCACGCTTGCCTATCATAATCACACACAAAATCTAAATACAAGCCTTGATCATATGTGTGGCCTCGTGTTAGATTGAATTCAGCTGCACTCCGCAAATTGTACATCTAGTAATGAGAAGGACCCAATAAATATACATACATTACGACCCAAGACACCTGACGGACACACACCCAATCCAGATTTGCATGAACATCCAAGCAAAACCTAACTGGGGTGCATCCAAAGGGCCCCAAAATTAAGATTTGTTTTTCATTACATTTTATTAAGTAGAGGATGAATTCTCAAAGTTCCTATCATAACATTTACAACATCAAAATGAGAGCTGGTTCTTCATGTCCAAGATTCACTTGGCAAAGCTGTTCAGGACAGACATGCAACATTGTCAATTTTTTCTGCGACTGGTACGACCATTGGACACGGTAGAAGCCCTTCAAGCAAAGATGAGGAAGAAGGTCATAACAAATTACTCACGAGTATGTTAGCGCTTATGACATGGTACACACCAGCTTATCCCTATTGTCATAAACAATCACGGATCTGCGTAACAAAGCTGTGGTATTAAGATGCTGTTAGTTTGAGTGGAAGCACCGATGGGGTTGTCGCGTTGAGACGCTGCCGCATGATTGGAAGCACGAGTGGATGCTGCGGCCTGATGCAGCGGCAGCACTGACCTGCTGGGGAAAGAGGAGAGAGCAGAAAAGAATCAAGAGAGGAAAAAACCGGGGAATTGAAGTAAGAGAAGAAAGAGGAACTATGGTTAAGGGTAACCAGAGTTCTAATACCATGAAGAGGGAAAAGAGGAAGAGATTTTGGGAAGAGTGTGAATAGAGATGAATTACAGCCCTCTGATTTCTTTTATTCAATAAACCCTATTACAAAATGGTATGCTGTCCCTGGGGAGCATAAATATACACAATAGAAGACGAGTCTAATAAAACTCTCTTAATTCTAATAGACACCACGGACTGAGAAGTATCTGTGAAATGGCATTCTTCCCCTCAACCATTTAAAACAGGCCTGCCCACCAACCTTATTGAATTCTTTCTTGCCTGAAAAAACAGTGCAAATTCACTTGAAGAATAAGAAGACCAAGTAACAGAACATGTGGAGAAGCAACTTATCATGTAATAACAGCAAGCCAATTGTGTGAGCTAGTCAAATTAGGCTTTCAAATTTCAGTGGCAGAAATTGGATAGTTGGTACCTGTCCAAACATAGAGAACCCACACAATTCACCACCTTCTCCTTACATTGGAATGCCATATACAAGAAGACCTCAAGATCAGACTCTATCCTGCATTAAGATGCATAGTTAACAAGAGATACACAGACACCTTTTCATCTTTTTCTTTTTAAATATAAATAACAATGTTTATTAAAATAACACAAGTACAAATTAAGGTAAGATATCCTTGACGACACCCACCTAGTGTCAGACATGGATATAAACCATTTCCATAGTTGAAGCAAGATCCCTAATCTTGTCTTTTTATTGGTAATTTCAATTCTATTATGAGAAAAAAGATACCAACCAAGAGCAGCATATCACACAAGATCCCTAATCTTGTTGATGATGCAAATGAGATGTTGAAACCCCGGATTTCACATCGTCACCCAAGAGAGCATTCATCGGATTCCCCTCCCCTCAAAGTTTACATGGAAGTATCCCGTGTTGAAGAATTTCAAAAAATGCAAGACTTTGGTGTAGTTTGTGGTCTTTGCAAACTCTTGAGAAATGCTACATTTTTTTACCTTTTCAAGAGTAAAGGTACAGTCCCACATTGGATAGGGAAGAGTGGAGGGTGCTTAGAAAGCATTCCACACTAGTGCTTTTGAAAAGTACTCGCATTGTGCTCTAACCAGTATAGATACATGAGCCCAGCCTGGGGCTCGAGCTGACCAGGAAACCAGTCAACTGAGCACATGGGCGCAGGTACTTGCATGCATGAGGGTGCAAATCCTGGTCTGATAGGCTGGAGTGGTTCCCTTTTTGCCAAAATCTATTTTGATTTTAATAATCAATTTTTAATCATCATTATCATAACCATTGGATGCGGCCATAGCTTAAGGTCGTTTCTATCATACAAGACATGCCTCCTCGTTTTTTAGCGCATTTCAATGGGATGTGAACGTTCAGTAACAGGCAGTTTCTCATTTATTAAAAAGGGTGTTTTCCCTGGGGTTTTAATCACAACAAAGGTCCTTTTTCTCTATTCTATTTTCCTCTCAAAATTTTGTCTTTCTTGTCTCTTTCTCTAGGCATACGAAGGAAGGTGTTTTTGGTGGTGTTGGTGGGTTTTGGTGCTAGTTTTCTAAAGCCTGTGCACATTGTGGAACTCCACACATTGGGCAATTGTATCTTCTGCATAGCGCACTAGGAGCCCTACTGCAATGGTCAAAGTACCGAGGGTCGCAAACTATCTCAAAGAAAACAACCTAGTCCATGCATTGTACCAGCAAGAAATCAACTCGTCACATTTATGTTGCTGCCATTGCAAATCATCAAATTAGGTTTGACGTTCCAGAAAAAATATAATCCATCTTGAATTATTCTGTTCTGATTAATTACTTGAATACATAATTCCTAACATCATTGCCTTTTGTTGGTTGGTACAGAGGGACAAAGTTCTCACTATAAATCAGTTGAGATAGGAACATGGTTATTAACCAAGCGCTATCTTTGCCTTCAAGCTGAGTTAGCGAATCATTTTTTATTCATTGCATTCTCAGCAGAGCTGAGGTGGTAAGTTCTAAGTCTGTTGGGAGTAAATTGGGTGATGCCCAGATCTATCTGAGAGCTGTTCTTGGCATAGTGAGGTATCTAGCTGATGCGACTTCTCTTCTATCAACTATTTGGTCTCTATTGAAAATGAAACAATGGGGATTTTTTAAACTCTCGAGTCATGAGATGAGGCTTTGCAGCAGATTGGACGCTGGATCAGGTATTGGCTATCAGGGTTGGGCAATTTGAACAGGGAAACGCTTGTTGTGGGTCAGGAGGCTTGTATTTCTCGATGATCTCTCATCATCTTGAGTTTTATTTTCCTTGGATGGTTTTTAATAAATTATCATCCCCTTCGAAGAAAATTGTCAAATTCCCCTCTGCATTTAGTTGGCCTTCCGATGCTTCTGTGAACAATTTTAGACCCCATCGATGCCTATGCCTCCTGCCTAATCTGAACCTCTCAAGGTAGCACTTGGTTTTTTGGGGTGATAGTGGAAAAGTTGACAGATAAGCCATCCTTAGTCCCTTATGGTCACTCTACAGAACCACACTAGGCACTGAATTTCTGGTGGTAGATCCATAAAAATAAAAATAAAAATAAAATAAATAATAAAAAAATAAAATAAAATAATTGAAAGTATTTGTAATTGTTCCAAAAAACGAAACAAAGGATATGGTAAAACTAAGTCATCATATGAGGTAAATCTAATAATAACCCATTAACCTGTCATCAGGCCCATCACAATTCAACTTGGACTTAGTAGAACAAGCAAATTTCCAAGAGCTCTGTTACTTCTGACCGCCTTCAACTGATTGTTTTCCAGTTCAACTTGATATCAAGAAAGCTTACACCCTGATACTCCTTACCACATAGCTCCCAATGTGCAGTTTCCTGGGTTTTCCTCCTCATCTCATCAGTTCCGCCCCTTCTCATCCTATCCCAGGTTTCCCTTGCATCCTATCAGTTCTGCTTCCGTAGCAAGAATATTCACTTATGGAGGCCAATGAGAGAATCAGATCTTTAATTCATAAGAGGGATAAATGAAATCTGGAACACCTTCACCTTGCATTCTGCTTGTGTAAGAAACATTTGTGTAGTATCCTGTGAGCTTTTTCAATGTTTTTTTTTTTCCTTTTTTCTTTTCTATAGTAAAGCTGTAAGCGTTTAATATCCTGAAATTTTAGGCTTGCGCCATATGAGTATGTGCTTTCCTAAAAAGCATATTGTGTACACTCATGAGAACCATGGGAGACAAATGTCATCCTTCATGGGGGCATTCTATATCACAATGTTACCATGCTAGCATGACAAACCATGCAATCATTGGCTATTCTCCTCATTATCTGCCATGTGTCACCATAGACTTTTCCAGAAGGGGGCGAGCGAAATTTTGGGGTATATCTGGCCTCTGGTGCATACAACTGCTGTAGAACAAAACATTATGTGCCTTGGAATTCGCATGGGAATAAGATGATCTGGATCCCACCTGGCCAAGAGTTGGCACCCTAACTCCTAGAAAATTTCAGCATGACTATAGCTTTGACTAGTCATGGATGCATCTAAGACATCTTTTGCCATTTCGGGACTAGGGGCACTGCTCAATACCTTCAACGTAGCTAAGAATCTGTAAATATGTATACTCATTGAGTGGAACTCATTGTCAAATATGTGGCTTGGAATTGTACCAGAAACAACTGAAAGAGTTAACAACATGGGAAATAACCGACAGCCTCAAGAATGATGAACGATAGTGGTGGAAACAAATAGATCCTCTGTTATTTATTACCTTTGTTATGAATAGAATAGATTGATGTTATTCCAAAAAAAAAAAAAATGAAGAAGAAGAAGATTGACCATTTGAACTATGGGTTTAATTGTAAACAACGATGCAATAGATGGACAACTAGTACATATACGAAATAATGATCATGAGGAGTTGATGATCAGACAATTTTAATTCAAGGCATATTGTGGAAAGAGCCTGATGGTTTGATTTTGATGAATTTATGTAGTACACTTTTTTTTTTCTTTTTTTCTTGAAGAGTAACACAATCTTATTAAGGAAGAGGCGAAGAAAAAAAAGAAAAATTACAATCTTTTATTTTTGAAGAGTAACAACATAATGTTATTAAGGAAGAAGCATCTCCCATTTCTTTCCCCCCCATATTGCCCATAAGGAGGCTAGAAGAACCAATCTCCACATAGCTATAGTGTTTCTTCCTGTCCCTACCCCATGCCAAATCAAGAACAAATCTCCCACTGGTTCGAGCAATGAATAAAGAAGTGATCTACCGTCTCGGCATCTGCCATACACATCACACATGCATTAGGTAACACCATTGATCATCTTTGGATGTTATCTACAATAAGAACTCTTCCAAACTGCCATCCCAATGCCGCAATCTTCGGAGGAGCTCCATAGTGCCACACCTTGGCCGTGACAACTTTCGAACCATCCTCTTCAAAATGCTGCAGTAGACTGTATAAGAACCGAACCGAAAAATGACCAGATTTATCATTTAGCCAAAGCGTTGTCCCCTTCATGCCTCACCCGCATACAATGTATGAGAGACTCAAGGAGCCTCACAAACTCCACCTCTTCGTCCATCATGTTCCAACGGCATGGAGGAGACCAAACCACCACATTGCCAAGGAGAAACAACTAAATATCATAACATTCCCCCTCAAGGAAAAAGGGGCAAAACGAGGGAATGCATATTGGAGCAGGGATTCTCCAATTCATACGTCTTCCCAAAAGCGAACTATCTCCACTTCCAATAGAATTCTTGGACTAAACATGTGCTTGACCCTAGATATCCCTTTCCAAATCCATGAGGCTCGACACTCTTATTTTCCAGCTATAGTTCTACACCAAAGAGCATCCTCCTCGATGCCGAAACGCCACAACCATTTTCCCAACAGAGCTAGATTCATCTTTTCCAAATCCTTATACCAGCCCCTCCCAACTCATATGGCCTACACACCTCTTTCCACCCCACAAGGTAGAACCTTTTTTATCATCTACTCCCTGCCATGGGAAGTTATGCCTCAGCTTTTCCAACCTCTCCAAAACCAATTTCGGGCTCCTGGATAAGGACAAGAAATATAATGGGAGATTTGACAATGCTGCTTTAGTAAGGGTGATACGACCACCCAATGAGAGGAATCGAGATTTCCGTTAGAGAGCTTCCCTTGAAACCTCTCCACAACGGTATCCCACATGCTTCACCAGCTTCCAGTACAAAGGAGCCCAAGATAAGTAGAAGGGAAAGCCCCCGCCCAACACCTGAAGATCAATGCCATCTGCTCGACTTCCTCCTTGACCATGTGCACCCCCAACATCTTATCACACTGTTCACAATAACAAGCAAAAAAAAAAGGCCTAAAAATCAATTTGCTGGGCTATCTGATCTTCTCAAACTTTTATTAGTAGCTATTTCTTCTCCTTCTTTTCAATTTTGGGTGGATTGCATTGTGGGTTCAGGCCTCAGGGAGATTGAAAGCAGTACAAAGCAGTGTCTCACCAACCAGACTTATTAATGTTATAAAAGAGGGCCACATGATGTTTCCATGTGTGCATTGTCTACATGATGAGCGTTTTCCTTGACACAAATTCCATAAAACAAAAGGCACAGCAAGCCAAGATTGTAACTCATACAACCTGTGTTATTTATTACCTTTGTTATGGGTATAACAGATTTGGCCATTTGAACTACGGTTTTTGATGTAAAAAATGGTGAGATAGATGGACGGTGCAGGATAACTAGTATATCTAAAAAACACAATGCTCATTAGGAGTTGATGATTGGGCAACGCTAAGTCCAAGACATTGTAGAAAGAACCTGATGACTTGACAAATTTACATGGTAGGCATTTTATCACTGCTCACAATAACATGCTAGGAAAGCCAACAAATCAACTTGTTGGGCTATCTAATCTTCTCAACCTTCTTATCGATGGGTAGTTTTTCCTTTTCTTTTCTTTTCTTTTCTTTTTCTTTTTTTTTTCTTTTTTGATGAATGGATTTTATTTTTTTTAATTATTCCAAAAAAGAGAAAAAATAAAAAAGGCACAAAAGACAACAGCAAGCCAAGACCCAACAGAGAAAAGAAAAAGAAAAAAAGGGCCCCAGGTCCAACAAAAAAACAGATCTAACCCCCTGCAGATCTGCATTAGCCATTAGTGGATCTATGAACGTGAGAGATTGACACTGAAAGCATAGAGACTGTCTACTGGCTCCTACAGGAAATTCGCAAGCCACCAAGAAAATCACATTCTGAGGTCCGATTAATAAGATTGTGTGAGTCCCTTCAATGATCAGCAGTGGATTTAACCCTTTGCAACAGGCCCACAACATCAGTATTCTTTTTTTTTTCTTTTTCTTTTTCTTTTCCTCTCTCTCACTTTTGTGGATTACATAACAGGTTCAGGGAGACCTAAACCATCTAAAGTGGTGCTTCCCCAACTTGACTAAAATCATTCTATAACTAAATGTCATGACAGGGGGCTACATGGTGGTTCCATGTGTCTATTGTCTACATGATTGGGATTTGCCTTGACAAGAATTCCATAAAACATATCACAGATAAGACCAAGTTTGTAACTCCTATAACCTTAAATTGAGAAATTATAGTTTAATTGAAATTATTCTTGCTTTTGCAAATTAAAACAGAGATATTATGAAATACTTGCAGAGGACACCATCTATGTTAAAATAAAAAGACTGAGGATGAAATGATCCAAAAACATTATGAAGGAGCAGAGAAACATATTATCAAATAATCATCAGGTAATCCTTTTTTCTTTTCTTTGGGGGTTGTCTGATTTGTTGAAGTGAAACATGCAGCAGGTACTGGTATCACACAGCAAGTTGTCTGCCATTAGGGCTGTCAATAAGTTGGGGTTTGGGTTGGGTATTTGTGTACTGGCATCCAAACCTGCCTAAGGAGGTCAGGTTTGGCCCTGGGTTCTAGTCCACATACAACATTTGAGGGGTTTGGGTTGGAAATGTGTGTGCTGGTATCCAAACCTGCCTAAGGGGTTCAGGTTGGGCCCTGGGTTCTAGTCCACGTACAACATTTGAAGTACTGGACCCAAATCTGATTGGGTTTCAGGTACTCGACGGGCACCCAACATGTCCAAGTGTTTATATCTTCAGGTGATTGGTTTTGAGTTCTCCCAAGTATCATTTTTTAAGTCACCATAATACATAATAGACATCAGATAGATTCATTATACATATTAACACATATAATGTTGTGCAGGATGCCTTGGATTCTACCAATCTGATGTGCAAAGAAGCCCTGTCCCAGTTCAACCAAATGAATTTTCAGTCCTACCGAAAATTGGGTAGATTCTTAGTTTGCATGCTGTGAAGATTTGCACGTTTTCAGTTCGACCGAAAAGTGTAGTCGGTTTGGTTCAGTCTGACTGAAGGTCACATTCAGTCTGACTGAACGGGTTACACATATTAGCACAAATTAGGGTCTTTAAGTCTGGTTTCGATTGGGGCTTGGTTAATTCGAGTGTTCTCTCTAAGGGCAAGGTTTTGCAAGGTGAGAGCGTTTTTAAACACTTGTAAGGGCTTGAGAAGGGATTTTCTCAAGGGGCTAAGGTTTTCCTAGGGTTGCACATCGCAAGGAGAGATCGGGTGCTTTTGTAATCAAAGAAGGTAAGTGGTGTAAACTCTAAGGTTTTGATTATAGTGGATCTCTTTCGCTTTGTACCATAGTTTTTTTCCCGCAGGGGTTTTTCCACGTAAAATATCTTGTGTTCTGTATGATTGCTTTATTGGTTATTATGTGATTGTTCTATCTTTGTTGAACGTGCTTCCGCAAAGCACATGGATTAAGGTTGATTCGAGTTTGTTGTGGATCGGGATTACACCATAGTGGTGTGATATAAGAGCCGGAAAACAAAGTGGTATCAGAGAGTTAGGTTTAAGGATGTTTAAGAATTCAACGAAGATGTCAGGGTCGAAGTTCGATATACAAAAATTCGATGGGAAGAACAATTTTAGTTTGTGGCAGTGGAAGGTTAAGGATATTCTAGTATCACATGGGTTGAGCAAGGTGTTGTTGGAGACTAAACTGGAGAAACTATCGGATGATGATTGGAGCGAACTCGGGGAGAAGGCTATGAGCATCATCCATCTATGTCTATCAGATGACAACGTTTTAGATAAGAAATCTCCCCTGGAGATATGGAAGAAACTAGAAGATCTATACATGGCACAGTCCCTCACAAATAAGTTGTTTGTGAATAAACAACTTTTCGGGTTACAGATGAAGGAAGGATCCGATCTCATGGAGCACATGAACTTGTTTACGAAGGTATGTAGCGATTGTTAAGGCTCAAAGTGACGATTGAGGAAGAAGACAAAGCAGTGCTACTTCTAGCATCGCTTCCCACATCATGCGACCATCCCATCACTACTCTTTTATATGGGAAGAATACAGTGAAACTAGAAGAGATCACCACGACTCTCATTTCAAACGAGATGAGGAAGAAGTCAAGCGATGAAGACTCTCAAACGGAAGGGTTAGTTGTGAAAGGAGGTCAGGGACGTGGGAGATCCACGGAGCGATCTCAGATTGACAAGAAGAAAAGTATAAATCGAAATCAAAAGCTAAGGACGAATGCTTCTATTGTGACATAAATGGACACTTCAAGAGAGACTACCAGAAACGAAAGGATGACCTAGAAAGCAGGGGTAAAAGTAACACGGGTGAATCGGCTAGTGTAACGGAAGAAAGCTTAAAAGAAGACCTCTTCTCAGTCTATTCAGGTACAAGTTGTCTTTCAAATACATGGATACTCGATTCAGGATGTTCGTATCACATGTGCCCGGATAGAACTTGGTTCGATTCCTATAAGTCCTATGATAGTGGAAGTGTTCTGATTGGTAATGACGCAGCATGTAACGCCATCGAAATAAGGGCCATCAAGGTAAGGATGATTGATGGGGTCATACGGAATCTAGGTGATGTCAAACATGTCCTATATCAGAGAAAAAAAAAAAAAATTGATATCCTAGGGAGTTTTAGATACGAACGGGTGCAGGTTCACCGCATCTGGAGGTGTAATCAAGGTAACCAAAGGTGCAATGGTGTTAATTAAGGGACATAAAACGGGAAATCTATACAAGTTGGTTGGGAGCAGGGTTATAGGTGAGGCCGTTACTACCTCACACACAAAATCCGGTACAGATGGCACAAATCTGTGGCATATGCGATTAAGGCATATGAGATAGAGAGGCATAATAGAACTCTATAAACGGAAACTATTGAAGGGAGTTAAGGCGTGCAAGGTGAATTTTTGTAAGCATTACATCTATGGGAAGTAGTGCGGGGTAAGGTTCAAGACTGCTACATGTGCTAGCAGCGGGGTGCTCGACTATATTCATTCTAATGCCTGGGGGCCAGTAACAATGCCGTCTAAGGGAGGAACACGACACTTCATGATCTTCATAGATGATTACTTGAGGAAATTTTAGGTCTACTTCTTAAAGCACAAGTCTGCAATGTTCGCCAAGTTCAAGGAATGGAAGGCGGGAGTAGAGAAGCAAACCGAGAGACAAATTAAATGTCTCAGGTCAGATAACAGTACGAAGTACAGAGAGACGGGATTCACAAAATTTTGCAAGGAACATGGCATCACAAGGCACTTCTCAACCCCAAGAACCTCACGGCAGAATGGAGTGGTGGAAATGATAAATATAACTCTATTGGAGTGGGCAAGAAGTATGCGATTGCATGCGAGGCAACCTAAAAGCTTCTGGGCAAAAGCGGTTAACATGACATGATATATTGTAAATCAGTCACCATCTACAGCACTAGACTCCAAGGTTACAGAGGAAGTCTGGACCAATGTTGTAAAAAGTGAATGGGTGTTGTAGAATGGGTGTCTACTGTATTGTGCTTAAAGGACTATGATCTTTCTTTTCTAGGTTCTTAGTTTTTTTTGCCTCTTGGCTGCTATCTCAGCAATCCTCTTTGTAGTTCTTTTTCTCTTTAATTCATTTTCTCAGTTGCTTTAAAAAATAAAAAAATGTTGTAAAAAGCGATTATATAATGGCATAATGCCATACATAATGCCATACAGCACTAGACTCCAAGGTTATAATGGCATAATGCCATACAGCACTAGACTCCAAGGTTATAATGGCATAATGCCATACAGCACTAGACTCCAAGGTTATATTGTAGAATGGGTGTCTACTGTATTGTGCTTAAAGGACTATGATCTTTCTTTTCTAGGTTCTTAGTTTTTTTTTGCCTCTTGGTTGCTATCTCAGCAGTCCTCTTTGTAGTTCTTTTTCTCTTTAATTCATTTTCTCAGTTGCTTTTTTTAAAAAAAAATGTTGTAAAAATCGATCACATAATCGCATAATGCCATACATATGGAATATGCAATGATCGCATATGCCATATGGATAGTATGCAAATGCATATCGCATATGCCATATTATGATCGCATAATGGCATATGCCATACTTTCCATTTTTTTATTTTTTTTATTTTTTTTATTTTTTTAAATTAAACAAAAAAAAAAAAAAAAAAGTTGTGCGATTGCTTATGCGATTGTGCGATCGCATAAGAGATCAGGCATAAGCAATCGCACAGGATCGCTTATGTCATTTAACAACATTAGTTTGGACATGCAATGACATCGATTACTTAGGGATGAGGATCTTCGGGTGTCCAACATACATCCACATGCAGAGTGGACAAACGACGAAGTTGGATCCCAAATCTAGGAAGTGTTTCTTTATTGGGTATGAGAAATGTGTTGAGAGCTACAAGCTTTGGGATTCTATTTCACGGAAGGTGGTCATTAATAAAGATGTCATCTTCGATGAGGCACAATGCTGAAGGCCAACAAGGAAGCTGCAAAGAAATTGGAAAAACATGGTGAGGCTAAGAAATTGTCGATGCAGGTGGAGCCAGTTGAGCTTGTTACTGAAGGTGAGATTCAGCAAGAACAAAAAACTGAGCAAAATAATCAGCAGGATACCTAGGAGAGTATAGCCAAGAACAAGGAAAAAAAAAAAACCATTAGAGCCCTGGTTCGATACAGGTTCGAGAACATGGTTTCTTTTGCATTGTTCACGGGGAGTGGAGATCTCTCCACCTTTCAAAAAGCAAAATTTGGAAAGGATGGCAACAAGTAGATGACGGCCATGGCGGAAGAGATGGAATCTCTACATAGGAATCAAACATGGGAGTTGGTGGAACTTACAAAAGGTCAGAGGGCTAAAGGGTATAAATGAGTATGTAGAAAGAATGAAGCATTAACAGAGAAAAAGGGCAAAAAATCCAACACACGGCTTGTAACAAAGGCGTACTCGCAGAGGGAAGGTGTAGATTACAATGAAGTTTTCTCTCCAGTCGTAAAACATACGTCAATCAGGGTGCTACTAGCTATGGTAGCGAAATCCAATTTGGAATTTGAGTAGCTCAATGTGAAGATGGCATTCCTTCATAGGAACTTGGAGGAAGTCATTTACATGAGGCAGCCTGAAGGATTCGAGGAGCTTGATAAGGAAAGCCATGTGTGTAGGTTGAAGAAGTCGTTGTATGGGTTGAAGTAGTCTCTGAGGTAATGGTACAAGTGATTCGATTCATATGTAGTGGAGATTGGGTATATCAGGTGTGAGTACGATTGTTGCATATATTACAGGATGCTTGAGGATGGGTCCTACATTCTACAAATGCTATACGTTGATGATATGTCGATTGTTGCAAAAGACAAGGAGATACTCTTGCTTAAGCCTCTGTTAAGCAAGGAGTTTGACATGAAGGATCTGAGCGCTGCGAAAAAAATCCTAGGCATGAAGATACACAGAGATAGAGAGTCTGGGAAGTTGTAGCTGTCTCAGAAGGGTAATGTGCAAAAGGCGCTAGAAAGGTTCCACATGGAAGGTGCCAAGCCAGTTAACACGCCTCTAGTTGGTCACTTTAAGTTGTCAGACAGGTCGTGTCCCAGTACAGAAGACGAGATTTCATAAATGTCATGGGTACCATATGCGAGTGCAGTGGGGAGTCTCATGTATGCAATGGTTTGCACAAGGCTAGATATCTCACGGGCAATTAGTGTACTCAACAGATATATGGTGAATCCAAGGAAAGAGCATTGGCATGTTGTTAAGTGAATTCTCAGGTATCTTAAGGGCACAGTTAAATTGGAATCATGTTCGGGGGACATAAAGCTTCAGGTGGAGTTGTAGAGTACGTGGATTCGGATTATGCAAGTGATCTGGACAACAGGAAGTCCACTACGGGATTTCACATTAGCAAGCGGACCTATATGTTGGAGATCTATGCTACAATCTACTATAACGTAACGTTGTCTACAACCAAGGCAGAATATATGGCTGCGATGAAAGCGTCAAATGAGGCATTATGGTTGAAAGGTCTGATAGGAGAACTTCGGTTGAAGAACGAGGCAATTCGGTTGCATTGCGATAGACAGACTGTTATCCATCTAGCGATGAATCAGGTGTATCACGCGAGAACCAAGCAGTATTTTAAATAGCGGTAGCGTGTTGCGTAGTGTTTAACCCTCTATAGTGTGTAGCGTAGATAGCATAGCGTGTATCTTAAGCTACACGATACTTATATTTTTTAATTTAAAATTAGAAAAAATATGATAACTAGTAAAAAATATAAAAATAACTTAACGGGGGATTTATGTTATGTAGCGCTACAGGGTATTTACACTATTTAACTACGCTACGCTACCGCTATGCTACGAACGCTATTTGAAACATTGGAACCAAGCACATCGACATGAGGTTCCACAAGATACAGGAACTCGTTACTTCAGGAGAGATTCTGTTTCAGAAGATTCATACGGACGAGAATACCGTGAATATGTTGACAAAACCGGTGACCACAAAGAAGTTTAAGCATTGCTTGGGCTTAATCAATCTCACCAGCCATTGATAAGATTGGGCACCCTTGCACAGGAGTGCGGATGGAGCTGCGTTTCAGGTGAAGAATGCAGGGAGCGGTCTATGCTCAAGGTGGAGGTTGTACGGGAGATTGTTGTGCAGGATGCCTTGGATTCTGTCAATTTGTTGCGCAAAGAAGCCATGTCTTGGTTCGACCGGATGAATTTTCAATTCCACTAAAAATTAAGTGGATTCTTAGTTTGCACACTGTGAAGATTTGCATGTTTTTGGTTCGATCGAAAAGTGTAGTCAGTTTGGTTCAGTCCGACTGAAGGTCCTATTCGGTATGACCAAATGGGTTATGCAGATTAGAGCAAATCAGGGTATTTAAATCCGGCTTCGACTAGGGCTTGGTTTATTCGAGTGTTTTCTCTCTAAGGGCAAGGGTTTGCAAGGTGAGAGGATTTCTAAACACTTGCTAGGGCTTGAGAATAGATTTTCTCAAGGGGCTAGGGCTGCGCATCGCAAGAAGAGATCAGGTGCTTCTGTAATCGAAGAAGGTGAGTAGTGTAAACTCTAAGGTTTTTATTATAGTGGATTTATGTCGCTTTATGCCGTGATTTTTTTTCCCACAAGGGTTTTTCCACATAAAATATCTTGTGTTCTGTGTGATTGTTTTATTGGTTATTATGTTTATTGTGATTGTTCTATCTTCATTGAACGTGCTTCCGCAAAGCGCACGGATTAGGGTTGATTCAGGTTTGTTGTGGCTCGGGATTACATCATAGTGGTGTGATATTATAAGAGTCGGAACTCCAACATATAATAAAATATAAAATTAACCAGTCAGTCAAGTACCCAATTAGGACCCCCACCAAATCAATTTTTATACAAGTCTAAGGTGGTGGACTGAACCCAACCCAATTCTTAAATGGGATTAAAAATTAGACCCAGACTATTTTAAATTGGGTCAAACCCCTCAAATATCCACGGATCTGGGTACACTTCGATAGATGGATTTAACATACTCTTATCAGTGACTCATACAGGAAACCTAACATGAAACCAATAGTAGAGGTATCATTACAACCTCATTAAATGCGTCTCTATTGCAGCCAGTGTTGTCATGTGCGATCGCACATTCGCATATGCACACACGTGCAGAAATCGCATATGCGACAGTGGCATATGCGATTACTGCACATATGCGATCGCATATTTGCCAACAGTTAGAAATCTAACTGTTTTCTGACCATTGAAATTTTTTATTTTTATTTTTAATCTTGATTTTTTCTCTATAAAAAGAGATTCTAAGCACTCTTACATGCAATCGAAGTTCAAACTCTCTCTCTATCGCTATTTTGCTCTCTTACACTCTCTTACATAATTCTAAACCCCAAGCTCCACTCCATCTATATTTCTTTCAAGTTTGAAGTTTCAATCAAATGACAACTAAACTACAAGGATTCAAGAATCAAGATTCAAGAGACAAGACAACCAAGCTCCATCCATTGAACTCTCTTTCTAGTTTCTAATTTTTCCAAGTTATAAAGATCATAAATTCATAATCACATTCACACAACACACCCACTGCTCTCTCTTTTTCTCTCTCTCTATCTCATTCTCTCTTAAAGTTTCATAATCATATCCAAGTTCTAACTTCTAACATTTTTTTTAGTTTGTTACTTTGTTACTTACAAGTTACAAGTTACAAGTTAGTGTTACAACAACACAACTTACAAGTCTACAATATTCTAGAATCAAGAGTCAAGACTCAAGGGTCAAGGCAAAAGTGAAGAATTTATTTTTTTGTAAATTTGTAATTGTAATTGTGTTTGTGTGTAAATCTCTCTCCCCTCTCTTTTACTACAAGTGTAACTCTCTCTCTCTCTCTCTCTCTCTCTCATCTCTTTAGTCTCTTACTTAGTTTACTTTTTAGCACTACTACTAGCAATCAATACAAACATACCACCAACATAATGTCTTCTTTCCAATCTTCCTCTTTGAAACCCAAGTCGAATGACCCGAGTTGGAAGTATGGGCACTATCGTAGTGTTTTGGATAAGACACATAGTATGTGAGTTATGTGGGTATGTGAGTTCCGATGACATTACAAGGCACAAGCAACACCTTGCACATTTACCGAGGTCAAATGCAAAGGCATGCGACAAAATTACTCCAGAAATCCGAAAGGAGATCATGGAGTATATGGAAAAACAGTCAAGAAAGAGATGCGATGGTGCCCTACATCAGGAGGAATATTTGGAATAAGACGCATATGAAGATATAAATGTAGTTAATGTAGATAAAGCTAGTCCAACTCCCCCTACTTCGACAGGCCAGTCTATACGACAAGTACAACCAAAGGTTTCGAAAAGAGCCCGAGGGCATGGGCCCATGGATAGATGATGTAGACCACACTCCGAGGATATAATCGACCAAAGGAGTCGAGGCAAAGGGCCGGCTCAAACAACTTTAGAAAACCGGTATAAACAAAAAGATAGGAAAACCACTATTCAATATATTGTTAAGTGGTTTTACCAAACCGCCATTGCTTTCAACGCTGTTAAATCGAGAAGCTTCAAAGTAATGGTTAAGGCTATGGTCAATTTGGACCTGGGCTTAAACCTCTTTCATATCATGAAATGAGGGAGACATACCTGAAAACCGAAGTTGAATATACACGATCCTTTATAACTGAATATAAGGAATCATGGAAAACATATAAGTGTTCACTAATGGCCAATGGATGGACCGATAGATCCAGTCGGTCTCTCGTTAACTTTTTAGTAAATTGTCCAGCTGGGATAATGTTCTTGAAGTCCGTGGATGCATCAGGCCAATCACAAATAAGAGAATACTTGTTTAGCTTACTAGATAATTTAGTTGAGGAAATAGGTGAGGAATATGTTATACAATTAATTACAGACAACTCGGCCTCCTATGTAATGGTCGGTCGTCTTTTTATGGAGAAGAGGCATCGTTTATTTTGGACCCCTTGCGTGGCCCATTGTGTTGATCTTATGTTAGAAGATATAGGTAGGTTATTTATAGATGTGATTGCAATGGCTAGAAGAATCACGGTCTTTATGTACAAACATGCCCTTCTCAGTCGAATAAGAAAACACATTGCGGGTAACTTGCTACATCCAGCAATCACCCGTTTCGCTACAACTTTTTTAACACTACAAAGATTACATGCAAAAAAATCAGAACTTAAAGGCTTTGTAATGTCGGCCGATTTTACAAGCGGACCTTATTCAAAAAAGTCTGAAGGGAAATAGGTTCAACAAACAATCATTTTGCAAAGTTTTTGGACACATGTGGTAAAGGCGCTAAAAGCATCCGAGCCCTTAGTCACTATGTTGCGATTGGTGGACGGGGATGAGAAGCCTGCAATGGGCTACATATATGATGCGATGGAAAGAGCGATAAATAAGATCATGGACCATTTTAACTATAGAGACCGTGATTACAAGCCAATTATAGATATTATAGATATTATAGATAGAAGATGGGACAACCAAATGTCATCTCCATTGTATTCAGCTGCTTACATCCTTAACCCAGCCTGTTTATTCACTTTTACTGATCCGGCAGAAGCACTTACTATGCATATGACTCGATTTATTAATGTTTTGGAAAGAATGATTCCAGATAGAGAAGAACAGGACAGGATCTCAACTTTACTGGACTTGTATACAAAGAGTGAGGGAATGTTCTTAAGGGATATCGTCATCAGGCATCGGACAATGAAATTACTCAAAAGTACCAACTTAGTGTCTTACGAATAGTTTTTTACAAATTACAATGTAATCTACAAAATGTCTCTAACCTACTTAAACTGTTTTTCTCAGCTGATTGGTGGGCTGCCTATGGAGTGAACCCAAACAGGAAGGATTCAGCTCTAAAGAAGTTAGCTATGAGGATTCTTGGACTCAAGTGTTCTACCAGTGGTTGCGAGCACAATTAGAGCACTTTCGAGGCAATAAGTTTAGTAATTGTAAACTTCAATTTTTTAGTGTAAAGCCTAAGCTAAATTAATTACCTAAATAGCTAATGCCAAATGCATTTTCTTTAATGCAGATTCATACCAAGAAAAGAAATCGCCTTGAACAAAAAAAGCTCAACGACTTGGTTTTCGTGCAATACAATCAAAAATTGCGAGAACAATTCCAAACTAGGAAAGAAAAGCCTGGTTTCTTTGACCCTATCTGCTTAGATGAGTTGGATGCAGATAACGAGTGACACGTAAAGACGGAGGACTCGGTATTTGCTGGAGAGGACCTGACATGGGCGCAAGTTGAAGATGCCGCATACGGATCAACACCTGGAGAAGGTACCACTCGAAGGTGAATGATGGGGGAGAGCCAGGGGGAGAGTAGTAGCCGTTAACCCGTTGAAGAGATTGAGGAGATGGAAGAATGAGATGATGATAATGATCAAGCTGAAAATCCACCATTGGATGTTGATGAAGTATTAGTACATACAGATGACGAATAAACGGAAGAAGAAGAAGTGTATGTGGAAGAATGAGATGACTCGGATGATGATGGTGATGATGACAATGGTGGTGGTGATCAAATGCCACAATGGCAAATAGATCAATGTATATAGTATATGATTAGATGAATAATAAATAAATAACTTCTTCATTTTGTTTACTAAGTATGTTGAATGTTGATGTTGATTGTTGTTTGACTGTACTGTTGAATGTTGATATTTGTTAACTATATTGTAGAATGTTGAATTGTTGATGAATGTTGACTTAATATTTAATTCATTATGTAATTGGTTTTATTTTACTTAAATTAAATGTATTGCAAGGGCCAAGGGCATATAATATTTTATTCATTTTTTTTTTCTTAATTTCTCCCGATTTTTCTGATTTTTTTAAATTTTTTTGAAATATATATATATATATGCGATTGTGCGGTTGCGGTCGCATATGCGCACAGGCATATGCAATCGCACACGATCGCATATGCAATTTGACAACATTGATTGCAGCTTCAAACATACTCCTAACAGTAAATGAATATCCCTCCCTTGAACCATGTTTTATTGGGTCCCCTTTCATTATCTCATTCAGGAACTAGTTGAAGTCATGAAGAGGTGCTTCTTCCACTGCAATGCATGGAGGCAAGTGTAACCATGACCTGATGGTAGTAACAAAAGGCAATCCAATTCAAAGAGGCTTAGGGAGTAGTAACAACTAACAAGTGTTGGAGGGTAAGGTCACTTTCCATATAAATTATGCATCAGATATGTGATTGATGTCGAGGCCATGACACCACCCAACAAGATTAAGCTCAGGGAGAGGCGAGCCCTTCAGTATTGAGGATTGAGGATGATGGAGTCAATCCAAAATAAGTTGGATGTGATTTTCTGAACCCCTGATATTTTTTACCAAGTTTTAACAGATAGATAAAATCATTGTTTCCTCCTTAGAAGTATGCACCTCACACATCCATTGCAATGGAAACTCAAAGGCAGGTATAATCTTGCAAACTGTAGTATCAATTATGCCAACAGAACATGAAGCTACAAAACTTGTTTGTAATTTTTTTCTTTTCTTTTTTAGTATTCAATCAAAATTCGGCTTCATATGTACTATTTCTTTTTGTTGAAAGAATGAAATGGAAAACATTCCTCCAAAGAAAAAAAACAAAACAAAACAAAAAAAACAAAACAAAAAACAAAAGGAAAAAGGCCCCACTCAACCCAACCCCCGCTGTATCATTTTTTCCCCCTAAGAGGTACCAATGGATCAAAGCTTCGTGGCGAAAACAATAAACATCTATACAAAAATTGTTTGTAAATTTCCCCCTTTTTTGAAGTATTGGATCCAAATTCGGCTTCATATGTACTATTTCTTTTTGTTGAAATAATGAAATGGAAAACATTACTCCAAAGAAAAATAAAAAACAAATGGAAAAAGGAAAAAGGCCCCACTCAACCCAACCCCCACTGTATCATTTTTCCCCCTAATAGGTAGCAATGAATCAGAGATTCATGGCGAAAACAATAAACATCTGTTTATGAATTATTATAGGCTGACAATTATCTTGGGAACTGCAGTAAAAGTTATCTTTCCATTCTAAAATCATCTCTAGATAAAATTCCATTACGTAGTTACCTGGACGATGAATCGGGAAGAACCCATCCTGTCAGTCCTGAAAACAGGACCAACCAAACCTCCCAAAAAATAAAGATCACAATTGTCGAAAATATTTTCATTTCCCTGTCAAAAAATCTATCAAAGGAAGCCTTTCAGAAAATTCACTTATTCCATCAATGTCCTATCTTCGAACAAAAGTCAACACAAGCTCTATTATTGCTTCTCAATTCAATTTCATCGCCAGTAGGGCTGCATTGCAATACACAATTGGACTTGATTTCAAGAATTGGTTCAATAGAAAGGAAATGACTGAATTGCAATTCACGCAGAGGAAGAAGAATTCCATTCACAAATATGCTCCTTTCAAATTCAACTTGAAAGTAATATTTGCAGTTTGGAGAATAGTCCATCAGCACGAATACTAGGAAAGTAATTGCAATTTAGCCCATGTTACTTCATTGAACTAATTATTGAAATTCAATTTGATATAGCATACAAACACACCCGAAGTCCATCTATTCAAATAACAATTCAACAAAAAACAGAGTTGCTACAACTTACAGCAATCTACATGAAGTGGCCCCCTGAGTTCCCATCTGCCTTCCCATTTTCACCCACCAAGCTCCCTGGATGTTGCAGATTCTGCAAAACTTGTGAAGGCAACCCACCCATCCCACCCCCCAACCCATCACCCCCAGGCCCGAAGAACTGGCTAACCAGCCTCACCAGAACCCCCGAAACCTGCATTTGGTTATGACAAGCGTCCGCATACATCTCCATCATCTGTTTCTCATGCTCCATCTGCATTCCAACCATCTGCTCCCTCCACTTCATCTCCTCCTCCTCTCTCTTCTCCTCCATCTTCATCCTCCGCCTCCGTTCCTCCACAAACTCCTCCTCAACCCTCATCCGCCTCTCAAACTCCCGCCTCACCCACATCCGCTCCCGCTCCTCCAATTCAAACTCCCTCGTGCCCATTCGCTCCTCCCTCTGCCTCTCCCTCTCCCGCCTCCCATCCTCTCTCGCCACCACCTCATCTTCTCTCCCAAACTCCCTCTCCCTCCTACTCTCCTCCCTCCTCAACGCCATCTCCCTCAGCTCCAAAACCTGCCCGCCCCAATCCTCGCCGTCCTTCCTCGCTCTCTTCATCCCGCGAACAAAACCCAAATCCCCATCTTCCCCATCCTCACCACCATCCCGCTCCTCGCCATCACTCACGGCCGGGTCCACCTCCTCCTCATCACGATCCGCATCAAACCCATCCTCACAATCAATCCCCAGACCCAATCCAAGAACATCAGAACCGTCGCCATCGACAAAACCATCATAACCAAAAACAGCAGCAGCATCATCATCCACCACCAACAAAGATGACGGGCCATCCACCGGTCCTGCCCTATCATCATCATCATTTTCATCATCATCATCGTTGTGGTTGTTGCTGTTTCCAACGTGGGCATTGTTGCCACTTCCGTTTGCAGCAGCTGAGAGTGGTGGATCAAGATCAAGATCTCCAAAAACTTGCTTGTATTTCAGGAAATTCTGCCAGTGGTTTTCACCGTCAGACCAGTTATAGCCGCTGGTGTTGGACGAAGCTGAATTTGAAGAAGGGACGATTCGGATCTTCTGCTTCACGTTAAGGAACTGATGTCGCATGTTCTGTACCTTGATCGAGACGTCGCGCCAGGACCATCGGAAGGGGAAGGAGGTGGGGTCCACCATGTGATGGAGGGCGTTCACGTGCTGTGCGATCGGCTCGAATTTCTTCTCGCGGGTCTTCAGCTTCGACAGAGTGCCCGACCGGAGCAGCTCCGAGTACTTGCTTATCAGGGTCGATTCCTCCTCCTCCGTCCATTTCTTCCGCTTCATCTTCTCCGTCAGATTTCTGGGGCGGCTTCGGAGAGTGGTGAGATGGACGGTCGGATTGAGATGAGGGTCGAGAGATAGGTTTTTTGCTCTTTTTCAGACCGATGGAGAGAATGTAGGTAAGACAGAAAAAAGGCGGACGAAAAGGGAGATAAATGTGGTAGAGCTCGGAAATATGAGATACCAGATTCTGCGGGAGCGGATTAGGTATTACCCGAGTAACACCGTAATGTGTGTTTCTCCGACCGTGGGGCCCACCTTTACGTATGTGTTGTATATCCTCTCCGTCCATCCGTTTTTAAATCTCATTTTATGAAATTTCATATAAAATAAATCAGATATATATCTCGTGTGAACCACACCATATGAAACAGTGGTTACTAACCATCAAAAGCTTCTCGTGGAGTATAAAAGTTTTGGATCAAGCTGATATTTGTTTTTTACCTTCATTGAGTTCCAAGTAACCTTATCAACGGGTTGGATGGAAACTAAAATTATGGTGGGCCCTAGGAAGTTTTTTATGGTGAGTATTCAATGATCATTGTTTCCTTTGGTGTGGCCCACTTTGAATTTGAATCTATTTTATTTTTGTCTCATGATCTAAAATGAGCATAAAACAACCGATGGACGGAGTGGATATTCAACAAATACATCAAGGTGGACCTTACGGTTAGGGAAACACCCAGTACGGTGTTACCCAGGTAACACGTGATCCGCGCCCCCATTCTACACAGTAAAGTGGCAAGATTACGGAGCAATGGGAGCCGTTCATCCAGTTAACCATATCGTACATGGATTTTAAAATTCTGGACATTTTATAGCTGGACCTCAAGAGACGTTTAGGAACGGAAAGAGAAATATTGAAGTAAATGGACGGATCGGATTGACTATTAGGTGTGATTTTGAAACATGAGCCGTCAATGATAGATTACAGAAGAAGTTGGACCCGATTAATATGTTATTGTGCCATGGGTATTGAGGAGAGATTGATGTTCCATCTATGCTTGTCTTCCGGCTCTACCGTGTTAACTCCGGGCTCGGATGGCATAGGGCGCAGCTTCGGTGGATCCGTTACTCTGGGGTCATTGATGTATGTGTATTACATCGACACCGTCCATCCGTTTTGGAAGCTCATTACAGGGCATGATCACAAAAATGAAGTAGATAAAAATCTTAGGTGGACCACACTAGAGGAAACAGTGCTAATTGAATACCTACCCATAAAAACTTCCTAAAGGCCACTTTATCTGCCATCTACCGTCGGGATAAGGCCACAAGACATGACATGAAGGGACCACAAAAATATCGGCTTGATCCAAAACTTATTCTAGCCCCCGATGAGTTTTTAACGGTCAATCACTACAATTTCTTATGGTATGGTTTACTCGATGTTTTATTTTATTTTATCCATTTTTTAAAATTCATTTCAGACCATTATCCTAAAAATGAGGCGGATCCAAATTTCAGGTGGAATAAGTTATAAAAAGCACCGGTAGATAAACGCCAACCATTGAAAACTCCTAAAGCTCAATATAATGTTTATTTGTCATCTAACTCTTTTGGTTAGGTGACACATAGATGTGAACAAAAGGACTGCAGGAATATCAGTTTTGTTCCGAGTAAAATTGAACCGGTCCACTACATAAAAAGTGTAACCGACCATATAAAAAAAATATATATCTCGAAGTTGAGTCGACTAGAATATCAGGACGAGCTCCCTGAGTTAAAAAGGCAGAGAGCTCGGAAAATCTAGTAAGCGACTCTCCCGACGAAGAAATGGATCTTGAACCGACTCCGAGCTAAGTTGCTTAAGGGTAGAGCAAGATGGGAGGAATCATCTCCCGATCTAACCAGATAGACCATGGCCAGAGATGGTACGAGGAACCCAGAGAAAATACCGCCTTGAATCAAGAAAGAAAATATTCGGTACGATCCTACTCGAAAATCATATTGATCGAAGTAAGCTCAGCGATATTATCGGAAGTAGATTTCTATCCAAATAAGGACCCTTTAGGGAATTTAGTGAATCCTACAAGGATACATAAGTTTCGAAGCTGGCTAAAGACTCTATAAGTACACTCATTACAATTACCTTGAGGTAAGAAAACAAACCAAAGCTTAAGCGATTCAATCCGAGTCTACCTACTTAGGCACCGGAGGGTCCATAGTCGTCATAAATTCCCCCTACCGTTGTCTACATTTTGTGTAGGTCCGTCGAAGGGCTCACCTTCACGATTGATCACATATGTTCGACCATACTCTAATAATAACAAATTTCATCCAAAACTTTTTGTAGCCCCTTGTAGACACTGAAAAATCAGCGTCCACGTTGGTTAAAAGTGTTGTGGTATTGATGGTAGGGGTGATTAAGCTGATTTGTGATTGTTGGAGTCGTCACTAGCCGATATTACTCAGAATCCCGCGGTCAGCTAGAACCCACGGAATACATAAGGTTGGAGAAATCCGAAGACTCTCCTACCTTAGATTGACTCCTGGTCTGCGATCTGAGATTTCGGGTAAGGGACCTCGATTACAAAGAGGGAAGGTGTTAGGCACCCTCTCTACCCGTACAAGTGTACGGTCTCGACTTAGTATGGTAAAATAATCTCGAGGGATGATGATGATGCTATGGTCATGATGGGACTAGTCACATGTGGATTTCTGATGTAGCAAGATCCGAGATTTCGGCAGGCCACAGAGCATACGTCCAACAATGTGTCTAAAGGGCGGATGTGATGATGCTTATGCAAAGAGATAAGAAAAGTGGACTAGATCACTAGAAATTTCTGATGTGACAGGATCCGATATACGGCAAGTCACAGAGCATACGTCCACTAGAGATCTAGAGAAGCAGGGGGTTGAGAAGAGAGTAGATGTCATGATGAATGCTTGTACGTAAATGGATCTTTGGCTTGATTCTTGAATAGGCTAGGATGCAGATTGAACCATGATCATTCTGGGCTAGGCTTATGGGTTGGAAGGGTTGAGGTGAAGGCTGGGAGGTGGCTGGAAAATTTGGGCTTGAAGGCTTGAGAGCTCCTTCCCTTCCTTCACTCTTTCTCTCTCACTCTCTCTCTCCCTCTCTACCTCTCTTTTCTCTCACTCTTTCTCTCTCACTCTCTCCCTCTCCTTGGTTTTGTGTGTCTTGAAAATGGAAGGGGAGAGGGCTATTTATAGCCTTCTCCAATGGCATTGTGGTAATTCTGGACTTTGGGAGGCGTAAATGCTGATGTGGCAATAGGTGATTGGTTGGAGAGAGAGAGACGCCACATAGCGTGCTCTCATTGGCTAATGGAGAGCGGTAAAATGTTAAATAGTGAGGATGGAGAGGGTAAATATATGGGAGAATTGACTTTTGGATGCTGGGACAACTGTCCATACTCAGGCCGCATGCGGCGGTACTCTGAGTACCTCCGGCGGTAGTCCAACTACTGCCCGGACTTGGCTGAGTCTGAATCTCGTGTGGCTGACTCAGTGCTCGCTTTTTTAGAGGAAGCGGTAGTTTGACTACCGCCGGCGGTAGTCAAACTACCGTTTCGGTACAGCTTCCTTCGAAATTCATCCGGTAGGTCCTTTATTGGGTCCTTAGAGTGAAACAAAGTCCGTTTTGAATATTTGGCTCAAAATGGCTTGAAATTGGCTCGATTGTTACTTGAAAATGATTCGAGAAATAGATCGATTTTGGACATGGTCTGGATTGAATGATGACTCATGATGGCTAAGGTTAGGATTAGGGTTAGGTTTAGGATATGATCATGGTTCTCGGATTGTCTTAACAAAAATCAAGATATTAGCCTGGGTGGGGTGTCTACAGATGCCCCTCTTTGACCAAGGTTACAAGCAATCGAAGGTCAAAGCAAGTGGACACCCCACCCTTCTGGTCAGAACGAAGGGTAGCGACTCAAATCTATTGCTTACCATTGTATCATTGTCAGTCGACTGTTTGAAAAAAGATAACTTGCACATATCACGAGGGTTGAGGAAAACGTTGTGATTGTCTCCTGCGCATTCGTCGCGGCTTTACGGATCACCAATCACAACCTCTTCACATCGGATTGTTTACAGCATTGGAGGGTAAGTCTGAAAAGTAAGGGCCTCTGCGCATTTATCGCGGCTTTACGAGGATTCCCGTACTATTAGGTCTGTTGTTCCTTTGCTATGTAATCACCCTAGGAGTGTTCGTTCCATTTGATCGTCAAAGTGGTTAGTTGTCCTGCGCGTTGGTGCGGCCTTGCGGGGAACTCACTACGCCGACTTGGACTCGATTAAATTTTGCGAACATTCCGGACTAGGTATGTGCAGGTAATCTGTTTGCCATGCAATCTGCTGAGTCTGACACTTTAGTTACAATGGATTGTCTTCACTTCGAGTTTGATTATTCTTTCCAGAGATAGATCCACTCATCTTACTAGCATTTATACGACTGCCCAATTATAGAGATCTGGCCAATCGTACATATATCATGTACGGACTCGATCGTCCTTCGGGGAAACCGGAAGAGATCGGGTCTTATTTAACTGTTTGCACTGACCGCAACTGGGGAACATGGAAGATTCCTCAGTGTACTGCGCGACGCGTGCGTCTTTTGAAAACTATCCTCTTTGGAGCTAGGCTCCTTGAGGATTTTATTTAAAACTATTTTTAGATTTTTTGAAAAATATATCCGTTCGATCTCGCGAGTGGGCATCGTCGTTCGGTTTTTATTTTCGCAAGTTAAGTAAACAGTCGCATTGCCTCCACTAATGAGTTGGCGGGGCTAACGGTTTTTATTTGAAAGTCAGATGGCCTCCACTAATAAATTAATGGAGCTAATGATTTTTTAGAAGAAACAAACCTTTTGGGCCTATACTTACTGGGGATTTATTTTAGAGTTACTTGGTATTTTTTTTATATTTTTTTGAAGATTTTGAGATTTTTGGACAATTCGGAGGTTTTGTGGAAATTTTGAAAACTTTTGGAAAATTTTGGGATTTTTTTTTTTTTTTTTGATTTTTTTTTGGGGGTCAAGTTGCTGGCTGAATATGTATATATTCTCTTATATATATATATATATATATATATATATATATATATATATATATATATAGAGAGAGAGAGAGAGAGAGAGAGAGAGAGAGAGAGAGGGGTGTGATAAGAAAGGGGCCCCACCCTTTTATTTTGATCTAATCCCCCTTTTTTGGTTCTTTTTTTTTTGAGGCGATCTGGACCTTCGGATGGATGGATGGATGATTGATCTGGATGAATGGTCTGGATGATGGATGATCTGGACCATTGGATGAATGATCTGGACCATGGAATGAATGATTTGGATGATGGGTGATCTGGACCATGGAATGAATGATTTGGATCATTGGATGAATGATCTAGACCATTGAATGAATGGATGATCTGGACCATGGAATGAATGATGTGGATGATGGATGATCTGGACCATTAGATGAATGATCTGGACCATTGGATGAATGATCTGGATGATGGATGATCTAGACCATGGAATGAATGATGTGGATGATGGACGATCTGGACCATTGGATGAATGATCTAGACCATTGGATGAATGATCTGGATGATGGATGATCTGGACCATTGAATGAATGATCTGGACCATTGGATGAATGATCTGGATGATGGATGATCTAGACCATGGAATGAATGATGTGGATGATGGACGATCTGGACCATTGGATGAATGATCTGGATGATGGATGATCTGGACCATTGAATGAATGATCTGGACCATGGATGATCTGGACCATTGGATGAATGATCTGGACCATTGAATGAATGACGCGGATGATGGATGATCTGGACCATTGGATGAATGATCTAGACCATTGGATGAATGATCTGGATGATGGATGATCTAGACCATAGAATGAATGATTTGGATGATGGATGATCTGGACCATTGGATGAATGATCTAGACCATTGGACGGATGGATGATCTGGTCCATTAGACCATGCATGGATTTGCTGAAACGACCCCTCCTTTTTTTTTTTTTTTGAAATGGACCTTGACCTTTGAGCGGGCCTTTGATTTTGAAGTGATTTTATGGCAATGGCTTTGGGAAGGATTTAGGTCTTGGAATGGGTTGTTTTGGAAAATGGGCTCTGAAGGTGTGTTTGTGGACATGGGCTTTCGAGATGGGCCTCTTATCATGGACCCCCTTTTTTAAAAAGAAAAATTGGCCTTCGATACTTGTCCTTAGAAGTGGGCTTTTGAGATGAGCCTTTTGAAATATGGGCTTGACATGGAAACTTACCTGTAAATTTTGCTTGTGCAGCATGCCCCGTCGAGGTAGGAATGAGGCTGGTCCGTCTCATCATTCGACGGACCCGTGTTACGTGCCGCGGGAGGGTCGACACCTTTTAGACATAGCCCGAGAGGGCGGTGCGCCTGCGATCCTCAGAGGGCGTGGGGTCAGGACGCACTGGCCTGACTGGTTTCATGATCCTCAGCCCTTGTTCTTTGAAGTTCTGAAGCGTACCCCTTTTGCACATCTGTTTCGGGTTCGTCTGAGTAAGACGAACATGTCGCTCTTATCTGCCTTGGCCGAGCGATGGCACCCTGAGACACATACATTCCAGTTGCCCTTTGGAGAGTGGGGGATCACCCCATATGACATCTATATGTAGCTGGGTCTTAGATATGATGGTGGATCTATGCCCTTTGAGGAGGATCTTCTAGTACCCACTGAGGACGACTGGATGAGCTATTAGGGATGATGACAGATGCCACAGAATTTTCGGGTCACCGATTTAAACTTTTGTGGCTTTCTTCGAATTTCGCCAGACGCATCCCTGAGACTGAAGCTGCAGCTGTAATAAAAGCTCGGGCCCTGATTTTATATACCATGGGAGCGATGATCTTCTGCCATGGGAATGAATTAGTGAGTTCCCATCTGTTATCGCTCGTGGCAGACATCACCTTTCCTATGCCGTACAACTGAAATGAAGCCCTCCTGGCACATTTGTACGAAGGGCTGGACAAGGCCAGCCGCTGCATCAGCCGCTCCTTGACTGGTTTTTACCCAGTCATTGAGGTACTTTCTCGAGATCCTTTCTGTAATATTCTCCTTGAGAATGGTCTGGTGTGTCTTCCCCTAATTTTGGTGTGGTGCAGGTTTGCTTCTTTAACCACTTTCCTCACCTGACGCCCACTCTGATCAATCATTCGCCTCCATTCTCGCGCATGATGTTGTGGTACAAGGACAACCGTAGCCGTACGTGTTTGTTTTCTGATCTTGCTTAGAGGTCGAATATCGATGCCCTTGTTCCTGATGATGTGAGTGATTTGTCTCGCCCTATATTGCCCATATGTTTTTTCTGCGTATTTTTCAATCTTTATCCTTTCTTCCTTTTTGCAGTTTCATACTCCGCCATATCTTCAGTCAAATGCAGCTCTTACTCCCGGAGCTTAGGAGGCTCTTCAGGCTTCTCGGCGACGCCGCATCCTGGAGGATCCGTGGGTGACAAAATGGTATCTGGGAGAGAGAATTTTTTGGCAGCTGACTGGCAGCCCTTTGGTCCTGCTTAGTCCGCCATCTGGACCATCCGATTGGAGATCTGTGCCACAGAGAGAGCTGACTGCTGCTTTGGAGGGCTACGAAGCCAGCGCCTTTGTTGACCCGGATAGAGAGTATAGCTCTTGGAGTGAGTAGTACGGCATGGGTCCGATTCTTCAGCCTGGCTATGCTCCTGGTGGTGGCGCCCGCTTTGCTGGAGGAGGGATCTTGGGACCTCATTTTCATTGCAAAGATAGAGATACCTATTTTCTGGATGACGACTAGTTCATTGTATTATGAGGCTAGCTGTATAATCTTTCATATTCGATATGAAATTTCAGTTTGCTCAGCATTGTTTTCTTTTCTCACAGTCGCTTTTATCCAATCGTGCGCGTAGGAGAGTATTACTTGTTCCCTACCCTCTAAAGTGGATCCAACCCAGATTAAACTGGAAACTGGGCCGGGGCGGTAGTCGGACCACCGCCGGCGGTAATCGGACTACCGCCGGTGGTAGTTGGACTACCGCCCGTTGACATTTACCCGTTCTACCCGTTCTGTTAGGTGCCGCAGTGATTCAGTGATGACACCTCTGTTCTGAAACGGTACTCCGAGTACCGCTAGCGGTAATCCGATTATCGCCTCCGTTGATCTTTTCTTCCAACAAGCCCTGTTCTTCTCTGTTCATTCCTTTTGTCCCTCTTTCGATATTCTCGTCCGTCCCCTCTCTGATCGTCCCTTTTGTCTCCATTTTGTCCTTTCCTCTTTGTCTCATCCATCCCTTGTTCCTTTCTCTTTTTCTGATTCATTATGGCCAATCGTGATGATGGGTTAGGTAGGTTTATTGATGGTGAAAAGGTGGGTAGCTCCATAAATGATAAAGAGTTTATGGGTGGATTGATGGGGGTAGATGGAGAAGTGATGGGCCCTCTTAAAGAAATGAATACCATTTATGGCTTGGATCCTTTTCCCACTAATGGACTGATGGGGTTAGATGGTTTTGATGGGCTGCCGGGATTGGCGGATGTCGCGATGATGAGGATGGATAGTTTAGAGGGTGGAGATGGCTTAATGGTGGCGACTGACGGTGCGGATAGTGGAGAGATAGTCATGGATGGTTTGATTGATGGAGGGATGGTCATAGGTGGTGTGGATGGCTTGATTGATGGATGGATGGTTATGGATGGTGTGGATGCTTGATTGATGAAGGGATGGTTGTGGGTGGTGTGGATGGCTTGATTGATGGAGGGGTAGCTATGGGTGGTGTGGATGGCTTGATTGATAGAGGGGTAGCTATGGGTGGTGTGGATGGCTTGATTGATGGAGGGGTAGCTATGGGTGGTGTGGATGGCTTGGATCACATTTGGGTGGATGGCAGTTCTCCTCTTGGCGCTTTAGATGGCTCGGATCTAGTAGACGATGGACTTCCAATGGGTGGCCTGAGTCAAATTTTTGGCGCAGATTTGGAGGCGATAGTCGGACAGTCAGCTCCTGTCGGCATGCAGGATACAGCTCTTATGTGCCACTGAGACGCTCTAGACGTTGCAGCTATTGGGGCTTCTTCATTTCAGATGCCTCCTGACGTAACAGTTGTCGGGGACTCAGGTCCTCCTGTTGAGGCTTTCCAGGATACTCTGCGTGACGCGATGAGCGCGTCTGGCTTTTTTCGTCACCATGAGATCGATCTTTTAGACGAGGGCATGCCCATTTTTAATGATTTATCGGTGGATCCAGGGGTTCAGATTGTTGAGGGCGTGCCCGTTCGGACTTGTCGACTGCAGCCGCGTGGCACTTGTTCTGAGCGGTTACATATCTGGATTGACAGTTTGACCGAGTCCGAGATCTTTGAGTTGGACTCTTTGGGCTTTCGAGAGGTTCTCCACTTTCACCGAGTTCGCTTAGACTGGCGACTACTGAGTGCGGCACTGTATGACTGGGTACCGTCCCTGAACCTATTTTCCTTCAATGATCTGGAGTTGGGCCCATCGTTGGAGGAGTTTGCGCGTCTGTCAGGCCTTCTCCTGACCCGAGAGGCGTACATTCCCTCGTCAGAGTCGGTTCGCCCTTCTGATCTGGTCTCCTGGTTCGAATTTCCCGTTAATCTTCCTACTGCGGAGGGTGGAGTTGGTGAGCTTTCCTCGGAGGTCTTATACGACCGCTGCTCTACTGGTCGTGGGAGACCTGGATCTGATCGTCAGCTTCAGTGCCTGAATGCACTAATATTTTGTACCTTGGCTGAGCTGCTCTTTTCAGGATGGAGACGGTCATCGCTGGTAGTTTTACTAGATGTCTTCCGACGCGTTCTTTGTCACAGGAGCATCGTTTCGGTAGTGCTGGCAGAGCTTTTCTTGGGATTGACTGAGTGTTCCCTTGGACATATCCGCATCCTTAGAGGCTGCTGCTGTTTCTTCAGGTACTTTCTGCTCTTTTGCCTCTTTCTCATGCTTCCTCTTTTTTTTTGTGAAATTTGAAGCTTAATTTAATCTTCTCTCAGGTATGGTTATGGGAACACTTGTACATGACCCCTATGCTTGTATTTCCCGATTTTCGCCGCAATGACGTGCTGCGCTTGCTACTTGACGACCTTCCATGTGGTGCTGAGGCCACTGAGTCGTTATATCGTCGTATGCTTTCTCAGCTCCGAGGGTGGGAGATCAGCTGGGAGGCCACTTGGCTTTGTCGAGCGCCCCTGATCTGTAGTGCGGCTCGCACTTCTTTGCTGTTGCTTGGCCTTCGGGGATACTGCTCTTATCATCCCGCACGATTCCTTCGTCAGTTTGGTTTCTGACAGGATATCCCGGAGTTCGCCTTTTCTGGATTCGGGCACTCCTCTCTTCCATCTGATTTGACATCCCTGTATAGGCAAGTTCGGGTTTCCTGGCAGGGTTCTTTGGATGCGACAGCTCTATGCTTTGAGTCTTGGGCTCCTCCTATGGCAACGGTATCATACCAGTGATGGGTAGTAGAGTAGTCGTTGTATCGTCGGGTCCCAGGCTGACATTTAACAGATGAGGCCGCTGATCAGGATATGATAGGTGATACTGATTCGTCTTCCTCCTGTGTTATTGATTCTTTTGAGGCCTTTGAGAAGCGGCCCTTCATTGATCCTTCATTTCTGCTAGCCACTCATGGCCACCTGATTAGTGAGATTACTGTGCTTCGCCACTCGTGTGAGGACATGGCCCGTCGACTAGCCGTAGGGCGGTGGTATGATGAGAGCATGCTTATGGCACACCGTCTGGATAGGGATGGGATTTTCTACCTGCGCATGGAGATAGAGAGGCTCAGGGAGAGATTGTTGGTATATGAGAGGTAGGAGCTTACCTGTAATTTCTGTTGTTGATTGACTGCTTATTTTGTATGCATAGAGAATTTTTGCTATAAAAAGGAAAAGCAGTGTACTTGCAAAATGGTTTAAAAGAATGAAATATTTTGTTCGTGCAATGTTTGCTCATGTTTGGATTTGTACTCTGGATGATTGGGATCAGAATCTTGGGCTCAGCCCATGTTGTGTACAGTATTTTACACTGTGTTCCTTTGGGGTCTTGGTTTCCTGAGAAGGTGTCTGGGATTGCCTCCCCTAGATTTGAACAGCATCTGATAGAGTCTTGATCTGAAGTTGATCCTTCTTTGTATCTTGTTATGATGTTTGCTGCCCCGGCTTCTTCTGTTCCTGCACGTTTTGTTTTATTTTTTTTTCTTTCCATTTTTACCCGTAGCGCCTTTTCAGGTTTTCACTACGTCTGGCTCTTCCCGTCATTTTTGCCCGTAGTGTTCTCTTGGATTTTCACTACGTCCCGGGTTTTTGATCTTGCCTGCCCCTTGGCAGCTTGTGCTATTTTTACCCTTTGCGCCCTTTCAGGTTTTCACCAAGTCCGCTACATGCCTGCTGTTTTTACTCGAGCTGCCTTTTCAGGTTTTCAACTCGCCCTTTTTGCTTAGGCATGCCTTTATTCTCTGTTTTTTTTTTGGTTTTGTTGGAGTGCTAGGAGTGATGGGGGAACTTCCTTCATAGCCGGCCGATTGGCTACCTGTCTGTCATTGTCTTTAAGCACAATCGTAAGCTGCTTGAAATTATTTGGGGATACAGGATAGATTACTAGGGATGCGGGATGAGTTTCTTTATTTTCTTTTTGGGTCTTCTTATTGAGGTTTCTTTTTGTCTTTTCCTTTTTTTTTTTCCTTTTTTTTTCCTTCCTTTTTGTTTTATTTTCTTTCTTTCTTTTCTTCTTTTTTTTGGGACATGATGGGTGTTTCTGGAAAGGGTAATTGGTGGATATATACAGTTTTATTTTTGGTAAGGAGGTGAGAGATGCAACCTTTCGATTGTAATCGTTGACAGGGTTAGGTAGGGTTACCCGTGATAGATTTTCACGTTGTCGGCGTTGATGGGCTTGGGAAGATCCTCGCCTTTCAGATTAGTGAGCCGAAGAGCACCTCCTGGGAGTACTTCACGAATGATCAGTGGTCCGTCCCACAATGATTTGAATTTTCCTCTGGGATCTGGCAAATGCGGCGACAGGATACGTTTCATGACCATGTCACCGATTTTGAAACTTCTTTTCCGGACTCTCTTATTGTAAGCTCGAGCGATCCTTCTTTGATAGCATTGGGAGTGGCTTAGCGCCCGCATGCGCTTTTCATCTGCCAGATGCAGCTGATCGTACCTTGCTTGTTGCCACTCGCCTTCCTCGACTTCACTTTCTAGTAGTATTCGCAGTGAGGAGATTTCAATTTCGACTAGTAGTACTGCTTCCATTCCGCAAACGAGCTCATATGGAGTTGCGCCTGTAGCAGACCGTACAGACGTGCGATAAGCCCAGAGTGCATAAGGAAGCATTTCTGACCAGTCACGATATATCTTCACCATCTTTTCGAGTATGCGGATGATAGTCTTGTTTGCGGCTTCCACCCCACCATTCATTTGAGGACGGTAGAGGCTCGACTGATGGCGTTGTATTTTAAACTTGTCGAGGAAATCGCCCATCCTTTTATTGACGAATGGAGTTCCGTTGTCAGTGATAATGGCCTGAGGGACCCCATATCGGCTAATGATGTTATTCTTTATGAATTTGACCACATGAGATGCTGCGACAGTGGTATAAGATGTTGCTTCTATCCATTTAGTGAAGTAGTATACTGCCACCAGGATGTATTCATGCTCGTTTGAAGCTTTAGGACTGATCTTACCTATGATGTCGAGTCCCCATACAGAGAAGGGCCATGGTGCCGTCAAGTTGTAGAGTTCGGAGGCAGGCGCATGGATCTGGTTTGCATGCTCCTGACACTTGAAGCATCTCCTGACGTGCTTGCAGCAATCTGTCTCCATTGTAAGCCAGTAGTAGCCGAGTCATAGGATCTTCTTTGCCATCATGTGTCCATTCATATGCGGGCCGCATAGTCCTTCGTGGATTTCTGACATGATCTGGGCTGCCTCTGTCTCATCCACACAGCGGAGAAGGACTTGGTTGAAGGATCGCTTGTAGAGGATACCCCCAGTGATCACGAACTGAGCTGCTAGTCTTTGTATTGTACGTCGATCAATCAGAGCTGCTCCTTCCGGGTACTTCTGATGTTCAAGGTATTTTTTGATGTCTGTGTACCATGACTGATCACTTGGGGCAGGCTCAGCTTCTTCGATTTGTAGGCAGAATGCAGGTTCCTCCTGGAGTTCGACAGTTAGTTCCCATTCAGCAATTCCTTTTGGGATTTCCAGCATTGAAGCGAGGGTAGCTAGAGCGTCCGCAAACTGATTCTTGACCGCGGCATATAAGAGAATGTGATCTCCTCGAACTCCTCGATCAAATTTTCCAGATAGACATGATAAGGAATCAGCTTCTCATCCTTCGTCTTCCAAGCGCCATTTATCTGATTGATGATGAGTTGTGAATCTCTGAAGACTTATAACTTCTTTACGTTGAGGATGATGGCTTCTCTTAGACCGGCGATGCATGCCTCATATTCGGCTACATTGTTGGTGCACTGGAATGTTAGTCTTCTAGATATAGGAACTGGGACGTCTTCGGGGGAGTAAAGTATGGCGCCTACTCCACTCCCCTTCAAGTTTGCAACTCCGTCGAAGAAGAGTGTTCACTCTCCTGCCTTTCTTTCCTCTTCTTCCTCAATCTGGAGGATGTCTTCGTCAGGGAAGAAGGTCTTCAGGGGTTGGTAGTTGGGCAGGGAGTGTGCTGCTAAGTGATCGGCCAGTGCTTGCCCCTTGATTGCCTTCTGGGTGACATATGTGATGTCAAACTCAGAAAGCAGTAACTGCCATTTTGTGATTCTGCCCGTTAGTGCCGGTTTTTCGAACAAGTACTTCAACGGGTCCATGCGAGCGAGCAGAAGTATTGGGTGAGCGATCATGTACTGCCTTAGCTGTTGTGTTGCTCAGACTAGGGCGAGGCATGTCTTTTCTAAGCTGGAATATTTGGCTTCGTAGCTTGTAAACCGTCGGCTTAGATAGTAGATCGCTTGCTCCTTTCTTCCCGTATCGTCGTGTTGACCGAGGACGCATCCGATTGCTTCCGCTGCGACAGAGATATACAACAGAAGTGGCCTACCTGGAGTAGGCGGCACGAGCACTGGAGGATTTAGCAAGTATCTTTTGATCTTATCGAAGGCCGCTTGGTAGTCGTCATTCCATTCTTTTGGAGAGTTCTTTCGTAACAGCTTGAATATGGGTTCGCAGACCGAAGTGAGTTGTGCGATGAATCGGCTGATATATTGGATTCGCCCGAGGAAGCCCCGAATTTCTTTCTCAGTCTTGGGCGGTGGCATCTTGATGATGGCTTTGGTTTTGGTCTCATCCACCCTGATACCGTCTTCGCTAACAATGAAGCCTAACGGCTTACCTCCGGTTGCACCGAAGACACATTTTTGCGGATTGAGGCGGAGCTTGAACTTTTCCAGCCTGTCGAAGAGCTTTTTGAGATCTTCAAAGTGTCCTTCGATCGTGCAAGACTTGACAATCATGTCATCCACATAAACTTTCATCTCTTTGTTTATCATGTCATGGAACAAGGCAGTCATGGCTCGCTGATACGTAGCTCCTGCATTTTTCAATCCAAAGGGCATGACCCGGTAGCAGAAAGTTTCCCATGGCGTGATGAAGGAAGTCTTCTCACGGTCTTCGATGGCCATCTTGATCTGATTGTAACCGGAGAAACCGTCCATGAAGGAAAAAATCTTGTGTCCAACAGTATTATCTACCAGTGTGTCGATGTGAGGTAGCGGGAAGTCATCTTTAGGGCTTGCTTTGTTGAGGTCTCTAAAGTCGATGCACATTCTGACTTTCCCATCTTTTTTTGGAACTGGTACGATATTTGTGAGCCATTCCGGGTAGAGACTACCAGAAATCCCGCGTTGTATTGCTTGATGACTTCATCACGGATTTTCAGGGCCCATTCTGGCTTCATCCTTCGCAGCTTTTGCTTGACTGGCTTCATGTCCGGCTTTGTTGGTAATTGATGCACCACCAAGTCTTCATCGAGCCCTGGCATGTCTTCGTAAGAGAAGGCAAAGTTGGACAACCTCGGTTTCAGAAACTCCATCATCCTCTGCTTGTATTCCGGGGGAAGCAATTTCCCGATGCGCACCTCCCTGGGGGATTTTGCTGACCCTAAATTCACAATTTCGAAGTCGTCTGCCACAACATTGGCCTTTGTTTTGAATTTTTCGAGGGAATCCTCGAATTCAAAAGCGGTATCATCATTTCCCACATTCGGGGCTTCATCCAAACCCATGAGTTCAAAGTCCAATTCTAGATCGAAATCATACGAGTCGACTTCAAACTCATGCTTGTCATGAGAAGTGTTTGGCACAGTGATTTTTGAAAAATTTTCTATTATTTTTGTATTTTGGAGGTTTTTTGATGTTTTGTGATTTTGAGGAATATGCGATGTTTTTGTATTTTTGAAAATATATGATGTTTTTGTATTTGGAAGATTTTTTGATTTTTTTGTGCCGCCAAGATATCCTGAACAGGACGGTGTCGCAAACCATGATTGGTCTGGTCCTGGTTCGGGATACCAATTGCTATTTACATTAGCATTTTTTTTAAGGCCGGTGCTAGCGAATGGTTCGCTGGCTGATTCGATCGTTAGGGGGATGACTGACCATCTTGGCTCTTTTCCCCTTTCGATCTTGCTGATCTGCTCTGTCTGTTCCTGTGGGTCACCTGTCTCGATGACCATGATGTCTGCTGGACTGGGTTCAGAGTCAGAATCTGATTCGACCTCTGTGCCCAGAAGTTGAAGTTCCTCTTGTTCCTCGGATTCCTGGGACGAGATTCGGATATCGGTCCAATCTAGAGCAAGCCACTTGCCTTTGTCAACCCAATGGATGGGCCGCTTCTGCCCTGTGTTCCCCTGACTATGAATGGGTGTCTCCCTGTTCAGTCCTACATTGCCTGCAAGGGATATTCCCAGTTTTGGGTCACTTGCGGGCGGACCTGTTTCCATGCCCCTAGTCTCATGCGGTGGATCTGGGGGTTCTTCCCCTGGCCTCGTGTGTTCCTTTGATGTCTTTAGGATCCGATCCCACCTTATTGGTGGCCAGATAGACTCCTGGCTAGCCTGTTTTGCGAGTCTAAGTGCTTGGAATTGGTCCTCAAGAGATACCATTTTGTCCTCATGAACTGTCCCAGCTTTGACAAACTCGATGGGTGTGCATTTAAACAGTTGACCCCTTTCTGGCCTTTCAGCCTGATCTTTCGATGTCGGCTGATATCCCAGTCCCTGTCTCTGTGCATTTGCTGGTGCTGGTTTCACTACCATACCTTTTTCATGGAACTTGGTACGGTAATTTAGGATCAATCGCTCAGCGGGGGGAATGACGTATTTAGCAGCTAGAGAGCGAGGGTTAGCTATCGCGTTCACATTTTCGAATTCAAAATTGTGATATAAAATGTCACTTTCTGTATGCTGAATGTCAATCACTGGGATGTCAGTTTCTGGGATACTGACCATCACCGGAAGGATGGTTTCTGGCTCAGCCAGTACTGAAATGATTCGATTTCCCGAAGGGAATTTAACCCTTTGGTGGAGGGTAGATGGGATGGCTCCGACAGCATGGAGCCATGACCGTCCCAAGAGAAGGTTAAATGAGGCAGGGATATCGATGACCTGGAATGTGACAAGGGTCATGTCTGGTCCAATTTGTAATTCTAGATCAATTTTCGCCTCTACTTGCCTTCGGAAATTATCGAAGGCTCTGACACTCATGGTACTGGGTCTGAAGGAGGACGGTTCTATCCCTAACCGTTCAACAGTCCTTAAAGGGCAAACGTTGAGATTTGATCCATTATCGATGAGCACAAGTGGGATCTTGAAATTCTGGTGGTGGGCCACTATGTTTAACGAGCGCCTGTGCTTACAACCCTCTGGTGGTAGCTCATTGTCAGAGAAGGTGATGGCCGGTGGTGCGAGAAGTTGACCAATCATACTTGCCACCATTTCGAGGGGTACGTCAGGAGAGATATGGGCATCATTCAAGGTCTTCGTAAAGATTTCTCGATGCGACCTTGACGTGCATAGGAGTTCCCAGATGGATATTTGTGCGGGAATGGTTTTGAGTTGGGCTGCTATGTCGTAAGCAGCATCAGTTTTGCTGGTGGTTCCTGATAAAATTTCCCGGGTTTCTTTTGGGTTCTGACTATCTCTCCTGAGGTATCTCCCATTATTACCCACTTCATCGCATTCTGGGTAGTGCCATGGGACTGCTTTCGGGTTATAGGAAGGAACCGCTCTTCTTTCCAAGTACGCCAATGGTTCTTGAGGCTGAGGGGTTATTGCTGGAACAGTTTGTGGTAGACTCAATGATGTCTCCTGAGGTGCCATTAAGTTCTGATTGCTTTTGGCCATGGATTTTTCCTCTTCCCTTTGATGTAGGGGAGGGATCCTCTGGGCATGCGCTAATTGGTAAGGCATGGGGAAACTTGGTACTTAAACCGGGGATGCCCCTTGCAAGGTTAGCGGAGTTAGATCAGGGAGACCTATCGGGAGGATGACAGGTTTAGAATTCAACCTTTTTGGATATGCCGAGGATGGAGCTGAGTGTGTCCCTTGGAGGGCGAGGTTCTAAGGGTGTGACCTGTTGGGTGCTGCTTCCAAAGTTATGAGAGACTGAAGTGTTGGCGCTGCTTCAAGAAATATGAGAGGTTGAGTAGCTGGTGCTGCTTCAAGAAACACCTGTGGTCCCGGCGATGGCACCTGCTGGTATCCCCATGTCCGATTGGCTGTGTCGGGCATGATTGCTTGGATGGAATGATGTGGATAAGAATGTGTGGGTTGCCCTCCTTCAATGTGGTTAACGGTAGAAGTGCTGGATGTGCTGGGTCCTGCCTAATGCGAGGGCAGGGGATTTTGGAGAATGTTGGCTTGAACTGTATTGTTGGCCTATGGGGTGATCGCAATCTTCTGGCTTTCGATCAAATCTTGGACCGCATGTTTCAAAGCGAAGTAGCGGTCCATTAGATGGCCAGGAACTTGATGATATGCACAGTACTGATTTTCATTGTAACTGGGAAGCAAGGGATTAGGTGGAAGTCGAGGTTGGAGGGGTGTTAACAGTTGCTTTTGCATGAGCATTGTTAGCACTTGGTTGTATGATTGTGCTAATGGAGTGAACTTCCTCTCTAACATTCCCTGCTTGTATGGCCCTTGCGCATTTCCCCTAGGCTATTGTGATTGCTGTTGAGATGACTGTGCCTGATACCCTTGTTGGGTTTGCTGAGGTTGGTACTGCCTATTCTGTTGTGGCTGGTACTGCCTGTCCTGCCGTGGCTCTGGTTGTGGAGCATACTGGTTGCCTTGAGTGTTAGCGATGATGTTGTTAACTTCGGTAGTACGCTGTATGGGAGCGGCGCTGTTTCCATTCCCATATCCAACAGGTTTTCCCTCGACTTTGTTTCTTTTGATTGAGGGGGTCTGATGTGGCCATGGGGAGATAGTTCCAGCTCTGATCCCGGATTCTACTTGTTCTCCGGCTCGGATGAGTTGGGAGAAGTTTACGTACGGATACGAGATCAGATATCCTGAAATGCTGGGATGTGCTGAATGCACGATCATAGATATCTGTTCCTCGTCATCGATGGGGTTTCTCATTCGAGATGCCATAACTCGCCATCGTCCTACGTATGCTGATAAAGACTCATCGTTTTTTTGCCTCAGGGCAGCCAAGTCAGCTCTCCTTAGAGCCATGTTTAGGTTATATGAGAACCTGTCGATGAATGCTTGGGAAAGATTTTCCCAGGTTCTGATGTGGTGGCTATCTAGTGAGGTGTACCAATCCAAAGCGTCACCCTTAAGGAATTTCTGGAAAAGTCTTATCAGAGCTCCATCATTCCCTGCTATCGCATTGAGCTCCCCACAAAAGGCTTTTAGATGTGCTGTGGGGCACCCACTACCGTCATACCTTTTGAACTTTGGTACTTCGAAATTTGGAGGTACCCGGGCATCTGGGAAGGGACAGAGGTCCCTGAACTTGGTGGATGGATGATCCACACCTTGTTGTCTCTGGAGTTGATTTTGCACCATCTGTAACTGCTCTCGTAATTCCTCAATTTCTGACTTACTTGTTGCGGGTATCTTGCCCCCTGCTGTAGGGCTTGTGCTGCTTCTTCTTCATATGGATCCAGAATGGGGGTTTGATGGAAAGATGGTGGACTCCCAGTGGCGGGAGGTAGCTGGAATTGAACACCACTCCCTTTCGGAGGAGGGTGGGATGTTCAGAAATGGCTCCCACCTGGGGTATCTGCCAATTCCGGGATGTTACTCCCGTTAGGGGGAGTGAGCTGGACTCGAAACTGGCCCCCTTATGGGCATCCGCTAGTTCTTGTCTGTGATTTGCATGTGCTGTAACTGGATTGTTGTGATGTGTTGGGTAGAGATGCGAGGGAGGGTTGCTCCCGATTGCTTGCTGTTGTTGATCTTGTGCTGATTCTTCTGGGAGAGGGAGCTCAGGATTTGCTGGAGGAATGAGAGAGAAGGAAAAAGGGGTCTGAGGGAGTGAGCTATTCTGCACACTAGGCTGAGTCATCTGCGTATTCGGTGTGGCACTTGGCACCATGCGAAGCAGTAGCTCTTGCATTGTTCGAAGCAGTAGCTCTTGTGTGGCGACGTTGGCTGACAAATCTGTCAGAGCTATTGGTAAGGGTACAGGTGTAGGTATGGGTGCGGGTGTAGGCGCAGGTGGGGATATTTCAGGAGCTGGTTGGGGTACTGGTTCTTCTTCATGGGTCGCTTGAGAAGTCATGGCTGCACGGGATCAAGTGGTCATGGTTCGGATCTTTGCCTAAGCAAGTGTTAGCCAAAGATTATTTTTTTTGTATGAATGCGGTGATGAATGTCCCTTGAGATTAGTATACCACATGTTGTCGAGTCGGGTCTCAGCTAGTGCGTTCTAGACTATTCCCCAGTGGAGTCGCCATTCTGTAGACACTGAAAAATCGGCGTCCACGTTGTTGTGAAAAGTGTTGTGGTATTGATGGTAGGGGTGATTAAGCTGATTTGTGATTGTTGGAGTCGCCACTAGCCGATATTACTCAGAATCCTGCGGTCGGCTAGAACCCACGGAATACGTAAGGTTGGAGAAATCCGAAGACTCTCCTACCTTAGATTGACTCCTGGTCTGCGATCTGAGATTTCGGGTAAGGGACCTTGGTTACAAAGAGGGAAGGTGTTAGGCACCCTCTCTACCCGTACAAGTGTACGGTCTCGACTTAGTATGGTAAAATAATCTCGAGGGATGATGATGATGCTATGGTCATGATGGGACTAGTCACATGTGGATTTCTGATGTAGCAAGATCCGAGATTTCGGCAGGCCACAGAGCATATGTCCAACAATGTGTCTAGAGGGCGGATGTGATGATGCTTATGCAAAGAGATAAGAAAAGTGGACTAGATCACTAGGAATTTCTGATGTGACAGGATCTGATATATGACAAGTCATAGAGCATACGTCCACTAGAGATCTAGAGAAGCAGGGGGGTTGAGAAGAGAGTAGATGTCATGATGAATGCTTGTACGTAAATGGATCTTTGGCTTGATTCTTGAATAGGCTAGGATGCAGATTGAACCATGATCATTCTGGGCTAGGCTTATGGGTTGGAAGAGTTGAAGTGAAGGCTGGGAGGTGGCTGAAAAATTTGGGCGTGAAGGCTTGGGAGCTCCTTCCCTTCCTTCACTCTTTCTCTCTCACTCTCTCTCTCTCCCTCTCTTCCTCTCTTTTCTCTCACTCTTTCTCTCTCACTCTCTCCCTCTCCTTGGTTTTGTGTGTCTTGAAAATGGAAGGGGAGAGGGCTATTTATAGCCTTCTCCAATGGCATTGTGATTAGTTGGAGAGAGAGAGACGCCACATGGCGTGCTCTCATTGGCTAATGGGGAGCGGTAAAATTGGTAAATAGTGAGGATGGGGAGGGTAAATGTATGGGAGAGTTGACTTTTGGATGCTGGGACAACTGTTCATACTCAGGCCGCATGCAGCGGTACTCCGAGTACCGCCGGCGGTAGTCCGACTACCACCCGGACTTGGCTGAGTCTGAATCTCGTGTGGCTGACTCAGTGCTCGCTTTTTGAGAGGAAGCGGTAGTTTGACTACCGCCGGCGGTAGTCAAACTACCGCTTTGGTACAGCTTCCTTCGAAATTCATCCGGTGGGTCCTTTTTTGGGTCCTTAGAGTGAAACAAAGTCCGTTTTAGATATTTGGCTCAAAATGGCTTGAAATTGGCTCGATTGTTATCCGAAAATGATTCGAGAAATAGATCGATTTTGGACACGGTCTAGATTGAATGATGACTCATGATGGCTCAGGTTAGGATTAGGGTTAGGTTTAGGATATGATCATGGTTCTCGGATTGTCTTAACAAAAATCAAGATATTAGCTTGAGTGGGGTGTCTACACCCCTAAAAAATATTAATGGTAGAAATTTATCTACCATTTTTTTTATAATGTATTACACATAAGATTTAGATCTACCTACTTTTGACCTAGCGCTATAAACTAAGCCTAAAAAATGGATGGACAAAATGGGTAAAACACATACATAGAAGTGTAGACAAGTCGAACCGAGTCGAGCTTGGCACAGCTCAATTTGGCTTGGCCATTAGCTCACCCCAGCTGGAACTCTACTCGGCTCGGTCCTCGAGCCTGACTGGCTAGCTCAGCTTGGTTCGGTTAGTAAGTTCGAGCTGAGTTCGAGCTAAGATCGAGTCGAGTTCGCCTCTGCGGCATTTTCACAAGCACATGGACTGTACCTTCAAATTCTCACTGTTTGTAAAACAGCGGCAGCGATTTTACAGGTATTTCATCAAACACCTTGTAGGCAACATCAAAATCAAGAAAAGGGGGTATTTGTTTCACATACATATCTTCCTTGCCACTAGCCGACACTTCGTTGGGTCATTTCATCAAACACTTGGTGAGCAACATCAATATCAAAGTAAAAGAGTCATTGAACTGGTTCAATCTGAGTTCGATTCGAGTTGGGGTTCAATCCGAGTTGAGTCGAGCTCGGCCAAGCTCGAACTCAATTCAAAATTTTTTCGAGCTAAAAAAATCAACTCGACTTGGCTCGAACTCAGTCTCGAACCGAGTCGAATCGAGCTTTTTCGAGTCGAGTCGAGTGAGCTAACCGAGCTAACTCGGTTCGTGTACAGCCCTACACATACATTATAGTGTCTACTGAGTAGCACACAGTACCAACTGCGGTGTTGTGTGCTGCAATACACCATCCAAATCCATTAAATCCTGTGAAGAAAACCCAAGTGGAATGAGAGATATACCACTTTACTTGTTGGAGCACTAGGGAGTGGATTAAGTATGGCCCGACATCACCCAGCACAACGTGGCTTTGACTATTGGGCCCACCTTAATGTACATATTAAATATCCACTCCGTCCATCTGTTTTTCCACATTATTTTAAGACATTTTCTTATAAAGGAAATAGTTCCAAGTCCCAGGTGAACCATATCACAAAAAACAGTGGTGATCTACCATTAAAAACTTCCGGTGGGCTCAAAAAGTTTTGGATGAAGCTGATTTTATTTTATTTTTCACTTCATCCGAATATGGGCATTACCATGGGCCCTATGAATTTTTTAACGGTGAGTGTTCAATAATCATTGTTTCCTATGTTTTGGTCCACCGAAGATTTGGATCTACTTAATTTTGTACTGCATGCCATAAAATGATATGGAAACAAGGATGTCGACATGGATATTTAATGTTTAATACATACGATTAAGAGGTAGGCCCACTATCAGGGCTACACCGTCTTAGGTGAGACCTGGCTGCACCTAATCCACTCCCCAGAGCTCAAGTTTTTTCTGACTGTATGCTCACTTTTAAGCCACCCACCTTTGTCGTTACCTCCAAACTCACTTTACCAAACTAAGTCCCTGCTGTACTGGCGCACTTTTACTGAACCAAAATGCCCATACTTTATTACTTGCATTCTTTTCACTCACACCCAAATAAATGTCCGAACTCATCTGTATCAAAATATTCCTTATTTTCGCCCCATTTCTTCATTAAATCTCCATTGAATCTCCATTGTACATTTGTCATCTGCCATCTTACATCTGTCATCTGCCATCTTCCATCCTAATTGTGGCATCTTGAAGGCTTATCTTCGAAAATCGTGTTTCACTCCAACGCACTCTTCTTCTTCTTCCTCCACATGGATTTCACTAATACGACGGTTGTAGGAGGTAAGGTTGTTTAAAATATTCCTTCTTTCCACCTAGAAATTCATCAAGCTGACCGAGAAGTCGGCGAAATTTCAAGCATTTATCCATCAACTTCAATAAGTTTCGTGGTCAATTTAACAAAGTTCCCGGTCAATTTAATGAATTTATAGGTCAATTTCATGCACTTCGTGGTCAATTTCACGTAATTATCGGCCAATTTCACTAAAAAATGATCGACTCATTGGTCGAGTTCACTCACTTTGCGATGAATTCCACTCACTTCGTGGTCAAGTTCAATTACTTCACGGTCTATTCCAATCACTTCGCGGTCAATTTTACTCATGTTGCGGTCAATTTCATTCACTTCGTGGTCAATTTCACTCACTTTTTGACCGCGAAGTGAGATAAATTCACTGCGAAGTGATTGGAATTCACCGCGAAGTGAGTGAAATTCACTGCGAAGTGATTAAAATTCACTGGGAAGTGAGTGAACTTGACCGTGAATTTCACTTAAATATGACCGATTCATCAGTCAAGTTCACTCACTTCACGGTCAATTTCAATCACTTCGCGGTCAATTTCAATCGCTTTGCGGTCAATTTCTCTCACTTCTCGTTCAAGTTCACTCACTTCGCGGTTAATTTCAATCACTTCGCGGTGAATTTCAATCACCTCGCAATCAAGTGCACTCACTTTGCTGTCAATTGCACTCACTTTGTGGTGAATTGCAATCACTTCGCGGTCAAGTTCACTCACTTCATGGTGAATTTCTCTCACCTCATGGTGATAAGTGAGTGAAATTCATCGCGAAGTGAGTGAACTTGATGGAGAAGTGAGAGAAATTGACTGCGAAGTGAGTGAAAATGACCGCAAAATGAGTGAACTTCACCACGAAGTGATTAGAATTCATCCTTTAGTAAATACATCCCTGCAATTGATTGATTGAGAACTTGGGAAATTTGACAGATAAGTCGATCATATTTGACCTTGTACATAGGTGAATTTCCTACTACTCAGTCAATTCCACGTTATACACAATGGCTTCGAGAATCATCTTATGCTCATATGGTGGGGATTGTGAAGAGTACGCCGAAGGATTATGATATTAGGTTGAAAGCATTGTACCCTTGCTCAAACCAATCAATCCCTCTAACCGAAATTGAAGACAACGGAGATGTGAGAATGTTCTTGATAGCACAATCGGAGCATCCGGATAACTACATCCCTTTAATCATCGAGACAATGCAGTGCGTTAATGAGGCAATACTCGAAGACCCCGTGGCTTACAATGGTGTCGAACATGACGCCCCAACAATTGGGAGTTTAGGTGAGGAACATGGCCTGAAATGTGAATATATGGCCTCACCTTCACAGGTTCCTCTAAACAACACTCCACTCATCGATCCGGCCTAAAATCAAACTTCATGACTAGTCAAGTGAGCTGGGCAAGTGATCTTAAGCTCAAAAGTGAATATACAGCATCACCTTCATGTGCAAGAGTAGATCTTCCTTCATCATCCAATGCCAAATATGTATGGGGAAGCGACATTCCACTACCCGACCAGGCTCGAACATCAGACTTCATCACTGGACAAGTCATTGCGCCTTTTGAGGATGTTGCATTCACCAATGCAGACATGTTACTGTATTCATATCTATTGGATGATCCGATTGATATAGCCATTGGCCAAATGTTTAAGGACAAGAGCTGGTGTCAGTATGTTTTGAGCCAATTTGCAATTCGCAATAACTTTCAATACAGGGTCTTATACTCATCACCCAAGAAATTCACCGTAATGTGTTTCGAAGATAAGTGTGAATGGAAGGTACACGCATTTAGGGTGAATGATGCGGGGATATTCAAGATTAAGACTTACACGTCCATACATACATGTGGCATGTCATGGATGAAGAGTGATCGCCGGTAAGTAAGCAATAAGCTAGCCAGTGAACTATTTGTTAGTCGCAATAAGCAACGCCTAAGATTAAGGTCGAGGGACATTATCTTCGTAATACAAGAGAAGTATAATATTCTTATTAGCTATTAGAAGGCATGGCGTGCCAAGGAGATCGCAATTAATCGCATAATGGGGTCTTATGAAGACTCTCACAACGAACTCCCGATGTACTTGCATGAGCTGAGGAGGGTGAACCCAGGGATGGTGACTACCGTGCTTGTTAATCCACATACGAGAAGGTTCGAGAGGTGTTTTGTTGCGCTCGGATAGTGCGTTAGAAGTTTTCAAACATTTCTGCGAAGGGTCTTGGCCATTGACAGCACACATCTAAAATGTAAGTACAAGGGTGTTCTGTTTGTTGCTACGGCCTTGGATGACAATAATCATATTTTTCCTATCGCTTTTGGTGTTAGAGTATTAGAGAACATTAACAGTTGGAACTGGTTCCTTACCCACATCAATTGTACGTTAGGGGATCTACCTGGTCTTGTGATCATATCAGACCAACATAAAGGTCTAATAAAAGAAGTTCCCCAGGTCTTCCAAGCAGTAATCCATGGCTATTACGCCTGCCATATATACTAAAACTTGGTGGACACGTTCAAAGACAAGTTATTAGAAATCTACTATTGGCGAGATGTAAAGACTCGTAGGAAGGCTGAGTTCAAAAAGTTAATGCACGATATCGAACTTGCCAACCCCCGATACATGTATGGCTGAGAGAAATAGGGTACAAAAGGTGGGCATCTTCGCAATTTTCAGGAAAAAAAATTTCAACTTGGTCACTACAAACATAGCTGAGTGCGTTAATGCTCTATTCAAAGAAGCATGAGAATATCCCGTGACTATGCTGATAGAGACGGTCAGAATTAAAATTCAAGAAATGTTCTACAAGATAAGAGAATCAGCATCATCATTTGTAGGACCGTTGACATTGTGGGCTGAGAAACAATTAAAGGATCACATACCGAAGGCGCGAGATGTTCGTTGCCAAGCAATTTCTCACGATGAATACTATGTCGTGGGAGACTATAATGATACTGTCAAGCTCAGTGAGCTTTCTTGTACATGTCGTGAGTTTGACATAAAAGGGTTCCCTTGTTTTCATGTTCTTTCAGCCCGTATAAACTATAATATTTCTCATTATTCATCCTGTTCCTCGTTGTAGACGATAAGTGATCAGGGTCAAATATTGCATATCAGACCCTGATCATTACCTATTTTACGTACATGATAATGCCTAAACATCATATTTTAATTGTATTTTTGTTGCAGGATGTAATAATGAGCGTTAGACTGAAAAGAGGATTAAAAGCATGGATTTGATGATCCAAAGCCACCGAAGCACAGGATGAACCTCAGAGGACCAATAATGAAGAGTTCACACGCCTGAGATCTGAGGAAAGCGAGCCAAAGGGGCCCGAAAGGGGTCCAGAATGGAAGATCACATGGTTCCCGCCATCCGATCAGTTCAAAACTCCATACATGGGATGAGGGCCATAAATTAACTGTACATTTCAAATTTCAGCCCTCGGATCACTATGGAAGTGCCCCAACGATCAAATCAGCCCAGTAAATTCCAATTTGGGGCCCACCTGATATCTGGAACTGCCTAAAATTTAGTCCCAATGGTTTAATGAAGATGGGAAAGAGGATGGACGGTGCAGATTTCTCATAAACAACATAGGGGGCCCCATGTGTGGTGCATGTGCACCATGCACTCATGTGCGCTGGCGCTACACCGAACCGCCGCAACGATCAAACCAGCCGCTGACCCGCGGCTTCTCTCCCAGCAGCGGCTACTGCGTCCAGCGCCCGCAGGCGCGTCCACCGATTTCGGTTGTGGGCCCCACACGTCCATCAACTGCCTAATCCAGACCGTCCATTTGGTTCCTAAGGTGGACCTTACCATAGCCTAGGTGGAGGTATTTTAGAAGACAGAGAATTTTGGTTCTTTAACCTTTCAAACGCAGGTTGAACGGTGGAACAGGAACATTCTGTGGGCCACACAAGAATGAAGAAAAACCATGGAGTTTCGACCGAAATTTCGATAGAATTTCGGTAGACGGAGTGGATTTCCCAGAAAAACATCACAGTGGGCCCCACCATTTACGCAGCGTCTCTGCGTTTGCGTCAGCGAGGACCGGCCGCTGGCCGTTTTTGCGAAGCGCTGTGGGCCCCACACGTCGCCTGTCCGGCCGATCCAATCCGTCCATCTTGTAGATGGCTGCGAGCACTACAAACCCATGCTGATATTCCACTCCCATGCATACACGTGTGCATGATACAGAGGCCACAAAAGGGCTGCCCTGCAACGTTCAAATCGGATCTTTCTGTATTTTCTTCTCTGGGCCGCGTCAATGAACGTTCAAAACCCCCCATTCTTGACTGAAATTTCGTCCTGAATCCAATGGACGGGGTGGATTTTTCAGAAAACACTTCGGTGTGGCCCACCGATCATGGTTGCAAAAATTTCCACTCCATGTCCTGCTACAACTCTGCCACTGATCCAGCTTTCCAGCAACTATAAAAGAGGAGTTTGGGACATGGGAAATTCATTCAGAACCAGGGAGGAGCTCCAGATCTACAGCAAGGGAGAGAAGAAAGAGAAGAGAGAGAAGAAAGAAGAGAGAGAGAAATTGGTTTGATTTTCCTTTTATGATTTTTTATCTTTATTTATCCATTTGTTTAATGGAGTTTATGGGTAACTAATCTCTCAGCTAGGGCTGAGATGAAACCCCTAATTTGAATACCCTTTATTCTATGTTGATTTACTTTAATTAGATTGATTTGTTTCTTTCCTTAGTGTGCTTGATTGTTCTAAATTCTATGCTTCTCCATCTATGAACTTGATCAGAGTCTATGGATGGATGTGGTCTGGATGCTTATTCTAGGTGCTTGTATCTGATCATGAACAGGTTCCTGTAGAGGAAGAAACAGGGTGCTTTACTGAACTGCATATTCCATATACCCGATTTGGACATGGGATATGTTATTCATGGCATTGCTTAAAGGAATTAGACAATCTGTATGTCCGATTAAGGACACAGATTGTGCTTTCTCTAGATAAGTTGGATCAATCTAATTTAAGGTGAATTAACAGACAAAACAAAGGTTAGGATAATTAGGGGTGGATTCGAAAGTCCTAGTACTCTCTCTCTGATTGAATTTTCTTCCTTATTCTTAATAGTTATTTTTCATAAATTTATTGCTCAATTATTTGTTGAATTAGTTAAGGAGAATCACAGATTTGAATTGTGACGATCAGTCCTCGTGGGATTCGACCTCGGTCTTACCGAGTTTATTACTACATCACAACCCTATACTTGGGGTTTGAACAATAAGAAATTACCAGATCACGTATGAAGATTTTGTGTACCCAGTACATGACAAGAGCCAATGGAAAATATCACATGAATTCAAGAAGTATTGTTCGAGTATTAAGCCCCAACGACAGAGGAGGTTAGCTGAAAGACCGAAAAAGGGACGAATTCTTTCACATGGAGAGGAACGAAAAATGGTAAAATGCGGAAGATGCAAACAAACAGGGTATAATCATCGGGGTTGCAAATTTCCAATACCTTTGAAATAATGTATTTTGTAATGCATTTTCTGTAATGTGATAGTGAATGATATAAATCAAATACGTTTGTTGCTTTCTTTGAAATTGTGAATTTTTTACCACTACGATTCGAACTTTGAAATAATAGTATATATCATGAATAGGGATACTGACCCTGATTATGATCGAAATGAATATGTTCAGTTCACTTAGTTATCGGTCAGCTCACATACAATTTTATACGCCTCTTTCATATCCATCATAACTCCCAATTGGCTTAATATTTCATTCAGATCGGTGAATTTCACGAAGTCATCAGTGAACTTCGAGTACTTCGCGGTGAATTTTACTCACTTCGCAGTGAATTTCAATCAGTTCGTGGCGAATTTCATTCACTTCACGGTGAATTTCACTCACTTCGTGGTGAACTTCATTCACTTCGCGGTGAATTTCACTCACTTCATGGTGAATTTCATTCACTTCGCAGTCAAGTTCACTTACTTCACGGTGAATTTCACTCACTTCGAGGTGAAGTTCACTCACTTCACGGTGATTATCATTCACTTCGCGGTGAAGTTCTGTCATGCCCCAAACTCGAAAACCGGGCTCACAAAATTCCCGATCGTCAAATCCGGCGCCGACAGCCTCCGTAGAACCCCATTCTCAGCTCCCAGCGCCCATACGCCAGGTTCCGATCCTGGGATGCTACAAGGAGGATTTCTAATGATCAATTTGATTCGTAATGAGCATAACCACAAGCATAACCCACGAACAATAACCATAAGAACACCATCACAAAATCCACTATGATGAAAAACTTTGAGTACAAGGTGTATAAAAGAAAATACAAGATAGTGCAAATAACAAAAACTCCAGAAGCTCGGCTGCACACTCCAACTGCGGCGAGTCTATGGCTGAGTCCTGGCGTCACCTGCACGCATCAATCGTGCATAAGCTTATGGAAAGCTTAGAGGGTGGTGTAAGTGTGTGCGCAATATAAGCGTGCTCAGAATGCAGGGTCAGAGTAATGCGGAAGTGTGCCAATGAGTATATGAATGCAGTCAGTCGTACCAAGGCTCAGCGGTACAGAATATAAATGATATCGGGCATATCAAGGCCATGCGATGCATAATGCAGCTCAAGCATGTCAATTCTCATGTAAATACAGTTATCAGTTTGGATAATCACTGGGGTCTAGTACACTCTACGCCAGCTTGCCGTCCCTATCCGGACGCACAACTGGAAGAGCGAAAGAGACCTCACTATCCGCCTGCCAATATCGGACCCGGCTCGTCGATAGCGGACCGATTCCTCAAGCTGGTCAAACTCAACCTAGAAATTGCCCCCTCACTCAGGCCGGTAAGGTCACACCCCTTTCCAACCGACCACGACACAGTGAGAGACGCGGCCTCCTGGTATTCGGCCCTCATGCGCTCGTACATCCACTCGGTCTCGACATTGGAGTCATCCTCTGGTACCATTGGGTTTAGGGATTTTCACCCAGGGACATCTATGGCGCCCGTATGCTAGAACCAAACATTTCCGGTATCCAATCCAGCCACCCACGATGTGTCTGTGGAGGCTATGGCCCTGGTGTCGCTAGGGCATACAGTAACTACAATCACACAATGCAAGTGCATGAGTCACACTACCAGTCATGCAACAGTCCTGCGTAAACAATGCTCTCATGCAGGGCAACTCCGCCTATCAGGGAGCCCGTAACAGTCTGCTCGAAGGCATATGGTATGATCAAACATTCCTCATATCAAGCATACAAATGATGCGTATGGGTACGAATCATGGAGCTATACTAAACATGTTATAAAGTGGTGAACTATCAACAAGTATGGGCTTACTAATGGGTCCTAGGGAGAGTTATAATGCGGACATTTAACCAACACTATACTTGCAATGTGGACGTCAAACCAACATTGCTCCCAAGGCATGGCCCGCCATAAAACATCATTACACAGACCATGGAGGAATCACACATTGCAATGGACCCTAAGGACATCCCATTGGGCTTTAAATACATCAAATGGGCCATATCGCATGGGCCTTACATTCATCAAGTGGGCCACATCAATGGGCCTTGTGTACATTGCAATGGGCCATAACCCATGGGCCTTTGAAAACATCATAATGGGCCTCGTAACATGGGCCACAATTACATTGAATGGGCCTAAACACACGGGCCATATATACATCAAGGTGGGCCTCAAAAACGGCCATAAATACACATCTAGGTGGGCCTCAACAACGGCCACAAGTACTCATCCAGGTGGGCCTCAACAACGGCCAAATGGTTGAACGACTTGGATGCAACACATGCATCATGGTGGGGCCCATAGAGGCCCACCATCACACACATATATATATATATATATATATAATATAATATGTAATTTATATACAGTAAAAATATACAATATTATATATAATATAATATTATATATATATATACATACATACATATATATATATATGTGTGTGTGTGTGTGTGTGTGTGTGTGTGTGTGTGTGTGTGTGTGTGTGTGTGTGTATCCACACACACTCACACACACGTGCACACACACCCACAAGCATACACACGTGCACCCTCACACACGCCCACCGTCCTCTGGACGGTGGGGTTTAAACAGATACATCACAGTGGGTACCACCGTCCAGGCCGACGGTGGTAATAAGACACATGCATCATTGTGGGTCCCATGTGGGGCCTACCTTAATGTTTATCCTCCATCCGACCCGTTCATAAGGTCAGGCAGGCCTGGACGAAGGGGAGGAACAAATTTCAGCTTGATCTGAAACTTCTGTGGACCCAGAAAGGGTTTCAATGGTAGAATTCAATTCACACTGTTTCTTGTGATGTGGGCCACCCGAGATCTGGATTGGCCTTTTTTTTTGGAGGGGGCCCACGTCAGGCAGTGGCCCACCAAATGGGCGGTGTGGATACAAAATATACATCATGGTGGGGTCCACATGTGGGGCCATGGCCCCTGGCCCGTCCGCCCGAAAAGGAGGCGTCCTCCTCTCTGCGTCAGCAGCAGCAGCAGCAATGCTGCTGTTGATATCTTTTTTTTTTTTTTTTTTTGAAAACGTGTATTTCCACGGTTTTTCATGTGCGTGGCCCGCATCCGTCGAATCCACCCCAGCCACTAGTTTCCTTGGCCTGAGATGGACCAAACAAGTCCAATATTGGATATTTTTCAGTGCATAGTACTATCGAGGTAGATCTCAACGGTAATGATATTGTTTTCAACACTATGGCCCACCAGGTACTCGGATCAATCTCATTTTTCGGCTCAACGCCTAAAATGAGCTAATAAATAAGATGGACGGCGTGGATTGGTTACATACATCTAGGTGGAGCCTATATGAGTGGTCATTCTCCAAGGCTTGAGAATCAAGCCAATATTTGTGTTTTCCTTTCTAGCAACGTCCAGATGCTGGACATTTTTGGGCTTAGCAACATATTTAAGATGGGCCTTGTTTAGGTGGGCCACCACATGATGGACAGTGTGAGTCAACACATATAAGGTAGGCCCCACTTATAAATGGCTTAGATAAAAAAAAAACCATGCCTCATGGTGGGGTCCATCCAAGTGGGCCACACAATCACACCAACATCACATGAAAAGAAGAATAAAAGGAAAGAGAGGGAGAGAGAGAAAGAGAAAGTGGGACACACGTGGGATGGAGGGACCCCGATACTATGGGCCCTCCCTTACATTCCATCATACATCAAACGGTAATCAAAGTGGGCCATTGGCCACATCTTAGGGTCCCAAGTGAGATCCATACCATTGATCGGTAGGCCTCACTTGGCTCATCATGAAAACATAGAAAACTACCCTATCAAAGCACCCACCGGTTGATTTCTTCGGTCCGTTGGAACGCCATCCTCCTTGTGCTCCTCTTTGATGGTGGAGATGGGAAATAGATGGCTAGGATGATGGGTTTTGGAATGGGAGTGGTGGGCCACAAATCACATTTCTCTCTTGGAAACCATAGACGTGTGGGCTCTTTCTCTTGCTTGGAAATGGTGTGAGAAAAGAGGGAGAGAGAGAGAGTTGTAAGGAGAGGTAATGGGAGATGGATGATGGATGTGAGTGATGGGTTGGTTGACTTTGGTGGTTACTTTACTTGTGGAGAAAGGTAGCATGGGTTGCTTGTACTTGACATTGAAGTGATTGATTGATTGATGTGATTGATTGATTGATGGGATTGATTTGACATGGTGTAGAGATTCTCTTGGGATCGAGAAATCGCGGCATTTCTTCGAAATAAACGCCGACTCACGTCTTCTGGTCAGGGTATCCGATTGGTGCGTGAGTCGCGGCGTTGGAACCGCGGCGACGGTGCGGTCGCAATGATACAGGTCTTGGATTAAACCGACTCGAATCTAAAGGATACGACTTACGATCGATCGCAACGTCAATTATCGGTCGCGGATTACCGGACTTCGACGAAAATGATCGCAGGATTCATCGGAACAGTACGAACTAGGATACAGGTCTTACAAGTTCACTCACTTTGTGATGAATTTCATTTATTCGCGATCAATTCCACTCACTTCCCTGTGAACTTCACTCACTTCGCGATGAATTTCATTCACTTCGCAGTGAATTTTGCTCACTTCATTCAATTCTTTTCTTCTTCTTCTTCTCCTTCTTTGTCTGCATCCTTTTATTATTTATTTATTGGTGATGCATGTACATGTTGGCTATGATTAGGTATCTAACACCTTCTATATGACATTCACTGTCCACCCGGATGCCTTGAAGAATGGATTGAAAATTCACAATGTAGTTCCTGCCACATAAGGGGTAGCACGGTGGGTGCTTGAACGGATAGACGTCGAGGAATCATATTTATAAATTATCGAGAAAGCTCTTTTATTGAAAAGGGGAAGTGCAGACTCATGAATTTGGAGAGAGCAAAAACCTGAGAATACTCATCGCAAAATGTTTAGGTGGGACCCACACCTGAGAGCATGAGAACCCTAAACCCAACCCAACCCAACCCAACCCAATGCATGGCCCACATTGCTACCTGGTCGACCCCACCTTGCTGTCCAGGATACCCGGTCGACCCCACCTTGCTGCCCGGGGTATGTTTTAGATTATAGTGTTTAATAGATTTCAAAATTGAGTTCTTTTTTATTAATTTACAGTTGGAAAGTTTTTTTTAAAACATGATGAGTCATATATTTGACTTTCCACATCTAGCTTATACTCTTTAGATATGGTCATGTTTTCTTTATGATTATCTAAAGTTTTGGGAACGAAGCATGATGCATCATGATAAGAAAGAAGAATAGTTGCGTAATATCAAAAGGGCTACCTATGGAAGAAGAAAAAAAAAAGGTGTGAAAATTTTGTAAATGAAAATATTGGTATAAAGAAAAGAAAAAAAGAAGTTATATGGATGATATAAAAATAAAGAAAAAATGATGGTATGAAAGTCATCGATGAAAAGAACAAAAAACTGAGCATTTCAAGAGCTTCGGCTAATTTCACTCATTTTGCGGTGAAGTTCACTCACTTCGCGGTGAATTTCACTCACTTCACAGTGATTTTCACTCACTTCACGGTGAACTTCACTCAATTAGCAGTGAATTTCATTCAATTCGCGGTGAAGTTCATTCACTTCACGGTGAATTTCATTCACCTCACGGTGATTTTCAGCTGAAGTATAACTTTCAATGGACTTACTACAATGACTATATAACATGTCACACATGTATGCAATTTTAGGGTATTAAAAATGATTTACTTCATCATATACTTCATTCGAAATGGGGCCTGCATTTTGATGGTCTGGATTTACAACATGTTCAGTGGATGATCTTCCAACATTTAAGTTGTGTGGGTCCCATCATGATGTATGAGAAAATCCATACACTACTACACATGGTAAACCAAAGTAGAAACAATTTCATTTATAATCTAAGATTGTGCATTGTTTTCATACATACCTAACAAAGTAGAAAACATAAATAACACAACTACTAACTATTAAACTACTACGTCGAAATGATCTACTTCTTACAACACAATAAACACAAAGCACATAACCACAAACATGGCTTGACCCGAGACCTAATGGTCCTGCGAACCAGTCAGATGCGGCGTCGCTCCCTCCTGTTAAACACTACATGACACTTCCTTCAAGGTGCGAAATATCTTCTAGTTCCATTGCTCCTTCTTCTCTTCCAGTTCGGTCAGTTTGGTCTTCACATCAGTTAATTCAAACCGAACCGAGGTCAACTCCTCTTCTACCCGACTGAAGCGCTCATGTATAAGCAGGGGGGCCACAAAATCTTCATCGATGTCATCATCCTCATTTCCTCCTTCTCCTCTGATTCCTCCTCCACTTCTTCGCCTCCTTCATCCTCTTCTTGCTCATTCAATTTCATCCTTTTAATAGTATTGGCGTTAATGAAATTTTGTGGCTCAAGCCTCGCATTGGGGCTAAGATGAAACCCACAATCTCGGGCCATCTTACAGACCAACCATTCGAATGGTAAGAACCTAGTGTTTTTTAAGGTGACGGCGGTCAAGATATAACGCATTACAATAGATGGGTAACATACATTCTCACCCATACCCAGTAAATACAAAACCTCCAACATATACTGTGTTACTTGTTTATGATTTCCACCTCTAGGATACACATTGTACGTGAAGAGAAGGTGGAGGAACATGTAAATTGGAAGCATCTCACTTGCCTTCAAACAATTATCGTCCAGTATCCAACTCTTACATTCGCCACAAACATGCACAATCCTCTTGTCCCTGTACCTGGACCTCTTCGCGTCCTTCTCTGAAACAAGCACTAACCCACATGGCACCCCATAAATCCTTGGAATGGTAACCACGTTAAAACTTCTAAAGGAATTACTGATTGCTATGTTCGAAAGTCATCGACTTTAGACATGGATTTTGAATTGCCGCATAGAAATGTCGCACAGTCTCGGCGTCGGCATTGTTGTAGGGTGCAAAGATTGGATCACACCCAATTGTGGTAAGCCACTCGACCTCATGGGTATCGACGAACAAGTCCTTGCTCACGTAGTGTTCAAAGCATATCTCGCGGTTGACAAATATTCTCAAATCCACAACGCTTGTTCCGCCTCAATTAACTAGCCACGAGTCGCTGACGGTCCTGCTCGAGATGTAGAGGGACCCGTGCGAGGTCGGGTGGCCACTCTCTTAACCCGAGTAGCCGCGACTGTTGAGATTGACGCAAAGTTGTCCTCCCTTCGCTTGGATCAATGATTATATTGTTGTTCAACCTCAATCTTGGTGTCATGCTTCTTAGCCAAAAGCCTCACCATTAATGGAAGTAATAGCCATGAAGAAACAAGAACAAGGAAAGCCCCCATAATCTTAATTGCTTAGAGAGATGGGTATGGATTTTTTAGTATTTGGGTGAAAAAAGAGAAAATATGATAAAATGGAAGGAAATGGGGTTAGGGTTTTTGGATTTGGGTGGAAGTAGAGTAAGTATGAGAAAATAGAAGGAAATAGGGTTAGGGTATTTGGATTTGGGTGGAAATAGAGAAAGATATGAGAAAATGGAATGAAATAGGTTTAGGGTTTTTAGATTTGGATGGAAGTAGTTGTCACGCCCCAAACTCGGAAAACGGGCTCAAAAAATTCTTGATCGCCGAATCCGGTGCCGACAGCCTCCGTACTACCCCATTCTCAGCTCCCAGTGTCCATGCGCCAGATTCTGATCCTGGGATCCTACAAGGAGGATTTTCAGTATGATTTTTTATTTTTTATTTTGTAATGGAGCATAACCACAAGCATAACCAAGTCACAAAATAACATCACCACGTATCCACTATATCAAAAACTTTTAAGTACAATGCAGAAAGGGAAATACAGGGTGATCAAAAAGCTCCAAAATGATCAGATGCGCGCCACTGCCTCAGCGCTGCTGCTGTCCAACGACACCTTCATGCAACGGTCGTCCATAAGCTTACAAAAGCTTAGAGGGTGGTGAAAGTGTGTGTAAGGCGAGTGCCAAGTATACAATATCAGAGTAATGCGGAAATATGCGGTAAGTCCATGAATGCTATCAGTTGTACCAAAGCTATGTAATGCAAGTCATGAATACTATCGGCCATACCAAGGTCATGCGATGCGAGGCCTATGTAGCCAGATGTCATATGTGATATGCAAAGCAAGCATGTCAGTACTTATCAAGTACACATACCAGTACAGTTCCTATCTGGATATCACGGGGTCTAATACACCTCGCATTGACTGCCTCCTCCCTAGCTGCACAGTCAAGCAAGTGGAAGAGACCACGCTATCCGCCTGACCACTAGTCTGCCAATACCTAACCGACTCGTCGATAGTGGATTCATTTACGAGCTGGTCAAAATCAGCCTAGCTTATATCCCCCTCACTCGGGCGGATAAGGCCACACCCCCTTCCAACTGACCACGACACAGTGTGAGACGCGGCCTATTGGTATTCGGCACTCGGGCGCTCATGTATCCACTCGGTCTAGACGTTGGAGCATCCCCTGGTACCAAAAAGGTTCTGAGATTTTCACCCAAGGACATCCTAAGTGCCCACAATGCTAGAGCTAATATTTTCGGTATCCGATACGACCATCCACGATGTGTCTATGGAGGCCATGACCCTGATGTCGTTAGGGCGTGCAGTGAATCACGACACACAATACGAAATGCATGAGTCACACCATCAGTCATACAGCAATCTCGCGCGTACCACGCGCTCATGTGGGGCACTCCGTCTCATAAGGAGTTACGTAAATGTCTTAGCCCAACGACTTATGCTATGATCAAATATTTCTCATATCAAGCATACATATGATGCGTATGTGCATGAATCATGGAAGTGTACTAAGCATGTTATAAAGTAATGAATTATCTTTACACCAAAGATGGACCTAGACGGCCTGCACATAACCAGTATGGGCCTATCAATGGGCCCTAGGGAGATTTATAATGCGGACGTTAAACCAACATTATTCTTACAATGTGGACGTCAAACCAACATTGCTCCCAAGGCATGGCCCGCCATAAATATCATCACACAAACCATGGAGAAATCACCCATTGCAATGGACCCCAAGGACATCCCGTTGGGCCTCGACCTATGAGCCTTGAATATATCAAATGGGCCGCATCATATGGGCCTTATATAAATCAAGTGGGCTGTATCCCATGGGCCTTTGAAAACATCACAATGGGCCTCGTAACATGGGCCCCATATATATATCAAGATGGGCCTCAACAACGGGCCTTATACACATCAAGGTGGGCCTAATTGCATGGACCATATATATATCAAATGGGCCACACCAATTGGGTCCCATGCATATCAAATGGGCCACACTCAAATACAAGTGGTGATAATGATTTCTACCATTAAAATTCTCAAGGCCCACTTAACATTTATTTTCTATCCCATCTGGCCATAAGGTCACACAGACCTGGATTAAGAGGAAACAAATTTCCTAATGATCCAAAACTTATGTAAATCAAAAGGTTTCAATGGCAGACACTCAATCCCCACTACTTTTTGCTATGTGGTCCACTTGATCCTAGATCTGCCTCATTTTTAGTCCCAAGCCTGAAGGACAAGCTAGCCAAATGGTTGGGCGGTTTGGATGCAACACATGCGTCAAGGGCGGGGTTCACTGAACTATGGATCTGACTCATTCTTTAGCTCATGTCATAAATGAGCTTTCAAAATGGATGACAGTTTGGATGCAACACAAGGATCATGGTGGGGTTCCATGAAGGCCCACCAAATTAAATGGACGGTTTGGATACAACACTGCATCATGGTGGGGTTCACCGTCCACTGCCGTGGACGGTAGAGGATAAACACATACATCACTGTGGATCCCACGTGGGGCCCACCATAATGCTTATATGCCATCCAATCCGTTCATAAGGTCACACGTACATGGGTGAAAAGGAAAAACAAATTTCATCTTGGTCCAAAACTTCTGTGGACTCAAAAATGGGTTTTAATGGCATGGTTCAACCCCACTGTTTCCTATGATGTGGGCCACCTGAGCTTCGGATCGGGCTGATCTTTGGAGGGGGCCCACCGATTACACGAAGTGGATGTACAAAACACACATCATGGTGGGGCCCACGGCTGGAGCCGTGGGTCCTCTGTCCGCCCGCCTACACGCGGCAGGCGTTGCCTGTGCCCATTGACAACAGTAGCGTCTGCTACTTATAATTAAAAAAATAATTTGAAACCTATTTTTTTGTGATTTTTCAGGTGTGGGGCCCGCATCAGAAGAATCCAACCCCGCTATTAGTCTTCAGGGCTCAAGACAGACCTATCAAGCCCAATATTGGGTATATTTTGGAGTATAGAAACGTCGAGGTGGATTTTAACGGTCAAAACCACTATTTTCTATGCTATGGCCCGCCAAATGATCGAATTGCATTCATTTTCTAGCACAACACCTAAAATGATCTGAGGAATGGAATGGACGGCTTGGATTGAATTTATACATTAAGGTGGGGCCTACACAAGCGACTCACCCAAATAACCTTGAACCAAGGCTAATATTTGTGTTTTCCATTCAATGTCCAGCGTCCAGAGACGCTGGATGGTGGTGCTTTTCAAGTGGGCTGCCCACGTGGGCCACCAAACGATGGGTAGTGTAGATACAACACTTCCAAAGTGGGTCCCACCAATAGATGACTTGGATAAAATACATGCCTTATGGTGGGGGCCATTCGGGTCGGCCACACGGGCATATCATCACACACAAAATAAATATATAAAAAGAGAGGGAGAGAGAAAGAGAGGAAGAGGGACACGTGATGATGGAGGGACCAAGACACTATGGGCCCTCCCTTGCATTCGATCATACATCAAGTGGGTCCCATTACACATGGACCCCTCAAATCGAAAATCGACGATGGAGATCCTTTCTCCACCAAATGTAAGGTCTAGATGACCCTATCCATTCAAGGAAAATAAATATCATGATGGGGTCCATGGTGAATGGCCCCATCACGGAATGATCATGAGGATCAAGGTGGGTCATCGGCCACACCTAGGGTCCAAAGTGAGATCCATACCATTGATCGATAGGCCTCACTTGGTCCATCATAAAAACATGAAAAATCTAGCCTAATAAGCACCCACCGTTCGATCTTCTCGGTCCGCTGGAACGCCGTTCTCCTTGTGCTTCACTTTGATGGTGGAAGATGAGGTTTGAATGGCTAGGATGATGGATTTGGAATGGGAAAGTGGGCCATACACAACACTTTTCTCTCCCACATGAAATGCTTGGACGTGTGGTTTTTGGTTGCTTGGAGTGGCTTGGAAAATGTGAAGAGAAAGAGAGAGAGAGATGGTTGTAAGAGAGGTGATGGATGTGAGGTGAGTGATGGGTGAGGTGAGTGATGGGTGAGGTGAGAGACGGGTTAACTTTGGTGGTTGCTTAACTTGTGGAGAAAGAAAGCATGGGTTGCTTTTGTACTTGACATGATGTGATTGATTGATGGATTGATTGATTGATTGATGAGACATGTTGTAGAGATTCTCTTGGGATTGCAAATGTGCGGTGTTTTTCCTCGAACTGAACACCGGCCCACATCTCTCAGTCAGGGTATCGGATCGGTGCGTAAGACGTGGCGTTGGAACCGCGGCAACGGTGCGGTCGCAATGGTACAAGTCTCGAATTAAGCCGACTCAATTCTACAGGATACGATTTAGGGTCGATCGCAAACGTTGATTATACGTCGCAGATTGTCGGACTTCGACGGGAAGGATCACGGGAATCGACAGAACAATACGAACTAGGATACAAGTCTTACAGTAAAGAAATATATGAGAAAATGGAAGAAAATGAGGTTGTGTTTTAAGATTTGAGTGGAAGTAGAGAAAGATATGAGAAAATAGAAGGAAATGGGTTTAGGGTTTTTGGATTTGGGTGGAAGTAGAGAAAGATATGGGAAAATGGAAGGAAATAGGTTTAGGGTTTTTGGATTTGGGTGGAAGTAGAGAAATATATGAGAGAATGGAAGGAAATGGGGCTTTGAAATAGGATTTGAGTGGAAGTAGAGAAAGATATGAAAAAATGGAAGGAAACAAGTTTAGGATTTTTGGATTTGGGTGGAAGTAGAGAAATATATGAGAAAATGGAAGGAAATGGGATTGTGTTTTAGGATTTGAGTGGAAGTAGAGAAAGGTAGATTTGAGGTGGGTCTTCGATGGAGGAAGATGTGAGAAAATGAGATAATGAAGATGAGAGAAAAAAGAGAAAGATGAGATGTTAGGAAGTAGAAAGAAATGAAGAGAAAGCAGGTGTAGCATAAAAGGAAGAGAAATGATAGAAATGGATTAGGGTGGGACCGACCGAGTGGGCGAAGCTAGGTGGGGTCGACCAGGGTGGGACCCGATCGACCGAATAACAAGATGGGGTCTACCGGGTGGGCCAGACAACAAGTTGGGGTCGACCGGGCTTGGGTTTGGTTTAGGGATCTCGTGCTCTCGCGTGTGGGTCCCATTCTCTTGTTCTCAACGAATGTTATGTCATCACCCAGGCGGCCGAGTGGGCCATTGACACAATGATGGACGGAGATGGTGCATGAGAGGCACCATTCACTATGACCCATGTGGCCAAAACACAAAATAACCATGTAAGCTTCCCCATGGTTTGAAGATGAAATAAAAACACAAAGCGCAAGGGGTGCTACAAAGCTTCAAAAGAAAGGTGTTGTAATCAAGGGGTTTTTGGGTTCATGTCTCTTAGCATTCCTTTTTTACATGCACCCATATAGAGCTACTGGTTTTTGAGTCAACAAACATCTCTTTCTTGATCCCATTCATGTTGTGGAAATTATATAATGAAGCAATACATGGTATATATGGACTTCTGTTCGGCCTCAATGTTTGAAAAACTTGACCGGTCCACACTTTTGTGGTTATATGTTCCAAACCAGGTCAAATGGGTCGGACTACAGGAATCCCCTGTAACCCTAAGCTCTTTGGGGCTTCCTGATGTCTATAATACATTCACTCCATCCATCCATCTGTTTCACCAACATGATCTAAAAAATTAGTGAGTGAAATTCACCCCGAAGAGAGGGAAATTCACCGAGAATTGAGTGAAATTCACCGTGAAGTGAGAGAAATTCACCATGAAGTGAAGTTCTCACCGCGAAGTGAGAGAAATTCACCATGAAGTGAATGAACTTCACTGTGAAGTGAGGGAAATTTTGCCGCGAAGTGAATGAAATTCACCATGGAGTGAATGAACTTCATCGCAAATTGAGTGAAATTCACCGCGAAGTGAGGGAAATTCACTTCACTTCATCGCGAAGTTAGTGAATTTGACCGATACTAGTACACAAATAAATCACCATTTACAGTGAAATCGCTATTCACAAATAAATTAATTAACAATTAACAAGCAGGTTTTCTTTCACCCTGAAGTTTATACAAGACATTATTTATAACAAATTACAACATTTCACAAAATTTCCCCATTCCTCTCATGCCTAAGACAAATATTATCTACGGTGGACACTCAAGCAGTCATAGGCTATTGAATTCCTAAAGATGGGAGTGAATTTTTACAAGTCTATTCTTATCAAAATTCGACCACTACACAATATGTCAATATATTTCATAACAAATATGTCGCAATCATATCCATTCATCTGCTTTGGTATGGAAATATCTTCTCTGACGGTCTAATCCTTCCCATCCAGAGCAAACATATCTCTTGTGGCATGGAATATAATAGGCAAGCCCTCCTTCATCAGCTCGATCTGTTCCCTATATCGACTAACTGCCCTTGAATATAAACTATCGAGAATAACAATCTCTCGTTCTTGAGGGTGGATGACCATCAGGTACCAATGACTGTTATCGTGGTTCACCGGTACATATGTCTGTCAATGTTTGACAAGATAAGATATCATTAGAGTTATGATAGAAATGGGTACACCCAGCGTTGATAAGTTGCAACAACAACATTACCCGATCATATTACCACATGGCCTTGGCCCCTTCTCGATGTCTATAACAATGCTAATCACACTGAGCTTCTCAACTTGTAATGCTTGGTTGGCCGAGGCGCTGCCTACATCCCGATAGATTCTCAATATCGGCATATTCAACTGGAGACATGGCTATTACACACAAAATAAAATATTAGAACATATCTCATATAAACACAAAATAGAGTAACCATAATCCAATTTAAACACTTACCAAAAAAATGTGGGGCAGAACTTGCAATCCTGAGTATATAACGTTGAAAGCGAATCATGCCTTCTCTCCGGGAATTCAACATATATGTCAATAGCCTAATCAATAAAATTTAATGATTAAGCTCCCGGCTAATATAAGAGCTAAATACACATCCATGTATGTATGTGAATTACTTACATTGCTATTAACCCACACATATTTCTCCCATATGGTCTTGAACTAAATAAATGCCACCGTATCTTTATTTGCGTTGGCCCAACTCTCCAATTCACGCAGTTCCTCCTCCGATATAACCCTGAATAGATCCATCTTGGCCTGAAAGGGTATCAGAGAAGTACAAAATTTGTTGGGTTTCTCAGAAGCGTTGGCGATGCTTTGAGTTGTTTGAATGACAGAGATGGATAGGAATGGAGAAACCTTGTAGACAGACGGCTTGAGGACCGTCTTAGTTCTCATCTGATAGATAGGAGTGGACACCAATGATTTCTCACATACATTACCATCTGTCGCATCAAAGGGTTGAACCTCCACCTCTCCGTTCCACTGTTCCTTATCTTTGAAATCCTCCTTTTCCCTATTGTTCTTCAACTCCTCCTCCTTCTCTAACTCTTCCTTCTCATTCCAAAACTATCTCTTCTCTATCAGAAACGCATCCATTTGCTTCTTTAACTCCATCTTTCCCTCCTCTAACTCTTCCTTCTCCTTCTTCAATACCTCATTTTTCATCATCAATTCTTCTTTCTCCTTCAAAAACATTTCCCTCTCTATTTTGAACAGCACTCTCTCATTCAACTCTTCCCTCTCTAACCTCAAGGCTTCTTTCTCTTTCAACATTAGTTCCCTCTCCTTGAGTGCTAGTTCTCTCTCATTCTCCATCAATTCTTCTCACTCTTTTAGTTTGAGTTCCCTCTCATTGATATACTTTTCCTTTTGATTCAACTCTTTCCTATATCTATCCAACATAAGCCTCTTCTTATTCAACTTCTCCCTCAGCTCTCCTATCAGTTGCAATCCTGCTCCCTCTCCCTCTCCCTCTCCATCTCCTTGCTCTTCTCCATCTTCCTCTCCCCCTTCCCCTCCCTCTCCCTCTCCCTCTCCCTGCTCTTCTCCCTCTTCCTCTCCCTCTCCCTCCTCCTCTCCGTCTCCCTCTCCCTCTTTCATTTCTTCATCATCTTCATCATCTTCATCTTTAATGCCCTACAAAATGAAGCAACGTATATATCAAATATGTAACATGTTAAAGTAAATATAAAATCTTAACATAAAAGAAGACTTTTATGACATCTTACATGAAATCTATTGTGGACCAAATGAACGATCTCTGTCTCCAGTTCCTCACTGGTGGGTTCCAAGGTAAGAATTATTTCAGTCTGCAAGAGAACATCTTTCATGTTCATGTACAGTACAAAGCATATGGATTAAAATAAGTGACCACTCTCGAGTATTTAAAGAATTTTCTTGTACCTTCAACCCTTCCACCCTTGATATTGTATGAATCTTGGAATTTGGGAGAGAACTTATGAAATGATGCATTCTTAAAGCGTCAGTACTCTCTCAACGGCCCATATCTGTTACAGTGAAATAGTGAGATGGGCTTAAATAAGTATAGTTTCGTATAAACTCTAAATTCAAATAAACAGGGGGAAAATCCTTACTTGTAGAAGAAAGATGCAACCATTGACATTGTACCGAAACCCATGTGATGCCATCGCTGCACTTTCGATCCCTTCGGCCGTCATCTAGAAGGCTAAACTACCCCAATGATAGCTATTGAAGACTTCCAACGAGTCCACTACGTCGATATACTCCATATTGCACATAATTTTTGTGTCGGTTCCCCTAACAAACCACTCTACGCATAATATTAGGACTACTTTTACAACATCTTCATGTTTTTCGCTATCAACTATTTTATCGAACACCTCTTGTATGTGTTTCTTTAGGATAAGATATTCTTTAAAGTATTTCTCTCCTATTAACTTATTGGAACGATGAATTTTGGGTATAGAGAGGTCGCTAGTCTTCAGCCCTGTAATTAGGGTGGAGTCCATTTTTGAAAATTTCAAAAGGCTCTCCTGTATCTCGAATACAAGATTACCTTTGTATCTCTCAAAAAGTAGGCGAAACAAAGCTCCTATAAACCTAAATGATGAAATGTGTAGTAAAAAAGAGAATGGAGACTGTCTAAAAATATTTAATCTACTATTGTTCTTCTCCAAATCAATCTTCACGGTATCAAACCACCACGTCAGTGAACATCTGCATGACATGTTCGGGACTACAGCATCAAATCTCTTACGCGAGGATTTGTCATCTACAATGATGAATTGGAAACTATATCAACAATAACGATCAATATTTAATGAAATATACTATGAAAGTTAACTTGTTGTGGTAAAAAATCATAAAATACAATGTCAGTTTTCTGAGTCGACGGTCATTTTTGGCGAATTCCAAGTTAAAGTTCCTGACTTATTAGTAAATTTCAACAAGTTTGCGGCCTGTTTCACTCAATTCTCGGTCAATTTCCCAAATTATACGTTGCATATTAGCCCGAGAACTGTAACACCCCAGATTTTTGCCAACTTGGAGTTAGATGTCCTTGGGCGATGGGTCAATCCTAACACCTGATTAACTTCTCAAATACTCAATTCAAAAGTCTCAAATCCCTTTTCAAATCATCTTCTTCAAAACCTCACCTTTTCTTTAAAAATCTCACCTTTCACTACCTTATCCTTCAAAATTTTCTAAGTGCTTTCATATTAGACACAAATCTTAAAGTTTAGGTGATGTTGATCAATACTTAGACTAAAAATTACTATGAATAGTAAATAAATAAATAAAATGGGTTTTCAACCATTAACCTTTTAGAATCTCACGAAATAAATAAGCTACTTGGATAGATCAGCTTCTCCTATCCCAAAAACATGTATTGCATGTTAAATAACTCATCCTACGTTGTAAAATACACTTATTTCGAATATCGGGTGGCAAAACCACCCCAGATAGGACAGCAAGCGGCGAGGGGCTCACCGGTTTGGCGAGGCCTTGTTCGTACAGTCGGCCCGAGCGGGCCGCAGTTCATCGGCAGGCCCATTTTCAGCCACATTTTCTCCAATTTTGGTCCGACTTCAAAAAGTCATATCTCCCTCGTTATAACTCCAATTTAAGTGATTCAAAAGCCAGATTTAAGCTCGATGAGTCTAGTTTCATATAAAAATAAGTAAAAAATATAATAAATTTTTTAATATAGTTAAATATAGGTCATTGTGACAACTATCTGAAAATCATCAGTTTGGATAACTGCTGCTTCGAGAATTTTTAGAATTTTTCTACAACATAAAATCTAATGAAATTTGATGGAGATGAAGTACACTTGATGATGAACTACTAGAAAAATAATAAAAATAATATACTAATTAAAAGCACCAAAAACGGGCGTAGAACTGCCCTAAGACCATATTCTATCGTAATGAGGACGTAATTTAGTTAAGTACTCAACTGAATACTCAGTAGAATTATCTTGAACCATTTTAAATACGATCTGCAAGACCTAAAACTTGTAGAATCATTGACGCTAGGTTACCCTAAAATCTAGGATCAATCTCATTACCCAGTTACTCTCGGGAGCACATTGAAACTCCGTATCAGATCTGGACCGCACGTCGAAAGTCCGATTACTACGAAATTATATAATTAGGACCGCCTTGCTGGGCTTGAAAACCATCTCAAAAATTAAGTTCAGATGGTGTCCTAAAGCTATTCGCTTGAGCCCGGAGTGAAGTGTGTGAGAAACATAGTTTTCTTTAGAAATTAAATCTAATTTAAGTAATCCGAGACTTGTCGCTTGCGGGCCTGATATAAGCAATCAGACCGTCAGAATCTGACCCAAATACACCCTCGGATCAGGATAAATTTTTCATACATGGCAATGTACGTGTAACCCTGATCGAGTTTTGGTGACCGTTGAACTAAAACTAGTCCGCCACATGCGATCTAGAAACCCGATTGAAACGAAAACTTAACTCAACCTAGATCCATGGTCAGGGAGCTTAAGTCCGACCTTTGGATCAAGGGGGGCTCCGAAAGTGCTCCGTTAACCTAAAACAGACGTCCTTTGGCTATAACCTAAGTATCCCTTGGCCCTGGGGCCATTTCCATCAGTTTTGGGCCTATATAAGCCCCTTAAACTCTCTCTCTCTCTCTCTCTCTCTCTCTCTCTTCCTATACGAATTTCCAACCCTAAGGAGAAAAGAGAAGGAAAGTGAGAGAAAGTGTGAGAGAGAGTTGGTGTTCAATCCAGGGCTTCTTCCCTGCCATTCCACGTACTCAACTATCGTATCTGGATCGTTCTTCCAGCGATTCCAATCCCGTTCTTAGGTAAGAAAACCTAATCCTTACCTGTTCTAGAGTTCCAAATAGCGTAAGTGATGAAATAGCTAATCTATTTTATGATATAGGTTGTCGTTCTGCCGTAGACGAAGACTCGATATACAAACTAAGTTTCAAATTAGTTTATCGGCGTAAGGTGCGGACTTTAAACGTATAGGTTATGATTTTCAAGGATTTCAATGTCAGTTAATGATATATTACTGACGTGGATGCTATTGCACATGTACAAAGTGTTGTCCGTTTCGTTTTTCAGATATACGTTAACTATGTTGAATATACTGTATTCCTCATATTTGTAGAAACTACCGTATACGTATGAAATACGGATTCGTGGTTGCCATGATTAATTGCTGTCTATGGATGCTAGATGCAGGTGTACCAACTTCTGGGTGAACGGATTAGCCTAATACCTGTTATATTAACATACGTCGTGTACATACAAGTTGTAGCCTAAGTGTTTGTGAAAATGTCTAAGTGGGTATAAACTATGCCTTCGTGTACGCCACGACTAACCATCGTAGATATGTGATTTTTGTATAGGCGACAATCCTTCGACGAAAGGACTTGCCCTAATACGTATTCTAACTACTACATACCATGTATGATGTTATGTGCAGACTAAGTGTATGTAAAATTGTCTGTATGAGTAAGTGCTTATAAATTCTTCTTTAATTGGGCGTTGAGATAGGATTCTCAACTACCCTAATGATGTGTATGATTTCCTCCATGTATGCCATGTTTAGATATCTGTGTGATTATGAATTGAATATGTACAAACTCATGCTTATGTTGTACTTCATAACATGCTCAACTGATTGTATGATTTGAAATATGTATTCATTACTGCTCGATTATCTCATATGCTAGTTTGTTGAGGTTGATTGTGTTTGGGGCTATTATATAGTCCAGGCAATCGGTAATAGGCCTCGTATTAGTGGCTGACGTTGTTTCGCCATATGAGATGCGCCTGACGAATCCGAGTCATATATCGGTTGATGACAGTTGTTAGGCCACACGGAGTGCTTATGTACTTCATGTCGATCAATTCGATGTGCGCTCGTGCTAGTCGAGCTCGTCAAGTAACCCGATTGACCTGATGTATGTTCACCATATTTGGACGCTATTGCTTGAACCTAGGGTACCAAACTCACCAGTGAAATCCCTGTTAACCTTGGTACCTCGATCCACTAAGACTCATGAGCCGGATATGGTGGTATGGGACCGTGGTCGAGCCGTCGGCCTACGCTGGGGCGACGAGCCTCCTCGTAGTGACCAGTGAGCAACCCAGACTCGTGAGCCGAATACGGTAGTATGGGACACTGTATTCGAGCTGTCGGCCTACACTGATTTGGTGACGAGCCCTTTGTAATGACCTCAAGCATACTCTGAACCTGCATAGAGGCGACGAGACTTTCCGTAGTAATCAGAGTATACACTAGGCCTGTACTGATTTGACAACGAGCCCATTACAACGACTTAGAACCTCAACATCGTATGAGATTTACTAGGACTGACGACCCTAGAATGGATCCTTGTTTGGGAATGATATAAGGGAGGTACCTTAGTTTTCTAATCCTGCTGTATGAAAAGGACTAATAAGAACTTGGTAATTATATGCATGTACCGCATTACGCGTGCGTTCAGGCGTAGCAGGTCAAGCACTAAGGCAGTGTTGTTCATGCGCGAACGTGAGATGAAGTCGCCGAGGGAGCGTAGGCGAGGGCATGCATCATATATTCATACCATTCTTGCATTAACAAGAGTACTTAGGGATGTGTGATTTACTGCTTTATCATTACTGCTTGATTGAATTGATAACATGTTAACCTTTGCTTTATTGTTCCACTGAGTTGATCACTCACTCCTACGTTACTGGATGGTGTTGTACACACTAACCAGGCCCTGTCTAAGTTACAGGTGGTGGCAATGCCTACGAGGCGGAGCCAGACTTCGAGGATGATGAGGAGGCCTTCTCCTACATGCAGTTTTCAGGTGGGTTCATGTGAGTCGTGTCCTGATCGACGGGTTTCTGGGATGTTGACTAGATGACATTACACCTTTTGTATATATTTGGAATGGTACATGTAATTATTTAACCTGGTAACATTATCACACTCTGGAGACTTACCACAGTTTATATATTTTTCATATCTATCATAGTTTTTCACTTGCAATCTCACTTATCTCTGGAGTATGATATGCTATTTTGGTATAATCTCATTCATGTTTTAATGCACTCATCATAATCTTCATTATCTATGTTGCATAAGTGATGCGTTGGAACTCGGGAGCTGAGTTTTGCTCGACCCCCGATTTTCAGGGTGTTACAAGATAGTATTAGAGCATGATTTGGATTAAACCGGACCTGGGTTATGGTAGCAGATGCACACTGATGCACTTTGACTTAGGAAAGGATCGATTGAATCTAGAAACTACATTAGAATCCCAAGTTTTGCCGACAGGCGAGATTATCTACAATAGTATAGCCCGTACATAGTCGAGTGCATGTAAAATGATCTCACATCCCGACTTCTATTCACTCAAGCTTCCGTCTTCTTCTACCTCTTACACCCATCTACCACAATTACCCAAAAACTACTCTTTACAATTCTCCACCTTCCTTATACCCCCTCATTTGGGCACGAAACCCACGTTTTTGTGTCCTATAATCTTCACAACCTCTAAATGATGGGACATTTAGGGCCCGTTCGACCAACTGCATTAAGAGAGATTAGGGTGGATGGAATTGTAAAAGTAACAATAAATGCATGTGTAAGGTCTTGTCCCTAGGTTGGGTGTATCCCATGGTTTCCAATACCATGGTTGGAATGTATGTAATTAAAAGTAAATCCCAGGATTTCCTTTCAAATTACACTTGGAAATTCATCACTATGAGATTTGGAAATCCCATCTCACACTTTCCAACACAAGGCCCATTTTCTAAAGCTTATGAAATTGATTTTAATCCCATCCCACCCTCCTTCGAAACATGTCATTCCCATTCCCGAAGTGGGATTAACAATGCAATCCATTTAATACAACTTAATACCACTGGCCAAACAGGCCCTTAGAGTTTTGGGACCTAAAGTGGGTACTCCTAGATTTTAAGAAAATTCTGACAGTATAGGAAATCTAATAAATTGATAACATGAACCAGAGGACCTCCTTAGCTGGTATGGTCATGTGTGAAGTGCTCGAGTGTAGTTAAATCCAAGTTCGGGCAACTCAATTCCAATCAGACGACCTTTGACCCTAAGTGATAAAACACTTCCTTGTATTAGAAATGATATGAAATCATCTAGCGTATGAGCATAGACTTTGGATCACAACTATTGGATTACAGCTAGTCCCAAGTTAAGACTAGGATACTGGTAATACTAAGGAATATAAAAGATTGATTATACAAAGATAATTGAAATGAAGACTTAGTTAGTCGGCTTGATTAGGTTGAAGGAAGACCTCATTCTTTCATTGGATTCCCTTGATACTTATGAGCTTCTTTAATAACTCTTAGGAAAGTTGTTTTAACTTAGAAACTAGTCGTGCTCAGAGGAAAACTTATATATCCCTTGGATTTAACGTTAGGTCAAATCAACATACCCCTTGGAATTGCCTTCCCTAGGACTTATTACAATCGGGAACACGGAGTAGAGCAACTATATATAAGCGAAGTATTCACGGTTTGAATCAAATTCTCAATCCTGGTAGTTACCAATGAACTCACTGCTCTGATCAAGCAGAAGATCGGGATCAACTAGGATTAAGAACTGATACGACAAACCTTCTGTCATAGCTAGGCAGAAGGTCCATGTATCCGACTCAGACCCTCTACACAACTTTCCTTCCGTGTTGGCCCGACCACTTGCAACCAAAAGTTTATAATAGGAATATATAGCCGATAGAGACTTTGTCTTTTTAGGCCTAAGAAATTTCTCAAATGGGCAACAGACAGTTAGGAATTAGGTCTCGAACCACAGACCATTCTAGCACCCATATTGTGCATATGAACTTAGAAAGATAGCCCATCCGTTAACCTATTGTGTCCCAATCCCTTATGTGCTAATAAGGTATAGATTATTTTACAGTATTAAATTGGACATGATTAAAGGAGGTAAGTCAGGACCGTGGCAAAAGTCCTTCCTTGGGTAGAATTATACATCTTGCCACAAACTCACACCCGTCCTTGAAATCAACCACAATGCCCAGCTCCTTTCTATAACCATAGGTACCAATGCCCTAACACACATCACCGATGGAAGGAAGACCAATGTATTGGGAGATCGCATCCCATTTCATGTCAAGGATAGGTCTTAAAGTGCACCTTGTTCCGACATACGGATTAGAAAATAGATCTTTGAGCCTTGAGAGTAGAAATAATTTTTAAGGGGGGTCGAACATTACAAGCCTAATCTAGTTAAGTCAGCCTATACATCCATTGGATCAAAGTGGCACAGCGGAAGCGTGGTGGACCCCTACCCCACTGGCCCAGGATCGAAGGTAACTGATCCATGTTATACCAATGATTAGGTCATTAAATAGGATCTGAATCTTCCTTAGAATGTCAATAATTAAGTCTTTAAAGGAAAGTAATTAGGGTCCAAGTGCTAAACCAATTCATATTAAAGAATAGGCCTAACAATGGGTACGAATTGAACTACAATAGCCAAGGTCAGTGCATCTACAACCGTGCTCGTTGAATACAAACTTAAGAGAAGCCTTAGCCAATTGCAGGGCGAAACAATTTTAAGGAGGATAGACTAAAGTGAGCCCATAGATAGTATACACCCCACAACGCACATGAACTTGAAATCAATAAAGCCTAGGCAAAAGAAATAATGAAATCCTTACTCATTACCCTTAGCCAATTTTGGGGACGAAATTATTTTTAAAGGGGGTAAATTGTAACACCCCAGATTTTTGCCAACTTGGAGTTAGATGTCCTTAGGCGATTTGTCGATCTTAACACCTGATTAACTTCTCAAATACTCAATTCAAAAGTTTCAAATCCCTTTTCAAACCATTTTCTTCAAAACCTCACATTTTCTTAAAAAATCTCACCTTTCACTACCTTATCCTTCAAAATTTTCTAAGTGCTTTCATATTAGACACAAATCTTAAAGTTTAGGTGATGTTGATCAATACTTAAACTAAAAATTACTATGAATAGTAAATAAATAAATAAAATGGGTTTTTAACCATCAACCTTTTAGAATCTCACGAAATAAGTAGGCTATTTGGATAGATCAGCTTCTCCTACCTCAAAAACATGTATTGCACGTCAAATAACTCATCCTGGGTTGTAAAATACACCTATTTCAAATATCAGGCAGCGAAACCACCCCAGATAGGATAGCGAGCAGTGAGGGGCTTGCCGGTTTGGCGAGGCCTCATCCGTACAGGGTGCCCGGGCGGGCCGCAGTTCATCGGCTGGCCCGTTTTCGGCCACATTTTTTGCGATTTTAGTCCGACTTTAAAAAGTCATATCTCCCTCGTTATAACTCCGATTTAGGTGATTCAAAAGCCAGATTTAAGCTCGATGAGTCTAGTTTTATATAAAAATAAATTTAAAAAATATAATAAATTATATAATATAAGTAAATATAGGTCGTTGTGACAATTATTCGAAAATCATCAGTTTGGATAGCTGCTGCTTCAAGAATTTTTAGAATTTTTCTATAACACAAAATCTAATGAAATTTGATGGAGATGAAGTAGACTTAATGATGGAGATGAAGGAGGCCGACAGCTCGGATACAGTGTCCCATACCACCGTATTCGGCTCACGAGTCTGGGTTGCTCACTGGTCACTACGGGGAGGCACATCGCCCCGGCGTAGGCCGACAACTGGACCACGGTGTCCCATACTACCATGTCCGGCTCATGAGTCTTAGCGGATCGAGGTACTAAGGTTAATGAGATTGCACTGGTAAGTTCGGTACCTTAAGTTCAAGCAGTGACGTCTAAACATGGTGAACATACATTAGACAGATCGGGTTGCTTGACGAGCTTGGCTAGCTCAAGCACACGACAAGTTGAACGACATGAAGTGCATAAGCACTTCGCGTGGCCAACCACTATCACCAACCGAAGTACGACTCGGGTTCATTGAACACATCTCACGTGGTGAATGAATCTTAGCCACGAATTCAATCCCGTTACCGATTGCCTGGACTATACAATAGCCTCAATCACATTCAATTACGGAACAGTTAAAGCAGTAATGGATCAAGATTTTAAATCATACAATCAAATATCCAATATTGTCCGCTTAGGGCTGCCAGGGCTGTTGTACGGAATCGTTACACCACTCCCCCGTCACCCTTCACGGGCTTTTATGGAATACAACTTAAACATGAATTTAAACATATGCATTACATAGATAAAATCGTATAATCAGTTGAACATGTTATGAAGTACAACATAAGCATGAGTTTGTACATATTCAATTCCTAATCACACAGATATCTAAAGAAATCATACACATAGTTAAAGGAGTTGAGAATCATATCTCAACACCCTTATACATTACAATTTACTAACTATTACTCATTTAGACATTTCAACAAACACTTTAGACTACATACATCGACATACATGACATATGTTGATCACATAGGTATTAGGCCAAATCCTTTCACTAGGGAGTTGCCCCAATTATAACACGCGTGCACCCACGACGGATAGTCATGGCAAGCAGGAATCCAAGTTCCATATTCATTCAGTCATTTCCACAAACACTTGGGCTACACATTTTAACGCATATAGCGTATAATGGCCGTGACGTGATTTAGGGCAAGTCCTTTCGCTAGGGAGTTATCGCATACATACAAGCATATAGTCACGACAGATAATCATGTTAAGCACAAATCCGTATTTCATACGTATACGGTATTTTCTACAAATACGAAGAATACAGTATATTCAACATAGCTAACATATAACTGAAAAACGAAATAGACAGCACTTTGTATATGTGCAATTGCATGCAGATCATGAATCTATCATTATCTGACATTGAAAGCGTTGAAAACCATAACCTATACGTCTAAAGTCCGCACCTTACACCATAGAAGCGTAACGGAGTCGATAGAATCTCTAAGTCTTCGTCTACGGCAGTATATCAACCTATAGCACGGGATACGTTGGCTATTTTGCTACTTGAATCAATTCAAACCCTAAAACAGGTTAGAGTTAGGGTTTTCTTACCTAGAAACGAAGCCGGAATCACCGGAAAAGCGATTAGAAAATGATGGTTAAGCCTGTAGATCGACAGGGTAGAACGGCAGAAAGAATCTCCCACTTCTCTCACACTTTCTTTTTCTTTTCTCTCTTCTCTCTCCTAGGTTTTTTCAAATTCGTATGGGAGGAATGAGAGAGGGTTTAAGGTCCTTATATAGGTCCAGAACTCACGAAAATAGACTCGGGCTCAAGGTATACTTAGGTTATAGCCAAAGTGGGTCTGTTCCGTCTCAACGGAGCACTTCTGGTGGCCCATTTTCAGTGTACGTCAGACTTAAGCTCACTAATACTGGATCTAGGTTCAGCTGAGGTTTCATTCCAGTCGGGTTTCCAGATCGCACGTGGCGGACCAGTTTCAGTTTAACGGTCAACGAATCTCGATCGGGAATTTCAAGTACATGGATATGTTTGGGCAAATATCCCTGATCCGAGGGTGTAATCTGGTTTGATTCCGACGGTCTGGTTGCTTATAACTGATCCGCAAGTGACACATCTCAGATTTCATAAATTTGTATTTTATTTTTAATTAATTTCACATTTCTCACACTCCTCACTCTGGGCTCAAGCGAATAGCACTAGGACATATCTGGATTTGATTTCCAGGATGGTTGTCAAGCCCAGCAAGGCGGTCCTAACCGTTTAACTTCGCGTTAATCGGACTTTTGACGTGCGGTCCAGATCTGATACGGTGTTTTTGAATGTGCTCCCGAGAGTAATTGGGTAATGAGATTGATCCTAGATTTTAGGGTAATGTAGCGTCGATGATTCTACAAGTTTTGGATCTTACAGATCGTATTTAAAGTGATCCAAAAGGATTTCACAGCTAATCTAGGTTAACACTTAGTTAAACTCATCTAATTTCTAAAGGATTTAGTCCTGTATGATTTCTGCCTGAGGTGATACTCGGGTCTTTGTATAGATTTTGAAAGTATTGTTCTTCATTACCTAGACTATAGGATTCATGCCTAATATGAAAGTACTTAGAAACATCTAAAGAACAAGGTGGTGAAAGGTGAAATAGGAGATTTTGAAGAAAATGGGTTAAAAAAGGATTTTGGCATTTGGGATTGAGTTTTGACAAGTTAATAAGGTGTTAGGATTTGACCCATTGCCTAAGGACGTCTATCTCCAGGTTGGCAAAAATCCGGGGTGTTACACCTTGGTACCTCGATCCGCTAAGACTTATGAGCTGGACATGGTGGTATGAGACATCGTGGTCGAGTTGTCGGCCAACGTTGGGGCGACGAGCCTCCCCGTAGTGACCAGTGAGCAACCCAGACTCGTGAGCCGAATACGGTGGTATGGGACACTATATTCGAGCTGTCGGCCTACACTGATTTGGTGACGAGCCCTTTACAGTGACCTCGAGCATAGTCTGAACCTGCGTAGAGGCGACAAGCCTTTCCGTAGTAATCAGAGTATACACTAGGCCTGTACTTAGTTGGCAACGAGCCCATTACAGTGACTTAGAACTGTAACATCTATGAGATTTACTAGGACTGACGACCCTAGAATGGATCCTTGTTTGGGAATGATATAAGGGAGCTACCATAGTTTCCCAATCCTGTTATATGAAAAGGACTAATAAGAACTTGGTAATCATATGCATGCACCTCATTAAGCGTGCGTTCAGGCGTAGCAGGTCAAGCACTGAGGCAGTGTTGTTCATGCGCGAACGTGAGATGAAGTCGCTGAGGGAGCGTAAGCGAGGGCATGCATCATACATTCATACCATTCTTGCATTAACAAGAGTACTTAGGGATGTGTGATTTACTACTTTATCATTACTGCTTGATTGAATTGATAACATACTAACCTTTGCTTTATTGTTCTACTGAGTTGATCACTCACTCCCACGTTATGGGACGATGTTGTACACACCAACCAGGCCCTGTCTTAGTTGCAGGTGGTGGCGATGCCTACGAGGCGGAGCCGGACTTCGAGGATGATGAGGAGACCTTCTCCTACATGCGTTTTCAGGCGGGTTCATGTGAACTGTGTCCTGATCGACGGGGATTTCTGGGATGTTGACTAGATGACATTACACCTTTTGTATATATTTGGAATGGTACATGTAATTATTTAACCTGTTAACATTATCACACTCTGGAGACTTACCACAGTTTATATATTTTTCATATCTATCACAGTCTTTCGCTTGCAATCTCACTTGTCTCTGGAGTATGATATGCTGTTTTGGTATAATCCCCTTCATGTTTACATGCACTCATCATAATCTTCATTATCAATGTTGTATAAGTGATGCATTGGAACTCGGGAGCTGAGTTTTGCTCGACCCCCGATTTTCAGGGCGTTACAAGAACATCGTGAAAATGACCGCGAACTGAATGAAATTGACCACGAACTGATTGAAATTGACCGCGAGGTGAGTGCAATTGACCTAGAAGTTGCGAAGATTGACCAAGAAATGAGTGAAATTAACCGACAACTTCATGAAATTGATCGAGAACTTGCAGAAATCGATCGGACAATTTCACTCAATTCTCAGCTAATTTCACTTATTTCTGAGTCAATTTCATGAAGTTGTCGGTTAATTTCTGCAAGTTCTTGGCTAAAACGATGTCAATTTTAAGCAACTATCGGTCAATTTGACTTGCAAACTACAAGGATGAATTGGAAAATATATTAACAATAGCGTTCAATATTTAATGAAGCATAGTGTGAAAGTTGACTTATTGTGGTGAGAAATCGTAAAGTATAATGTCAGTTTTCCAAATCGCAAGTCATTTTGACGAATTCCAAGTCAAAGTGCCCGACTTATAGATGAAATTCAACAAATTTGTGGTCAATTTCACTCAGTTATTGGTCAATTTCCGGAATTATATGTTACATATTTGCCAGAGAATATTGTGAAATTGATCGCAAAGTGAGTGAAATTGGCCACGAACTAAGTGAGATTGACCACGAACTGATTGAAATTGACTGCGAACTAAGTTAAATTGACCGCGAACTGATTGAAATTGACTGTGGACTAAGTGAAATTGATCGAAGACTACGTGAAATTGACCGATAACTGCTTGAAATTGACATCTTGAATCGAGTTAAATTGACCGCGAATATTGTGAAATTGACCAAAAACTCAGTTAAATTGACCGCAAACATCATGAAATTGACCACAAACATCATGAAATTGACCACAAACTTAGTGAAAATGACCACAAAGTGAGTGAAATTGACCGAGAACTAGCTTAAGTTAGTGAAATTGACCATGAATTGAGTGAAATTGACCGCGAACTTAGTGAAAATGACTAAAAACTAGCTTAAAATTGTGAAATTGACCATGAACCAAGTTAAATTGATCGTGAACTAAGTTAAATTGACTGCGAAATGAGTGAAATTGACCGATAAGTGAGTGAAATTGACCGAGAACTCGCTTAAGCAGTTATCAGTCAATTTTTGCAAGTTCTCGGTCAACACGATGTTAATTTCAAGCGGTTATCGGTCAATTTGACTCAGTTCTCAGTCAATTTCACACAGTTCTCGGTCAAGATGTCAATTTCAAGCAGTCCTCGGTCAATTTCACTCAATTCGCGGTCATTTTAACTTAATTCGCGGGCAGTCGATTTAACTCAGTTCGCAGTCAATTTAACTTAGTTCGTGGCCATTTAAACTTAGTTCATTGTCAATTTAACTTAGTTTGCAATCATTATAACTTAGTTTGCGGTCAATTTAATTCAGTTTGCAATCAACTTCGGTCCTCGGTCTTCATTAAATTTCACTTCGGTCTTTGTTCTTTGTTAAAAAAGCCTTAATGTGGACCATTTGGGCATTGAATTTGCCTCATTTTTCGGGTCATGCCCTAAAATGTTTAAATAAAATAATTGGATTGTGGATGGTGCTGATATATCATATAAAATACGGTGGGGTCCACATAATGAAGTCAATAATTTGAAATATACATGTCATTCGTAGCTTCTTTGATGGGGGTACCATTTTCGTCCTATCTTGGGTTGACAAAACTTAAAAATGATGTATGTGACAAGTGTATTCTCGACCAAAAGAAAAATATACCGAAAATGAGAGTTTTATTGCTGGGGTTGACAATCACAAAGAAGAGAGAAGAAATAAAAAAAAAGAGAGTTTTACTGTTAGGGTGGACAATCACAAAGAGGAGATAAGAAATCAGAAAATTGGAGTTTTTCTGTTAGGGTGGATAATCACAAAAAGGAGAGAATAAATTAGAAAATGGTGATTTTATTGCTAGGGTAAAATAGTGTGAGAAGAACAATAGCTTTCGAAATTACGATTTTCTAATTTATTTTCAGGGTCTGCGCGCATCCCTTCAGATGACACTATAAATCCTAAGAACACAACTTGGCTAGACATGAATGCACATTTCTTAAGATTAACGTACAATTTTTCTTTCCTAAGGACACTACAGACCTTCTTTAAATGTTCAAGGTGTGATTCCTTAGTGGTACTATAAATAAGAATATCGTCAAACTATACCACTAGGAATTTTTCCATGAACGGCCTTAAAGTTTGTGTCATCACCCGCATGAAAGTACTGGGTGCGTTAGTCAAGCCGAAAGGCATGACCAACCACTCATACAACCCATCTTTCGTCTTAAACGCCGTCTTCCACTCATCTCCTGGGCGTATACGGATTTGGTGATATCCACTCTTGAGGTCTATCTTAGAGAATATAGTGGACCTGGCCATCATGTCAAGCATATCATCAAGTCTAGGTATAGGAAACCTATACTTAACAGTAATTTTGTTTATGGCACGACTGTCTACACACATGCGCCACGTGCCGTCTTTCTTTGGCATCAACAATGCAGGCACGACACACGAGCTCATACTCTCTTGGATGAAACCCTTTTGCAGAAGCTCATCAACTTGCTTCTTCAACTCTGCATGCTCTACAGGGTTCATCCTGTAGTGAGGAAGGTTCGGTAAAGTAGACCCTGGGACAAGATCAGTGGCATGCTGTATGTCCTTCATAGGGGGCAACTCATTCGGTAAGTCTTCAGGAAATACATCACTGTATTCCTTCAGGACCGAGGTCACTTCACGGGGCAACTCTAATGGAACCTCAGGTGTAATCTCTCTAGCCACAAGGGCATACGTCATAGAATCCTCTTTAGCCTCTTTTTCAAACTCTCTTGCGCTGATTATATGTAGAGACTTAGGTTTGGATTTCCCCATTCCTCTAGGCTCACTTGCCTTCTCATCCTTCTTCTTCCCTAGTGTATTCTCAGGTGGCATGGGATTAAGTTTGATCTTTTTACCGTTATACATAAAAGTACACGCATTCGAACGGCCAAAGATCGTGACATCATTATCGAATAGCCTCGGTCTACCTAGGATAACATGTCCCACATCCATAGGTAAAACATTACACCACAGGGACTCTTTGTATGACCCAAACTCGATGGGAACTAGACATTACTGGGTGACAGGTAGGGATGTCTTGTCAACCCAAGAAACTTTATACGGGTCTGGATGAGGTATGGATTTCAGTTTTAAGCGATCTAAGGTGCTAGTGGAAATCACATTCTGACAACTTCCACTGTCCACCATCACCTTACAATTCTTTTCACCACACTTGGCAATAGTGTAGAAGATAGTGCTTCGACGCCAGTCAGCACTACTTCTAGACTGAGCAAGCACACGCTTGACTACTGCAAGCGTTGCTTCTCCATCCACTTCTTCTTCATCAGTAAGTCCTCCTTCAGGGTGATACTCTTCAACTTCATAGTCACCCTGGTCATCTCCACCCTTGTGGGACTCGCCTATAACTAAGGTTCTCCCACGGCTCTTCGTAGGACATTGATTAGACATGTAGCCAAGATTGCCACACTCATAACACCTCACTTGGCTCATGTTACTAGGACTGGTACCAAGAACTCCTTTGCCCTTGTCCTCCCTAGGCCTAGGCGGAATGGTCGTCTGTGCCCTAGGTTGACTACCAATATTAGGTCTAGTTCTCTGGGAACTAGATCTAGTACTGGAGTCTCAGGACTCAAAACGACGAACGACAGGAGCCTTCAGATATTGCTCTAACTCCTGCACGACTTGATATGCTTCATCCAAGTCCGTTAAGGGCCGAGTCATAAGCTCGCGCTGAAGATCCGCACAAAGGCTCGTCTTGAAATACGAGAGCGTTACTAGAGGGTCTTCTCGGATATCACATCGCATCATATACTCTTCAAATTTAGCGATGTATTCAGCGACAGACATTGACCCTTGGCGTAAGGATTGTCATTGGTCAAGGAGCTTCTGACGGTATGAGAGAAGAAGGTACTTCTCCTTCAACTTCTCTTTCATCTCATACTAATGTGTGATAGGAGCTCTACCAACTCTCTCTATCCTACGCTCGGTGTTGGTCCAGAAGAGCTTGGCTTGACCCACAAGCTTCATCTTAGCAAACCGCATTTGACGGTTTTTAGACATGCCATACCACTCAAAGTAGTGCTCCATGTCAACAACCCAGTCAAGGAATGCCTTGGGATCCAAGCGCCCATAAAAAATCGGGGCCTCAACTCTCACACTCTTCATCGCACGCTCATCTGGATCATAGCGGTCTTGATGATCACATGTGGCTCGTACCTTTCGCACCACACCACGACCATTACCACGATCTCTATCCTCATTACCACCACGTGTGGCAGCGCGTTCTTCAATGATTCCTTCCACTTGAGAGTGCGCATCATACCCTACAGCGGGGTTTTCCTTTTGGGACGCCTCTAGTTGTTCGACCTTAGTCATGGTAGTGGTAATTTGGTTCTCAAGGCGGGCAAACTCACGCTTTTGACCTGTTTCTAGGGCGGTTATCTTTTGTATCAATTGAGCAAGTTGCTCAGATAACTGCTCGTTATTTATGGTAGGTTGAAGTCTGAAACCTCTACCTCTTCTCGTGGGCATACAATGAAGACTTGAACCAAACTCTACCCAACTAGACTACTAGGTGTTATGACTTTCAAGATGAATGCGATGAATGCAAAACTACTATGAACTGACACAATTAAGTTGAAACAGGAAACAAATCAAATCTGAAAATTTTTCAGATTAGGAACTTTCTAAAATTGAAAACTTTCTAAATTTGGAAAGTTTCTAAATCTGGAAATCTGGAAATCTGAAAAATTTCTAAAATTGAAAACTTTCTAAATCTGGAAACTTTCTAAATTAAACCTAAAAATCAAAACTCTAATTTGATAACTCGATCTAGATAAAAAAACCATGCAAGCCTAGGCTTTGATACCAAATTTGACGTAGGACAACCCTAATTATGATGCATGCCCATGAACATAATTAAACAGCGGAAATAAAAGGAATAAATTATCTAAAATTCTGGTAGTAATCATTATAATTGAGAAAATCATAAAAGAAACATACAATGGAGCGGGCCATCATCACAACCATGGAGTATGACATTCAATTATTACTTAGGTTGGATCCGACGAGGGATGAGACCTCCCGATCTTGCATGGTCCCACTCAATCGATCAATGAAGATCACTAGTCCGAAGAACGAAGAAGTTTCTCGGATTAGGGATTTGAGAATTTGGGGGTTTAGGGTTTAGATCGATTCTCAAGATTTTGATCGAAGAAGGAATAGCCAAAACTGAAAAATAGAAAGAATGAAATAATTACCTTGAAGAAGTTGGAGGGGCACAAGTAAAAATTAGAAGAGGAAGATCAAGGGAAGAGAAGAAGCACCATTAGAGAGAAGAGAGGAAGGAGGCAACCAAAAGGTTTGTTGTTCATTAATCAATAGTTGAAATTTGGATTTAGGACTTTAGCCCACTTAAATAAGCAAATAAAGACATAAAATTACTAAAATATCCCTAGAATAAGCAAATAAAGATATAAACTTACTAAAATACCCCTAACTAAGAAAAAACGCGCAAATAACATAAGTACGGGAAAGTTCGGGCGCTCGGCCTTCTTTCTTCAATCTTCCTTCACATGTGTCTTCCCAGAGTGGGGTCTTCTATATATCCAATCACATGTGAAAGGTCTTCAGCTCCTCAATAGTCGCCTATCCACAAGGACGACACTTGTGGTTAGCGCTTTCTTCGTTGGTTGTAAGCCCCGTATCTTAGACCGTACCATTCCATAAGCTTCAGCGGTTCCCGGTCGAATTCCGGCGACCCGCGATCTGTTACCGGCGTTTGCGCACGATCCCAAGCCGAGTCCTGCATATCTGAGTCGACTCGACCCGAGACATATACCAGTGCGACCGCGCCGTCGCCGCGGTTCCGATGCCGTGACTCGCGCGCCGACCCGATACCTAGGCCAGGAGATGTGGGCCAGCATTCAGTTCGAGGAAAACACTGCGCATTGCAAATCCCAAGAGAATCTATTAAATCCATCACATCAATCACTTTACTTGTCAAAAGTACACCCATCACTCAACCCATTACTCTCCCCATGCCCAAGTACAAAAAGCAACCCAAAAAGTCAACATTCCCATCACCTCACCATCCCTCTTCCCATCACTCCATCACTCACATCATTTCTCTCTCTTTCTCCCTCTCCCTCATTCCCTCTCTTTCATTCTCTCTCTTTCATCCTCCAAGCAAGAATCATCCATGGCTTCCATGGAGAAACTAGTTATGGCCCACCTTCCTACCACCAAATCCAATCCTTAGATCATCATCTCAACCGTTGAAAATGTCCTCTTGGAGCTCTAGAGTGCATAGGCGGAAGAAGGAATAGGCGATCACAAGTGGGTGCTTCTCTTTCTCTCTCTCTCTCTCTCTCTCTCTCTCTCTTTCATTTTTGTGTGATGTGGCCCACTCGGATGGACCCCACCTTGATGTATACCCTATCCAAACCGTCCAAGTCATGTGGACCTTACCCTTTAGTGATGGGAAAATACAAATATTAAATTGATCCAACTCAAGTGAGCCACCTCCATGTGGGACCCACCAGCCGTGGTCCCCACATGTGGGACCCATCTTGATGATATGTATTGTCCAGCGTCTCTGGACGCTGGACGTGGCCTGAAGCATGAATAGGCAGTGGGCTGTAACCACTGCAACAAAAAGAAAAAGAAAAAGCAAAAGAAAGAAAAAAAAAAACAAGTCATTACTTTAGCCTTTTTGGGTGGGCCACTCATGTAGGCCCCACCCTGATGTATGGGTTTAATCCACACCGTCTATTCCATTCCCCAGCACATTTTAAGCGTTGAGCCAAAATTTGAGACCAAACCGATTCTCGGGTGGGCCATACGATTGAAAATAGTGGTATTACCATTAAAACCCACCTTGATCTCTCTATTCGTCAAAAACATGTCTCATATTGGTCTCATTTGGTCGATCATGGGCCGTAGAATACAATGGCTGGAGTGGATTTTACTAATGTGGGCCCCACCTAAGAAAAACCTCAAAAAAAAAACCAAAATTTATGAAAATAGGTAAGAGAGGTGCTTCCTTGTGCTGACGTCAGCATCCAGAGGACGCTGGAGCTTCGGCTGCTGGACGTAGGTGAGACAGTGGGCCCACTACAGGCCCCACCATGATGTGTGTTGAACATCTACACCATTCATTTGATGGGTTCCCTTTAGGAATGGGATGTCCCCAAAATTCATCCATATATGGAACTCAGGTGGCCCACACCATCCAAAATCATATGGAAACATGCCTAAAACATATATATACACTTGCTGGGGCCCATCTGAAATTTGGACGCTTCTGAAACTTGGTCTGACCCTTCATTCAAGTGGGGCACCCACAATGGGTGGGATGGATTTGTGAACCACATCTCAGTGGGCCTAATAAATGATTGTGAATGTTTTAATGGAGGGTAGCTACTCTCAACTGTTGTATCTGGTGTGGCCCACACAAGTCACGGATTGACTTGATTTTTGAGACCTAGGCCCATGATGGAGTGGTGCATCTGGCTGATGGGTTAGATGTTTGACAAACATCAACGGTGGGGCCCACACAGCTCGACCTATGGGAGCTTATCGTCAGCAGTGTAGACCACCGTGATGTATCTATATTCCACGCCATCCACCTGCAGGTCTCACCCTGTGCGCGTGTGAAATACCACACCGTCCATCTGTAGGACGTCAGCAAAATCCGTGGAGGCCACCTTGATATTTGTTTCATCCACCCGTCCAGCTGGGACGGTGGAGCCCATCTAATGCATGTGCTGAATCCAGACCGTTCAAGGTCTGGACGTGGCCCACCATGATCTGGACGATGGGCCCCATTGTGATGCATGTGCCTTCCATCCACACCGTCAGTTGTTCTAGACGGTAGGGACCACCGAATGTATATGTTTTACATCCTGTTCGCCCATACATTTTTGGGGCGTGGGACCCACTCCACACTGCTGCACGTGTGGAGGCGGGGCCCACATTGAGGTATGCATTCTACCTTGTCCGTTGGAGGGACGGTGGTCCCAGCAGCAAGGCTGCTGTACCACGTCACGAAGCTCTGTGGGAACTCACCATGATCTATGTATTTTACCAATGCTGTCTGTCCCTTTTCTGGGGCCCACCTTATGATATGTTGTATATCTGAGCCATCCAGCAGCTCATCCTGCTGTTGACATCATCAGCTGTGGGCTGACCATGAGGCATGTGTTTCTCCAATCGTCCATTGTTGTGGGACATACTCTGATACATGTGTTTCAACTATGTTGTCCATGGGTCCCACGTGGGGACCACAATGATGTATTTACTTCATCTATACCATCCATTCATCTGTGAGGACCCCACCATGATATATGTTTTGCAATTCACGCTGTTCATCTGTTGAAGGACCCACTATGATGTATGTTTTGATCCCACACCGTCCATCTGGACAGGTGGTGTGGGACACCACCATGATATTTGTGTTTTATTCATGCTGCCCTTCAGCGTGGGTCCCACACATGAGTGGGACCTACCATGTCGTATGTAGAGTGTGGGGCCTGCCTTGATGGACCACCCAGATCATGGACTCCACCATACCATATGTATTATATACACACCATTTGTCCATTTATGGTGGGACTCACCCTGATGTAGTGTTGTATCCACTCCGTGCATCCATGGGTCCCATGCGAGGCCACCTTGATTTATGCATTTTATATTCCCACAGTCCACTTATATGGGATAGTGGGATGCCACACCATTATGTATTTGTTTCATCCACACCATCCAGATAGTGTTGGAGGTGCTGGGCAATGTTTGGACGATGTCATGGGCTCATTTGCTGCGTATGAGGGGCCCACCTGTTATGTATATTGGGCCCATTGGTGCGACCCACGTAATGTGACCGACTTAATGAATATGCGGCCCATTGGCATGGCCCATCGATGCATGACCCATTTGATGTATTCAAGGCCCAGATACATGGCCCATTTGATGCATATAAGACCCATGTGTAAGGCCCACATGTCATGTATTTTAGGCCCATGAGCAGGGTCCACCTGTTGTGTATATGTGGCCTTTGAGTAAGGCCCATCGTGTTGTATATTAGGCCTTTGTATGAGGCCGTGGGCCCATCATATGATTTGGCTCTATGTGGCCATTCCTTGGGGGCAATGTTGGTTGGATGTCCACATTGTCGAGGCCGATTGTTGATGCCGGTTATTGATATCGATTATGAGTGTGTGACAGCATAGCATCATGATACATACCCATACGCATCATCTGCATGTTTGTTATGAGATGTGATTGACCATTGCAAATGCCATAGGCAGGTTGTTCATGGGGATCCCTGATAAGCGGAGTTACCCCACATGAGCGCACGGTATGCGCAGGATTGATGCATGATTGGACTGTATGACTCATGCATCTTGCATTTGTGTGACATGACCACTGTACGCCCTAGTTACATCAGGGTCGTAGCCTCCACAGATATTTCGTGGATGGCCAGATGGGACACCGAAAATCTGTTCTACATGGGGTGCTATAGATATCCCTGGGTGAAAGTCCCTAAACCCTCTTAGTTCCAGAGGTTGCTCCAACGTCTAGACCGAGTGGATGCATGAGCGCATGAGGGCCGTATACCGTTAGGCCGCGTCTCTCACTGTGTCGCGGTCAGTTGGAAAGGGGTGCGGCCTTACCTGCCCGAGAGGAGGGGGCAATGCTAGGCTGAGTCTGACCAGCTCGAGGAATGGGTCCGCTATCGACGAGCCGGGCCCGATATTGGCAGGCGAATAGTGAGGTCTCTTCCACTCACCTTATTGCGCGCGATGGGGCGGCAATCTGGTTTAGAGTATAATAGACCCCGGTGATGATCCCAGAGATGAACTGTACTGATATGTGGACTATTGAGTAGGAGTTGCATGCTCATTCATTCACTATCCACTCGGGCTGGTGGTGCGCAACTATTTGTTGTGTACCTTCGTTATGGCAAGGATTTCGATTGGGGCGCGCGACTAACCTGAGGTCAGGAGTTTACCACATTGTGTCTGACTATCCAAATTTAGGTATGGGACTGGTTTGGATAGAAGTCCCTTGTGGTGGATCCCGTAGCCTGCGATACTACGTACTATCATCCCGACTTCACATTCCAGCATGGTCATTCCATTAGTACCACATATTGCATATTGCATTACATCCTCGGCATATGACATTTTGAGTTGCCAGGTTTCTGTATTCCTGTGACTTGGATGAGAGTGATGGTATTCGTTAGCTCTTCCGAATTGCATATTGCATTATATCCTTGGCATCCGATATTTGATTATTTATGACTCATCATTTGCATAGCTGTCCTATATTGCGTATTCTGATATTGACTGACTTATGGACTTGTCAGTATTTCTGCTTACTCTGTTCTTGCATGATTTATGATCTTGTCGGTATTTCTGTTTACTCTGATAATTCCTGCTCTTGTCAGTATTTCTGCTTATTCCGACATTGTACGATTTATGGATTACCAGAGTTTCCGGTATTGTATGATTAAGGCATTATATTGAATACTTGGCACTTACCTTGTGCACACACTTACACCACCCTCTAAGCTTTCTATAAGCTTATGCACGATAGATGCGTGCAGGTAATGTTAGGTTGCAGCAGTGTTGAGCTTGGAGCATGCAGCGGTCCTCTGGAGCTTGATTTTAATTATGTATTTCCCCTTTCAGCATTGTACTCAAATGATTATATTAGTGGATATGTGATGATGATGTTGCCTTTGTGAATTGGGTAATCTTGTGGTTATGCTTATTATGAGTTAAATATATATTGAAAAAGAAAAAAAAATCCTCCTTGTAGGATTCCAGGATCGGAATCTGGCATTTGGATGCTAGGAGCCGAGAATGGGGTACTACGGAGGTTGTCGGCACTGGATTCGGCGATTGGGATTCCCGTGAATCCGATCTCCGGGTTTGGGGGCGTGACATTGGTACACCTTGAATGCGCTTGTGTCCGCATCAATTCTCAATGTTATAGACAAAACTCTTACCAATAACATTATATATAGTGGCACCCTTTGTGACATTGGTTGAATCTGGGGAACGTTTTTGGCAGAGCAACAATTCTCAAAATTTTCAATTAAAAAGGGTCATTTGTACTCTTCAACAAGATCAGCATGCCTTAGGTACTTACTACAACATTTTCAAATCATATTGGGATGAGTTAGGCATTCATATTATCATTCCATAGCGCACATATGGTGCATTCGAGGAACTCAAAAATCTTTAAGAAACTGAACGTGTTTATCAACTTCTAATGAGCTTGAATGACACTTATTCTCATATTTGTTGTCAAATTTTGGCTATAGATCCTCTACCCTGTTGGTCGAAGGCCAGTGGGGCCCGCTTGTGAGCAATCACTAGTGGGTGGGTCCCATTTGGTTTGACTCTTTCCGTTGCGTTCTTTCCTTTCAGTTGAAATTTCAAATTCATATTTGAATTTGATTTTGGATAGGAGGTTGGGAAAAGACCGGATAATCTGGTCTCATCCCATCTCCTTCCTTTCCTATAAAAAGGAATACGCCTTCTCTCGTAAGGATCATAAGAAACATCGAGGGTATACAGAGAGAGATAGTGTGCAGCATAGTCTGTCCATGTTAAGCTTGTCCTTGGGACAATCTGATCCATAGATCGCAATCTGGGACCATTATATACCGTAGGATCAGAGGTGTGAATAGTTCAATCTGCTCCAGTAGTAGATAGACGGGCCATTGGAGCATCAATCTTCAGCTTTGTGAGGGTCCCAATTATCGTGTAGACCGTCAGATCTTGAGGGCTCACCTTCCGCATTTCCCTACAGTGGTATCAGAGCAATTCAACGGCGGATCTCCGATTAATCATCTAAAAAGGTAAGTGGCCCATCTTTTCCTTTGGGATTGGAATTATGGCCCACCATTCAAATCATCGTGTGATTGGCCCCACAGTGGATAGGAAAGACCATCCTAAAATGAATCTAGCCATCCACAAAGGCACCTGTTTAATGAGATTAGATAATGTTGAAGTTCCCTATTTTCATATGATGGCCACGGTCATTTGATGAGGGAAATACAACTGGCAGCATGCGGTGTATGCATAACAATTATTATACACGTGGCAATACATGTGGCTGTCGTATTATTCAACACCACAAAAATAGCTACAAGCAATAGAAGTTGAATTGTACTACACCACATATATTTTGACGTTAGCAACATGTGTTATATGAGTCCGTATGGCACATGTATGGATTGACGTGATATTGGCCTGATGAACACGTTAAATTAGCAACAAGTGTTATATTCTGATGTATATCACGTTACATGTATATTCACATATATGTGACCATCATCTTAGATATATAGTACAACACGTGATATGACTTTTGATATGGTACAACACGTTTAATACATGTATTATATATGTGTTATAGCTGTACACATTTCTGTAGATGATAGAAACATTTTTTGTATAGTGGAACCACTAGTGGTACTAAAGATAGATGATGTACATCATTATACAACTGTTGATAGATGATGTACACATTGCTGTACAATGCTGTACAATGCTGTACATCTGTTGGAAGATGTTGTACAGCAACGTGTACATCTAGTGTACATCACAACAACGTGTAATGTACAGCAACGTGTACATCTAGTGTACATCACAACAACATGTAATGTACAGCAACGTGTACATCTTATGTGTTGGCTATTGTACACGTATTATTTATTATACATGTTGTTTTGTACACTTGTAGGCTTCTGTACACATATAGGTTGTACACTTGTCCTGTACACGTGTTGGCTTATATAAACATGATTTCCTCATACGCAACATATCACTAAAATATAGCTGACGTGTTGTACTTCGCCACTAATACCTAGCTGCTGTGTGAAGCAGATGGGCTAAAATACATCAACACTTTACAATGTTGTGTAAAGACATGTAAGCACGTATACTCAAGTCAGCAAGTTTATTCTGTTGTGCATTGCTGTATAAATTGCACGATAGCAATTTTGTAGTTATAAAACAAAACTTTGTTACTAAAGTCGAAGGTATATACATCAGCCGCACATGTGGATCTGATCCATGTAAAACATAGATCTCATCACTAGATATGTGTTGAATCCAAACTGTCCATCTATCTGATGAGCTTGGTTTTATGTTAGAGAAGAACAATAAGTACTTGCTTAATGTGCAAGTGTACACGTCTGTACACATATTGGCTAATGTACACGAGCAACAACTATGTTTTAGTTTTGCAAATTCCACGTGTAGATCCGTTAACAAACGTGTACACATGTAATCATGCTTAATCTTCAAATCAATGGTGTGGCCTACATTCAGATATGTTGCAACCTGAATCTGTTATCTTGATTTTTAGATTTGATCATATACATGAGATGATGTTGTTTCCTTCAAAATATTGTCTTCACTGTTGATCTAGAGCTCATTAGTGATTGAAACGATCATTAACCATGATGATCAATGTTGATGAAAGGATCCATCATCAATAATGAACATTAACGGTAATGATCGGATCTATCTCCAATGGACATGATCACTAGTAAAGATTGATCCTTTTTTTTTATGATATCTTAGCATTTTTTTTCCTTTTTGATGATGATGTTTATATGTATGCATATATTTGGCTTGATGTGATTAGATCTTAGCCCCCATACATTTTTTATTAAGACATTTTTCATTAGAAATTACAAAAAATTAGTGCTAGAATCCTCCCTAAAAATAGGTTGTGCATAACCTGAGTGGGAGTTTATTCTCTTCCACCAAATGATGCATGCAACCTTGAAATGGAAGGTTGCATGTTATACAATCATAAGTTTATAAAAGTACCAATTTCATCTTAATTTGAGAACTTGATTGTTCTACACCGCCCATTTGGGTATGTGGACTTTCAGATCTCGTTATGATGTGTTGACTACTTTTATATTATGAAATTTTGTATAACACATAGAAATGCTGATGATTAGTGTCAATACCTTAGATCTTAGCTAAGTAGTGATACTCATGCAATGTAGAGATGGCCACCAAAGCGTTAATCACTGAACAGCTGAAAGGACAACATTTCGACGGCAACAACTACGAAGACTGGTCTCGCGCGGTGCGATGCCTTCTGGACGAGGACGATATATCTCACACACTCGATGTAATTCAAGAGGAACCTATCTTGGCTGAAAACGGGAATTTACAAGAACATAGGGTTGCGATGACTCACTACAATAAGTGGCGAAAATAAAATCGTTCAGCCCGTAATGTCCTTTTTAGTACCATGCACAAAGAACTCATACCTACGTATGAAGTGCATGACACCGCTAAGGGAATCTGGAAAGCACTGACAGATGCCTATGCGCAGAAGTCAGATGCAAGAGTTAGGGCAATGGAATTGGAATTCCAGGAGTATAGGATGCTCGTCGGCTGCCCCATCAAAGATCATATCCGTAAGATGGACTAAATGATAGGTGCCCTTCGGAATGTTGGGTGTAAATTGACTGAAAATCAGAAGATTATAGCCATGCATAGTTCCTTGCCTGAATCTTGGGCCCAAATCAAAAGAATTTTGAACCATACTGATTCTATCACTACCTTCAGAGACTTTTGTGGCCACTTGGTACGTGAGGTTGAAATGAATGTAATTCAGCTAAGTTCGGCCAGGGCCTTTGTAGCAGAGACTCATAAGTGGAAAGCTAACAATAAACGGTCCAAAGCTCGCAAGAAGGCGAAGAAAAATAACCAATAACAGAAGACCACAATACCTACTCCAAATCTCAAGAAGGGGAACGAAAAGAAGAAGTAGAAAAAGACAAATGTGTCTGCTTCGTCTGTGGAAATTCCGGCCATTATGCTCGACAGTGCACCCATAAAAAGGCGGTAATTTCTCAGTCACTAGATACTTTGTATGTAGGCGTTTGTTCTGAAATCCTTTCCGTTGATATCATATCTAACGAGTGGATTTTGGTTTCAGGCGCAACAATGCACGTGACAAGCTATCGTCGAGGACTCGAGGAATTTCGTCCTGTAGCCAAGGGGAGTTACAAGCTGTACATGGGCAATAACGCTGTTGAAGACGTACAAGGGATTGGTGTTTTCCATCTACGTACACGCATAGGGCGAACAATAATACTCCGTGATATTCTATATGCACCGGGTATGCGTCGGAATTTAATTTCTGTTTCTAGGTTATTAGCTGATGGTTTTGATATTCAATTTTCCGGGGCAAGAGTTTCTTTGAGAAAGAATAACCTCATTTTTGCATGGGGTAATTTAATTTCAGATTTATTTATTCTAGACGTAGAATGTGATAATGCATCTATTGCTTTGTCTGCTATGTCGAATGAAACTGTAGTATCTGAATCTCAAAAATGGCACGTGAGGTTAGGTCACATTGGAAAGGATCGTATGACAAGACTAGTACGTCGTTCTGGTCTGTTAGACTCCCTATCCAAAGTTAATTTTCCATTTTGTGAACATTCTGTGTCTGGAAAGACTTCGAAGAAACCTTTTTCCAAAGCGGCTAGGTCAAAGGGCACACTAGAGATAATCCATTCAGATATCTGTGGACCCTTTAATGTACATGCCAGGAACAGATGTCAATACTTTGTCACTTTCATTGACGATTACTCGCGCTATAGATATGTGTATCTCATCTCATATAAATCTGAGGCTTTTGATTGTTTTCTTAAATACAAAGCTGAGGTGGAAAACCAGCTTGAGAAAAAGATTAAAATCCTTCGATCTGATAGAGGTGGCGAGTATACGTCTAAAACGTTTAAATCATATTGCGAAAATGTTGGCATTGTTCGACAGTACACAATGGCTTACACACCACAGCAAAATGGTGTTGCAGAGAGAAGGAATAGGACATTATTGGACATGGTTAGATCGATGATGGCTCAAGCCAATCTCTCTACCACATTTTGGGGAGACGCACTGTTAACAGCCGTCTACGTCCTAAATAGAGTCCATCCAAATCAATTCCTAAGACTCCATATGAGATGTGGTCTGGGAGGATTCCTTCTCTAGCCAACTTACGCCCTTGGGGATCTTTGGGATATGTTTTGCTGCCTACTCCGCATAGAGGTAAACTTGATAGTAAAACTATTGAATGCGTGTTCATAAGATACCCCATGCATTCAAAGGGATAGTTCTAGTTTATGAGGACCATGTACGATGGATTGAGATAGAATCCTGGGACGTGACCTTCGTCGAAGATAGATACTCAAGCCGAATGAAGCAAAAGGTTTCAATACAACTTTTTGAAATACCCGATGTATCTCAGGAGAGTGGGAATTCTGCTTTACAAGATAATGATACTCCTATAGTTCATCAGGACAGTGGGAGGACATCTCAGCAGGCTCCTGAGTTACGTCGAAGTGAAAGAGGATTGATTCCCCGAAGATACTTCGATATTGAGGGGCAAACATTCTCTTGCGTTGCAGTTGATGATGATGAACCTGATTCATATCAGGATGCATTATTATCTTCTAACTCGGCCGATTGGGTGAATGCTATGGACGAAGAGATCACTTCCATGGAAAAGAATAAAGTTTGGGAACCTGTTGATCTGCCTTCCAATCGCAAAGCGATAGGTAACAAATGGGTACTAAAGATCAAAAGAAAGGCAGATGGTACAGTGGACAAGTATAAAGCACGATTAGTTGCTAAAGGTTTTACACAACAAGAAGGCATTGACTACAAGGAGACCTTTTCACCTGTTACAAAGTTCTCCTCAATCTGCATGATCTTGTCCATTGTCGCAAGTTTAGACTTAGAGTTATATCAGATGGATGTAAAGACCGCATTCTTAAATGGTGACTTGGATGAAAAAATATACATGCAACAACCCATGGGTTATGTGGACAAAAAACATCCAAAGAAAGTCTGCAAATTGTTGAAATCTATCTATGGGCTGAAGCAATCTTCAAGACAGTGGTACATGAGGTTCCACTTGGCCATCACCATTTTTGGATTCACAATGAGTGAAGAAGATCATTGTATATACATGAAACGGTCTGGAAGATCTTTTCTGATACTATCTCTATATGTAGACGATATCCTGTTAGCTGGTAATGACATGCAATTGTTGATATTGACTAAAGATTGGCTATTCTCGAACTTTGAGATGAAAGACCTCGGTGAAGCCAACTTTATCCGTGGGGTAAAAATCATCAGGGATCGCCCGAAAAAATTTTTAGGCTTGTCTCAAGCAACCTATATCCAAAAGATCTTAGAGCAGTTCAGGATGAAAAATTCAAAAGCTATTGAAATCCCTATGGATAAAGCTACCAAGCTAAACAGGAAATCGTGTCCCCAGACTGAAGCCGAGAAATTGGCTATGTCTTCAGTACCTTATGCAAGAGCAGTAGGAAGCTTAATGTATGTTATGCTTTGCACCAGACCGAATATTAGCTATGCAGTTGGCATAGTCAGCCGTTATCAGAGTAACCCGGGACAGTCTCATTGGCAAGCCGTCAAACGTATATTCTGCTATCTCAGAGGAACAAAAGACCTAATGTTGGGTTATGAAGGCACAAGCCTCGAGCTCAAAGGATATTCTGATGCTGCTTGGGGTAATGACGCCAACGAGGGAAAGTCTACTTCAGGGTATGTATTCTTACTCGTAGGAGGAGCTATCTCATGGTCGAGTAAGAAACAGACATCCACAGCTTTTTCATCTATGGAGGTCGAGTACATTGCATGTTGTGCTGCTGATCAGGGTCGAATATTGCATATCAGACCCCAGTAATTACTTGATTTTACATACATGATAATATTTAATGCCAGATTTTACTCGTGTTTTTGTTACAGGAGGAAATTAGGAGCGTGTATAACAAAATGATGTTAAAAGCATAGACTTGACGCTCCAAAATTACCAGAGCACGAGCTGTACTCCAGAAAACCAATGGTGAAGAATATACACGCCTGGGATCTGAGGAAAGCACGATAAAGAGGCCTGAAATTGGTGCAAAATGCAAAATCACATGGTTCCCACCATCCGATCAGTTCCAAACTCCATACATGAGATGAGGGCAATAAATTAACCGTACATATCAAGTTTCAGCCCTCGGATCACTAACCTAATCATAATTAGTGATCCGAGGGCTGAAACTTGATATGTACGGTTAATTTATTGCCCTCATCTCATGTATGGAGTTTGGAACTGATCGGATGGTGGGAACCATGTGATTTTGCATTTTGCACCAATTTCAGGCCTCTTTATCGTGCTTTCCTCAGATCCCAGGCGTGTATATTCTTCACCATTGGTTTTCTGGAGTACAGCTCGTGCTCTGGTAATTTTGGAGCGTCAAGTCTATGCTTTTAACATCATTTTGTTATACACGCTCCTAATTTCCTCCTGTAACAAAAACACGAGTAAAATCTGGCATTAAATATTATCATGTATGTAAAATCAAGTAATTACTGGGGTCTGATATGCAATATTCGACCCTGATCACAACCCCCAACCAGCATTTTGCTAGTCCCGAGCAAAACATGCGAAAAATAATTTCAGAAATAAAAGATAATTCCTGTAAACTCAAGTGACTTGTGAACAGATAGCTTGAGGTGTGAAAATTCTAAGATTCATGATTGGTGTGTGGAATTTTTCTCTTGGAATCAAGCTCTCAGCAGATTTCATAATCAAATTTAAAATATTAATCCATTAATTTGAACATTCCTAAACATTGAGTTCCACGAGTGTATAGTATATTCTCGACGTACAATCATTAAGAGATCCAATTGTCAATTTCATGATATCTTTGGTAAGTTGCCAAGCTTGAAACCAACACTTATCTCACAGATTAACTTTTCATTTTATCAACCTTTGATTTTTTTTTATTATTTTTTTTTTATTTATGAGCAGTAACACAAATGACGGGAATCAAATTCTCACCTATAGGGAGCAAACCTATGGCGAAAACTTGTCGCCTAACTTCTTTTTTTTTTTTTTTTTTTTTTTATGAGAAATCGAATCTTCATCTATAGGGAGCAAACCTATGATGACGATTATGTGACTTAGCCTTTTAATTCTTCTTTTTACCAAGTTAATCATTCGGTTATCGAACTGAAAACTTAATGTGTAAGCGAGATGTGATATGTGAAATCATGGCTCAATCAATGTTTACAATTTCTAATCATGGATTATCATTTCAAAATTGACTGTGAAATCAAGTAGATGGCCGAATCCAAGAGTCATAAGTTACCAACATCACGTATCTTATAATGTTAAAATCATAACTATCTTTCAAAATCACTTTGAATTCAATAGAAATTCCAGAAAAAATTTTAAAAATTTCACAAATTTTGCTCAAGACCAAGAAAATACTGATTAGGTAACCTAATCTCCAACCCCCAACCTAAAATCTACATTGTCCTCAATGTAAAAGAAATAAGCATGCAATGCACATGGGACAGCGAGAATAAAAGATGAGTGATGGAAAGATAGTACCTTGATGGAGAATCAAAAAGCTTTCTCAAAAAATTTCATCATAAAAGCAAGTTAGCACAAGAGAAAGATCAACAGAAGTAAAAATAAAAGAAAAATAAAAGAAGATCCTACCTATACCACTTTCGCAGGTGCTCTCGATTGCATTTAGCGCATGCAACAAGCCTTTAAACCCCTAGGTTACCCCTAGTGGACGAGTTGTAGTCTCGTGAGGGTTTGCAGTAATGTTACCCACAAACATTGAACTAACTAACAAGGAAAAAGAAATAAAATGAAACGCTGGGTTGCCTCCCAGGAGCGCTAAGTTTAACGTCTTCAGCCAGACAAGAACGGACCATGAATTTATTACTCTTTAAGACCAGGGTCCGTCAAATGAACTTACCTCAACACTGGTTAACCAATCCCAGACAAGTGATGTGAGTTCCCATGAGCTATGCTATCTGCAATGAGGTAACTGACACTGTCGTCAAATAAGTTAAGGACTTCTGCTCGAACAACTTCTTTCATGTTAGGATCATGCTTCCATTGCATTTTACGTGACATTTCCGCAGCATGATCCTTACATACAATGGGGCACACTCCTTGTATTTCTGTTATCTTCCGTTCAATTGCTGCCTTATATGTTCGAAGAACATTAAGCAACCTGTTCTCTTTTGCCTTCTCAGAGTTAGAAACTGTGCTGTCAGGAAGAGTCTCAGAGGGATGAAGAGGTTCCAATTTCGCTTTCCATTTTTCAGTCTCCAATATAGGAGTAGAGTCGAGCAGTGCATTGACTTCGTGGATGGGACTATCGATGTCAAAATCCATGCCCGATTGTGCTAAGCAGGTCTCAAGAGGATCTTCAAAAGATGTACGGAAGGAGTCCTGCACAAGGCTCTCGATCATGTCCACTTCAAATATGTCATCCAAATCTGCGGATTGTTGTCCTGCATTAAAAACATTGAGTTTAATATTCATGTTACCAAAAGACAACTTCATAACTCCATTTCGGCAATTTATAATAGCATTAGATGTGGCCAAAAATGGACGACCCAAAATGACTGGGATCTGACTATGAGGATTCTGAACAGGCTGAGTATCTATAACTATGAAATCCACAGGGAAATAAAATTTGTCAACCTGGATTAACACATCTTCAATAACACCACGGGGCACCTTGACAGATCTATCAGCTAGCTGTAACGTTATTTTAGTCGGTTTCAACTCACCAAGTCCTAGCTGCTCATAAACCGAATATGGTAACAAATTGACGCTCGCCCCTAAATCAAGCAATGCCTTCCCTATCTTATGATCTCCTATGCCGCAAGAAATGGTGGGAGCTCCTGGATCCCTAAATTTAGGAGGAGTGTTATGTTGAATCATGGAACTAAGCTGCTCTGCAAGGAAGACTTTCTTATGAACATTCTGCTTACGCTTTTGAGTGCATAAATCTTTAAGAAACTTAGCGTAAGGAGGGACTTGCTTGATAGCGTCAAGCAACGGGATGTTGACTTGCACTTTTTTAAACACATCCAAGATTTCATCAAAGTTGTTTCTTTTCTTCATTGGTGCCAGACGTTGAGGAAAGGGTGCTTTGGGCACGTCAGCGGCTCTTGGAGAGTCAGAGAGTTTTTGGACTTTGGATGCATTGGTGTGTCTCTCTGCTTCACCTTGATTTGATTCATCCCTAGGTATCTCTATTTTGTTTTCAATCTGTTTGCCTGACCTAAGGGTAATGATCGATTTGGCTTGCTCATGATATTGCCCTTGGTTGGAATTAGAGCCAATCTCATACTGTCCCTTTGGATTAGCCACAGGTTGGCTAGGGAACTTACCCTTCTCTCTCTCACTCAATGTGGCAGCTAGTTGACCCATTTGTACTTCCAGCTTGGCAATGGATTGCGCATTTGCATGTAAGCTTTGCTGGTTGGCTAGTAAGGTTTGTTGGGTGTCTTTTTGGAATTGGAGAGAACTCTGCATAAAAAGATGGAGTGTATCCTCAAGAGATGGTTTCCTTGATTGTGCAGGCATTTGTTGATATTGTGGAAACTGCTGAGGTTGCATAGGAGGATTTCCAGATAGTCCTCCTTGTTGTGGTCCCTTTGCCCAAGAAAAATTTGGATGTCTAGCCCACCCTGGGTTGTATGTGTTCGAGTAAGGATCATTCCCAGGTTTTTGAAAAGTATTCATAGCATGTACTTGTTCAGAGAGAAGTTCTGGGGATGCTGCACCAGATGGACAAGACTGCATAGGATGGGCAGGACTAGAGCATATGCCACAAGCCTCGGCTTGAGTTGTTTGTGGAGGTCCATTATGCAACATCAGAGCATCAACCTTCTTTGTCAGGCCATCAATCTTGGCATGGAGATCTGGCGTGACTCCTATCTCATATATACCACCTCTCTTTTGTGGTTGGGAACTTCTGTCATCTCTATTTGAATAGTCCCATTGCTGGGAATTTTCACACAAGGTTTCAAAGAAGTTCCATGCTTCAACATCACTTTTGGTCATGAATGACCCTCCACTGGTGGCATCAACCATGCGACGGTTTTGGGGTGTCAAACCGTCATAAAGTATTGAACCTGTTGCCACTTTTCAAAGCCATGGTGTGGACATTTAAGAAGTAAGTCCTTCCATCTTTCCCAACATTCATGAAAGTGCTCTCCCTCTTTTTGTGTGAAATTAGTGATTTCTCTACGGAGAGCATTTGTTTTGTGAACAGGGAAGAACTTGTTTAAGAACTTCCTAGACAATTGGTCCCATGTAGTGATAGACCCAACTCCTAGAGAATTCAACCATGCTTTCGCCTTATCCTTCAAAGAAAAAGGAAAAAGGCGCAAACGGATCGAATCGTCTGAAAAGTTTTGAAACCTAAAGGTAGAGCAAATGTCTAGAAATTCTTTCACATGATGATATGGGTCCTCCTTGTCTAACCCATAAAAAGAAGGCAACAACTGTATGACCCCAGTCTTAAGCTCAAAGTGTGCTGCCGTGGTGGTGGGCAACACTATGCATGAAGGCGCATTGAATTGGACAGGAGCTGAATAATCTCTAAGAGCTTTAGTTCCATTCTCTTCTGCCATTTCAAATAGGACGTTTCTAAATCTTTTACGAAAAGTTCTTTCTATTTCAGGATCAAAAGGTGCTAGTTCTATATTCAGAGATCTACGTCCTAGCATAAACTATGTTATTGCAATGTAAGAAAGGAAACTAAACTAAAAAAAAAAAAACCTAAGAGAAATAAAACTAGAACTAGAAACTATGAGATTCTAAAACAAGTTAAAACTATGTCAACAAGAATGGGAAGAAAGAACCCAGGAAAGGAGATGATTGATGTCAGAAGATTTAAGAAGCTCCTCCTTCACTTAGTAGCTTCCTTCCCCAATTCCTGTAAATAAAAACAAAAACAAATTAAGTTTCCTAAAATAATGATAGAAAAATCCTAAGCAACGGTTAATTTCTAAAAAGAAAGTTTCTAAAACTAGAAAATAGAAAGTTACCAAATCCAAAGTTAGAAAGTTGAAAATTCCTAAAATTGAAAACCTAAATCTCAAAATAGAAAGTAGAGGGGACGGAGAATTTAGAAAGATGTTACCAATTGGAGATCTATGTTAGAATCCTGCAAAAGAAAACAAACAAGTTAGTTTCTAAAACAGAAAATCTAAAATTAGAAACTTCCTAAAGAACAAAAAAAGAAGAGTTAGTTTCTAAAAAGGAAAGAAATCCTAGAATTAGAAAGTTACTAAAAATAAAAAACTAAGTAGGTTTCTAAAAAGAAATTTCTAAAAATAGAAAGTTAGTTAAAAGAAGAATCTAAATCTAAAAATAGAAAATAAAAAAAAAAATTAAAAAAAGAAATTCTAGAATTAGAAAATTCCTAAAAAGTAAAATCCTAATTCTAAAAATAGAAATTAAAAAAAAATAAAGAATTTAGAAAGGGATTACCAAATTAGAAGTTTATTTCAGGACCCTACAAAATAGGAAACAGGTTAGTTTCTAAACAAAAACTCTAATCTAAAATTAGTAAACTCCTAAGACTATGAATTATGATAAGAGAGAATCTTAAATCCAATTTGGATCGAAACAATCCCCGGCAACGGCGCCAAAAACTTGTTCACTCCCCAAGTATAGGGTTGTGATGTAGTAATAAAACTCGGTAAGACCGAGGTCGAATCCACAGGGACTGGTCGTCACAATTCAAATTCACGATTCTCCTTAACTAATTCAACAAATAAAAGATCAAATGGCTAACACAAATTTATGGAAAATAACTATTAAGAATAGGGAAGAAAATTTAATCAGAGAAAGAGCACCAGGACTTTCGAATCCACCCCTAACTATCCTAACCCTTGTCTTGTCTGTTGATTCACCTTGATCTAGATTGATACCACTTAAATAGAGAAAGTACAATCTGTGTCCTTAATCGGGCATACAGACTGTCTAATTCCTTTAAGCAATGCCATGAACAACATATCCCATATCCTTGGTCGGGTATATGGAATGTACATTCATTAAAGCACCCTGTTCCTTCCTCTATAGGAAACTTGTTCTTGATCAGACCCAAGCACCTGTAATAAGCATCCAAACAACATCCATCTATATACTTTGATCAAGTTCATAGATGGAGAAGTATGGAATTTAAACCCATAAAGCTCACTTAGAGAAAAAAAACAAATTAATTGATATTCAAAGTAAATCAACCAATACAAGAGCTGATCAAATTAGGGGCTTCATCTCAGCCCTAGCTGAGAGATTAGTGACCCATAAAATCCATGAAAAAATATTCAATAAAATTCATAAAATCAAAACACCAAACCAATCGATCTCTCTCTCTTCCTCCTTCTCTTTCTTCTCTTTCTTCTCTTCCTGGCTCTGGATCTCGAATTCTCTGGATCTGAATACCTTTCTCATGTCCAAGACTCTTCTTTTATAGCTGATGGAGTGGCTGGAGTGGTGAAAATCGGATTTGGGAAGCTGTCGCACGCGCAGCGAAAGCTTTTTCGCAGCTAAGTTTGGGGCCTCGAAACACCATACTTTCCTCGTTCAAATTCCAACAAACACCGTCCCTTAGGACTTTCTTGGGTCCTCTACATGATGGACGGTTCAGATCTGCCATATGATCAAAGATGGTGGCCCAAAATCGCCTGGAAAACCGGATTTCCAAATTGTGCGAAACCTTTCGCACCCTTTTGCTGTCGTGATCGGTGAGCTCCACAGAGGTGTTTTCTGGAAAATCCACCCCGTCCATTAGATTCAGGACGAAATTTCAGTCAGGAATGGGTGGTTTTGAAGGTCCATTAGCACGGCCCACAGAAGAAATCACAAAAAACTCAGTTTTTAACGTCCCGGGGCAGTCCACTTTTGGCCTCTGTACCGCACACGTGTGTACGCATGGGAGTGGAATCTCAGCATGGTTTTGTAGTTCTCATGGCCTTCTACAAGATGGACGGATCGGATCGTCCAGACAGGTGACGGGTGGGGCCCACTGACGTCCGTAAAAACGGCCAGCGGCCGTTCGTCGCTGACGCAACCGCGGACGCGGTTTCTTTCCGCTGCGAAGATGGTGGGGCCCACTGTGATGTGTACTTGGAAAATCCAAGACGTCCACCGAATTTCTGTCGAAATTTCGGTCAGAAACACATATTTTTTTCTCTATTCTGCTGTTGGCCACGGAAGATCTCGTTCCATCGTCCATTGCATTGTTGAACGGCTGGATTCTATTCTATGCTTTGATTTGAATTTTTGCCACCTAGGTAATGGTAATGTAGGCCATTTAGACCTGATAGACGGTGCAGATTGGCGGTTCGATGGACTGTGTGGACCCACAACCAAAACCCAACTCAAACAGCGAAAACGCTGTAACGGCAAGTGCCGTTTTTGGTTTTTGAGAAGGAAAGGTCGGTCAGCGGGAGCGCTGACCGACTCAGCCGTCCGGTGCACGGCGGCGTTTAATGTACAAGATGTACATGCATCACATATAGGATCATCTATGATGTTTTTTCGAAATCCAATCCGTCCATTCTTTTTCTCCAACTATTCTAGGCGTTGAGTTCAAACTTTAGCCAATTCCAGATATCAGGTGGGCCTGAAATCAACGGTTTGTGAGCTGATTTGTCAGTTGGGACACTTCCATAGTGATCCGAGGGCTGAAACTTGATATGTACGGTTAATTTATTGCCCTCATCTCATGTATGGAGTTTGGAACTGATCGGATGGTGGGAACCATGTGATTTTGCATTTTGCACCAATTTCAGGCCTCTTTATCGTGCTTTCCTCAGATCCCAGGCGTGTATATTCTTCACCATTGGTTTTCTGGAGTACAGCTCGTGCTCTGGTAATTTTGGAGCGTCAAGTCTATGCTTTTAACATCATTTTGTTATACACGCTCCTAATTTCCTCCTGTAACAAAAACACGAGTAAAATCTGGCATTAAATATTATCATGTATGTAAAATCAAGTAATTACTGGGGTCTGATATGCAATATTCGACCCTGATCAGCTGCAGTTCAGGAGTGTATATGGGTTCGTAGATTTCTATTGAGTCTGAGAATTGTACCGAGTGTTCGTCAGCCTATATCGCTGAAGATAGACAATACTTCTGCTATTGCCTTGGCAAAGGACCCTAAACACCACCAGAAATCTAAGCACATTGAGATCAAGTATCATTATATTCGTGATCAAGTGAGAGATAAAAAGGTCGTCCTCAGCTACATTCCTACCAAGGAGATGATGGCTGATCCCATGACAAAACCTATAGCTAGAGATCTATTTCAAGTTCACGTCAGGCAGATGGGATTGAGGAAACCTTGATTGATGTACTTGTTTTGTAGTACCTTTGATCTTTCATTAATGAATAATACATTCCATTTATTTAGTATTGAACACTAATATAAACTAGGTAAGAAGATCATCAGCATTTACCTTGAGATCATGTAGGATTTCTATTTTTGTCGGCAGGCCGGTCACCCACTCGCATGGGTTGACCAACCTTGAATGTACAAGAGAGGTACATTTGGGGCTATGTTTATACATTGAGGTATAAACTTCCCTTTATTGTGAATAATAAAGGATGAGGATATGAGTGAGTCGTATCCGCCTACAATCTTATAAAGATTGTAGATGAGACTGATAAAGTCGAATAACATAATCGCACCATTCCTTTACATGCGATCAATGTTATGGCCTGAAATGAAGCCAGGTTATGAGATTATGAGATGAGTCGTACCTTATGTAGAATAACCTGCGTACTGTAGACCCGACTTACACCTAGTATTGTCTACTTTACGACATGGGTTATAGCCACGTGCTGGGACCTATTACCTACAGATTGCTTTGATTCGATCTAATCATTGCAATGTGCGAGTAGCCAGTCCCGTAGGTGACTCTTTGTGTCCTTAGCTACCCTCCTCTTGTGTATATGAGGATGAGATTGAGTGTTGCTACTTTAGTGTATAATGACGAAAGGTCCTTGATTGGCCAGACTCAGTTACGCTAGGAAAGCGGCTTGATTAATTCCAAATTACACATCTGCGTGGGGAAGATCCCGTGACAGCTACATCAAGTTTCTAGAACTATAAATACGCACTTGAAGACTTATCCGTCGGCAGTATCGAGTTGTTTTTATTAGACTTTTGTAAATAGTATTTTTCTTAAAAAGCGTATATATAAATAAGTATTGCTTTAAATTGGTTTTAGTCGAAGTTTGTGAAAAATCAAGTTTTCTGAATAACTCGATAAGTTGGATAAGTGCGTATGTTGGCCGAGTACTCTAGATCGGGAGTTAACTCTATCCGGTGTGGTCATGCGGACTAGGACATGCATTACAAAGCTTGGGTTATTGAGTACTAGTTAGGTGGTCACTTAGTACTTAAGCACCTGTGAGAAGATTATGGTGATCCAGCTGGTCCCACGCCTCTGATTCTTTTAATCGTGATGTTTGGTATTTGATTGTTATAAGACAAGTTAGTTGGACAGATTTATGTGCCTATCCCACAATGTGATTGAGTGGGAGATGTTGGTCGAAGGCCAGTGGGGCCCACTCGTGAGCAATCACTAGTGGGTGGGTCCCATTTGGTTTGACTCTTTCCGATGTGTTCTTTCCTTTCAGTTAAAATTTCAAATTCATATTTGAATTTGATTTTGGATAGGAGGTTGGGAAAAGACCCGATAATCTGGTCTCATCCCATCTCCTTCCTTTCCTATAAAAAGGAATACGCCCTCTCTCGTAAGGATCATAAGAAACATCGAGGGTATACAGAGAAAGATAGTGTGCAGCATAGTCTGTCCATGTTAAGCTTGTCCTTGGGACGATTTGATCCATAGATCACAATCCGGGACCATTATATACCGTAGGATCAGAGGTGTGAATAATTCAATCTGCTCCAGTAGTAGATAAACGGGCCATTGGAGCATCAATCTTCAGCTTTGTGAGGGTCCCAATTATCATGTAAACCGTCAGATCTTGAGGGCTCACCTTCCGCATTTCCCTACATACCAATGTTAGCTTAGCTTTTGTGATCATCTATCAAGAGGAGAAATAAAGGCTTCTTCATTAACCTTCTCATAATTCTAGTGATAATATTGTCATCGCTGTCCATACTCAAACGCAAAATGCACCATAAGCCACCCTACCAAATCATAGATCAGAATGGGGACACGGTCATCCTTACTGTGACCACTGCTATCAATTTGACCACATTAAAGCCAAATACAATACCTTTGTGAGATATCTACCAAACTAGGGTAAAACACAAAACAACTCATAAAATCTATCTCGCGGCTCAACATCTAATGCTTCACTTCATCCAGCAACCCACACTTGTGCATGTCAGCATTGCTCCTCCATCGTATTACTCAAGTCACTCAGGTTCTAGTTGCTTAGCCCCTTGTGACTAACACGCCAATCCACCAACATCATTAAGGGCCTGTTTGGCCAGGCAGATTAGATGGGATTGGATGGTATTAGAGTGGATTGCACGGATTTCAAGGTAATGATAGTTGCGTCAGTGGATTGGTGCAAGATCTATGGGATTGCTATATCCGGTCTTGCGCTAGACTAAACCTTCCAATCCCTTTCAATCCCTCGAACCAAACACGTCCCAGGCAATTTTGAAGGGATTAGGGTGGTTTGGATGCGATTTAAAGGTAATGATGGTGATGTCAGTGATCTATGGGATTGCTATATCCGGCCAATCCTGGGACTAAACCTTCCAATCCCTTTCAATCCCTCGAACCAAACACGTCCCAGGCAATTTTGAAGGGATTAGGGTGGATTGGATGGGATTTAAAGGTAATGATGGTGATGTCAGTGGATTGTCTTAAGATCCATGGGATTGCTATATCCCGGGATCAGGATCCTGTGTGCCTGGCCAATCCCGGATCTATCTTCCAATCCCATCCAATCTGCCCGGCCCAGGCCCTAATTGTTGACATTGCTAAACGCTAATGGAAACACACTTGTCAAAAATCTTCTTGGTAATCCTCCTCACTCAGTTGCCCTCTCCTCTCCTGCCACATGGATCATGGACATTAGAGCATCTGACGATATGACCCTTACCTTTCCCTCTCTTACAAGTTCAACATGCACATCTAATGCTAAACCTGTCAGACTTTCAAATGGTGATGTTACCCCTGTTACTCATGTTGGATTTGTTCATTTATCCAAATATTTAACCCTTCATGAAGTTTCGTGTGTTTCTAATTTTCATTTTAATGCCTTGCTTGTTAGCAAATTAACCCAGACACTCAATTATGCAGCCAAATTTTATTTTTATTTATTTTTACTTTTTGTATTTTTAGAACCTGTCATCGAGAAAGTTGATTTGAGTAGATGAAGTACAAGATAGACTCTACCATTGCATCTTGTCACCAACCGCCACACCTATAGCCATGCCTACTACTCACCCTCATAACTCTAACCTTTGGCATATGCGTAAGTGACTCCCTGGAGTTTCAACACCGGGTCAAGGGTTCGAGTACCCACGGTGGTGAAATCCCACGGTGTGCGTGTGTGGGGTGTGTGCGTGTGGCGTGAGTGTGTGGGGGTGTGTGTGCGTGTAATATTTGAAAAAAAAAAAAGTGACACCCCTTTATAACCCGCCTCTCTCGTTTCTCTTCTACTTCAAGTACTATTTTTCTTGTAATTCTTGTTATAATGTTTGTCATCTTGTTAAACAGACTTGTTGTCCTTTTTACTCGAGTTCTAATAGGAGTTATCATATATTTTATTTTATTTATTGTGATATTTGCATTGGATATCTCACATATTCTTGCGCTAGAGCACATTATTTTCTCACCATTGTGGATTACTACTTTTCATTATACTTGGAATTATCTCATGAATTATAAATCCAAAACATACTCCTCAACTAAAAAAATTTGTGCCATGATTCAAACTCAATTCCAATGCTAGGTTCGACAAAACCAAATTGATAATGGAACAGAGTTTCTATCCCATAAAATGCAATTTAAAGAAAACATGGGATTATTCATCAGTGTACTTGTGTTAAGATACCCCATAAAACTTATTTATAAAAACTCATCGTGTTGAAATTTAATAGTGCCCAGTTGGTTCAATTAAGTTGTACATCTTCAATTTTGAGACCTAACTCACTAGATCCATTGTCCATTAGATTTCGGATTATATCCACTATATGGCTCGCTCGAGAACACATTGTTTTGATCCATAAATAATCCCCAACAAATCTATCGAGTTACTTTTTTCGTTAGGCTATGTCTGGACCTAATTTTGGAGATCCCAAATTCTTTAGAAAGAATCCTACAAGACCGGTTATTGCAAATAAAGTGCACACCCCGTGGAGCTCAGCATCTGAAGATACGAGCATGATGCGTAAGGGATTATGAACGGTGTAAGTATAATTATTAGCTACTATTCTCAACCCCTCTACAAGGTTCATGTATGGAGGTCTTAACTATGGGTTTTACTAGATCTGGATAGACTTCAGATTTAAGATTTAGGACTTCATACGTTATTACCCGTATCAACTTAGCACTTAAAATCATTAACCTCTTTTTTCAACCCATCTGCAAGCTTTAGGTATGGAGGTCTTAGCTATAGGTTTAACTGGATTTGGATAGACTTTGGATCTGGGCCTTCACATGTTATCACTTATATCAACTTAGCATATAATATTCTAAGTTTACTAAAGATGTATGCTCTATGACTTGTCGGGTATCTGGATCTTGTCACATCAAAAATCTGTGTAAATTTTAGTTTTATATCTATCACCACACATACACTCGCGCGCAAGCACACACACACACACATATATTCATCATTTGACTCATGCAACCATCAAACGGTCCAACCCGAACACCTAGTAGGTGATAACGTATAAATATTACATATTTATCCTTTCAATTATATTAGCTTTTCTAGTATTTAAGTATTAAATTGATCTAATTATATATGTTTTCTTCATGTAAGAAAATTTTGGACCTAAAGAAGAATACGTGCTTAAATGGAGGATTTAAAGCTCAAAATAATTATCAATGAAGAATTGGAGATTTGAGAGACATTATTAAAGAATTTACATGCCAAATATCCAAGAAAACTAAGGACAAATGATGGAGAAAAGACTGAAAAATCACATTGCAATAACAAAAATAATAGAATGTTCGGTCCCACTTGAGGTTGGTTCAGTTCGACCGAATATACACAGAATAGTCCAGTAAGAAGTTGTGATTTTCAGAGTTAATTCGGCTTGACATTCAGTCCGACTGAAGTCATGTTCGGTGCCACCAAATGGGGATTTAGTCCGACCTTAGAGAGGCAGAGACTTTAGAAGAAAATTAAATAAATCCGGCTGTAACCAATAACTAGTTCAGTCCGACCGAAGTGATGTTTGGTACAACCGAAGGCTATAATCGGTATGACCACAGTGTAAACATGTGCAAATTATTTAAGTTGATTTAAAGTATGGGCGAATCAAGTCTATTTAAAGATGTTTTTAGTATTTTTTAAGTACGAATTAGGGCTTATGAGAGAGACTAGGAGTGACAGCTTTTTCGAAATCATCCTTCCGTCTCAATCCTTCGGTTCTAGTTTATTTTTCTAGTTTATTTTTTCTTTTTATTTAAAATGTTAGTCATGCTTGGCTAATCTCTTAGCTAAGGCTAAAGGATGAACTCTTTAATGGATATTTGATAGTTAATTCGTTTTTCAATGAAAGTTAAGGTTTTAATGTTGAATTTTGATTAGATGTGATTGAATTCCTAAATTAGAGAAGGAATCAATCTATAAAGTTAATTGATCTATTATCGTCTCTGGGCATATCAGATGCTTTTAAATCCCTGCAATGTGATTACATGTGTCTCATGAGATATCAAGACTATCACGATTCTAGTCTATGTTGGATGTTTATGATTGACGTTACTATGTTATCTTCTTATTAGAATGGATTGGAATCCAATTTTGGTTGAATTATTAACTCGAGAAAACGAATTAAATTCAAAATATATTGATTGGGGATTCCTGGATCCCTAGTCTTTTATTTATTTTGTTTAAAGCCCTTTTCTACTTCATTAGATTAAAAACTCAGACCAACCATTACCTCTAAATTAGTTGTAGGTTGTGTTCCCATTCCCTGGGGATTTAAACTCAATCTTATCGAGTTATTACTGCATCGCAACCCTATACTTGTGGTTGTCAACCCTTGGGTTCGATCAGCGGGCAACCTAGGAAAAAATTTTCCACCAACATCCACAAAATGGTGACTCTGCTGGGGAAATGGAAAAAATAGCCAAAGGCTCGACTTGAAACATCGGGTTGTACATTTTTAGGGGATTCATTCAAACTTTCAGTATCGTGCTAATATGTATTTACTAGTTTAGTTTATTTTCTCACAACCATTCAACATTCTAGTCCCGTACTAGTCCTGTTTACTTTTCCTGCAAGCATCCAACATTCCAGTCTTTCACTGGTCCCTCTTTAGATTCTTGTCTTTAATCGCCTTTTCATTTCATTTAAAAAACTGAAGAAAAAGACAATAGAAGAAGAAAGGGTTGAAAGTAAAGAAATAGATAAGGATGAGAAGGGATCCAGAAGCAGAGGCAGAGTCACCTGACCTGACTTAACCATCAATAATAAGAAGTTTTACAGAATCCTGCAATCTTTCCTCCTTTCATTTTTTATAACTAGTCCACACCAGAGTTATTCCCTAACTTTATTTTGTTCTCAATCTCTCTCACTAAAAATGAATAGAAGAGATAAATATTCTGAGCTTGTTCATATGAGAGAGTAAAACCATCCTATAATCATTATGCCTAGAAGGCAGTTAGGGGTCTAATGCCCTATAAAGTCAGCCTATCGAAGCATCATCTAAACACACTTGCAAGCTAACATGTCATTTGCTAGATCACATCCCTAATTCACCCATACAACAAACCTTCCAGCCCACGATAGACCCTACAATAGCTAGTCTAACTTTCAACATGAATAGGATAGAGAACCTGATGACCTGGTTTTTCCAAACAACGGCCTAACAATCCATCCACAATGTGCAACAACCTCCTATGTGGATCTTTCAAATCCTACCATTAACCAGTTCTAGCCTATCCATCCCGAGGGAAATTGGGTCCATTTTCAATATATTGTGGCAGCTCAAAGTCCCACCCATTCGGAGTCAAGCATGGGGAAACTAATGCTTCGCCAAGCATACTCTAGCCAGTCTCAATCCAACTAGTTCTAGCCACATCCACCTAGCAAGAGTACTACCCCACTCCAATTTGGACAATCATGTGCACAATCTAGTCCAACACATCCTTCGATCTCTGCACCCACTTACCCTGAAAGGCAAGCTCCCCCTGTAGCAGGAAATCCATTTCAATCACCTCCTCTATCTATGCCCCACTAGCAAAATCCCCCCATAAGGGACAACCAAAACACAAGAGAGGTAGATCATTATGAGGAAGTTGTTCGAGCTTCTAAAGGGGCATGGCCCCCCATTCAACAATCCCAACCATTTGAGATCAATGAACTCTGGAGGCATTTTGAGGATCAGCTTAGAGCTATGAGAAATGACCTTAAGAAGCAACATGGAATGGAACTGCCATGCACTCGATTGGGGACATTGTCCCTTCCTTGATGCCAAGTTACCTCCTAACTTCGAAGTTCTCAAGTTTTAGAGATACGAAGGAACATGATGTCCCACCACTCATCTGAAAGATTTTTATGGTCAACTCAATGTTGTTGCAAGAGATGATGGAATCCTCATCCGTTTGTTTCAAATATTCCTAAGGGGTAACGTGCTTAATTGGTACACATCGCTCAATCATCACAAAATTATAACTTGGGGAGATCTTTCCCAAGCTTTCATCAATCGCTTTGCATACAACCTAAATGATGCACCATGAAGGGCAAATTTGGCCGCCCTAAAATAAAAAAGTGATGAGATTCTACTAGCTTGCGTTGGACGATGGAGAGCTGTAGCTACACAAATGAAAACACCCATTGACGATGAAGAACAAATTTCCATGATCGTCCATTCGGCTAATACAGACATATATGGATATCTGATCTCTTATTCATACGTAAACTTCTATAAGCTTATCCACGCATGGGAACAAGTGGAAGCCAAATTCGAGCCGACACAATTTCATCATAGCCCAAAAGAGAGCATGAAAAGATGTACCCTTAGAAATAGAGATACCTTTGCTCCTCGTCTAACAAAAACCAACCATTTCATTGCTTAACCATAAGGAAGGTCGACGCCTCCTCTACCGGAACAAAGACAACAACAACAACAACCGCAACAACTTAGGTGGAATCCTTAATATTCTAATCAAAATAGGCAAATGGGCATGGTGCAACCTTAGAAGTAGTCCACTCCTTTGCCCCGATTTTACATTGATATTTTGGCCATGTTAGTTCAGAGACAACTACCGACTCTCATTTAATCCAGGCCTCCACCAAACCCACTGCCTATGAGCTACAATGAAAATAAATATTATGCATTACACCAAGGCAAGGGGTAGACTACAGAGCATTGTTTCTCTTTGAAACATGCCATCTAAAACTTGATCGATCAAAAGAAAATCACAATCACGCTCCCTGACCAGGCAACTACTGTCAACAATAAATATTCTAGAATCATATGCCATGACGTTCGACAGGTACAAGTACATCAGGAACTCCAACAATCAATATTTTTCAAGGGTATTATTCCCCTTAAGGCAAGCAGTTCCATAATTACAACCAGAAATTCATCCCTCTTGTCTTACGAGGGGCATTTCCAGCTCAGGAGAGAATTCATACTCCTTTCTATTGGTCCACATCAATTCAGCAACAATGGGACCAACCATTGATCTTACAAGGGCGTTCCCCTCTAACTAGTTCAAACTATAATCAGGGTCCATCTTCAGACCAGCAACCAATGGTGCTTATGGGAAGAGCATCATATCCACTTAACTTTTCCTTCAATTTAGGCTACAATCAGGGTCCATCTTAGGACCAACAACTAGTGGTACTCATGGGAAGAGCACCATACCCACCCAATTCACCAACTAATTCAGGCTACAATCAGGGTCCATCCTGGGACCAATAAACAATGGTGCTCATCGAAAGAGCACAAGATCCACCCAACCCATATTTCAATCAAGGTTACAAATAAGGTCCATCGTGGGACTAGTAACCAACAGTGCTTGGGGGAAGAGCACCGGATCCACCATCTTACATCAACCCTCTAACAGTCACATCATAAGGAAGATGCTTCTCCCCATTCAGCAGGCAACACAACTCAGCTCCGATAAACCCAGTCCAATTAGATCACCCTTAACAACCTCTTATCTTGCTAGGGACAAAGCCAACGTAACAATCAAGTCATCAGGCATTGGTTTTCTTCCAACACATATCTACACTGCCACAACCTCTTTTGGTTCTTCAAGGAAGGGTGATATCGGTTTATACTAATAAGGCAGTCCCATGGCACTACCCAGAGTGCTCAGAAGTGGGAAATATGAATCCAAATGAACGATGCATCCAGAGAGATATGCCTAGAGGACCCTTTACAGGTATAACTTTGTAACACCCCCGTTCCCGAAACCCGAGTACACTACTCGTTTTCCAAAAACCCGAGTGTTAACCTTTAACTATAACTCAAATTTCACGTACAAATTTTTTTATTTTATTTTAATATTATCAGATTTAATAATATAGTGGGATGGAAATAAATCAGATATTAGAGGGAGTCCAAATATATATAACCAATGTTTCAAGTGGTTACCCAAAAACTTATACAAACCAGTGTCTTAACCTTTACCAACATAACGGTATAAATTAAATACAAATAAAGTCAGGGATGGAGAGTCACAAGATCATCTGGCTCCTCCCATTCCATATGAACACCAGCATACGCATTGTCTGCGTCTCCTGCACACTGAATATGGTTCGATAGCGTCAATGGCTATCCAGTGAGGTATAACCTCCAAGATTTATCGTATCATCAAGATAATTAAGCATAGTTATCAGAGACATAGTATAACAAATATTACACAGTGATTATCATGGAAATTAGGTGAGGTTCATCAAATGTGCATTCATTAAATAAATCACACAAAATAATCTTGTTTAAATGCATGGATGTATGCACATGCTCACAGACCTGGGGATGCACATCTAGCTAGTAAAAAGTCATCCAAGGAGAACTAGCCACTTGAAAAAATACTCAAAGGTACGCCCAGGAAGAACTAGCTACCTGGAAAAGACTATGCAACGAGGTCGCCTAAGGAGAACTAGCCACCTGGAAAAATACTCAAAGGCATGCCCAAGGAGAACTAGCTACCCAAAAAAGACCATATAATATAGATCGTCCAATGAGAATTAGTCACCCAGAAAAGTACACAAAGGTACGCCCAAAGAGAACTAACCCCCGGAACAGACCAAATAATATAGATCATCCAAGAAAATTAGTCACCCGGAAAAGTACACAAAGGTACGCCCAAGGAGAACTAACCACCCAGAAAAGACCAAATAATATAGATCACCCAAGGAGAATTAGTCACCAGAAAAAGTACACAAAGGTACACCCAAGGAGAACTAACCACCTGAAAAAGACCGTAATATATGCCATGAAAATGCATGATTAACCCAACCATTATTATTCCAATTTCAAACAATCATTTTAAGAAAGCTCAAAGGTCACTATGGGGGGTTTGTCACCCAGCATAGGCCGACAGCTCAGGCATAGTGTCCCATTCCACCATCCCTGGCTTATGAGGATAGCAAATGGGGTGTTTAAAGGTAACCTACTCAACTAGTGGCCAATTCTAATTCTATAAGTGTAACTTACCATCGCAAGGTTATATGAAGGTGGTTCATTAAAGCCACTTAGGACAAATATTACGTCAAGCCACAAAGGACGAACATACAATTTAAGCCACATAGGGCACCTAGCCAAATGAAGTCACATATGGCAAATGGTCCATTCAATGATGCGATAAAAAAAGGATTGTCCCCAGACGCCACATAGGCACAATTGGTCCACAATATGGTAGGTCCACAACAAAGAAATTTCATTTAATCTATTAGTCAAAATGGCCACTAGTTCGAGGACCTCCAAGCAATCCATCAAGTAATTCACATATGACAAATTAAATTACGTGTAATGTCGATATCACACATGCATATCTAAATCGTTCATTTAAAATCAGATTAAAGGTATTTAAATTCCATCGCATGTTCAAATAATTGAATTTAAATCCAATCCATCAATCATTTATAAAGGATCAAGATAAGTAAGAGCAATTAACTATATCTCCTGCACACTGAGTACGGTTCGATAACGTCAATAACTATCTAGTGAGGTATAACCCCCAAGATTTATCACAACATCAAGATAATTAAGCATAGTTATCAGAGACAGTATATAACAAATATTACACAATGCTTATAATGGAAATCAGGTGAGGTTCAACAAATACGCATTCATTAAATAAATCATACAAAATAATCTTGTTTAAATGCATGGATGCATGCACATGTTCACAGACCTGGGGATGCACATCCAGTTGGTAAAAAGTCACCCAAGTTGAACTAGCCACCCGGAAAAAGCTATGATATATAGATCGCCCAAGGAGGATTAGTCACCCGAAAAAATATGCAAAGGTACGCCCAAGGAGAACTAACCACCCGGAAAAGACCGTAATAATACATAAATCGCCCAAGGAGGATTAGTCACCCAGAAAAATACACAAAGGTACGCCCAAGGAGAACTAACCACCCGAAAAAGATGGTAATAATACATATATCGCCCAAGGAGGATTAGTCACCTGGAAAAATACGCAAAGGTACGCCCAAGGAGAACTAACCACCCGGAAAAGACCATGATAATAATGCCATGAAAATGCATGATTAGCCCAACCATTATTATTCCAATTTTAAATAATCGCTTTAAGAAAGCTCAAAGGTCACTATGGGGGGTTTGTCACCCAGCATAGGACGACAGCTCAAGCAAGTGTCCCATTCCACTATCCCTGGCTCGTGAGACTAATAAATAGGATGTTCAAAGGCAACCCTTTCAACTAGTGGCCAGTCTTAGTCCAACAAATGGAACTTACCATCGCAAAGTTATACAAAGACAATCCATTTAAGCCACAAGAGGCAATTGTTTCATAAAAGCCACAAGGGCTGAATATTCCATTTAATGGTATGATAATAAGAGATTATTCCCCAAAAGCCATATAGGCCCAAATGATCTACAATGTGGTAAGTCTACAACGTAAATTTATCTATTCCATTACACAGATGGCCACTAGTTCGAGGACCTCTAAGCATTCCATCAAGTAATCATGGATGATAAATTAAATTATGTATAATAATATCGGGATAACACATGCATATCTAAAGTGTATATTTCATATCAGATTAGAGGCATTTAATATAATAATATCGAGATAGCACATGCATGTCTAAAGTGTACCTTTCCAATCAAATTAGAGGCATTTAATTCACATCGAATCCAATTCATCAATTATCTAAAGAATTTCAAACCAATAAGAGTAACCCACTACCTTAAGCAATTAATGAGGTAAATGAGTAAGGAAATATAGTGGAGTTAATCATCAAGATGTAGAAAAAGCTTGAAGGTAATCCTCACATTTTAAGTCGAGTTTATTTGCTTATATTGCATCCTAAACATAGCGATTCACATGAGTTAGTTCCCAGCTCAACTCGGTACCTATTTTACGATCGAAGGAGGCGTTTGAGAGTCAAAATTTGTTATATTTCAAATAAACATCTAGGTCAGCCTTCTCAATTCAAAAACAAAATTTAATTCTAAAACTCATGAGAATAGAACTCACCAAAATTGTTTGGTGACTCGGTGAATCGACTCAAGTGAGTTATGTGATCTTCACTCCGACTCTTGACTCTTATTTCTTCTTCCAGTCGACTCAACAACTCAACTCCCTACTCGCTCTCATTCTCCTCTTTCTTCTCCTCCTTTCCTTCTATTTTCCTTCTTCCTCTCTTTCTGCTAGAAAACTTTCAGCAAGAGGACCGACCAGGGACCACCTGACTCGGTTTGGGCCAGACAACCCTGCTCCTCCTCTCTTTTATTCCTGATTTTTTTCTTTCTTTCTCCCTATCTTTTCTTCCATTCCTCTCTCTCTCTCTTCTTCTCTCTGTTTCTTCTCTTTCCTTTTCTTTCTCCTCTGCTGGATAACATGCAGCAACTCATCCAACAAGGTCCGTACAAGCCAGGTCCTAAATCGGCCCTGAGTTGATCAGGTGAGTTGGCCTGACCCGACAACGATTGCTCAACTCCTTTCTTCTTCTCTCTCTCTCTCTCTCTCTCTCTCTCTCTCTCTCTCTCTCTCTCTCTCATTCGCCACTCGACCAGAGAAAATTTGGACTCAGACCGAGCTAGCTCCACTCAATGCAACAATGGGTAGACGGCGCTCTCTTTTTCTCTCTCCCTTTCTATTTCTTGCAAGAGATTTCCTTAAAGAAGGTCCTAAATAGGGCTCTATAAACCTATTACTAATTACTTTTATCCCAACTAATTGGCTGATTAGTTACTGGTTTAGTCGTGTCATTTAACAAGGTTTGATATGATCAGGCTGTGATCTAATAGTATGGTTGTAATCCAGCTATCCGGATGATCATCTGAGGCTATAAGCCACCAGATGGACGACTCAGATCAAAAGGTGGGGTCCGCTTAAAGGAGATGGGTTTTTCGGATTAATGGAGAAGATGGTGAGGTCGTTAATGGTGATTTCTGACCCAGGGCCTCTTTTGTCGATCCAAAGTTCCTGGACGGTCCAGATGAGTCCATTGATCATTGCGGGACCCATATTCTGGACGGATAGTCACCATCTTTATGTGGGTCACAATATTTTCACTTATAGTTGGTATTTCTCGGACTTATGAGATTTCGTGCGAGATCTCCAAACCAACACCAAGGGGGTTTTGAATGCCCTAACATGAATGTCTGAGATGTTCTACAAGAGGTCATAGATGAAAAAGAACGGTCGAGATTGCACCAGCAAACCGAACCGAAAGATTCCAAGCGGCGCCTCTCTTTGAGTAGGAAGCCCTAGTTCATGGAGTATGAATAGAGGGTGAGGATTAAAAGGTAAGATCGTGTGCGGTTTGCTAACTCATTGGTACAAATTCGGTTTCCACTTCTGGAAACTATTCGAGGGCATTTTGCATCTGTTGTGGTGTGTAAGAATGTGTGCTTCAGAGCGTGGGTCCAACATGATTTTGGTCAGGACTCAGTCACGCATTTGATGGACGATTTGGATCGTTGTAACAGTCAATGATGGTGGGCCACAGAATCCACAGACGGACGTTGTCCGTCCGTCCAGGCGCCAGAAGAGAGAATCTCTCTCTTTATTTGAAACGCACAGGTTAGCGCTTATTGACCTGGTTTGGCAGCCCTGTACACCGCAGTGCATGTAAATTTTCTACACCCACAACACTTTCATGTGTCCACTTGAGATGTACGTGAAATCCACTCCATCTAATCTCCTTGGAGGTCCCAATAAGGGCCTTTGACCAAGAATCAAGCAAATCTAGAGTTTAGGTGGGCCATACATATTGATCGAATCATCCAGTTATGGATCTCCACCGATCTGATGGTCAGGTCATCCTGAACTTGAACGTCAATGGTCAAAAAGTCTCATGGAGTCATCCCAATGGTCAAGACGCTTCATGGCGCATATTTGACAATTGATGGCTAATCTCACGGATAGATGGCTCATAATCTACATTAACAAATGTTCTTAAGATTTAATGGATAATTTTAAGGTGTAATGGCTAAAGTGTTTTAAATTGTCGACTAATGGCCCAATCGTATTGATCACCAGATATGAGGTTTGTAATCAAATTTAGGGAAAATTTGCCGTTATTTCCATAATTAGATGACCCTGTATCTCAAGTGTTGACTGGTCTTGAATCGAATGGTTGAGTTGTTTCAGAATAGATCTCTAGCTATATATACGTCCTTTAACGTATTTAGATGAGGCTAATGACTGATTAGATGCCTAATCAGGTGATGTAAAGTCCTAGTCTACTGACGGATCTGTTTTTGTGTGGAAGTCCATAGTAAATTTAGGGGCCACGTGACCCAATGGTGGGGATCAAGTTTAGGAATTGTTATGTTGAGGGTTGTGGGCCTGATGAGCGGTGAATCTGACGGTTCATGCTTCGATGTTAATAATGGAAGGTTAGATTTATTAGTCAAAGAAGTTGAAATCCTAATTAGGTTTATCTAGCAATGTGATGGTCTATCTAGAGCGTTAACGGGTGGATGGCTTGATCCATGGGTGAAGACTAATTCTAACAATCCGATTTAAGTTGGAATGAAGATAAGCGGTTCCATAATTTAAGTTATAAAGTAATACCCGAGTACTGAGAAGTACAGGGTGTTACATTAGATCATATAAATTTTTAGGGCTTTATCCAACCATTTAAATCTAAGTATAGGTCTTAGAACTTGAATTCTAACCTTTCGCGTAAGGAATAAAATAATATTACTAATGATGCTTTGCAAATTAGTATTAATTTCCCAACAATATCTAATATCGTAAAAATAGGAGTTTAATACATGTTATAAATGATAATAAAATTAATAATGATAAAATAAAAATTTAATAAAAACTAATATTAATAATTATACTAACTCAAAATTGTAATGGCAATATTATTTAACAATGATAATGATGACAGTATAATAATAACAAAAAGGATAACAAGAGGTGAACATCAGCTTACCTAGTTGCAAAACTCGACCCGACAAGGTCTGACTCATCGATGAAATAGTGGGTCGACTCATTGAGTCAACTCAGTTAGACTCTCTCTACATCTCTATCTCCTTTTCTTTCTTTTTTCCTTTCTTCTTCTTTCCTTCCCTTTCTTTCTTTCCTTCTTTTTTCCTCTCTTTCTTCCTGCTGGAATACATCCAGTGATGCACGCCCAAGCTGATTTGACTCAGATCCAGTCGGACTGAGTCAACTCAGTGCGGTTCGAACGGTGGGACAGGGATGCCCATGCTCCTCTTCTCCTTCATTTCTTCTTCTCCTTTCTTCTTTCTTCCTCCTTTCTTCCTCCTTCCTTTCCATTTCTCTCTACTTCTCTTTCTCTCTTCCTATTCTCAATGAATAGATCTGGATGTAGCCCAGACGCGGCCCAGACTTGGACCGGTGAGTCATGAACTCGACTCAACAGCCGCTGCCTTCATTTCTTCTCTCTCGTCTAACCCTCTGACCTTCCCTTCCTTCCATTCTACCCACTCTCTCCATTGCCATCTTTCTCTTTCTTCTTTCCTTTCCTTTTTCTCCAACGTCCAGCAACAAATTTGGGTATTTTAGCGACTCAACTCGGCTGAACTGAGCTGACTCAGTACGACACTGTCGAGTTGAGTCCTCTCTCTCTCTCTCTCTCTCTCACTCAGTATCTTCTTCCTCCTCATCATCTTGGCCAGTAACATTTGTGCTCAGATCAAACAATTTGCTAAGGTGAGACGGCATTGATGTAGCCCGATTAGTGCAACCAGCGGCCACCTCTTTCTCTCCTGTTGTTTCTCCTCTTCTTCCTTCCTTCTTCTTCTTCTTCTTTTCTACTCTCTTCATCTTCTCCTGCTTTTCTGCTGCAGGCGATCGACAACTGAACCAGATGAACTCAGCCCTGATTTTGCAATAACTCGGACTGAGTCGACTCCATTGGGTGCGGCAATGGCAGCGACGCCCATTCACTCTCTCTCTTTCTATCTTTCCATTTTTGGAAGGAGTGCCCTAAAAGGGCGCCTTAAATAGGGCGTATTAATCCTCTCCTAGGGATTAGTTACAAGAGTAATCGCGCAATCTGATGATTCTGAGATAATGTGGTCCAACCGTGTTTGCATAGCTATAATCCGACACTACAATGGGACTTCAGATGCTAAGGCCCATTAGATGGATGCCTTTGAACAGGGTTCGTGGTCCACAATCAAATGGTGGTTTGGGTGGCTGAACGAGGAAGATGATCCCACCGTTAACGACGGATCATGATTTGGTGACTATTCCGCCAATCTGACTTGCATGAACGGTGTGGATTTGTTCAATGATCACTGTGGGACCCACCATTTGGAGCGGCTTAAACTAAAACTAAGTGGGTTCTGAGATTTTCGATCTCGGACGATTTTCTCGCAAGGAGATCTCGTGCGAGATCTCCAAGTTGGATGCTTGGGGACGCCCTAGTTTCTAGGGGCCATGATGCATTTGGAGAGGTTGTTAGAGGCAGGAACGGACGGGATTGTGCCAACACAAAAGCAGGAAGATTCCTTTCACAAATTTCTCTCTCTTTCTTTTTATAACAACCTAGCTTCAAGGGCTAGGATTTTCCTAAACGAGGGGTTGAGATGATGCAAAGAATCCCAACTCAGATTGCCAGTGAGGCAACAGTAAGAAGAAAATGGAAACTCCCATTTTTGAAAGTGCTGCATGAAGGCTTCTATTGCGTTGGGATTTTTGTTCGCATACATGTGCTCCCACGTGTGATATTTTCAGGGTTTTGGTCGGCAGTCTATCCGGAGTACGATGGACGGCTCAGATCATTGGTTTGGATCTCCTATGGTGGGTCATAGCTATTACAAACGGATAACATCCATTCGAATCTCATTCGGGCGGGAAAAGAGGAAAATCTCTCTTCTTTTCATGTGTTATCGGGTCAGTGCGGTCAACAACGCATGAACCGATCGGGTGCATGCACAGATGGTGCACACATGCCTCTAAGGTGGGGTCCACAGGATGTTCGTGGAAGATCTGCTTCGTTCATCTGATGTCATTCATCCACGATAGTAATTTGCGCAAAAATGGAGTTGATCCCATTGTCAAATGGTCACATTTCTCGATTAATGTATTTAATTGATGATTACCGATAATCTAATGGTCGGATCATTCTGAAATTGATCATCAATGGTAATAAGGGTCCACGTGGTCATTTAACTAAAAATCAATGGCTAGATTATGGATTTATGGCCTAATACATATTTAAAATATTTATTTTTCCCTTTTTCAATGTTTTTGGTATCTTTATTATTATTATTATCATTATTATTTTTCGCTAAGTTGTTTACGTGAGTAGCATCCCTGTCAACACTATTTCTTCATTCCATCAGCCTCCTATCGGCTTAGATCAAAATGATTATATTATTTTAATTTGTAAGTGGCCCACCATACATGAGCCTGAAAAGGCCAAGCTATATGTCCTAGAGGGGGGGGGGGTGAATAGGACTATGCCAAATTTAATATAAAATCAGCGAAAATAAAGTAAACCAATAATCTTACAATTTCGAATCAATTCACAATGCTAAATTTAAATCACCTTGATAAATAAGTATTGAGAGATTGATACAAATTCAGTTCTAAGGACAACCTTACACCATAATAAACAAGGGCTTATGGTAGGACAACCTTATTTCTAGAACATCTTTTGGATCAAGGACTCAATTTTAATATAAGTAAATGAAATAGCAAGGAATTGAAATTAAATGCAGAAGTATAGATCTAAATTATTACAACAATCCCCACACTTGCTTGAAATGTAAATAGTTACAACATTCACATCCACTTGTACATTCCACACATTTGAATGATAAAAAATATGAAAATTAAGCAAGCATTCAATCCACAAGACAAAGAGTTATAGTGGTTCGCCTGTGTGTACACCAACTGTTTTTCAACAGCCACACAGAAAGCTACTCCACTCCTAATATCCTCACACAGGGGATATTAGCGTTCACTATCAAATAGGTTTTCACAGGTTCACCAAAAACCTTTATAATTGTGTCTTTTTCACTTGGGCTTACACAATTCAAAAACCCCTCTTTTCTGAGTTTTCTAGCTCTCCTCAGATAACCAATACAATGAGATTTTTTTTCTGGTTCAACCTCAAACAAAACCAATACAATGAGATTTTTCTGGCTTAACCTCAAACAAAACCAAAAGTAAATAAATTTTACAGAATTGTAAAATACCTGGATTTCTCCTTTTCGTAGCAGCCCGGTAGAACCAATCGAAGTAGATGATTGAATATCAAAGTTCAATTTCCAATACTCACATTCATAAGGTTCTAAATTCTAATTTTAGATTTTAACAAGTTGGGCGTAGCTATATTTGATTTTGATTCCAAGAAGAAGGAATAAGATAATTCCTCTTTTCAAATAAAAGATTGGAATATAGAAATAAAATCAAATTAAATAAGCTAGCAAAAAGGAATATTAAATAAGCACAATGTAGCTTAAAATAAACACAGACTTATCTCAGAGTGATCACTTAAAAACTCTTGAATTGAATCGATTTGAAGTTGTGAAAACTCTGAATTTCGTGTTCAATTTATAGAAGCAAAAATCGCTCCTACGACTGGTCTTAGAAACCTACGACTGGTCGTAGCTCTAACAGATTTTTGAAAAATTAAGCGCGATCTTTGAAAGTCGTTCCACGACTGGTCGTGAGTAGCCTACGACTGGTCGTGGGTCACCTACGACTGGTCGTGGATCTCTACGACTGGTCGTAGGACCATAGATTACGTTGCTGGACTTTGAGTCGTAGCTCTACGACTGGTCGTGGATGAGTCGAAGCCACACCTACGACCGGTCGAAGGACCTCCAGGACTGGTCGTGGGCGTACCAAAAATTCTGAAAAATCTTCAACTACTTAGGACTGGTCGTGGAATTTCTTGGACTAGTCGAACCAATGCTAGGACTGGTCGAACAAGAGCTAGGACTGGTCGTAGAATAGACCAAACTTATGTAAAATAAATATTTCATTTATGTATCCAAAGTGACCTACTTAAAGGGTCAACCTAAGGTCATTCAAACCTGAACCATGTCATATGGACATTGAACTTCAACCATTCAACGAATGTAGATATTTTGAACCATATCAGGCTTGAGATCTTGAACTTGTTGTAGCTTTAAACTTGAGATCTTCAACATGTAGCTTCTTGAACTTCAATAATGTAGCTTCTTGAAACTTCAACATGTAGCTTCTTGAACTTCAATAATGTAGCTTCTTGAAACTTCAACACTGCAGCTTCTTGAAGTGTTTATGCAGTGTCTTGAATTCATATAAATCACCATACAAGCACAAGACACAGATAGATGTTTTGACACAACAAAATTTGACAACCAAAGGAGCATGAGACCATAGCACTTACAATCTCCCCCTTTGTCAAATTTGTGACAAAACACCCAAATAATAATACTTCTAATTGAAATAAGAGAAGTACACACAACAGGTTCAACAATAGAGAAGCATGCACAGTTATATAGATATGATAAGTAATAACTAGCATCATTCTCCCATAACTACCCCTGAGAAGCTTAACTCCCCCTGAGTAATAGGAGCACATCATAATCATTAAATTCAAATAAAGCCAAAGGCTCCCAAAACTTCTCCCCCTTTTTGTCACAAAATGACAAAGGAAGAAGAGTAACAATGATAATGAAAATAGGAGATGATTCAAGAGAGCATAGTGCATAATTCAAAAAGTCAGTAAGCATGTAAAGTTCAGACTTTAAAAAAATTATTACTGACCCATCAAAAATTCAGTCAGAACCAGAAGAGGGAGCAGGATTAGATGGATCAATTTTGTGTAAACCCTTAGCAATCCGCCTCATATATTTGCGTAAATAAGAAAATTGCGTGTCTTGGGTAACACGAATTTGAGCCACCTACTTTTGAAGGGAATTCAATCTCTCATCAAAATCAGAAGGCTGAAAATCAGGATCATCAGCCGAGTCTGACTCAAGTTCTTCAAATAAATCATCCATATTCACGTCTTCAGGAAGATCACCAGCTTGATCTGCATTTCCTGCTTCAGCACCACTGCTACCAGCATCCACTTAGCCATCAGCCAATTCTAAATTCATCTTGTTAATATTGGCATTATTAAAAGGGAGATGATGGATGGGTTTTTCTCTAGTAGGCATAGCCACGAGCATATGATTTGCCAGCATAGTCAATAAATAACCAAAGGGTATATCACTATGTCCTGGATGGTGACGAGACAGAATAATGGAATGACAAATTAAAGAAGGTAGACATATTTGTAAGTGCTATGGTCTCATGCTCCTTTGGTTGTCAAATTTTGATGTGTCAAAACATCTATCTGTGTCCTGTGCTTGTATGATGATATGAATTCAAGACACTGCATACACACTTCAAGAAGCTACATGTTGAAGTCTTCAAGAAGCTACATGTTGAAGTCTTCAAGAAGCCACATGTTGAAGTCTCAAGAAGCTACAATGTTGAAATTCAAGTCTGAAGAAGCAACGCATGAAGTAGTTTTATGTTGATGAAGATCTCAAGTTTAAAACTAAAACAAGTTCAAGATCTCAAGCCTGATATGGTTCAAAATATCTACATTCGTTGAATGGTTGAAGTTCAATGTCCATACGACATGGTTCAGGTTTGAATGACCTTAGGTTAACCCTTTAAGTAGGTCACTTTGGATACATAAATCAAATATTTATTTTACATAAGTTTGGTCTATTCTAAGACCAGTCCTAGCTCTTGTTCGACCAGTCCTAGCATTGGTCCGACTAGTCCAAGAAATTCCACGACCAGTCCTAAGTAGTTGAAGATTTTTCAGAATTTTTGGTACGCCCACGACCAGTCCTGGAGGTCCTTCGACCGGTCGTAGGTGTGGCTTTGACTCGTCCACGACCAGTAGAGCTACGACTTCCAGACTCGTCCTACGACCAGTCGTAGAGCTACGACTCAAAGTCCAGCAACGTAATCCTTGGTCCTACGACCAGTCGTAGAGATCTACGACCAGTCGTAGGTGACCCACGACCAGTCGTAGGCTACTCACGACCAGTCGTGGAACGACTTTCAAAGATCGCGCTTATTTTTTCAAAAATCTGTTAGAGCTACGACCAGTCGTAGGTTTCTAAGACCAGTCGTAGGAGCGATTTTTACTTCTATAAATTGAACACAAAATTCAGAGTTTTCACACCTCAACTCGATTCGATTCAAGATTTTTAAAGTGATTACTCTGAGATAAGTTTGTGTTTATTTTAAGCTACATTGTGCTTATTTAATATTCCTTTTTGCTAGCTTATTTAATTTGATTTTGTTTCTGTATTCCAATCTTTTATTTGAAAAGAGGAATTATCTTATTCCTTCTTCTTGGAATCAAAATCAAATATAGCTACGCCCAACAAGTAAAATCTAAAATCAATTAGAATTTAGAACCTTATGAATGTGAGTATTGGAAATTGAACTTTGACATTCAATCATCTACTCCGATTGGTTCTACCGGCTGCTGCGAAAAGGAGAAATCCAGGTATTTTACAATTCTGTAAAATTTCATTTATTTTGGTTTTGTTTGAGGTTAAGCCAGAAAAATCTCATTGTATTGGTTATCTGAGGAGAGCCAGAAAACTCAGAAAAGAGGGGTTTTTGAATTGTGTAAGCCCAAGTGAAAAAGACACAATTGTAAAGGTTTTTGGTGAACCTGTGAAAACCTATTTGATAGTGAACGCTAATATCCCCTGTGTGAGGATATTAGGAGTGGAGTAGCTTTTTGTGTGGCTGTTGGAAAACAGTTGGTGTACACACAGGCGAACCACTATAACTCTTTGTCTTGTGGTTTGAATGCTTGCTTAATTTTCATATCTTTTATCATTTGATTGTGTGGAATGTACAAGTGGATGTGAATGTTGTAACTATTTACATTTCAAGCAAGTGTGGGGATTGTTGTAATAATTTAGATCTTACTTCTGCATTTAATTTCAATTCCTTGCTATTTCATTTACTTATATTAAAATTGAGTCCTTGATCCAAAAGAGGTTCTAGAAATAAGGTTGTCCTACCATAAGCCCTTGTTTATTATGGTGTAAGGTTGTCTATAGAACTGAATTTGTATCAATCTCTCAATATCTATTTATCAAGGTGATTTAAATTTAGCTTTGTGAATTGATTCAGATTGTAAGGCTATTGGTTTAATTTATTTCCGCTAATTTTATTTTAAATTTGGCATAGTCCTATTCACCCCCCCCCCCCTCTAGGACATATAGCTTGGCCTTTTCAAGTGGTATCAGAGCCTAATAGCTCATTTTTGTTGCTTTTTATTTGGATTTATTTCCTGAGCTAACGATCTAAGCTATATAAAAAGATGTCAAATTTTGATAGCCTTTCAGTTACTAGGCCTCCACCCTTTGATGGCTCCAACTATGCCTATTGGAAAGCCAGAATGAGGATCTTCCTCAAATCAATGGATGAAAGTGTGTGGCAAGCCACAGTGACTGAATGGAATCCTCCTATCATGGAAGTAACTGGTGTTGATGGTTCAAAATCTATGAAAATTACACCGTATTACCAATGGACCACACTTCAGAAAAATGAGAGTAGTGCTAATGCTAAAGCACTAAATGCAATCACTTGCGCACTATCACCGGATGAGTTCAAAAGAATCATATCCTGTGATACTGCAAAGCAAGCCTGGGATATTTTAGAAATGACACACGAAGGTACATCAATTGTCAAGAAATCTAAAGTCCAACTCCTCACAACTAAATTTGAAGAAATTCATATGGAGGAAAATGAAATGTTTATGGACTTTTACACTAGATTGAATGACATTGTAAACTCAATGTGGGGTCTTGACGATAAGATCCCAGAAAGTAAAGTGTGTGCAAAAATACTACGCTCTCTTCCTGAACGGTTCAATTCTAAGGTAACCGCAATCCAGGAACTTCGTGATACGGATAATATGAAGGTAGAAGAATTAGTTGGTTCTTTACAAACCTATGAATTAAGTTTTAAAGCTCCTAAAGGTAAATCTATTGCTTTGAAGTCGTCTAAAAGTATTACTCAAGAAAATTCAGATTCAGAAAAGTCTGAAGATGATGTGGCCCTTTTGGCGAAAAAGTTTTATAAGATTTTCAAAAGTAAGAAAAGAGTCGACTTTCAAAAGGCAAATGAAAAGAAACGTTCTAAACCTAAGTCTAAAACTTGGAAGTCATTGAAAGATAGTCAATGCTACAACTGTCAAGAATATGGGCATTTAGCAAACAAATGTCCTAAAAAGGACAGATCCAAAAGGAAGGGTATGTTGGCTACTTGGGATGAATCGTCTGATTCTGAAGCCTCTTCTGAATCAGAAAATTCAGAAACCGAGTGGGCAGTGAACTTAAGGCCCTTATGACTCTAGCCAAGTTTACTTTTTCAGATCACGATGATTCAACAAGTGAAGAAAATTTGGATAATGATCATGAAAATGATGAAGATCTTCAAGATGCTTACAATGCCTTATATAAGGAAAGTTGTAAAATTGCTGTCAAACTTAAACTTCAAAAAGAAAAGTTTTTTAAACTTAAAGAATGTTTTGAAACCCTTGTTTTAGAAAAATCTCAAATTTCAGATTGTTTTGAAAAATCAAAGTGTGATCTAGAATTCAAAACCTCCCTAATTGAAAATTTGAAATCTGAAAATGAGAAACTTAAAAATGAAGTATCTTCTCTTCTGAGTTTGAAGGACACATGGAGATATGCCCAAGGTGATCCAAAATTAGAAAAATTATTATCCGGATCAAGAAAATGTGGCGATCGATCCGGGTTGGGCTATGATAAAAACACATCTCCTAAACAGAAGAATACTAGTTCCAATTTTGTGAAAGGAGAGTCTTCTAACTCAAAAGGAAAAGGTACTAGTCAAGTTTTTTCTAAAAATACAAAAACTTTTCATAAACCCAAAAGCAGCTATGTAAATTTCAAAAATCAGATTCGAAACCCACTAGCTGAAAAAATTGTTGATTTACTTAAGGAGCTATTAAAATCTAACTCAGTAGGTCACTCTGACAACTATAAACAAAAGAAGACCAATTATTCTCCTAAACCCAAAACAGTACTGAAATGGGTTCCTAAGGTTGCCTGTTTGGTTGCTCACACTGCTTTCAAAGCTACAAGCCATTCGAAATGGTACCTAGACAGTGGATGCTCCAGACATATGACAGGCGACAAGGCACTATTCACCGATCTTAAAGATATGACTGATGGGTCAGTCACATTTGGTGATGGTAGCAACTGCAAGATAATTGGCAAAGGTACGGTCCAACTCTATAACCTTCCCTTATTTAAAAATGTTTTATATGTTGAGGGTTTAAAACACAACCTGTTGAGCATATCTCAAATATACGATAACAACTATAATGTTAAATTTTCTAATCAAGGTTGTGAAATTATAAATGAAAAGGGTTCTGTAATATTAACTGGTCACAGAACTTCTGAAAACTGCTATATAGTTAGCGATAGTAGCTCATCTAAACAAACGTGCTACATGGTCCATACCGATGAGACAGATTTATGGCATAAACGCCTTGGACATGTACACTATCGAAATTTATACAGATTGAGCAAAGGAGAACTAATTAGAGGTCTACCTAAGATACAAAAAGTAGACAAGATTTGTGGTGAATGCCAGTATGGTAAACAAACTAGGAGCTCTCACAAAAAGGTGAACTCCAATACCACCACAAGACCACTCGAGCTTCTCCACATGGATCTTATAGGACCAACAAGAACGGAAAGTCGAGGTGGCAAAAAGTACATCTTAGTTATTGTAGACGATTATACAAGATACACTTGGGTTTCATTCTTGAGAGACAAATCAGAAACCCTTGATGAAGTGAAAAAGATTATAAAACGGTTTCAAACTGAAAAAAATTCTCAAGTCAACAAGATCCGTAGTGATCATGGATCCGAATTCGAAAATATCGGTTTTGAGAAATTCTGTAGCGATCAGGGAATATCGCATGAATTCTCTGCACCTAAAACTCCTCAACAAAATGGAATTGTCGAGAGGAAGAATAGAGTGCTTCAAGAAATGGGAAATGTTATGTTAAATAGCATGAAGCTCCCTAGGAATCTCTGGGCTGAAGCAGTAAATACAGCCTGCTACATTATTAACCGTGTTTATATCTGTAAAACTAATAATAAAATGGCTTATGAAATGTGGTTTGAGAAAAAGCCTTTTGTCAAATACTTTCGAGTTTTTGACAGCAAGTGCTATATTTTGCGTGACCGTGAAAATTTGGGAAAATTTGACACTAAAAGTGATGAAGGGATCTTTTTAGGATATTCTTTAAACAGTCGTGCATATCGTGTTCTGAACAACAGGACCGGTGTGATTCAAGAGTCAATAAATGTTGTGATTGACGATCTTTTGAATACACCTGTCCCTAGTTCAGATAATGATGAAGTGATTATACTTGAAAAACAAGAAACTTCATCAAGTGAACCTAATTCTGAATTAAGGACTGTTAAAGATCATCCAACTTCTCAAATACTTGGAAACCCTCTCACTGGTGTGCGCGCTCGTAGACAATTAGAGGACATATGTAACTACGTATGCTTTACATCCCAGAGTGAACCGGTTAACGTAAAAGAAGCACTTTCGGATGAAAACTAGATTCTTGCGATGCAATAAGAACTTAATCAGTTTGTCAGAAATGATGTTTGGTACCTTGTTCCTAGACCTAAAGATAAACATCTTATTGGAACAAAATGGATTTTCAAAAACAAATCTGATGAACTTGGAAATATTATTCGAAATAAAGCAAGACTAGTTGTACAGGGGTATACACAAATTGAAGGTATTGACTATAATGAGACATTTGCCCCTGTAGCTCGTCTTGAATCAATCAGACTTTTTATCTCCATTGCATGTTTTAGGAAGATTAAAATTTACCAAATGGATGTAAAGAGTGCCTTTCTGAATGGTGATTTACATGAAGAGGTATATGTTGAACAACCTACAGGGTTTGAAGATCCTAAATTTACTGATCATGTGTATCGTCTTAAGAAGGCTCTCTATGGTCTGAAACATGCTCCTAGAGCATGGTACGAAAAACTGACTAAGTTTTTACTGAGTCATAATTTTCAGATGGGATGTGTTGATAAGACGCTCTTTGTTAAGAAACATAAAGATGATATTCTAATGGTTCAAATTTATGTTGAGGATATTATTTATGGATCAACCTGTACTAACATGACTGTTGAGTTTGCAGATTTGATGAAGTCTAAATTCGAAATGAGCATGGTTGGAGAATTAAACTATTTCCTAGGGTTGCAAGTTAAACAACAACCTGATAGAATTTTTATCTCTCAAACCAAATATGCTCTGAATTTAATCAAGAAATTTGGATTTGAGAAAGGTAAAAATTTTGATACTCCTATGAGTACAACTTTGAGACTCTCAAAAGACTCTACAGGTAATGATGTGGATCCTAAATTGTATCGTAGTTTGATTGGTAGTTTACTTTATCTGACTGCTAGTAGACCAGATATCGCTTTGAGTGTTGGTATTTGTGCTCGTTATCAATCAAATCCTAAAGAATCTCACTTAACTGCTGTTAAGCGGATTATGCGATATGTCGCAAGTTCTACTAAACTGGGTCTCTGGTATCCACATGAGACTAATGTTCAATTAGCCGGGTATGCAGATGCTGACTGGGCTGCAAACATTGATGATAGGAAATCAACCAGTGGTGGTTGTTTCTACATTGGAAATTGTCTTGTTTCTTAGTTTAGTAAGAAGCAAAGTTCTATATCGCTATCAACAGCTGAAGCTGAATACATTGCTGCTGGAAATGCATGTACTCAACTTGTTTGGATGAAACGAATGTTAAGCGATTATGGAATTACTCAGGATTCTATGATTTTATTTTGCGATAATTCTAGTGCAATAAATATCTCTAAAAATTCAGTTCAGCATTCACATACTAAGCATATTGACATTAGATTTCATTACATTCGTGAATTAGTGGAAGAAAAGGTAATATATTTGGACTACATTCCAACCGAGACTCAACTTGCAGACATTTTCACTAAATAGCTCGACAAAAGCAGGTTTAATAAATTAAAGTTTGATCTCGGTATGTGCAATTTAAATTGAATTTGCATGATTTGGTGTATCATAATGTACATAAGTTTGATGATTTATTTGCTTAAATTTGAAAATTATTTGAAAAAAAAATTTACAAATTTTGTGTCGTACTCGACCAGTCGTGAGTGTACACGACCGGTCGTGAAACTCGGGATTTCACTTTAATTTGGGGATTTTGTCTCTTCTTCTTCATTTCTTTTTACCCTCCAACGGCTCTAGCTACGACCGGTCGAACCCACCTTCTTAGTACTTCAAGGTTAGTGGTTCCTTTGCATTTTTATTGTAGATTCGTGCTATTAGTGTTTCAAATCTCATTCTTGTGGAATCTATTTGGTCGTTCATTGCAAGTTTGGGGTTTTATCTTGAAAAATCTGTTCTATCTAAAACCCATTTCTTCTATCTTACATCTTTTTGTTTCCTTGAAATCCTCCTTAGAAAATGGATGCTAGAGGTAAAAAGAAAACTACTCGAGGTCCCTCTTCATCTAGATCAGCTTCTATTGCACATCGTCATCTTCGTTCTCCCGAAAATGATCCTTCTAATGCTCGGGATTTGCGTATGCGAAATGTTATTGTTGAGCGTCCTGTGAATGTTAATCACATTGCTTCATTTGGTATCCCTCCTCTGTTGGAATCTGTGGGATGGGATAACATCTTGCATTGGGGTGGAGCTGCATACCAGTCCATTGCCCAATCCATGTTTGCATGTATCTGTGATTTTTCTCTTGAGATTTTAACTTTTAAAGTTGATACTCAAGAAGGATTTTTTTAGTGGATCGACATTTGATTGCTGACATTATGGAAATACCTGTCAATGATGAGAGCATTCCAATTAATATTTTACATGACAGCCTATCAGAATCTGAACGAAAAATGCTTACTAGAGATTTATGTAATTTGGATGTTCACTGGACTCATAAAAGCACTTCCCTCAAGGTTTTTGTTACCCAGACACAGGGTACTTCATAGGATATTCATCTCAAATCTTTATCCACGTTCTGGTAATAAAACCGAACTTACTGCTTTTATGGTTCGTGTTTTGCATTCTGTCATCTCTGGTGCAAAAATATGTTTACCTTCTTTAATTTGTCATTCCATTATTCTGTCTCGTCACCATCCTGGACATAGTGATATACCCTTTGGTTATTTGTTGACTATGCTGGCAAATCATATGCTCGTGGCTATGCCTACTAGAGAAAAACCCATCCATCATCTCCCTTTTAATAATTCCAATATTAATAAGATGAAATTAGAATTGGCTGATGGCCAAGTGGATGCTGGTAGCAGTGGTGCTGAAGCAGGAGATGCAGGTCAAGCTGGTGATCCTACTGAAGACGTGAATATGGATGATTTATTTGAAGAACTTGAGTCAGACTCGGCTGATGATCCTGATTTTCAGCCCTCTGATTTTGATGAGAGATTGAATTCCCTTCAAGAGCAGGTGGCTCAAATTCGTGTTACCCAAGACACGCAATTCTCTTATCTACGCAAATATATGAGGCGCATTGCTAAGGGTTTACACAAAATTGATCCTTCTAATCCTGCTCCCTCTTCTGGTTCTGACTGAATTTTTGATGGGTCTGTAATAATTTTTTTTAAGTCTGAACTTTACATGCTTACTGACTTTTTGAATTATGCATTATGCTTTCTTGAATCAACTCCTATTTTCATTATCATTGTTACTCTTCTTCCTTTGTCATTTTGTGACAAAAAGTGGGAGTAGTTTTGGGAGCCTTTAGCTTTATTTGAATTTAATGATTATGATGTGCTCCTATTACTCAGGGGGAGTTAAGCTTCTCAGGGGTAGTTATGATATTGGCTTTATTTGAATTTAATGATTATGATGTGCTCCTATTACTCAGGGGGAGTTAAGCTTCTCAGGGGTAGTTATGGGATAATGATGCTTATTACTTATCATATCTATATATGTGTGCATGCTTCTCTATTGTTGAACTTATTGTGTGTAAGCTTCTCTATTGTTGAACTTGTGTGTGTACTTAGTTTCAATTGAAAGTATTATTATTTGGGTGTTTTGTCACAAATTTGACAAAGGGGGAGATTGTAAGTGCTATGGTCTCATGCTCCTTTGGTTGTCAAATTTTGATGTGTCAAAATATCTATCTGTGTCCTGTGTTTGTATGATGATATGAATTCAAGACACTGCATACACACTTCAAGAAGCTACATGTTGAAGTCTTCAAGAAGCCACATGTTGAAGTCTCAAGAAGCTACAATGTTGAAATTCAAGTCTGAAGAAGCAACGCATGAAGTAGTTTTATGTTGATGAAGATCTCAAGTTTAAAACTAAAACAAGTTCAAGATCTCAAGCCTGATATGGTTCAAAATATCTACATTCGTTGAATGGTTGAAGTTCAATGTCCATACGACATGGTTCAGGTTTGAATGACCTTAGGTTGACCCTTTAAGTAGGTCACTTTGGATACATAAATCAAATATTTATTTTACATAAGTTTGGTCTATTCTAAGACCAGTCCTAGCTCTTGTTCGACCAGTCCTAGCATTGGTCCGACTAGTCCAAGAAATTCCACGACCAGTCCTAAGTAGTTGAAGATTTTTCAGAATTTTTGGTACGCCCACGACTAGTCCTGGAGGTCCTTCGACCGGTCGTAGGTGTGGCTTTGACTCGTCCACGACCAGTCGTAGAGCTACGACTCAAAGTCCAGCAACGTAATCCTTGGTCCTACGACCAGTCGTAGAGATCTACGACCAGTCGTAGGTGACCCACGACCAGTCGTAGGCTACTCACGACCAGTCGTGGAACGACTTTCAAAGATCGCGCTTATTTTTTCAAAAATCTGTTAGAGCTACGACCAGTCGTAGGAGCGATTTTTACTTCTATAAATTGAACACAAAATTCAGAGTTTTCACACCTCAACTCGATTCGATTCAAGATTTTTAAAGTGATTACTCTGAGATAAGTTTGTGTTTATTTTAAGCTACATTGTGCTTATTTAATATTCCTTTTTGCTAGCTTATTTAATTTGATTTTGTTTCTGTATTCCAATCTTTTATTTGAAAAGAGGAATTATCTTATTCCTTCTTCTTGGAATCAAAATCAAATATAGCTACGCCCAACAAGTAAAATCTAAAATCAATTAGAATTTAGAACCTTATGAATGTGAGTATTGGAAATTGAACTTTGACATTCAATCATCTACTCCGATTGGTTCTACCGGGCTGCTAAGAAAAGGAGAAATCCAGGTATTTTACAATTCTGTAAAATTTCATTTATTTTGGTTTTGTTTGAGGTTAAGCCAGAAAAATCTCATTGTATTGGTTATCTGAGGAGAGCCAGAAAACTCAGAAAAGAGGGGTTTTTGAATTGTGTAAGCCCAAGTGAAAAAGACACAATTGTAAAGGTTTTTGGTGAACCTGTGAAAACCTATTTGATAGTGAACGCTAATATCCCCTGTGTGAGGATATTAGGAGTGGAGTAGCTTTTTGTGTGGCTGTTGGAAAACAGTTGGTGTACACACAGGCGAACCACTATAACTCTTTGTCTTGTGGTTTGAATGCTTGCTTAATTTTCATATCTTTTATCATTTGATTGTGTGGAATGTACAAGTGGATGTGAATGTTGTAACTATTTACATTTCAAGCAAGTGTGGGGATTGTTGTAATAATTTAGATCTTACTTCTGCATTTAATTTCAATTCCTTGCTATTTCATTTACTTATATTAAAATTGAGTCCTTGATCCAAAAGAGGTTCTAGAAATAAGGTTGTCCTACCATAAGCCCTTGTTTATTATGGTGTAAGGTTGTCCTTAGAACTGAATTTGTATCAATCTCTCAATATCTATTTATCAAGGTGATTTAAATTTAGCTTTGTGAATTGATTCAGATTGTAAGGCTATTGGTTTAATTTATTTCCGCTAATTTTATTTTAAATTTGGCATAGTCCTATTCACCCCCCCCCCCCCCTCTAGGACATATAGCTTGGCCTTTTCAATATTTTTGCACCAGAGATGACAGAAGGCAAAACACGAACCATGAAAGCAGAGAGTTCGGTTTTATTACCAGAACGTGGATAAAGATTTGAAATGAAAATCCTATGAAGTACTCTGTGTCTGGGTAACAAATACCTTGAGGGAAGTGCATGACCTTTATGAGTCCAGTGAACATCCAAATTACATAAATCTCTAGTAAGCATTTTTCGTTCAGATTCTGAGAGAATGTCATGTAAAATATGAATTGGAATGCTCTCATCATTGACAGGTATTTCCATAATGTCAGCAATCAAATGTCGATCAACTAAAAACAATCCTTCTTGAGTATCAACTTTAAAAGTTAAATTCTCAAGAGAAAAATCACAGATACATGCAAACATGGATTGGGCAATGGACTGGTATGCAGCTCCACCCCAATGCAAGATGTTATCCCATCCCACAGATTCCAACAGAGGAGGGATACCAAAAGAAGCAATGTGATTAACATTAACAGGACGCTCAACAATAACATTGCGCATACGCAAATCCCGAGCATTAGAAGGATCATTTTCGGGAGAGCGAAGATGACGTTGTGCAATAGAAGCTGATCTAGATGAAGAGGGACCTCGAGTAGTTTTCTTTTTACCTCTAGCATCCATTTTCAAAGGAGGATTTCAAGGAAACAAAAAGATGCAAGATAGAAGAAATGGGGTTTTGTTAGAACAGATTTTTCAAGATAAAACCCCAAACTAGCAATGAACGACCAAATAGATTCTACAAGAATGAGATTTGGAACCACAAATAACAAGAATCTACAAGAAAATAGCAAAAGAACCACTAACCTTGAAGTACCATGAAGGTGGGTTCGACCGGTCGTAGCTAGAACCGTTGGAGAGTAAAAAGAAATGAAGAAGAAGAGTCAAAATCCCCAAATTAAAGTGAAATCCCGAGTTTCACGACCGGTCGTGTAAGTGTTCGACCGGTCGTAACACGATCGGTCGTGTACACTCACGACTGGTCGAGTACGACTCAAAATTTGTAAAAAAAAATTTTCAAAATAATTTTCAAATTCAAGCAAATAAAACATCAAAGTTATGTACATTATGATACATCAATTCGTGCAAATTCAATTTAAATTGCACATACCAAGATCAAACTTTAATTTATTAAACCTGCTTTTGTCGAGCGGTTTAGTGAAAATGACCGCAAGTTGAATCTCAGTTGGAATGTAATCCAAATATATTAACTTTTCTTCCACTAATTCACGAATGTAATGAAATCTAATGTCAATATGCTTAGTACGTGAATGCTGAACTGGATTTTTAGAGATATTTATTGCACTGGAATTATCACAAAATAAAATCATAGAATCCTGAGTAATTCCATAATCGCTTAACATACGTTTCATCCAAACAAGTTGAGTACATGCATTTCCAGCAGCAATGTATTCAGCCTCAGCTGTTGATAGCGATATAGAACTTTGCTTCTTGCTAAACCAAGAAACAAGACAATTTCCAATATAGAAACAACCACCACTGGTTGATTTCCTATCATCAATGTTTCCAGCCCAGTCAGCATCTGCGTACCCAGCTAATTGAACATTAGTCTCATGTGGATACCAGAGACCCAGTTTAGTAGTACTTGCGACATATCGCATAATCCGCTTAACAGCAGTTAAGTGAGATTCTTTAGGATTTGATTGATAACGAGCACAAATACCAACACTCAAAGCGATATCTGGTCTACTAGCAGTCAAATAAAGCAAACTACCAATCAAACTACGATACAATTTAGGATCCACATCATTACCTGTAGAGTCTTTTGAGAGTCTCAAAGTTGTACTCATGGGAGTATCAAAATTTTTACCTTTCTCAAATCCAAATTTCTTAATTAAATTCAGAGCATATTTAGTTTGAGAGGTAAAGATTCCATCAGGTTGTTGTCTTACTTGCAACCCTAGGAAATAGTTTAATTCTCCAACCATGCTCATTTTGAATTTAGACTTCATCAAATCTGCAAACTCAACAGTCATGTTAGTACAGGTTGATCCATAAATAATATCATCAACATATATTTGAACCATTAGAATATCATCATTATGTTTCTTAACAAAGAGCGTCTTATCAACACATCCCATCTAAAAATTATGACTCAGTAAAAACTTAGTCAGTTTTTCGTACCATGCTCTGGGAGCTTGTTTCAGACCATAAAGAGCCTTCTTAAGACGATACACATGATCAGTAAATTTAGGATCTTCAAACCCTGTAGGTTGTTCAACATATACCTCTTCATGTAAATCACCATTCAGAAAGGCACTCTTTACATCCATTTGGTAAATTTTAATCTTCCTAAAACAAGCAATGGAGATAAAAAGTCTGATTGATTCAAGACGAGCTACAGGGGCAAATGTCTCATTATAGTCAATACCTTCAATTTGTGTATACCCCTGTACAACTAGTCTTGCTTTATTTCGAATAATATTTCCAAGTTCATCAGATTTGTTTTTGAAAATCCATTTTGTTCCAATAATATGTTTATCTTTACGTCTAGGAACAAGGTACCAGACCTCATTTCTGACAAACTGATTAAGTTCTTCTTGCATCGCAAGAATCCAGTTTTCATCCGAAAGTGTTTCTTTTACGTTAACCGGTTCAATCTGGGATGTAAAGCATACGTAGTTACATATGTCCTCTAATTGTCTACGAGTGCACACACCAGTGAGAGGATTTCCAAGTATTTGAGAAGTTGGATGATCTTTAACAGTCCTTAATTCAGAATTAGTTTCACTTGATGAAGTTTCTTGTTTTTCAAGTATAAGCACTTCATCATTATCTGAACTAGGGACAGGTGTATTCAAAAGATCGTCAATCACAACATTTATTGACTCTTGAATCACACCGGTCCTGTTGTTCAGAACACGATATGCAGGACTGTTTAAAGAATATCCTAAAAAGATCCCTTCATCACTTTTAGTGTCGAACTTTCCCAAATTTTCACGGTCACGCAAAATATAGCACTTGCTGCCAAAAACTCGAAAGTATTTGACAGAAGGCTTTTTCTCAAACCACATTTCATAAGCCGTTTTATTATTAGTTTTACAGATATAAACACGGTTAATAATGTAGCAGGCTGTATTCACTGCTTCAGCCCAGAGATTCCTAGGGAGTTTCATGCTATTTAACATAACATTTCCCATTTCTTGAAGCACTCTATTCTTCCTCTCGACAATTCCATTTTGTTGAGGAGTTTTAGGTGCAGAGAATTCATGCGATATTCCCTGATAGCTACAGAATTTCTCAAAACCGCTATTTTCGAATTCGGATCCATGATCACTACGGATCTTGTTGACTTGAGAACATTTTTCAGTTTGAATCCGTTTTATAATCTTTTTCACTTCATCAAGGGTTTCTGATTTATCTCTCAAGAATGAAACCCAAGTGAATCTTGTATAATCATCTACAATAACTAAGATGTACTTTTTGCCACCTTGACTTTCCGTTCTTGTTGGTCCTATAAGATCCATGTGGAGAAGCTCGAGTGGTCTTGTGGTGGTATTGGAGTTCACCTTTTTGTGAGAGTTCCTAGTTTGTTTACCATACTGGCATTCACCACAAATCTTGTCTACTTTTTGCATCTTAGGTAGACCTCTAATTAGTTCACTTTTGCTCAATCTGTATAAATTTCGGTAGTGTACATGTCCAAGGCGTTTATGCCATAATTCTGTCTCATCGGTATGGACCATGTAGCACGTTTGTTTAGATGAGCTACCATTGCTTACTATATAGCAGTTTTTAGAAGTTCTGCGACCAGTTAAGATTACAGAACCCTTTTCGTTTATAATTTCACAACCTTGATTAGAAAATTTAACATTATGGTTGTTATCGCATATTTGAGATATGCTCAACAGGTTGTGTTTTAAACCCTCAACATATAAAACATTTTTAAATAAGGGAAGGTTATAGAGTTGGACCGTACCTTTGCCAATTATCTTGCAGTTGCTACCATCACCAAATGTGACTGACCCGTCAGTCATATCTTTAAGATCGGTGAATAGTGCCTTGTCGCCTGTCATATGTCTGGAGCATCCACTATCTAGGTACCATTTCGAATGGCTTGTAGCTTTGAAAGCAGTGTGAGTAACCAAACAGGCAACCTTAGGAACCCATTTCAGTACTGTTTTGGGTTTAGGAGAATAATTGGTCTTCTTTTGTTTATAGTTGTAAGTGTGACCTACTGAGTTAGATTTTAATAGCTCCTTAAGTAAATCAACAATTTTTTCAGCTAGTGGGTTTCGAATCTGATTTTTGAAATTTATATAGCTGCTTTTGTGTTTTTGAAAAGTTTTTGTATTTTTAGAAAAAACTTGACTAGTACCTTTTCCTTTTGAGTTAGAAGTCTCTCCTTTCACAAAATTGGAAGGAGTATTCTTCTGTTTAGGAGATGTGTTTTTATCATAGCCCAACCCGGATCGATCGCCACATTTTCTTGATCCGGATAATAATTTTTCTAATTTTGGATCACCTTGGGCATATCTCCATGTGTCCTTCAAACTCAGAAGAGAAGATACTTCATTTTTAAGTTTCTCATTTTCAGATTTCAAATTTTCAATCAGGGAGGTTTTGAATTCCAGATCACACTTTGATTTTTCAAAACAATCTGAAATTTGGGATTTTTGTAAAACAAGGGTTTTAAAACATTCTTTAAGTTTAAAAAACTTTTCTTTTTGAAGTTTAAGTTTGACAGCAATTTTACAACTTTCCTTATATAAGGCATTGTAAGCATCTTGAAGATCTTCATCATTTTCATGATCACTATCCAAATTTTCTTCACTTGTTGAATCATCGTGATCTGAAAAAGTAAACTTGGCTAGAGTCATAAGGGCCTTAAGTTCACTGCCCGACTCGGTTTCTGAATTTTCTGATTCAGAAGAGACTTCAGAATCAGACGATTCATCCCAAGTAGCCAACATACCCTTCCTTTTGGATCTGTCCTTTTTAGGACATTTGTTTGCTAAATGCCCATATTCTTGACAGTTGTAGCATTGACTATCTTTCAATGACTTCCAAGTTTTAGACTTAGGTTTAGAACGTTTCTTTTCATTTGCCTTTTGAAAGTCGACTCTTTTCTTACTTTTGAAAATCTTATAAAACTTTTTCGCCAAAAGGGCCATATCATCTTCAGACTTTTCTGAATCTGAATTTTCTTGAGTAATAATTTTAGATGACTTCAAAGCAATAGATTTACCTTTAGGAGCTTTAAAACTTAATTCATAGGTTTGTAAAGAACCAACTAATTCTTCTACCTTCATATTATCCGTATCACGAAATTCCTGGATTGCGGTTACCTTAGAATTGAACCGTTCAGGAAGAGAGCGTAGTATTTTTGCACACACTTTACTTTCTGGGATCTTATCGCCAAGACCCCACATTGAGTTTACAATGTCATTCAATCTAGTGTAAAAGTCCATAAACATTTCATTTTCCTCCATATGAATTTCTTCAAATTTAGTTGTGAGGAGTTGGACTTTAGATTTCTTGACAATTGATGTACCTTCGTGTGTCATTTCTAAAATATCTCAGGCTTGCTTTGCAGTATCACAGGATATGATTCTTTTGAACTCATCCGGTGATAGTGCGCAAGTGATTGCATTTAGTGCTTTAACATTAGCACTACTCTCATTTTTCTGAAGTGTGGTCCATTGGTAATACGGTGTAATTTTCATAGATTTTGAACCATCAACACCAGTTACTTCCATGATAGGAGGTTTCCATTCAGTCACTATGGCTTGCCACACACTTTCATCCATTGATTTGAGGAAGATCCTCATTCTGGCTTTCCAATAGGCATAGTTGGAGCCATCAAAGGGTGGAGGCCTAGTAACTGAAAGGCTATCAAAATTTGACATCTTTTTATATAGCTTAGATCGTTAGCTCAGGAAATAAATCCAAATAAAAAGCAACAAAAATGAGCTATTAGGCTTTGATACCACTTGAAAAGGCCAAGCTATATGTCCTAGAGGGGGAGGGGGGTGAATAGGACTATGCCAAATTTAATATAAAATCAGTGGAAATAAAGTAAACCAATAATCTTACAATTTCGAATCAATTCACAATGCTAAATTTAAATCACCTTGATAAATAAGTATTGAGAGATTGATACAAATTCAGTTCTAAGGACAACCTTACACCATAATAAACAAGGGCTTATGGTAGGACAACCTTATTTCTAGAACATCTTTTGGATCAAGGACTCAATTTTAATATAAGTAAATGAAATAGCAAGGAATTGAAATTAAATGCAGAAGTATAGATCTAAATTATTACAACAATCCCCACACTTGCTTGAAATGTAAATAGTTACAACATTCACATCCACTTGTACATTCCACACATTTGAATGATAAAAAATATGAAAATTAAGCAAGCATTCAATCCACAAGACAAAGAGTTATAGTGGTTCGCCTGTGTGTACACCAACTGTTTTTCAACAGCCACACAGAAAGCTACTCCACTCCTAATATCCTCACACAGGGGATATTAGCGTTCACTATCAAATAGGTTTTCACAGGTTCACCAAAAACCTTTACAATTGTGTCTTTTTCACTTGGGCTTACACAATTCAAAAACCCCTCTTTCTGAGTTTTCTGGCTCTCCTCAGATAACCAATACAATGAGATTTTTTTTCTGGTTCAACCTCAAACAAAACCAATACAATGAGATTTTTCTGGCTTAACCTCAAACAAAACCAAAAGTAAATAAATTTTACAGAATTGTAAAATACCTGGATATCTCCTTTTCGTAGCAGCCCGGTAGAACCAATCAGAGTAGATGATTGAATGTCAAAGTTCAATTTCCAATACTCACATTCATAAGGTTCTAAATTCTAATTGATTTTAGATTTTAACAAGTTGGGCGTAGCTATATTTGATTTTGATTCCAAGAAGAAGGAATAAGATAATTCCTCTTTTCAAATAAAAGATTGGAATATAGAAACAAAATCAAATTAAATAAGCTAGCAAAAAGGAATATTAAATAAGCACAATGTAGCTTAAAATAAACACAGACTTATCTCAGAGTGATCACTTGAAAATTCTTGAATTGAATCGAGTTGAAGTTGTGAAAACTCTGAATTTCGTGTTCAATTTATAGAAGCAAAAATCGCTCCTACGACTGGTCTTAGAAACCTACGACTGGTCGTAGCTCTAACAGATTTTTGAAAAATTATGCGCGATCTTTGAAAGTCGTTCCACGACTGGTCGTGAGTAGCCTACGACTGGTCGTGGGTCACCTACGACTGGTCGTGTATCTCTACGACTGGTCGTAGGACCATAGATTACATTGCTGGACTTTGAGTCGTAGCTCTACGACTGGTCGTGGACGAGTCGAAGCCACACCTACGACCGGTCGAAGGACCTCCAGGACTGGTCGTGGGCGTACCAAAAATTCCAAAAAATCTTCAACTACTTAGGACTGGTCGTGGAATTTCTTGGACTAGTCGAACCAATGCTAGGACTGGTCGAACAAGAGCTAGGACTGGTCGTAGAATAGACCAAACTTATGTAAAATAAATATTTGATTTATGTATCCAAAGTGACCTACTTAAAGGGAGGGTCAACCTAAGGTCATTCAAACCTGAACCATGTCGTATGGACATTGAACTTCAACCATTCAACGAATGTAGATATTTTGAACCATATCAGGCTTGAGATCTTGAACTTGTTGTAGCTTTAAACTTGAGATCTTCAACATGTAGCTTCTTGAACTTCAATAATGTAGCTTCTTGAAACTTCAACATGTAGCTTCTTGAACTTCAATAATGTAGCTTCTTGAAACTTCAACACTGTAGCTTCTTGAAACTTCAACACTGTAGCTTCTTGAAGTGTTTATGCAGTGTCTTGAATTCATATAAATCACCATACAAGCACAAGACACTGATAGATGTTTTGACACAACAAAATTTGACAACCAAAGGAGCATGAGACCATAGCACTTACAGAGCCTTAACGTTTGGTTATCGATTAATTTAAATTTAACGGTTGAATTTGAAATTTTGATATTTTAATTATTGAAATTTAATGATAGTATCAAATAAAGCTGAACATCGTAAGTTATTTGTATTATCACACAATTTTACTAATTTGGTTTATAATAGTAACACCCGAGTACTGAAAAGCATAGGGTATTACAAACTTCCAATGCCGAGACCACTTTCGATGTGACAACTTAACTTAAAACCATTACAACTCAAATATATGTGTGAGAGCTCTTCTGTACATCCCAAACACATCGAGAGATGTTTGTCAAAACACTCAACGATGCACATATCTCTCGGGATGCCTTGCTCGACACTGTCTCACACATGATAAGTTAACTCCTCGCCCCCCAAGCCATCATATTTTTTGACAATGAGTTGCCACTTGAAGGCCGCAACCATGGGCGTTCCATAAACATAACCATTGCTCATAAGGACTGTAGCATCTCGTTCATTCTAATTGACAATAGTTCAAGTCTCAACGTTTGCCCACTTCAGACTACCAGATACTTAGGACTGGACCCGTCCACTTTCAAACCAATAACGTGAGTGTGAAAACCTTTGATAACTCCCAAAGGCAGGCTCGAGGAGAAATCAACCCAAAACTGCAGATTGGTTCAAACATGTCTACTATCTCTTTTCATGTACTAGACATCCCATCATCATTCAACATTCTCATCGGTAAACCATGAATACACAAAGGTAGGCATCGTCCCTTCTACCCTCCATCAGATAGTCAAATACATCTTCAGCGATAAGGTACTATCCATCATTGCGGATCTTAAACAACTCTTTCCCATCGAATCAACCTATCAAAGAGAACATATCATTCCGATCATTGATGATTGGGCTCTAGAGAGGGACAATCCATGTCATAGCTTTCTATTCAAGGCAGTGGACCACATGCTAATGGCCTATTCTTGCGAACCTAGCCCTGTATTTTCTCCTGCTGAACGCGAAATTGAGAATTATCGACTCGAGTACTAAGACACTGCCAAAGTGATTGAGGTACCAGAGATGATAGAAAATGCAGGGCTAGGATATGAACTTCTCATCGAGGATGAAACAACCACCTGAGAGTGCAAAAGAAGAGGGAAGGGTCTACAAGAAGATCACCATCTTCCCTTCACTCCAGTCTAGTTCATGAGTGCTAAAATCCTGCGTATGGACATTCGGCCAGATTTCATCCAGCAAAATCACAACCATACTCTCACTCATCCAAATCACAAACACAACCTCAACCTCTCAGATTTTTATCCAAGTAGATCAAGGTCACACTCATGTTCCCTCAGTTTGAAATTGCGTGGATTGTCTACCACAACACGTGTGGAAGCTTGACGGTTCTATATAATTATGGTTAAGTCTTAAAGGGAGTGTGATTAGGATAAAACGTAAATTCTTGCCTATATAAATTAATTTACAAATTAAAATAGTTAAGAAAAATTAACACTAAAGATTCCAAGCCAAAGTGGGTCCAATCATATAGATTACAAATGATTTACCAATCAAGCATCTAGTCTTATAAGAGACAATGAACTTGTGTGTGCCTACAAGTTAAGTACCTAACATACAATCCAATTCAATTATTCATATGATTTAACTAATCAAACACATAAGCATGAATAGAATTGTGTTCAAATGGCAATCGCGAACACAAGCATATATAGTGGTTCGGTTTCCTTACTCCCTGCTCCACTTCCGACGGACGCACTATCCTTGAGTGTACTGGTATTCACAATTTTAGGAGTTTTCAATAGGTTCACATTAACCTTTACAACCCTATATAAGGACCTAGATATATGTACACTCCCATGTCGGAGGAACATATTTCCACACACATCAGTGGCTCCCACAAGAGACTTTGGTTGGTTTTCTATCGACTAACCAACAACCGCTACTAAAGGTCCTAATCCAAGGCCGTACATTTTGTTCCCACAGAGACTAACACGTAGACACCCATGTCCAGTGATTACTATCCTAATACAAGGCCCTACTTACTCTCTCGTCAGAGGCTCCCCAATAAGACTAACACGTACACACCCATATCCAGTGCATTCGACCCTACATAAGAGCCCGAGTCCCACACAAGAACCTATTTGATTTTGGATCATAAACTTTATACTCAATCCTACACAAGGAAAGAGTGTGAATGGACTCTACAATTGGCACTCACTTGTTGATTGAGCCCATTTGTAGTGCCTTGTTTGGGTTGCTTGATTGATGCTCTCCTGTGCTTCAATCAACTCCCATTGTGCTCCCCCAATCGTTGATGTCAATGCTTCAACTCCTATGATTATTCACCTTACATTTTGATGTTCTAATGAGGCAACCAAGGCAATAGAGTATGGCAGAATATTTTACAACTAATGGATAGAATATTTCCTAGGAGATTCACCTAGATGGGTATTCTAAAGGGTTTAAATAAGGGTTCACCAATAGGCTTATCTAGAACAAGGTGGAGATCAAGTGCATCTTCATAATGGAGGTTGGAATCCCTATTAGAGTGGTAATCTTGAGGAATGTGACTTGAATCTCATAGGCTTAGAGTCATAAGATGAGGGATATGAGTGGGGTGCACAAAAACGCATCATCTTGTCCAATAATCAAATGCCCATTTTATATAAAAAAGCTTTCCAACGATTATAAAACTACTAATTAACGGCTTTATCGATAGGATCGAAAGGCCATTCAATGGGATCTACGGTCATTCGATAGGATCGAACTATCCTTTGATCCCATTAAGAAAATACGAGAATTTATGTTTATTTACTGGAGCGTTTCTTCGATCTTATCGAGCTGGTCTTCGATTTCATCGAGTCACGTCGACATGGGATCAAAGACCACTTAAAAATTGCTATTTTGGGCAGTTTTATTTATAACGACTTTGCACCTTTTTTTAGCATAGCTTATCATGTTCCAATATGGATCCTAAGGCTAAGGGATGATCAATCAAGGTTTACCTGTTAAGGTTATGGACATCTAGAGGCTAGGTTGTTTTGGATATAAGGTTAGGGTCATCAAGGCACCTCAATTTACCCGTTCTTTACTCCTTGATGCTTTTTGTCCTCTTATATCTTCGATCTTCAGCATCCAAGGGCTTAACCGACTCACTGACATACAGACTCACGTGATTGAAAAATAGGTGCACTAATCAGTGCATTAGTAAGCTTCGCCTTGCCCATCGGGGGGCAAGGGGCATGGATGACCTCATATTGATTGGACCTCTATCATGGTCCCACCGCAAATGCAACAACCCGAGGAACGTCATGACCTTGGGAAGAAAAATAACATGCTCCATCTGACACAAATTCAAACACCAGTCCTTATTTAATCACGATGATTAGGTATGGCAGAGACGATCCACCCACTGCATTTGTAGGCCCCATCTCCTAAGGGGAAGTAGTACGCATAACAATGCAGGCCACAAAAAAATGTCTATGTAAATAGACATGCGTGCCCCAAGCCAAATCAGATTAGACCTTGGTTCGAAACGCCATTTTACTCAGGGACCAAATTTGCAAAAATAAAAATAAAAAATAAAAAACCTCAAATCCTAAAAAAAATCTAAAAACATCCATGCATCATTCCGAAAAAGAGAAAAATATCTTAAATATTATGCATAAAGGGAGACCAGTTCCTTGAGCTAGATAAATTCAAGGTTGATTTCAACACCATTGAGACTCCTCAACAAGTACAAATTATAAAGAATCTATGCCCGCAAGATGGATAGAGAATGATTGATTTCTTGAAACCATAATTGTTAAATTTTGTCTTCTCCTACGAGAATATGCCCGAGCTCGATGAGGACCTACTTATGCACCATTTACTCACCAAGCCATAAATCAAACCCGTCAAGCAAAAGCTACGAAGAATGCGACTATAGTGGATCCATAAAGTACGTGAAGATGTTATTAAGAAATACAACACGTGATTCCTAGTAGTGTCTAACTATCCATAATGGCTCGCCAATATTGTCCCGGTTCACAAGAAAGATGGCAAGGTTTAGATGTGCATCGACTTCCGAGACCTCAACAAAGCTAGCTTAAAGGACAATTTTCCGCTACCTCACATCGATACTCTAGTCGACAATACTGCAGGGTACAAAACCTTTTCCTTCATGGATGGGTTCTTCAAATACAATCAAATCAAAATGCCCATAGAAAACCATGAAAAGACGTCATTCATCACACCATGGGGAACTTTCTGCTATCAGGTTATGCCTTTCGGGTTCAAAAACACCGGTGCTACATATCAACGGGCTATGACAACATTGTTTCATAACACAATAAACAAAGAGCTCGAAGTCTATGTGGATGATATGATCATTAAATCTCACAACATCGAGGGACATTTTGAACATCTCAAGCGACTATTTGACCGTGCTGATAAATTTAGGTAACGTCTCAATCCCCAGAAGTGTGTCTTCGGAGCGACAGAGGGCAAGTTACTCAATTTCATCGTTAGCAAAGATGACATTTGGGTCAACAAATCAAAGACCAAAGCAATCCTCGAAATGCCATCTTTAAAGACCAAGAAAGAAGTTCAGAGTTTTTTGGGCCAAATCCAGTACATCAGTCGCTTCATCGCTAAACTCACTACCATATGTGAGCTTATATTGAAGTTACTCCACAAGAACGTGTCGAAATAATGGAACATCGATAGTCAGGAACCCTTCAACAAGATCAAGAAGTACTTGTTGAATACACTAGTTTTAGTCTCATTAATGGCCAATCGACCACTACTACTCTACATCTCAGTTGCCTCAGACGCCATCAGGTGTGTTCTTGGTCAGCATGATGACATCAAAAGAAAAGAGCAACCAATCTACTATCTTGGTTGCGTATTCACCAATTACGAGTCATGATACACATTCATTGAAAAAAGATGCATCACTCTCGTATGAGCCACTCAACGCCTACACCAGTACATGATTGGTCATCCAATCCTCCTACTCGCACGAATGGACTCGCTTAGGTATATGTTCGAGAAGTCCACGCTGACAGGGAAAATAGAAAAATGACAGTTGATTATTTTCGAGTTCTACATTACTTATGTCACTCAGAAGGCAATCAAGGGGCAAGCACTGGCAGACCATCTCACAGTACACTCTCTGCCTGACTATCGACCATTACAGACCTTCTTTCCTGACAATGATATCTTGTTCCTCAAAGGAGAATGACTAGAAGAAGATGAGTGAGCATTGTACTTCGACGGGGCTACCAATGCCAGAGGAAGCGGAATAAGGGCAATCTTGTATTCCCCAGATAACATTCATGTCCCCATCTAAAAAAGGTTATCCTTTGAATGCACGAACAACATCACCGAATACGAAGGTTGTATCACTGGCTTGAAATAAGCACTTTTCATTGGCGTTAAAAAGTTAAAGAGCTTTCGAAGACTTTCAGCTTATCATCAATCAGACCAAGGGAAAATGGAGAACTAAAGACAATAAGTTGATTCCCTACAATGTCTACCTTGAAAATCTTATCAATGAGTTCTACTAAGTCACGTTTACGCACATGCCACGCGCCAATAACTAATTTGTTGATGCTTTGGCCATGCTAGAGATTTTGTAAGGGGCACCCCAGTGGGATCTAACAATTGAGTTGCAAGAAAAACCTGCGTTATGTCTACCGATTGAAAAAACCGAAATGCCATATGAAAAGTTGCTCTAGTACACTGACATCAAGGAATACCTGGAGAGTCAGATATACTCTGAATGTGCCACGCCAACAGACTGTCGCACGACCCAACGTCTTTATGCTCAATACATTATCAACGACAACATCATCTACAAGCAGTCTTTCAATCGAGTCTTGTTACAATGTGTGGATGAAGTTGAGGCAGCAAAAATCATGACAAAAATCCACAACGGAATTTGCGGGCCACACACAAATGGGCACATGGTGGCTAAAAAAACCCTACGCTTAGGATATTTATGGCTCACTATGGAATCCAACTACTGCCAACACGTCAGGACATGATTCAAATATCAAGAGCATACGAACCGGATCCACTCCCATACTTTAGAATTATATAGCCTTATGACACTATGACCCTTCTCGATGTGAGGAATTGACATCATCAACAAGATCATTCCTAAAGCATTCAACGACCACGAATACATTATGATGGCAGTCGATTACTTTACCAAATGGGTGGAAGAAACATCGTATACCATAGTTACAGTCTCACATGTGGCACGATTTTTTAAGAACAACATCATTAGCAGGTATGAAATCCCTCAAGCCATCATCACAAACAACGATACGCCCTTTGTAAATCAAAAGGTGAAGAAATTCTTCGATCAAATCAAAATCTAGTACCACCGGTCAAGCCCCTATTGCTCACAAATGAATGGATGGGTCAAAGCTGCAAATAAGACACTTGCGCGTATTATGGAAAAAAAATGGTTAAGACCTATCGCGATTAGTCAGAAATGCTTCCACATGCACCATGGGCATATCAAATGTCCGTGCACTACTCTATACTGTAGGTGGACACGAATCGAGCTAGAATGGTTAACTCACTTGGCTCGGCTCGAATAAGCTCGACTCGCTCGACTCGAAGGCGGGTTCGAGCTGAGTCGAGCTGATTTTTTTTCGCTCGAAAGAATTTCAAGTCGAGCTCAACCGGAACTCGACTCGGTTCGGCTTGGCATGACTCGAGTTATAACTTATTTATAAAATAATATTATATATATAACTTAATTCATATATTATATATAATATAAAAAAGGTCCGTCCATATAAAAACTAAAAAGAAAATGCTCAACTCAAAAGCTCAAACTTGAACTTGGCTCAAACGCTCGAGCTCGAACTAGGCTCAAGTTGGCCCAAGTTGTTAGTCAAGCTAGCCACTCAGGCTCGAGGACCAAGCCGAGTTGAACTCGAGCTAGGGTAGGTTGCTAGTCGAACTAAGCCGAGCTATGCCAAGCTCTACTCAGTTCGGCTCATGTATAACTCTACTCCATATGAATTCATATATGGAATGGAAGTTGTTCTACCAATCAAGGTAGAGATTCCCTCGCTCCATATTTTGTTGGAATGTAAAGTTGAAGAGGGAGAATGGTTACAGGTTCACTACGATTAGCTACATCTCACCGACAATAAATGCATGCAAGCATTGTGCCATTCTCAACCTATCAAAAAAGGATCACAATGGCATACAACATGAGCGTTCGGACCAGGACGTTCATAGTTGGAGACGTAGGGATGAGAGAAATTTTGCCTCCTCACCTTCCTAATCAAATGGGCAAATTCAAGCCAACATGGAAAGGTCCTTTAATTGTTCAGGAAGTGCTCTCTGGTTTCACGCTTTGTCTCACTAACATGGAAGGTGAATATCTTCCTGAACCTATCAATGTCGATCACGTCAAGCTTTATTTTGGGTAACACATTAATACAAAAGAAAAAGCTGGTCGAGGTTGGATCCACATTTTCCCACCTATTTGCCCTCAACTAAAATGAAAAAAAAAAATGAAGACAATGTACAAAAAAAGCAACGAATAAAACCGTCCAGATTCTGAAAAATAACAAGGGCATATATGTATAAAAAGGGAGAAGAGAAAAACAAGAAAAACAAGAAAATTTGAGGACAATCCCCATTTCCATACCACCCATTATATCCATCTCGGAACACTCATCTCACAAAAATTCTCTGTTACTCTACGAAACTATCTTCGAAAGGCAGTGACAAAAGTTCAAGTCAAAAGGAAAAAAACGTAAGGGCATCCAAAGCGCAAAGGGTGAGGTGAAAATCCACAAGGACGACTCGAGTAAAAACAATGAATGCAACATGAACTTGGTGAAAACCTGAAAGGACACCAATGGCAAAAGTGCACAAGTGTTAAGGGGTAGGCAAGATCAAATACCCATGACATAGTGAAAATTTGAAAGGGAGCTACAAGCAAAAACGACAGAGAAACTGGATGCATTGAAAACCTATGAGGTCATTGTGGGTAAAAATGACAACAAAGCAAAAAAAAAAAAAAAAAAAAGGAAAAGAAAAACTAGGCATGTGGTTAGATAATCATGGATCCCTAGCTATGCTTGTATCTCGAAGGCAATACAGGATAACCTTGATGTTTAAGAATGGTCATTCCATCTGATGGATACTTTTGAGCACTTACTTTTAAGGGCCCTTTAAAGTCCTCATGAATCAACTCAGAGTCTGTCGAGGATGAGTGTTGGAACGGTGACATGTCTGATCCCTATGTTTAAAATATCATAGTACAAACCACTGGTAAAAATGAATACAATGGCTTTACACACATAAATGTGCATGCACATATAAAAAAATCTTTCATTTCATTTCATCATTTTTACCTCATGTACATCATCATCAATCACATACAGGTAGGTATACTGCTAACTCATACCTGCGTCAAAATGTATATACATCCCATATTTGCACTTATGTCACCAACTTATTCAATCCGTAAGATGCTTTCCCAAAGGGTCCGATGGATTGAATACTCCTATTCACAACCCCAAGTGTAGGGTCGCGATGTAGTAATAATCTTGGTGAGACCGAGGTCGAATCCACTGGGACTAATCTCGTGTGTATTCTGCAAGTAACTAGAACTAGAAGAAGTTGTGAATCTAAATCTAAATTAATTGAGAGAGTAATTGTGATTAAAGTGATTAAAACTAACAAATTCAAAAGTGGTAACTAGAGTTTCCAAGGGTCCACTTGTAGAGATCAAGGAGCCCTCTTACTTGTCACATGATTGGAATTGGAGTCCTATCCTATCCAATTGGAAGATATACAATTAAGATTAATCTGAACTTTCCTTGACCTAATTTTCAATGGAGGAGAATTGTGATAATTGGAAGAGATTCCATAACCAAACCATGCCCATGAGACGATGGCTAACAACAAGATTTACCAATCCCACAATCTCAAAATCAGGAAAAGAATATACTCATAGCTATTGCAGATCTACTATAATTTGAGTCACAATAAATCATTAAGAACTGAAGGTATTCCTTTAAAATCAAACTAGAATCAAAGAAGATTCAACATAAACATAAATCAAAGTAAAAGAAACATCCCATCACGCTACAAGCTTCACCTCTTAGCCATAGCTAAGAGGTTTAGCCAACCATAGACATGATTGAACTAAATTCTCTTAAGAAAAGCATAAAAATGACTAAGGAAGATGAAGAAAAACTCTTGGTGACGACTTCTCCACGCTTTTGATCCACTCCTCAAATTCTAGAAGATGCCTAAAAACATCTTAGGGACTCCTATTTATAGTTGTACAACTCCAACTTTCGCACCGAGTTGGAAAAATCCAGAAATTGCTTCAAATTTATGTAATCAGCGCAACATCTATGTAATCCTCGACTAGTCGAGGACAGCCTTTGACTGGTCGAGGATCGCGTGAAATTAAAAGTTTATGTTGCTGCAGTTTGAATCGAGGATTCTTCGACTAGTCAAGCAGGAGCCTTAAACTGGTCGAAGGAGGGCTTAGACTAGCCGAAGCAGACAGATTTTTGGGGTTCCTTTTCTTCACTTCAAGTCTTCAATTCTCTTCATTCCTCACTTGGTTTTATTAGATCTTTGGCATGTGAATTCTTCATTTTTGGTCTACTAAGATCCAACCTTTGCTTTGATGATTCTTAAGCGTTAAATTTATGTTTTTAGCATCCTTTTCAATCCAAGCTCTTAAATTCACCTTGCAACACAAACATGAGTAAAATAGGACATTAAGTAGTATCATGTTCATAAAACCAAGATATGAATCGGGTACAATATGCAATATTTGACCCTCGACACAATTCCCAACCAGCATTTTGCGTCCCTAGTCAAGTATGCGAAAAATAAATCTCAATGGTTCATGTTAGAAATCTTTTTCAGAAAACAATCTTTTGTGCACTTAAGGATGAACGGGTAGAATTAAGATACAAAAGTGAGATTTCAAAAACCTAGAACCCAATCACATAAGCAACCAATCAAATAAGTTCTTTATCCACTAAATCAAAGCATAATTTGTATATCAAGTTTTTCAATGTGCTCAGTGAAAGTCAATTTATTTCTCGTACGAATACTATCAATTCATCATGTTAGCTATGCTCATCACTTTAAGATCAGTTTGAAACTCAAGTACTGATTCTGAACTTATCCATTTTTCCTTCTTTTTCCAGTTTTTAATTTTATATCGACGATCAGTTTTTATTCATTCTTTTTATTTTTGCATTCTTTTCCAGATTTTTCATTCTTTCCATTCTTTTTCATGACCTCTTTGTCAATCTATAACGCCCCAGTTTTTGAAACCCGAGTATACAACTCGTTTTTCGAAAACCCGAGTGTTAACCTTTAAAGATGATTAAATTTCAGGTATTTTTTATTCTTTTATCAGAGTTAGCAGTTTAGCGGAATAGAACAATTCAAGCATAAGAGGAATTCAAATACACAAATCTAATTATTACAGTGGTTGCCCATAGAGCTTATGCAAACTAATGTCTCAATACCTACAATTATGAAATGAAATAGTCAAACATATGAAACCGAATACATTGCAATTATTTGTGAGCTGCAAAATCAAGTAGTAGCCCTTAACCAGACTTCGTGCCCTGCTCTTCATCAATCTGATCATGAATATCATTTAAATCACCTGCGCTACCTGTATGGTTATATATTCGATGAATGAGTGACCATCTCAGTGTGAATTTCCCTCAAGATTACACATCGCTGCATTAGTTAAGCACAGTTTAAACAATAAGACATACAAAATATTTCATGATGCGATCTTGTTTAAGTGCATGGATGCGTGAATGCATATTAACTAGGGATGCACTTCCAGTTGGCCAACTAAATGAACCTTTCAAACAGTCAGTCCATTCATGCAAGAGAATGAGCTTTTCAAACAGTCGGCTCATTCAACTTACAAAGTAGTGGGCCTTTCAAACAGTCAGCTCATTCAACTTACAAAGTAGTGGGCCTTTCAAATAGTCGGCTCACATAGACATGAATGAGCTTTCCAAACAGTTAGCTCATTCATGCATGAGGATGGGCCTTTCAAATAGTCAGCTCATCCCTAATAGGGGAATGGACCTTTCAAATAGTTAGTCCATTCAGGCAAGAGAAAAGGTTTTTCAAACAGTCGACTCATTCAACTTGTAAAGGAACGGATCTTTCAAATAGTCGACCCGCTCATGTAAAATAGTGGGCCTTTCAAACAGCCAGCTCACTTAAGCAAGAATGAGCCTTTCAAACAGTCGGCTCATTTAAGCAATAAGATGGGTCTTTCAAACAGTTAACTCATTTTTAATAAGAGAATAAACCTTTCAAATTGTCGGTCCATTAAGCAAGGGAATGGGCCTTTCAAACAGTCAACTCATTCAACTTGCAAGGTAGTGGGTCTTTCAAACAGTTGACTCACTTAGACATTATAAGGCCCGTATCCTAGCCCGTACTGTTCCGTCGACCTCCGCGATCCTTCCTGACGAATTTTGGCAACCTACGACTTATAATCGACATTTGCACGCGGCCCTAAGTTGTATCCCGTAAATTTGAGTCAACTTAATCCGAGACTTATACTATTGCGACCGCACTGTCGCCGTAGTTCCAACGCCGTGACTCGCGCACCGATCTGATACCCAGGTCAGAAGATGTGGGCCCGCGTTCAGTTCGAGGAAAACACCGCACATTTGTAATCCCAAGAGAATCTCTATAACATGTCCCATTAATCAATCAATCAATCAATCAAGCAATCACCTCATGTCAAGTACAAGAGCACCCATACTTTCTTTCTCCACAAGTCAAGTAACCACCAAGTCAACCAATCTCTCACCTCACCCATCACTCACTTCACATCCATCACTCACCTCACATCCATCACCCATCACTCTCTCTCCTTACAACCCCCCCCCCTCTCTCTCTCTCTCTCCTTCTCTTCACAAATTCCAAGCAACCAAAAGAAGTGGTGGACGTCCATGCATTTCTAAGGAGAGAAAGTGTGGCCCACCTTCCCATCCCAAAATCCTTCATCCTAGCCATTCATCTCTCATCATCTTCCATTAAAGAGAAGCATTAGGAGCTCGGCGTTCCATCAGATCAAGAAGATCGAACGGTGGGTGCTTCATAGGCCTAGATTTCGATGTTTTTATGATGGGCCAAGTGAGGCCTACTAATTGATGGTATGGATCTCACTTTGGACCCTTGATGTGGCCGATGGCCCACCTTGATTATCATGATCATTCCATGACGGGGCTATTCTCCATGGACCCCATCATGATGCTTACTTTCTAGTTTGAAAGAGGTCATCTAGACCTTTCATTTTGGTGGAGAAGGAATCTCCACCGATGATTTTGATCGGTGGGCCCATATGAAATGGGACCCACTTGATGTATGTTGTAAATCATGTAAGGGAGGGCCCATAGTGGTGGGGTCCCTCCATCACTCAACCTCTCTCCTTCTCTCTCTTTCCCTCCTTCCTTATTTTGTGGCCCACTTAATGAGTTATGAGATGTCTAAACCGTTCATCAAATGGACCCCACCTTGATGTGTGTCTTATGCACACCATTCAGCCATTTGGTGACCCACCCTGATAGCATGTCTGTGGGTGGGGCCCACCTTAAATAGGTGTTACCCAACCGTCCGGCTTCTAGGGACGCTGGACGTGGCTACATTGAAGTATGAACTGACATTGTTGTGTACTGCACTGATGAGCAAGCAAAATATCATTTTGATTTATAAACTTGGGTGGGCCACTCCTACAGGCCCCACTTTGATGTATGGATCTAATCCAAGCCGTCCATCACATTCCCTGGGTCATTTTAGGCGTTGAGCCAAAAAATGAAGCCAATCCGACTTTTTGGCGGGCCATAACATAGAAAACAATATTGTTACCATTGAAAACTCACCTTGATGTCCCACTCGCTAAAACACTTCGAATATGGGCTTGTTTGGCTTGTTTTGAGCCATGGGAGCCAGTGGATGGGGTGGATCCTCAAGATGCGGGCCCCACCTGGGTAAATCCTCAAGAAAATAAATTTTTAAAAAAAACATCATGCAGCAGCGCCTGCTTCTGTTGCTGACACCAGAGGATGCAGCAGCGTCCTGCTACTGCGTGGACGGAGGGCAGGGTCATGGGTCCCAGGCGAAGGCCCCACCATGATGTGTAATGTACATCCACACCGTGCATTTGGTGGCCCCCTTTTAGGGCAGTGGGCCCCCCAAAAATCACCCGTCTATGGAACTCTGGTGTCCCACATCACAGGGAACAGTGGGATTGAACGGCTGCCATTGAAACCCTTTTTGGGTTGTCATAGGAGTTTTGGATCATTATGAGATTTGTTTTTCCTCTTTATGCAGGTCCATGTGACGTTATTAACAGATTGGATGGAAAGGAAACGTTATGTTGAGCCCCACGTGGGACCCACTGATGTATGTATTATATTTCACACCGTCCAGGAACGGTGGGCCGTACCATGATGTATGTGTTTTATTCCACCGCCCACACCACTGGACGGTGGGACCCAACCCACATGTGGTATGTCTTATATCCAAACCGTTCATCTGTTGAATGGTGTGGGCCAGCAGCCCTCCTAGCTGATGTGGGTCCCATATGATGTATGTGTTACATCTTAATCGTTCATCAGTTTATCCACACCATCCAGATTATGCTGGACGGTGCTGGACAAGGTTTGAACGGTGCTAGACAATGTTTGGATGGTACAAATTTGCATAGGCAATGTTTGAATGATGCTGATTTACCTGGACAATGTTTGGACAGTGCTAATCATCATTAGTGGGCCATGTGCCCCCACAGAATGATAGTGTACAGTGATATACATGTTACACCTACAACTATTGAAATGATTTTAGATGTAATCCAATCTCCCATCTGTGAGGCCCACCTTGATGCATTTTGTAGCCATCTGTGAGGCCCACCTTGATGTACTTTATGGCCCATCCGTAAGGCCCACTTTGATATGTTTTGTGGCCCATTCGAGAGGCCCACCTGGATATACTTGTGGCCCATCATGATGTACGGGCTTTTCCACGCCGTCTACCCATTTTTAGGCCCACCTGCTATGTAGGGCCCACCTGATGTATGTGAGTCCCATGAGTGAGGTCCGTCGTTACGACCCACCTTGATATATGTTTTTATATACACGTCGTCCATTTGGACGGTGTTGTATGGGCAAACCATGATGTATGTGCTTTGTAACAACGTCGTCCATCTGTTTTGTGGGACAGTGGGCCCCTTAATGCATGCGTTCTATACCCAGCCGTCCATTTGTTTTGTTGTAGGATGGGTAGGGCCCACCTTGAGATGTGTTGTATATTCACACCGCCCATCCACGTGGCCCCCACGTGATGTACGTGTTTGATCCAAGCGGCCCGATGTGATGTATAAGGCCCATTGATGTGGCCCATTACGATGTGTGAGACCCACTCGATGCATTCCACTTGATATATATTAGGCCCACTAGTGCGACCCATGTGATATGACCGACTCAATATATATAAGGCCTATTGGTGCGGCATATTGTGATGTATTTTGGCCCGTGAGAGAGGCCCATTATGTTGTATTTGTAGCCTAGTTGATAAGGCCCGTTGTGATGTATTTGTCGCCCAGTTAATAAGGCCCATCGGGATGTATTTGTGGCCCGCATGGCTAGGCCCAATGTGGTGTATATGTCCCCCAATGCGATGAATGTGCACCGATGCACTGTGTGATTCCTCTATGGTTTGTGTAATGATGTTTATGGCAGGCTATGCCTTGGGAGCAATGATGGTTTGACGTCCATATTGTAAGAATAATGTTGGTTAAATGTCCGCATTATAACTCTCCCTAGGGCCCATTGATAGGCCCATACTTGTTGTGTGTAGGCCGTTTAAGCCCATCCGCGTTATAAGGATAGTTCATTACTTTATAACATGCTTAGTATAGTTCTATGACTCATGTCATACGTGATGAGGGTCAAATATTGCATATCAGACCCTAGTAATTGCCTAAATTTACGTACATGATAAGGCTTAATGGGGTGTATTAATTGTGTTTCTGTCACAGGATGAAATCAGGAGTGTTAATTGAAAATTGATGTTAACGGCATAGATTTCATGATCCAAAGTCTCCAGAACACGGGATGGACTCCAGAGAACCAATAATGAAGATTTTACACGCCTGGGATCTGAGGAAAGCAAGCCAAAGGGGCCTGAAATTGGTGCAAAATGCAAGATCACATGTTTCCCGCCATCCGATCAACTCGAAACTTCATACATGTGATGGGGGCCGTAAATCAACCGTACATATTAAATTTCAGCCCTTGAAGATCTCGGGAAGTGGTCCAACGGACAAATCAGCCCATTAAACTCCGATCCTGGGCCCACCTGATATTCGGAACTGCCTCAAACTTGATTTTGGCGGTTGACATTATATGAAGAAGAAGATGGACGGTGCAGATTTCTCCAGAACATTGCATTGGACCCCACTCTATGGTGAGTGTACACTGTATACAAATAGCCGAGCCGTGCACCGGACGGCCGAGTCGGTCAGCGCAAGCGCTGACCGACCCTTTCCTTCTCAAAATCGAAAACGCAGCAGCCGTTATAGCGCTGACGCTGTCCAATCGGACGGTCGCGTTGTGGGTCCACACCGTCCATCAAACCTCCAATCCAGACCGTCCATTTGCTTTCTAAGGTGGACCTTAACAAGACCTAGGTGTCCTTTCTCCCTCATAAAAGTCATCGGACAATCCAAACCGTTGAATACAATACGGACGGTGGAGCAGAAATTCAGGTGGACTTCATCAACGGAAAGTGCAAACATACACTCCTGATCGAAATTTTCTCCTCCATCCAATGGACGGAGTGGATTTTCTATTTAAGAGAAGGAGCGGGCCCCACCATTTTCGCAGCGGAAGCAGTCCGCGTCCCTGTTTACGCGGCAGCGAACGAACGGACGCTGTCCGTTTTGTGAAGAGTTGTGGGCCCCACCCATGGACTGTACGGAAGATCCACTCCATCCATCTTGTAGAGGGCCGCGAGCACTACAAACCCATGCTGATATTCCACTCCCATGCGTACACACGTGCATGATACAGAGGCCACAAAAGGGCTGCCCTGCAACGTTCAAATCGGATCTTTCTGTATTTTCTTCTCTGGGCCGCGTTAATGGACGTTCAAAACCACCCATTCTTTACTGAAATTTCGTCCTGAATCCAATGGACGGGGTGGATTTTCCAGAAAATACTTCTGTGGGTCCCACCGATCATGGCTGCGAAAATTCGCACTCCATGTCCTGCTACAACTCTGCCACTGACTCCAGCCCTCCAACAGCTATAAAAGAGGAGTCTTGGACTTGGAAATTTCATTGAGAAATTGGAGGATTTCCAGATCTACAGCATGGGAGAGAAGAAAGAGAAGAAAGAGAAGAAAGAGAAGAAAGAAGAGAGAGAAATTGGTTTGAGACTTCTTTTATGAATTTTTATTTTTATTTATCCATCTGTTTAATGGATTCTATGGGTAACTAATCTCTCAGCTAGGGCTGAGATGAAACCCCTAATTTGAACACCCATTGTTCTATGTTGATTTTACTTTAATTAGATTGATTTGTTTCTTTCCCTAGTGTGCTTGATCATTTTAAATTCTATACTTCTCCATCTATGAACTTTGATCAGAATCTATGGATGGATGTGGTTTGGATGCTTATTCTAGGTGCTTTTATCTGATCATGAACAGGTTCCTGTAGAGGAAGAAACAGGGTGCTTTAATGAACTGCATATTCCATATGCCCGATTAAGGATATGGGATATGTTCTTCATAGCATTGCTTAAAGGAATTAGACAATCTGTATGCCCGATTAAGGACACAGATTGTGCTTTCTCTAGATAAGTTAGATCAATCTAAATTAAGGTAAATTAACAGATAAAACAATGGTTAGGATAATTAGGGGTAGATTCGAAAGTCCTAGTGCTTCCTCTGATTGAATTTTCTTCCTTATTCTCAATAGTTATTTTCCATAAATTTGTGTTAGTAATTCGCTACATTAATTGTTGGATTAGTTAAGGAGAATCACAGATTTGAATTGTGACAACCAGTCCTCGTGGGATTCGACCTCGATCTTACCGAGTTTATTACTACATCACAACCCTATACTTGGGGAGTGAACAATACGCATCATATGTATGCTTGATATGAGCAGTGACTGATCATAGCATATGTCATTGGGCAGATTACTTATGGGACTCGCTGATAGGAGTTACCCACATGAGTGCGTGGTATGTGTAGGATTGTTGCATGACTAGACAGTGTGACTCATGCATCTCGCATATGTCTGACATGATCATTGTATGCCCCAGTGACATCAAGGTCGTGACCTCCACAGACACATCGTGGATGGCCAGATGGGACACCGAAAATGCTTGGTTCTTGCACTGTGGGCACGTAGGATGTCCTTGGGTGAGAGTCTCAGATCCTTCTTGGTACCAGGAGATGCTCCAACGTCTAGACCGAGTGGAATATGAGCACCAGTGCCTATACCATAAGGCCGTGTCTCCCACTGTGTCGTAGTCGGTTGGAAGGGGGTGTGGCCTTATCCGCCCGAGTGAAGGGGCTATAAGCTATGCTGAGTTTGACTAGCTCGCAAATGGGTACACTATCGACAAGCTGGGTAGGTATTGGCAGACTACTGGTCAGGCGGATAGTGTGGTCTCTTCCACTCACTGGGTTATGCGATTAGGGAGGCGACAGTCAGTGTGGAGTGTAATAGACCCCGATGATATCCCAGAGAGGAACTGTACTGATATGTGGACTTGATATGAGGACTGACATGATATTATGACACCCCATCACTGTTGCACATGTGGGCGGGTACACGTGGGCGGACGCTGATTGGGAGGGTGTGATGTGGGCGGGGATGAGGCCTGGGCGAGCTACCATACTGGCGAGCTACCAGTGGTTGATAGGCTACTATGCTGGCAGGCTACTGTGCAGGAGTTGTGTACTCAGCACTTGACTCATTCATTCATTCATCCACTATCCACTCGGGCTGGTGGTGCGCAACTATTTGTTACATGTACCTTCGCAATAGCTAGGATTTCGGTTGGGGCGCGCCACTAACCTGAGATCAGGAGTTTACCACATTGTGTTTGACTATCTAAATTTAGGTATGGGACTGGTTTGAATAGAATTCCCTTGTGATGGACCCCGTAGCTTGTGATACTACGTACTATCATCCCGACTTCATACTCCAACTTGGTCATTTCATTCACATCGCATATTGCATTACATCCACAGACATATGACATTTTGGGTTGCTATGTTTCTGCACTTATATGGCTTAAACAAACTTAACAGGATTTGTATATTGCATTGCATCCTTGGCATCTGATATTTGACTCTCTATGATTTACATTACATATTCTGATATTGTATGACTCATAGACTTACCAGTATATTTCCGCTTACTCTGATATCGTACGATTCATGATCTTGTCAGTATTTCTGCTTATTCCGATATTGTATGATTTATAGCGTTGTATTTGTGTGCTGACACTTATCTTACGCATACACTTTCACCACCCCTCTAAACTTTTTATAAGCTTATGCATGATAGATGCGTGCAGGTGATGTCAGGATGCAACCGATCTGAGGCCGAGGCGTGCGGTGGGGCTTTTGGAGTTTTCTTTGATATCTTCGTATTGTATTTTCATTTCAGCATTGTACTCAAATGATTATATTAGTGGATATGTGGTGATTATGTTGTTTTGTGACCTGATTATGCTTGTAGTTATGCTCCATTACAAAAAAAAAATTAATATTAAAAATTCTCCTTGTAGGATCCAAGGATCGGAATCTGGCGCATGCGCGTTAGGAGCTGAGAATGGGGTACTACGGAGGCTGTCAGCACTGGATTCAGCGATCGAAAATTTCGTGAGCTCGGTTTCTGAGTTTGGGGCGTGACAGACATGAATGGGCCTTTCAAACAGTCAGCTCATTCATGCCTGGGATGGGCCTTTCAAACAGTCGGCTCATCCCAAGTTAGAGAATGAACCTTTCAAATAGTCAGCCCATTCAGAATGTAAGTGCCATGAATGAATGATTAATCTCATCCATTATTATTCCAATTTGCAAGCAACCAATTTAGAAGAGCTTAAAGGACACTATGGGGGGGGCTCGTCACCCAGCATAGGCCGACAGCTTGGGCATAGTGTCTCATTCCACCATTCCCGGCTCATGAGACTACATCATTAGGATGTTTAATGGCATCCTCCTTAACCAGTGGCCAATCACAGTCTATCAAGTGGGACTTGTCATCACATGGTCACACAAAATAATCCATCAAGCCGCCTAAGGCAAATATGCAATGAAAAAGCCACGTAGGCATAACAATCCATAGATGGTAAGCCCACATCGATGTTTCATTTAATCCATTAATCAAAGTAGCCACTAGGTGAGGGTCCATTACAATCACAGTCAGTCAAGTTATATCCCAAGTCTGGATGCACATATATAAGTGGAATTTTCCACTGATAGATGTAGCAGTTCAAGTTCTACAAGCAATTCATAAACAATCCATATACATGAAGGATACATAGGTACAACATATGGATATTCATACAAGCTAAGTGTTGAGCATATGATTGATAATCAGATTCAATATCTAACACAAGTTATCATGAATTAGAGATATCAATTATAAAATGAACTATTACTTAAACTAACAAGGAAGAGGAAAGCTCAAGGGGAAAGATTCATCACCTCACGTGTCAAATCGCCCACTAGTGTCGCTAGGGAATGCGTGCGCCATTAGAATCAAATTCTACCATAAATTGTAAAATTCTACTGTTAGATCCAAGCTTAATGCACTATTTATGGTTAAAGTCCTAACCTAGGGTTTGGATTACCTGGGTCTAGGGTTTCATCCTTAAGTTTAGGTCTAAGATCATTTTTAATTATTATCATTAATGATATAATTAACATTAGCTAATATGGTTATAATAATCATTATGATGGTAATAATTAGTACGATCTATTGTCAATGATAATATTTAAGAATAGTAAATAAAATATTATGTCTAATAGTCGTGGTTTTGTTTATAATAACTAATACTAGTATACGTAACATGCTAATGGTTATTCATGCTTAATAATCATGATAGTTAGGGTAATATTAATGATAACAATAAATCGAAACAATCTAATTTGGGAGGAAAAGTTAATTACATTAGTCGACTCAGTTCAACCTGATGCGATTTAATGTGACTTGGAGTCGAACCTCACCTTTTGACTTGATCCTCTTCTTCCTTCCTCTTTCTCCCTTGCCGGAACTTCAACCAGGCCTGGACCAGTCCCAAGCCCAACTTGACTTGGCTGGACTCGGTTTCAGCCGAGTCGACTCAATAGCCACCTGACCCAAGCTCCCCTTCTCTCTCTTGTTCTCTCTCTCTCTCTCTCTCTCTCTCTCTCTCTCTCTCTCTCTCTCTCTCTCTCTCTCTCCTCTTCCTTCTGCTTCTCTTTTCCTTTCTTCTTGTTGGAACGTCAAGCAGAACATGGACCAAACCAGCGACTTGCTGACTCAACTGAGTCGGGTTGGTGTAACAGTCACCGGCCCAACTCTCCCCGTTTCCCTCTCACATTTCTCTTCCTCTCTTCCTTCCTCGTTTCTCCTTCTTCTCTGCCATCATCTCCTTCTCCATTCTCTTTCTCACATTTCCTTCTTTTTCTTTCTTCTTTCCCTCTTCTCTTCATCTGCCAAAGGTCCAACAACACCATTGGATGAACGGGTTCGACCCGACTCGAGCAGACCCAGTGCAACGAGTTCAGCAGCAGCGTCCTTACTCTCTCCCTCTCTCTCTCTCACTCTTTCCTTTCTCTCTATCTCCTTTTTTACCTTCCTTCTCTCTATATTCCCTAGAGTCTTGGCTACAATCCTAAGGAAAACGCAGCATATTTATAGGCTAGGGCTGACTCCCGATACACCCTATCCCATATGATGAATGGTTAGGATGGGTGGCTACACTTCTCGCGAGTTGGCTGCATAGGACTAATCTGCCACGTGGGATGAAATCCCACCCCCATGGCCCATCAAACAACTGCCCAAGATCGGGAAATGGAGCCCATCTTATCCCGGTGGTTTTTCTAGTTTGATGGAGAAGGTGGTGCCACTTCTAATGACGATTCTTTGCCCCGGGCCTATCATGGTGATCTGGACCATTTGGACGGGTCAGATGAGGTCATTGATCATTGTGGGGCCCACTTATCCTGGCAATAATCATGATTATCCAAATAACTCGCAAGATTTTCGGCCACAACCAACTTCTCGAAGGATAGGAGCTCTTTTCGGATAAAGTCGTTACTGCCCTAGCTCGGGCAGTCGAGATGGTGTTGAGGTGTTCGGTCGTGAGGTCTGGATTGAGCTAAGCATGCTCTCCCGAATGGGAAAGCTCCCGATCACCTTTTTCCATCAGCAGGGTGTTGCCACTTCCTTGGCGCTGGATGAAGGGTGAGGATTAACGCGTGGAAGGATGGCTAGGATTGCAAGATGCAATCGCGCAAAGATTGCTAAGCTGACACGTCGTTGGGCGCCATTTCCATTTTCAAGAATTCCAACCACACACGACACTCCGCTTGCGTTAGTGCACAAGTGCATACGTGTGTGTAACATCAAGTGGGCCACACATGCCCTTGGTACGATCATTTATACGAGCACAATGGACGGCTTAGATCACTCAGACAGTGGCTGGAGGTAGGCCACGATCAATGAGAATGGGCTTGCTTGCTTAAACATGGTCGAGCTGGAAAGAGAGAAAAATCTCTGTTTTGAGATTCGTCGAGTCGGCACCCGGTTTGACTAGAGGTGCAGTCCAGTGCACGGCTAGTGTATCTCTTTGGGTACACTCTCATGGTGGTTCTGGGACCCACAGTGATGTACAGTGAGATCCACTCCATCCATTCTCTCTAGAGGTCCCAAATCAGGGTCTCGAACCAACAATCAGGCTGATCCAAGATTCAGGTGGGCCCTATATATGGATTTGGGTTCTACTTGCTAATTCTCATCAACCTGATAGTCGGATCGTCATCATACTTGTCCTACGAGTTTCCTAAGGGTCCCTGGTCAAGTTTAAATGAGAATCATTCGTAAACTTAGTGGTTAAATGACTCAATTGGGATGGTTAAGTTGTGTTTTTAACAAAATTTTAATGTGTGAAGATTTTGGTAGTTTAATGATTAAAATTCTTGAGCTTAAGGTACTAGCTTTTAAGGTAGATTACGTAAATACATGGGCCACAATATGATTTAATTAAGATCCATAGTAGTTAGTCACAAGTCTTTTAGATTTGGCAGGTTGATCGGTTTCGAGTTGTCAATTCATATTAACCCAATGGTTGAATGGTTTCCATTACTAGTTACGGATTAAATGTTCAGTGGACCTATGCGTTTAGTCCCGATTCTGGTGATTTGCAGTTTTGTTTCAGTGTGGCCTGATGGTTGAATTAGAGAAATCAAGTGTTAGAGCGTTCGATAAAATGTTATGGATTTAATGAACGGTGGATCTAGTGGTTTAGGTTTCTAAATCTACGATGAATGATTAGATTTATCTATCAAGAGATGGAAATCTGAAATTAGGTTTCTCTATTAATGTCGGGTCTGTCTTGAGAAATCAATTGGATGGATGGCATGTAAGGTAAGTTACGTGTGTGGGACTAATTTATATCTCCATGGTGACACCCGAGTACTGAAAAGTACAAGGTGTTACATGATCTCCTGTTTTTTAATTGGTTCTTTTCTTCTTTTAAGGTGAATAAAATTCTCCAGACCTTATTCTCACCATCTATCAATGTTTCACAAACTAACAATCAGAACTTCTAGTATATCTTACAGAAGACAAATTGAATGTGTTTTGTGATTTAACATGATATTCAAACTTCCTCTTAATTAATTGAGCGCATGCACTTAAGTGATAAATTACTTAGATGACTAGACTTCAGTAATTCAAAATTCAATCTCTATCTTATCATACTCAAAGCATTCTTAAGTACACAATTCATCGCTTTCCAAACAGATTTCAACTTGAAATACTGAAATTTTTTTAAAATTTTGCTCAAACTGGGAAAACTTGAGAAAACACTGATTAGGTTATGTCACGCTACAAACTCGGAAACCGGGCTCACAAAATTCTCGATCGCCGAATCCGGTGCCGATAGCCTCCGTAGTACCCCATTCTCGGCTCCCAGCGCCCATGCGCCATATTTCGATCCTGGGATCCTACAAGGAGGATTTTTCAACTTACATTTAACTCGTAATAAGCATAACTACAAGTTTACCCAAATCACAAAGGCAACATCATCATCACATATCCACTAATATAAACATTTGAATACAGTGCTGAGAGGGAAATACATATGACAAAGTCAAAGCTAAAGACGTCCGCTGCATGCTCCAAGCCCAACGCTGCTGCAACCTAACGCCACCTACACGCATCTATCGTGAATAAGCTTATAGAAAGCTTGGTGGGTGGTGAAAGTGTGTGCCTAAGGTAAGTGTCAAGTAAGCAATATCAGAGTAATCAGAGTAAGCAAAAATACTGATAAACCCATAAGCATACAATATCAGAATACTGCTAAGATCATAAATCATATGATATCAGAATAATGCGAAAACATGCTGATAGGACTATGAATATCATCAGACTTATTCAGGCTATGTGATGCAAAAATAAAATAAAAATAATATCATATACTGATGAAGCAATGTAGATCAACTATGCAAATGAGGAGTTATAGAGAACCAAATATCAGATGCCGTATCTAGACCATATAAATGCAGAAACACAGTAACCCAAAATGCCATATACAGCGAATGTAATGCAATATGCTGTGCAAATGGAATGACTATACTGGAGTGTGAAGTCGGAATGATAGCACGTAGTATCGCAGGCTATGGGGTCTATCACAAGGGACTTCTATCTAAACCAGTCTCATACCTAAATTTGGATAGTCAGACTCAATGTGGTAAACTCCTGATCTCAGGTTAGTCACGCGCCCCAACCAAAATCCTAGCCATTGTGAAGGTACACATAACAAATAGTTGTGCACCACCAGTCCGAGTGGATAATGAATGAATGAGTATGCAACTCTTGCTTAATAAGTCCACATATCAGTACGGTTCCTCTCTTGGATCATCACCGGGGTTTATTACACTCCAAATGGCACTGCCCCTCTCCCAGCAGCACAGTCCAAGTGAGCGTAAGAAACCTCACATCCACCTGGCCAATAGTCTGCCAATATCTATCCGGCATGTCGATAACGAACCCATGCACGAGCTAGTCAAACTCAGCCTAGCTATGTCCCCTATGCTCGGACGGGTAAGGCCACACCCCCTCCCAACCGACCACGACACAGTGGGAGATGAGGCCTTTTGGTATTCGACACTCTGGTACTCAGGTATCCAATCGGTCTCAATGTTGGGGCATCCTCCGGTACCAAGAGGGTTTAGGGATTTTCACCCAGGGCCATCTATGGCAGCCCGATGCTAGAACAAATTTTCGGTGTCCCGTCTGGCCATCCACGATATGCTTATGGAGGCTACGGCCCTGATGTTGTTAGGGCGTACAGTAATCATAATGCAAGATGCATGAGTCATGCAATCCAGTCATGCATCAATCTTGTGCATACCGTCCGCTCATGTGAGATAACCTCCGCCTATCAGGGAGTCTTATAACAACATGCTCAATGACATATGCAATGATCAACCACATCTCATAACAAACATGCAGATGATGCATATAGGCATGTATCATGATACTATGTTGTCACATACTCATAATCAGTATCAATAACCGGCATCGACAATTAACCTCGATAATATGGACATTTAACTAACATTGCCCCCCCCCCCCCCCCCAAGGAATGGCCCACATAGAGCCAAATATATCGTGGACCCATGGCCTCACGCAAGGGACCCATACATCAAGTGGGCCGTAGTAATGGGCTTCATATACATCCAATGGGCCACATTAATGGATCATATACAATCTCAATCAGCCATATCCCATGGGCCTCAAATATATCATAATGGGCCTCATCATACAGGTTAATATACATCATAGTGGGCCTCATCATATGGGCCAATATACAACACCATGGGCCTCAACTACGAGTCGCATATACATCATATAGGTCTCGACAATCGGCCTCAACAATTGGAATCTACACTCACAATCAGCCTCGATACTCAAAATCGGCCAATCAGTCATGTCAATCGGAATCGACAATCGGCCACGACAATCAGAATCGATCGATAATCAAAATCGACAAATCGGTCACGTCAATCGGAATCGACAATCAGTCACGACAATTGGAATCGATCGATAATCAGAATCGACAAATCAGTCACGTCAATCGGAATCGGCAGTTGGTCATGATAATCGGCCACGACAATCGAAATCGATCGATAATCAGAATCGGCAAATCGGTCACGTCAATCAGAATCAACCGTCAGTCATGATAATCGGCCTTGACAATTAACCTCGACAAATGGAATCAACCTCGACATATGGAATCAGCCTCGACCAAACGGAATCGGCCTCCACGCAAAGCGGGGTCCATGGATGGATGACTGATGATGAATCAAACAATATTAATGGGGCCCAATCGTTTGGGTTAACCCACTAGAGAATGATGAGAATGGGCCTAACAAGGCCTAAGGGAAGGTCACAATGTGGATGTTAAACCATCGTTGCCCATCAATGTGGCCATTTAACCAACATTGCTCCCAAGCAATGACCTATATAGAGTTAAACGAATAATGGGCCCATAGCCTCACGCAAGGTCCTAATACACATCACTATGGGCTGGAAAATACACCCCATTGGGTCTTACCAAATGGGCCAGAAATACATCATAACGGGCCTCAACGCATAGCCCAAAAATATATCCCAAATGGGCCGCTCATACGGGCCTAATATACATTACCATGGGCCCCAAATACATCACAATGGGCTACGACCCATGGGCCTCAATATACATCATAATGGGTCATAACCCATGGGCCTCAATATATATCAAGTGGGCCACATCAATGGCCGCACCAATGGGCCTCATATACAACGAGTGGGCCGCATTAATGGGTCATTCATCTATTTTAGAGATCTTTTTAGAACATTACCCAAATGAATCATAACGGATGATCATCTGGACCATACCACACCTAACAGTGGTGATGATGATTTCCACTATTAAATTCTAGTGGGCCCCACCGTAGTATTATTTCCCATCCAGCCTGTTCATAAGGTCACAAAAGCCTGGATATGAGGAAAAACAAATGACATATTGGTAAAAAATTCTTGTAACCCAAGGGATTTCTGTGAGACCCGTATCCTAGCCCATACCGTTCCATAGGCTCCCTCGGTCCTCCCGGTCGAATTTTGGTGACCTGCGACAAGTAGATAGCATTTGCGTGCGACCTTGAGTGTCATCCTAAAATTATGAGTCAGCTTAACCTAAGACCTATGTCATTGCGACCGCATCGTCGCTGCGGTTCCAACGCCGCGCCTCATGCGACAATCCGAGTTGTACATCAAAAGATATAGGTCGCGCTCTATTTAGACCATTGATTGTGTTTTGGTGGGACCCACCTAATCATAATGATACTTTTCCCAAGGCTGGGGTGACATCACCCTAAGCCATCCATAATTACTAGTCAAAACAATAATGACCCTAGCCCATAATTACTCCCTTTTCCCCAAAACACTTATTACCTAGCAAAGAGAGAGAGAGAGCTATCATCATTACTCTCTCTCCTTCATCTCTCTCTTCCCTTTTTCATTCTCCATTTTCACCATTGTAGCAAGACCTTAGGCGTCTCAAGCTCTCCAAGATTCCTAGCCCTTTCTCACCTTAGAACCCTCATATCTTGCCATCAAAAATTCATCTCCACCGATAAAGGAGCCCCATTGGAGCTTTGTAGCATTAGGGAGGAATAAGGAAGGTGGGTGCTTTTCCTCATCTCTCTTTTTATTATTATTATCTTTTTTTATGTTGCTGATGAGGTGTGGCCCACCTTGATGGTGATCCACGTTGTCCATGTGGAACCCACTTAGAATGAGTTTTATTCACACCGTCTAGCGTCCCTGGATGCTGGACATGTAGTGGGATGTCATCAGGACATGCCATGTGAAAAAAAATCCTCTTTGTAGGATCCCAGGATCAGAATCTGGCGTATAGGCGCTAAGAGCCGAGAATGGGGTACTACAGAAGCTGTCGGCACCGAATTCGGTGATCGGGGTTCTTGTGAGTCCGATCTCCGGGTTTTGGGTGTGACAAAAGTTAGTATCAGAGCATAACTTGGGAATACTGAAGATAACATCACATATCTGCTGATAGTTACCCTGCACTCTATGATTGTTGAGAACTTAGAATGGCTAGATCCCTGAATTCAAATAACTTAGAAATTTTCTGATATAGCACCCTACCATTGAGATAAAGAGGCTGCATGATATTCCCATTTCGATCGTTTCTGATCCGGGATACGAGGATTTGTATGGTTCACCATCCTGTTAAGGAGGCGTCTTAAGAGCGTAAGGCTAAGATTAGAGAATGCTATCTCCATTTGTTTATAGATTGATTATGTCTTCTATATGTTTATGTCAATGCTTTCTCTTCCCTCGCTTAGTCATGCGTGATAGAAAATTTCGAGGACAAAATTTTTATTAGGAGGGGAGAGCTGTGAGACTCGTATCCTAGCCTATACCGTTCCATAGGCTCTCGCGGTCCTCCCGGTCAAATTTCGACGACTTGCAACGCGTAGATAGCATTTGCGCGCGACCTTGAGTGTCATTCTGAAATTTTGAGTCGGCTTGACTTAAGACCTATGTCATTGCGACTGCATTGTCGCTACGGTTCCAACGCCGAGTCTCATGCGTTAATCCGAGTTATACATCAAAAGATATAGGTCGCCCTCTATTTGGACCATTGATTGTGTTTTGGTGAGACCCACCTAATCACAATGGCACTTTTCCCAAGGCTTGCGTGACATCACCCTAAGCCATCCATAATTACTAGTCAAACCAATAATGACCCTAGCCCATAATTACTCCCTTTTTCCCAAAACACTTATTACCTAGCTAAGAGAGAGAGAGAGCTATCATCATTACTCTCTCTCCTTCATCTCTCACTTTCCTTTTTCTTTCTTCATTTTCACCATTGTAGCAAGACCTTGGGCATCCCAAGCTCTCCAAGATTCCCAGCCCTTTCTCACCTTAGATCCCTCATATCCTGCCATCAAAAATTTATCTCCACCGTTGAAGGAGCCCCATTGGAGCTTTGGAGCATTAGGGAGGAATAAGGAAGGTGGGTGCTTCTCCTCCTCTCTCTTTTTATTATTATTATTTTTTTTATATGTTGCTGATGAGGTGTGGCCCACCTTGATGGTGATCCACGTTGTCCATGTGGGACCCACCTAGAATGAGTTTTATTCACACCGTCTAGCGTCCCTGGATGCTGGACATGTAGTGGGATGTCGTCAGGACGTGCCATGTGAAAAAAAAAATCCTCTTTGTAGGATCCCAAGATCAGAATCTGGCGTATAGGCGCTGAGAGCCGAGAATGGGGTACTACGGAGACTGTCGGCACCAAATTCGGTGATCGGGGTTCTTGTGAGTCCGATCTCCGGGTTTTGGGCGTGACAAAAGTTAGTATCAGAGCATAACTTAGGAATACCTGAAGATAACATCACATATCTGTTGATAGTTACCCTGCACTCTATGATTGTTGAGAACTTAGAATGGCTAGATCCCTGAATTCGAATAACTTAGAGATTTTCTGATATAGCACCCTATCGTTGAGATAAAGAGGCTGCATAATATTCCCATTTCAATCGTTTTTTATCCGGGATCCGAGGATTTGTATGGTTCACCATCCTGTTAAGGAGGCGTCTTAAGAGCGCAAGGCTAAGTTAGAGAATGCTATCTCCATTTGTTTATAGATCGATTATGTCTTCTATATGTTTATGTCAATGCTTTCTCTTCCCTCGCTTAGTCATGCATGATAGTAAATTTCGAGGACAAAATTTTTATTAAGAGGGGAGAGCTGTGAGACCCGTATCCTAGCCCATACCGTTCCATAGGCTCTCGGAGTCCTCCCGGTCAAATTTTGACGACCTGCGACGCGTAGATAGCATTTACGCGCGACCTTGAGTGTCATTCTGAAATTTTAAGTCGGCTTGACCTAAGACCTATGTCATTGCGACTGCATCGTCGCTACGGTTCCAACGCCGCGTCTCATGCGTTAATCCGAGTTGTACATCAAAAGATATAGGTCGGGCTCTATTTGGACCATTGATTGTGTTTTGGTGAGACCCACCTAATCACAATGGCACTTTTCCCAAGGCTTGGGTGACATCACCCTAAGCCATCCATAATTACTAGTCAAAGCAATAATGACCCTAGCCCATAATTACTCCCTTTTCTCCAAAACACTTATTACCTAGCTAAGAGAGAGAGAGAGAGCTATCATCATTACTCTCTCTCCTTCATCTCTCACTTTCCTTTTTCATTCTCCATTTTCACCATTGTAGCAAGACCTTGGGCATCCCAAGCCCTCCAAGATTCCCAGCCCTTTCTCACCTTAGATCCCTCATATCCTGCCATCAAAAATTCATCTCCACCGTTGAAGGAGCCCCATTGGAGCTTTGGAGCATTAGGGAGGAATAAGGAAGGTGGGTGCTTCTCCTCCTCTCTCTTTTTATTATTATTATTATTTTTTATATGTTGCTGATGAGGTGTGGCCCACCTTGATGGTGATCCACGTTGTTCATGTGGGACCCACCTAGAATGAGTTTTATTCACACCGTCCAGCGTCCTAGGATGCTGGACATGTAGTGGGATGCAGTCAAAACGTGCCATGTGAAAACAAAAAAATAAATCCTCCTTATAGGATCCCAGGATCGGAATCTGGCGTATAGGCGCTGAGAGCCGAGAATAGGGTACTACGGAGGTTGTCAGCACCGGATTCGGTGATCGGGGTTCTTGTGAGTCCGATCTCCGGGTTTGGGGCGTGACAGTTTCAATGGTGGACGTTCATCCCACTGTTTTCTGTAGTGTGGTCCACTTGATATAGATTTGTCTTACTTTTAGTCTTAGGCCCAAGGACGAGGTCACCAAATGTATGGACGGTTTAGATGAAACACATGCGGTATGGTGGGCCCACGTCCAATTTGATGGATGGCTGAATATAGGATACATACATAAAAAGGGGGCCCATCGTCCCACCATATGGACTGTGTGGATAAGACCCATACATCATGTGTGGCCCCTCAAAATTGGGTGGACGGTAGAGATACAACACACGCTTCATGGTGGGACCATGCATGGCACGTTAGATGGATGAACGGTAGGGATATAGCCCACACATCACGGTGGGGCTGCACCAGCACGACGAGTAGATGGACGATCAGGATGGGATGCGCCCACCAACAATGGGTCCCACCGATCTGACTGGCGTTCAAAGCCAGATACAATAATAATTTATATAATATAATATATCATGAAAATATATTACAATATAATATAATATATTATATAATAATATAACATAATACATGATCTGGAAAGAGCCACCGTCCAGTCCCTGGATGTTCTGGACGGTGCTGATCTTGCCCAAAAATCATGGTGGGTCCACACGCAATTTGGATGGACAGCGTGGGTTGAACAACTCATCAAGGTGGGGCACATGGGGCACGACAGACGGATGGATGGCTTGGATATAGAATGCATGCATCATAGGGGCCCACCATCCCAGCATACGGACGGTGCAGGATGTGAACACATACATAATGTGTAACGCCCTGAAATTCAGGGGTCGAGTATGAACTCAACTCCCGAGTTCCAACGCATCACTTATGCAACATACACAATGCTGGTTAAATGTTGTCTGAGTTAGCGCAATAAACATGAATGAGATTATACCAAAACAGTAATTCATACTCCAGTTCAATTGTATAAAGGCAAGCGGAAGACTGAAATTTTATATTCAAAGTATGTAAAGTAACAAAATTTTCTGAACTCCAGAGTATGAGTACTAACTGAGTACCAATATACAAGTATTGTTTCTAAGTCAAAAAACCAAAATACAATCCTCCAGAGAGGCCCTGAAAATCCCGCGATGCAGCCGGCCTAAGCAAAGCCGTCAGAATACTGCATAAAGGAGAACTCCTGGTCCTCATCAAAGTAAGGCTCCGGCTCCTGAACCAAGGCGCCATCTACACCTGCGACAGAGTCTGGTGGGTGTTGCAAACACCGTCCCGTAACGTGGGAGTGAGTAGCTAACTCAGTGGAACAATAAGGCATAAGTTAACATGTTATCAAATCAATCAAGCAGTAATGATAAAGCAGTACAAATCAAGCATTTCTAACTACTCTTGTTAAGTGCAAAAATGATATGACATGATGCTGTATGCCCTTGCCAAACCACCCTCAAGCGACATCATCTTACGTTCGCGAATGCTTACTCCCTCAGTGCGCCACATCTACAAAGCACATGCGGTGCGATGATGCTCATGATTACCAAGTTTTTATTAGTCCATTTCAATCAGCAATATTGGGAAACTAAGGTACCTCCCTTGATTATTCCCAACATGATCCATTCTAGGGTCGTCAATCCTAGATAATCTCATACGATATTATGGTTTGAGAAGCGTAGTGAAGGCATCGCAAAGGGCTTGTCACCCGTCAGCGCGGATACAGATCTCACCGTATGCGGCTCAATTGCTAGCCGTCAGCTCGAGTACAGGTCTCACCGTACTTGGCTCAATCACTAGCCGTCAGCTCGAGTACAGGTCTCACCGTACTCGGCTCAACTCACACTCTAGTTGTTGTGAAAGACTCGTGGCCAATCACAGACCCTTGGAGTGTACTCGATGATACTACGGAGGACTCGCCGCCCGTCAGCACGAGCACAGATCTCACCGTACTCGGCTCTCGCCGAAGTATCGACAGCTCGAATACAGTGTCCCATACCACCGTATTCGGCTCACGAGTTAGTTGCGCAATGGTCACTACGGGGAGGCACATGGCCCCAGCGTAGGCCGACAGCTCGACCACGGTGTCCCATACCACCATGCCCGGCTCATGCGACTTAGCGGATCTAGGTACCATGGTTAAACGGGGATCGCCACTGGTAAGTTTGGTACCCTAGGTTCAAGCAGTAGCGACCAAACAGGGTGAACACACAATTACACTTCGGTTTAGTTGGCGAGCCTGACTAGCTCGAGCGCACCACAAATTGAACGATATGGAGCGCAAAAGCACTCCGTGTGGCCAACCACTATCGCCAACCGAAGTACGACTCGGGTTCGCCAGACACGTCCCTTGTGGCGACATGAATCTCAGCCACAATCGCAAGTCTGGTACCGAATGTTTGGACTGTATACATAGTCCCAAACTCAAACAGTTTTCATTAATAGCATGTGAAGTAAAGCATGATAAACAAGCAATACAAGCATATTAGTAGGCATGTTATAAAGCATGAAGTAAAACATGAAGTAAAGCATGTTGCAAAGCATGTTGTAAGGCATGTGATAAAGCACTATCCCCATAGGGATACAATTGTGTACGCATTACAAGTGAGTGGTTGCGGTGAACCACCGCATGGAGGGGATCCTACATGTCTTTAAGGGAGTCGGAAATCCCATATCAGCGCCTATCTAAGGCACTAGTACATAAACATGTACTCCTACAAGCATTTGCACAAACACTTAGAATACACTATTCCAACATACATGACGTATGTTAGCCAATTTCGTGTTAGGGTTATCCCTTCGCCACGAGAGTATTTTACCCGTGTATATCGTAATTATACAGCAAATAATCATTACAATTACATTTCCAAAATCCGCACGTATGCGGTATTTCTAGAATACACAATTTCAACATACATGACATTTACACATGAACATGTATTTTTGCGATTCCTTTCGCCAAACTAGCATTTTATCCACATATCATACAATCAAACATTAAATAAACATGTCAAACATTTTCCCAAGAAAAATACGTATACGGTATTTCTATGTATATCTAGAGTATGTGAAATTCCATATTCTACACCGCTAATCGAAACAGGAAACGGAAAGCACTTTGTACATGTGCATTTACACGCAGATCATGAATCTATCATTATCTGACATTGAAAGCGTTGAAAAATGTAACTTATACATTTAAAGTCCTCACCTCAGCCCTTGGAATTCCAACAAATCAGCAAGGGTATTGGAGCTTCCGTATACGGGAGTTTCCTAGCCTAAAGAGCGGAACCGATTAGCTTTTGCATAACCTACCACTATCCAACCTCAAATCAGACCTAGGGTTAGGGTTTCTTACCTTCAAATGGGATGGACACCACCGGGAAAACACCCAGAATAAGGCGGTGTAGGCCGTGTGATGAGTGGAAGCAGCAGGAGGAAGATCGGCTTCGAACTCCAAGCCTTTCTCTCACTTTTCTCTCTTTCTCTCTAAGGGTTTGCTCCCAAATTCGTATGGCTGTGAGAGGGGCTGTTCTAAGCCCCCTTTATAGCCAAAATCATGTCTAAAATAGACTCAGGTTCAAGGGTGGCTGCATATATAGGCAGTTCGCCACTTTCCAAGCTCAAAAGGGGTGTTCTGGTGGCCCTCCTTGAGCCAAACGTCAGACTTAAGCTCACCATCTATGGATCCACGTGGGATTACGTTTTCGACTCGATCGGATTCCCAGATCGCACGTGGCGGACCACTTTCAGTTCAACGGTCAGTGGGCCACGATCAGAAATTCTGAGTACATGTAAATGTTCCTGAAATTTTTCTTAATCCGAGGGTGTAATTTGGTCTGATTCCGACGGTCAGGTTGCTTAATACTGACGCGCAACCAAAAGATGCCAGATCACTATTCCAGATATTTTTATTTGGATGGGAATAGTGTTTTTCACACTCCCTCGCTCCGGATCGAAAAGAATGGCCGTGGGACATCGGAATCATCTGATTTTTGAGATGATTGTCAAGCCCAGTGGGGCGGTCTTGGTTCCTTAGCTTCGTGTTAATCGGACTCCCGATGTGCCATCTAGACCTCATACGAAGTTTCGTTTCAGTCCCGAGAGCAGACGGGTAATGAGTTTGGCTCTAGACTTTAGGGTAACCTAGAATCACTAATTCTGCAAGTTTTAGATCTTGCAGATCGTATTTAAAGCGATCCCAACGGATTTCATGGCTAACCGAGTTTAGTACTTCGTTAACTTTGTTAAATTTCTAAGGGATTTAATCCTACGTGATTTCTGGTCGAGGTGGTACTCGACCCAATGTACGGAAATTTACAGGTCGTTACAATCTACCCCCCTTAAACAAAAAATTTCGTCCTCGAAATTTATACCTTTTCGTAGTCCTCGAGAATCTGAAGATAGTTCTTTCTGACCTCGGCCTCAGTCTCCCAGGTAGCTTCCTCCTCGGAATGATGTGTCCAAAGCACCTTCACAAGTGGGATGACCTTGCTACGTAGTACCTGCTCCTTCCTATCAAGGATACGCGTCGGGCGCAGCTCGTACGTAGCATCCTCACTCAACTGTACCTGCTCCCATCTGATGATATGCGCAGGATCAGGAACGTACTTCTTCAGCATAGAGACATGAAATACGTTGTGTACAGAAGCAAGCGGTGTAGGCAAGGCGAGACGATACGCCACATCACTCACTCGATCCAGTATCTGAAATGGACCGATAAACCTCGGTGTGAGCTTCCCGTTCTTCCCGAACCGAAGGACTCCCTTCATAGGGGAAACTCGGAGGAACACATGATCCCCGACCTCGAACTCCAGCGGTCGCCGCCTCGTATCGGCGTAACTCTTCTGTCTGCTCTGCGCTGTGAGTAATCGACGCCTGATAATGTCTATCTTCTTTGTAGTCGTCTGGACCAACTCCGGGCCAATCAGGCTACGCTAGCCAACCTCTGCCCAACAGTGCGGTGCCCTACAAGGTCGACCATATAGAGCCTCATATGGCGCCATGCCAATAGTCGCCTGGAAGCTGTTATTGTAGGCGAACTCTGCGTACGGAAGACAGTCATCCCAGCTGTCCTTGAAGTCCAACACACATGCTCGCAACATATCCTCCAGAATCTGATTTACCCGCTCTGTCTGCCCATCAGTCTGAGGATGAAACGCTGTACTGAACTTCAACTTCACACCCCTCGCCTCCTGGATACGAGTCCAGAAGATGGATGTGAACCGCGTGTCTCTGTCCGACACGATCTCTAAGGGAACTCCATGCAGACGGACGATCTCTCTGATGTACAGTCTAGCCAGCTCGTCTGTAGAGTTCGTAACTCTGATAGGGAGGAAATGGGCCGATTTGGTCAACCGGTCCACAATCACCCAAATAGAATCGTGTCCCTTCCTCGTCTTCGGCAGCCCTGATATGAAGTCCATGGAGATGAAGTCCCACTTCCACTCCGCTATAGGCATGGGCTGAAGCAGTCCAGGAGGTCGGCGATGTTCTGCCTTGACCTGCTGGCACGTCAGACACCGAGATACATACTCAGCAATGTGGGCCTTCATGTTATCCCACCAATAAGTCCGTCTCATATCCTGGTACATCTTCGTGCTACCAGGATGCATCGCAAGCTTCGAGTTATGGGCAGACTCGAGAAGCTCGCGTCTCAAGTCAGCCACATCAGGAACACATAGGCGGCCACGGAATCGTAAACCCCCATCAGAACCAACTCTCCACTCGGAGTCCACGGCATCGCTAGCCTGCTCTCGAAGCTCAGACAGCCGTATATCGCCCTCTTGGGCCTCAACAATCCTGTCGTCAATAAGTGGCCGCACCCGAACGTGCGCAACACACTCAAAAGGCTCCTCGACAGTGAGTCTCTGCTCGAAGTCCCGCACAAACTCCATCATGTCCCACTCGGCTATCATCAGCGGTGCCGCCAATGCAATCGCCTTATTGCGGCTCAACGCGTCTGCCACAAGGTTCGCCTTGCCAGGATGGTAGGAAACCTCAAACTTGAAGTCCTTCAAGGTCTCCATCCATCGGCGCTGTCTCATATTCAAATCCCGCTGTGTGAATATGTACTTAAGGCTCTTGTGGTCGCAGAAAAGCTCGAACTCCTCACCGTAGAGGTAATGTCTCCAGAGCTTCAATGCAAAGATGACAGCTGCCAACTCCAGGTCATGTGTAGGGTAATTCTCCTCATGCTTCCTTAATTGTCTCGAGGCATACGAAATCACCCTATCCTTCTGCATCAGCACACAACCCAAACCAACTCGAGACGCGTCAGTGTAAACTGTATATTTCACCCCTTGCTCTGACAATACTAGCACAGGGGCGGACGTCAACTTGTCCTTCAGCTCCTTAAAAGCTGCCTCCGCCTTCTCATTCCAGGCGAACTTCAGGTCCTTCCGAGTCAACTGCGACAATGGCCTGGCGATCTTCGAGAAATCCCGAATGAAACGTCTGTAACACCTAGCCAGACCAAGGAAACTCCTCACCTCAGTAACCGACTCAGGCTGCTGCCAATCCTGAACCGCGGCTACCTTAGCAAGGTCCACTGCTATCCCATCCTTGGACACAACATGTCCCAGGAACTTGACTTCCTCCTGCCATAAGTCGCACTTCTTGTATTGCGTAAACAACTGGTTCTTCTCCAACGTACCCAACACTGCTCGCAGGTGCTCCTCGTGCTCCTCCCGACTCGTAGAGTATATCAAAATGTCATCAATAAAGACGATGACGAATCGGTAAAGGAAGGGCCGAAATACCCGATTCATCAGATCCATGAACACGGCTGGTGCGTTCGTCAGACCGAACGACATCACCAAGAACTCATAGTGCCCGAAGCACGTCCTGAAGGCCGTCTTCTGTACATCCTCCTCTCTCACGCGCAACTGGTGGTACCCTGACTGAAGGTCAATCTTCGAGAAATACTTCGCCCCCCTCAACTGATCAAACAGATCATCTATCCTGGGCAAAGGATACTTGTTCTTCACCGTGACCTGGTTCAACCTACGGTAATCAATACACAACCGTAGCGACCCGTCCTTCTTCTTCACGAACAACACAGGTGCCCCCAAGGAGACACACTAGGTCGAATAAAACCTTTCTCTACGAGTTCGTCGATCTGTTTCCGCAGCTCCTCCATCTCACATGGAGGCATACGGTAAGTCGGCAACGAGATGGGCATCGCACCAGGCGTAAGGTCAATCGAAAAATCAATCTCACGCCGAGGAGGTAAACCAGGGATAGTCTTAAAGACTCCAACAAACTCCCTAACCACTGGCGTACACTCCAGTGTCGGACCATCAATCGGCACAAGTAAAGCAACATAACAATCAACTCGACAGGGCCAACTGACCTGCACTGGGAACGTGAAGGCTGTGCCGTCAGGTCCATAGGCAGTCACGATCCGAGCATCGCAATCTATCTCCGCCCTTATCTTGGCGAGCCAATCCATGCCAAGTATAACGTCGTAGTGCCATAGCGGAGCAACAATAAGGTCGACGAGCTCTGTGCTGCTACCCAAAACTATCGCGCAACCCTCGCATAGCCGTGTGACATCCGAGAAGGTCCCGGTGGCGGTAGTGAGTCTCGTTCCCTTAGTGGGAACAGTATGCAAAGATAGGCGTTTCACCGCCCCACAAGAAATGATAGAGATAGTGGATCCAGTGTCCACCAGTAAAGAAACGGGAGTACCATGGATATGAGACGTACCCTCGAAAGCCGTCGGTGCCGATATCGACGTCTCTGGTGCCTCAGCAACAAGGGTATGTACACGAGCCTGCTGCTGGCGGTTCGGCTGAGGAGCCACGGGTCGCTGTGGCGGCCTGAAGAACGGCACAGGATGTCGGAATGAAGGATGTGCAGGAGCGGTCTGTAGCGGCGGAGCTGATATGGCCTGTGGATAAGGGCGACCCAATCTCTGCGGTGGCGCAAATCCGCTAGCCCTCATGCCCGAGAAGCAGCTCTCGGCAGGGTGCCCTGGTTTCCCGCAAAACGTGCAGGTCACCAACGGGCGTCTCATGGGAACAACTGGCGCTGCGGCCTTGGGGGGAGAATCAGCCCGAGGCCTCTTGCCTAAGATAGGCCTGCTCTGTGCATCCTACCGCGGTCTCGCAACCATAGTACCGCGTGATCGAGCCAAACGGTCCACATCCTGCTCGGCCGTCATAGACATGTGGACCAACGCCGCATACGTAGGGATAGTGTGGCAGCATAGCTTCGACCGTATGTCAGGTCGCAAGCCCCCAGTAAATCGTCGCATCCTCATCTGCTCATTGACGAGGATGGTCGGGACAAAGCGGCCCAACTCAGTAAACCGGTGCTCATACTCCGTCACCGTCATGCCTCCCTGCCTGAGGCGCAGAAACTCGTCCTCCCGCTCATGTCGATACGTCTGTGGGTAATACTTCTCGTGGAACCAAGACTCGAAAGCCTCCCAGGTCCACACGAAGTCCACTGCGACCGTGCGCAGCACACTGTCCCACCATAAGCTGGCCTCCCTCTCAAATATAAAGGTAGCCAACTCAACCTGCTCTGCCTCGGAGCAATGTAACATCCGTAGCATCTTGGAGATGCGGTCCAGCCAGAACTCCGCCTCCTCGGGTCCATGAGAACCCGCAAATGAAGGAGGCCTCAAGCGCTGAAATCGCTCGAGTAGACCTCGCGTACCGACATCTCCAGTAGGAGGTGCGACGGGTGTAGGCATAGGCGCATCCTCAAACCGAGCAGGAGGCTCAGAATCCTCCTCAGGATGCGCAGATGTAGTAGGTGGAGTCGCACTACCACCATGGGACAAGGCCTCAGCAATAGTGGTCATGAGCTCCTGATGCTGCTGCTGCTGTATCTGCTGCTGCTGCTGCATCTGCTGCTGATGCTACATCTGCTGCTGCTGCTGCATCTGCTGCTGATGCATCATCATCATCAGCTGCTCAAATCTATCAGGCGGTGGAGCAGCCTGAGAATCATGCTGCGCAGCAGATGACGGCCGATACGGCTCACGGACCGGGGGCGTGTAAGGTGGCTGTCCACCGCTAGGACCAGCAGAAGGCTGATCAGATCCCAATCCTCGGTCCGTAGGACCGCCACTACCAGAAGGAGTCTGGTCCATAGAGCCGGTCAAACGAAGATGTGCCGTGCTCCGCGTATACTGCCGCGGCATGCCCTATACAACATAGGGTAGATCATTTGTGAGATAAGGCACAATACACATCATAAAGCACTTAAGCATTCCACACATCATTAATACAAAGAGGCTACATGCTTTTCATTTACCCAAAATTGTCATAATACATGGACTACAGGGTTACATGAATCACGACAGAAAGTCACATAATAGCCAATACATCTACTACAACAAACACCTAAAACATGCTACTACCTGATACAACATCTGCATAAAAACACAAACCGCCTATCGCGGTAACCAAAACAAACACAACATACAACAACATGGATGACTAAGCATCCGAAGCAGGCGGTGGAGGAGGAGCATTCTTGTCCTGCGCACAGCACAGGATGGCCTTCAACGTACGGGACATCTTCTTGAAACTTTTCTTCATATAGGCTTCATTCTCTTCAAGCTTGGCTCGAACTTGACCAATCTCTTGCTGCAGGGCTGTTTGCCCTTCCTCAAGACGGGCAAATCGCGCATCAAAAGCATCCCGATCCACACCCTGTTCCTGAGCCGCAGGGGGTGGACTCCCCTCGGTGTCCTGAGCCTCTGATTCTTCTTCCTGTATGTCATCACCGCCCTCCTCATCACTCTCCTTGCCGGCACTATCCGACTCATCTCCAGATTCGTCGAGTCGGGCTTGCCGCTGTTGAGGGCCGATCTTCATATTCTTGAGTGTCGCCTCACTTATGACTCGGACAGGCGCAAGATCCCCCATATTCAATCTGTAGCCTACATCACGAGCCATCCTGCAGATCAGACGACCAAATGGGAGCGAAAGATCGTTCCTGGCAGAACGAACAACATGCACTATCTGAGATAGGATGAAGGTGGGCAAGCATATGTCGTCTCCATGTCCCATCTTGTATAAGAAATCCACCATCAACCGAGTACATTCCGTGCAGATACCCGACCGTGGGTACACGTTGTAGGTGAAAATGTGATGGAGTAAACGGAAGTCCTCAGCCATCTTTATCGCCGCAATGCAGTTTCCTCTCTTCCAAGTAACCCGGCGACCACAGAGATATCGCGTGTGGCGATCCCTTTCCCGCGCACTTCTGGAGAAATTATCACTGGGGTGTATTGACCGCGCGATAGCTTCGTGATCCGAGCTACTTCATCCACTGTAATTGTGCGTCTAATGCCCCTCACAGAAACAGTAAACTGTAGAGGCTCAACGGATGCGTCCACGATGTGAGCATAGAAAGCGCGGACCGTGTTCTCACATGCAAGCGACTCGCCATCAAACATAGAATTCCAACAGATGTCCACCAGGCGGTCCATCAGTGGGTGTAGCCCGAACATCCTTTCATCCACATGAGCTTCAAACACAACTTTGCGGCCCGCGAAGCGCCCATATTTCATGCCTATCGGGTAAGCATTTCTGACGGGATGGTCAGGATCCAAGTCCCGCTTTGACCTAAACTCCCGCACGGTGCTTGTGCCGGCCCCAACATCGGATTTCCTTCGAGAATGGGCTGGCCTACTTGGGCCGGCATCATCGACCGCGGTTTTCCTCTTTCCCATGAGAGATAGGATGGAGGAAAAAGAGAAAATGGTGGCCACCACACCAAGGAGGGCCATGGAAAATTGCCAAAATGGGGGACAAGGGGCTGATCTCTTTCCTCCACCACAAACAACAATCCAATGGGTGTGGAAGGAGCACAAGAGGTAGGAAATGAAGAAGAAACAAGAAGAAAGTGGAATGGGTTAGTAGATTACCCGATTTTGAGCTCCAAGGAGGGGTATGAGAGCTCCAACTTGAGAAAATGGGGAAAGGAGGAGGCTAGGGCTGTTGTGGAAGGTTGGGGTGTGTGAGTTGTGGAAGAAAAATGGAAGATTTGGAGGTTTGGAGGGATGGGTTTTGAGAAAAATCGGATTTGGGGGTGGAGGTGTTTGAAAAGAGGGGTGAAATGGGAAGAAGGGTGCTCCAGCCCCTTTTATCCCAACCAAAACCCAAAATGACACGTGCCATGATGTTGAGGGGGTTGGGCCGACCAACCCCAAGCTCGGAACCACGCCGGAAAGCCAGCCGGACCGCGGTCCGCCGCCCGAGCCGCGGCGCCGCCGCGGCCGGACTTGGCCGGAGCCGCGCCACCTCTGTGGGGACCACCTTGCCTCGTTCCCAGGGTGCCAAATGCACCCTGGTTCAATCAGGAGTCTTAGTTGATTAACATGGGGGGGCCCCCAACCTCAGTTCGGCTCCAGAACGGTCAGTTCTGGGGAATTTCTGAACCAGTCTGAATTTTTGTAATTTTTAGCAAATGACTATGGGTGATCCATGGCCTGGACACGTCAATAGACAGTCCAGGAGTGCTTGTGAGTCCAGGTGTGCGGTCAGGATCGAGTACAGACTCGATCAACGCGTACGTTTTTGGTGAATTTCACCGAACGGTGAAATCGGGAGACCCTAGGACTGTTTCTATAATTTTGCGTACCCTCCTAAGTATAGTGCGTCAGCGTGCGTAGTGGGGACATAACTCAGGTCCGGTTTTAATCAAAATCATGCTTTGATACCAACTTGTAACGCCCTGAAATTCGGGGGTCGAGTATGAACTCAACTCCCGAGTTCCAACGCATCACTTATGCAACATACACAATGCTGGTTAAATGTTGTCTGAGTTAGCGCAATAAACATGAATGAGATTATACCAAAACAGTAATTCATACTCCAGTTCAATTGTATAAAGGCAAGCGGAAGACTGAAATTTTATATTCAAAGTATGTAAAGTAACAAAATTTTCTGAACTCCAGAGTATGAGTACTAACTGAGTACCAATATACAAGTATTGTTTCTAAGTCAAAAAACCAAAATACAATCCTCCAGAGAGGCCCTGAAAATCCCGCGATGCAGCCGGCCTAAGCAAAGCCGTCAGAATACTGCATGAAGGAGAACTCCTCCTGGTCCTCATCAAAGTCGGGCTCCGGCTCCTGAACCAAGGCGCCATCTACACCTGCGACAGAGTCTGGTGGGTGTTGCAAACACCGTCCCGTAACGTGGGAGTGAGTAGCTAACTCAGTGGAACAATAAGGCATAAGTTAACATGTTATCAAATCAATCAAGCAGTAATGATAAAGCAGTATAAATCAAGCATTTCTAACTACTCTTGTTAAGTGCAAAAATGATATGACATGATGCTGTATGCCCTTGCCAAACCACCCTCAAGCGACATCATCTTACGTTCGCGAATGCTTACTCCCTCAGTGCGCCACATCTACAAAGCACATGCGGTGCGATGATGCTCATGATTACCAAGTTTTTATTAGTCCATTTCAATCAGCAGTATAGGGAAACTAAGGTACCTCCCTTGTATTATTCCCAACATGATCCATTCTAGGGTCGTCAATCCTAGATAATCTCATACGATATTATGGTTTGAGAAGCGTAGTGAAGGCATCGGAAAGGGCTCGTCACCCGTCAGCGCGGATACAGATCTCACCGTATGCGGCTCAATTGCTGGCCGTCAGCTCGAGTACAGGTCTCACCGTACTCGGCTCAATCACTAGCCGTCAGCTCGAGTACAGGTCTCACCGTACTCGGCTCAACTCACACTCTAGTTGCTGTGAAAGACTCGTGGCCAATCACAGACCCTTGGAGTGTACTCGATGATACTACGGAGGACTCGTCGCCCGTCAGCACGAGCACAGATCTCACCGTACTCGGCTCTCGCCGAAGTATCAACAGCTCGAATACAGTGTCCCATACCACCGTATTCGGCTCACGAGTTAGTTGCGCAATGGTCACTACGGGGAGGCACATGGCCCCAGCGTAGGCCGACAGCTCGACCACGGTGTCCCATACCACCATGCCCGGCTCATGCGACTTAGCGGATCTAGGTACCATGGTTAAATGGGGATCGCCACTGGTATGTTTGGTACCCTAGATTCAAGCAGTAGCGACCAAACAGGGTGAACACACAATTACACTTCGGTTTAGCTGGCGAGCCTGACTAGCTCGAGTGCACCACAAGTTGAGCGATATGGAGTGCAAAAGCACTCCGTGTGGCCAACCACTATCGCCAACCGAAGTACGACTCGGGTTCGCCAGACACGTCCCTTGTGGCGACATGAATCTCAGCCACAATCGCAAGTTTGGTACCGAATGTTTGGACTATATACATAGTCCCAAACTCAAACAGTTTTCATTAATAGCATGTGAAGTAAAGCATGATAAACAAGCAATACAAGCATATTAGTAGGCATGTTATAAAGCATGAAGTAAAACATGAAGTAAAGCATGTTGCAAAGCATGTTGTAAGGCATGTGATAAAGCATTATCCCCATAGGGATACAATTGTGTACGCATTACAAGTGAGTGGTTGCGGTGAACCACCGCATGGAGGGGATCCTACATGTCTTTAAGGGAGTCAAAAATCCCATATCAGCGCCTATCTAAGGCACTAGTACATAAACATGTACTCCTACAAGCATTTGCACAAACACTTAGAATACACTATTCCAACATACATGACGTATGTTAGCCAATTTCGTGTTAGGGCTGTCCCTTCGCCACGAGAGTATTTTACCCGTGTATATCGTAATCATACAGCAAATAATCATTACAATTACATTTCCAAAATCCGCACGTATGCGGTATTTCTAGAATACACAATTTCAACATACATGACATTTACACATGAACATGTATTTTTGCGATTCCTTTCGCCAAACTAGCATTTTATCCACATATCATACAATCAAACATTAAATAAACATGTCAAACATTTTCCCAAGAAAAATACGTATACGGTATTTCTACGTATATCTAGAGTATGTGAAATTCCATATTCTACACCGCGAATCGAAACAGGAAACGGAAAGCACTTTGTACATGTGCATTTACACGCAGATCATGAATCTATCATTATCTGACATTGAAAGCGTTGAAAAACGTAACTTATACATTTAAAGTCCTCACCTCAGCCCTTGGAATTCCAACAAATCAGCAAGGGTATTGGAGCTTCCGTATACGGGAGTTTCCTAGCCTAAAGAGCGGAACCGATTAGCTTTTACATAACCTACCACTATCCAACCTCAAATCAGACCTAGGGTTAGGGTTTCTTACCTTCAAATGGGATGGACACCGCTGAGAAAACACCCGGAATAAGGCGGTGTAGGCCGTGTGATGAGTGGAAGCAGCAGGAGGAAGATCGGCTTCGAACTCCAAGCCTTTCTCTCACTTTTCTCTCTTTCTCTCTAAGGGTTTGCTCCCAAATTCGTATGGCTGTGAGAGGGGCTGTTCTAAGCCCCCTTTATAGCCAAAATCATGTCTAAAATAGACTCAGGTTCAAGGGTGGCTGCATATATAGGCAGTTCGCCACTTTCCAAGCTCAAAAGGGGTGTTCTGGTGGCCCTCCTTGAGCCAAACGTCAGACTTAAGCTCACCATCTATGGATCCACGTGGGATTACGTTTTCGACTCGATCGGATTCCCAGATCGCACGTGGCGGACCACTTTCAGTTCAACGGTCAGTGGGCCACGATCAGAAATTCTGAGTACATGTAAATGTTCCTGAAATTTTTCTTAATCCGAGGGTGTAGTTTGGTCTGATTCCGACGGTCAGGTTGCTTAATACTGACGCGCAACCAAAAGATGCCAGATCACTATTCCAGATATTTTTATTTGGATGGGAATAGTGTTTTTCACACTCCCTCGCTCCGGATCGAAAAGAATGGCCGTGGGACATCGGAATCATCTGATTTTTGAGATGATTGTCAAGCCCAGTGGGGCGGTCTTGGTTCCTTAGCTTCGTGTTAATCGGACTCCCGATGTGCGATCTAGACCTCATACGAAGTTTCGTTTCAGTCCCGAGAGCAGACGGGTAATGAGTTTGGCTCTAGACTTTAGGGTAACCTAGAGTCACTAATTTTGCAAGTTTTGGATCTTGCAGATCGTATTTAAAGCGATCCCAACGGATTTCATGGCTAACCGAGTTTAGTACTTCGTTAACTTTGTTAAATTTCTAAGGGATTTAATCCTACGTGATTTCTGGTCGAGGTGGTACTCGACCCAATGTACGGAAATTTACAGGTCGTTACATGATGGCACCACCGTCGACTGCTGGACGGTGTGCATACGAAACATACATCATGGTAGGGTACAAATGGGTGGACGGTGTGGGTAAGACACTTTCAACATTGGGTCCCATGTGGGGCCTACCATAACATTTATTTTCCATCCCATCTGTAGATAGGGTTATAGGGACCTGGACTAAGAGGAAAAATAAATTTCATATAGGTCCAAAACTTCTATGGCCCAAAAAAAGGTTTCAATGGTAGACGTTCAACCCCTGCTGCTTTGAGGCGTGGTCCACCTGAGTCCCGTGAGTGGCTGATTTTTGGGGACACCCCACATATAATGGGGACCCATCAAATGCATGGTGTTGATGTTCAACACGCATCAAGGTGGGGCCTGTAGAGGGGCCCATGGTCCCTGCCCGGTTTACAAGCAGCATGAGCTGCAGCACAGGACGCCAGCAGCCAAGGGCGTCAGCCCCCTGGGCTATATAAATTCCATTTTTATTTTATTTTTTATTTTCTTATAGTTTTTCATAGGTGGGGCCCATATCAGGATAATCCACTCCATTTACTAGATTTCATGGCTCATGGTACACCTAACGAGCCCAATATTAGATGTTTTTCGACGCACAGGAACATCATAGAAAATCCTAATAATTTTTAACTATTAAAATGATGTTCTAGACGGTGTGGCCTACTAGAGTTTTGGATCATCTTTATTCTTCGGCTCAACGCCTAAAATGAACTGGAAAATAGGATGAACGGCGTGGATTAAATCCATACATCAAGGTGGGGCTTGCATGAGCAACCCACACAAAAACCATTAAATCAAGCTAATATATATATATATATATATATATATATATATATATTATTTTCCTTTGATGGACAGTGCACCTCGCTGTCAGTCCACACTTCTCTTTGTAACCAAGGGACGCTGGACGATCAGGCACAACACATATGTTTAAGGTGGGTCCCACCTATTGACGTGCTAAGGAGGGGTGGGCCCTACCCAGGTGACCACCAAATGGCTAGATGGTATGGATAAGGCATACATCAAGGTGGGGTCCATCCAGGCGGCCACATAACCACATCATCACACAAAGTGATAGAGAGAGAGAGAGAGAGAGAGAGAGAGAGAGAGAGAGAGAGAGAGAAGCACCCACCTTTGATCATGGACTCTTCCTTCCACCGCCAACATGATCTAGAGCTCCAAGGGGACGATTTCAATGGTCAAGATGTTCTTAGGATGGTGAAGATAGGAGGTAGGAAGTAGGCCACACATGGCTTCTCATGTGGAGGCTTGGACATTGGAGTCTCATGGTTTACTTGAAAAATGAAGAAATGAGGTAGAGAGAGAATGGGATGTAAGAGAGAGAGGGAGATGGGTGTGATGGGTGAAAGGTGATAAGTGTACTTGTGTAAGGAGAGAGTTGACTTTATGAGAGAGGTGGTTGTACTTGGGGATGGTTGTTTGCACTTGACTTGATTTGATTGATTGATGTAACGTTTCATAGAGATTCTTTCAGAATTGTAACTGCTGTATTTTTCCTCGAACTGAACGCGGACCCACATATCCTGGCACAGGTATCGCCTCGGCGAGCAAGACGCGGCGACGGAGCGGTCGCAAGAGTACAAGTCTCGGGTTGAGTCGACTCTGGAATATGAGACATAACTCAGGATCGCGCGCTAACGTCGATAACAGATCGCAGGTCGCCAGAATTCGACCAGGAGGACCAAGGAGGCCTATGGAACATTACGGGCTAGGTTGCGGGTCTTACAGGTTACCTAATCCCCCATTCCCAATAGAAAATTTTACATTGCCTTCAATGTACAAGAAATAAGCATGTAATGCAAAAGAGGCAACGAAAAGAAAAAGGGAAGTGATGGAAAGATAATACCTGACAAAGAAATTTTGAGGCTTTTCCAATGATCTCAGTGTAAAGATGGGTTAACACAAAAGAGTCAAACAGACAATAAGCAAACTATCCTAAAACAACAGAAAACAAACTATCCTAAAATGATGGAAAATAAACTATCCTAAACAACAGAAAGCAGTAAACCTAACTACACCTCCGTCAGACTAGGAGGTCAATCCTGGTAAACAGGATCATTCAGAAGTATGGACATGTCCTCTGAATCAAAATTTTCAACAAATGGCTTTAAACGATGTCCATTCACTTTGAAGTCATTGTCATTGTTTAGATTCTGAATCTCGACGGCCTCATGAGGATAGACATTAGTAACAGTGAAAGGGTCGGTCCAACGGGATCGGAGTTTTCCCGGAAAGAGATGTAACCGAGAATTGTACAAAAGAACCTTCTGACTTGGTGTGAATGATTTTCTGAGAATGTGTTGGTCATGAAACACCTTCATTCCGTTCTTGTAAATTTTTGAATTCTTGTATGCATCATTCCGGATTTCTTCGAGTTCATTTAACTAGAGTTTGCACAGCGAGCCAGCGTTATCTAATTTGAAGTTCAGATTTTTAATCGCTCAGTAAGCCCTATGTTCCAACTCCACAGGTAAGTGGCAAGCCTTCCCATAGACAAGTCTAAAGGGAGACATTCCAATAGGAGTTTTAAATGCAGTACGGTAAGCCCATAAAGCATCAGTCAACTGCTTTTCCAAAATGTGTTTGATCTCCCTATTGAAAATCTCAGCTTGCCTACTTGTTTGTGGATGGTATGGAGTGCTCACCTTATGAGAGATGTCATATTTCTTCATTAAGTTCGCGAATGACGTATTACAAAAATGTGAGCCCCCATCACTAATGATAGCTTGAGGCATTCCGAACCGAGAAAGGATGTTCTCTTTTAAGAATTTAATGACCGTTTGATGGTCATTGTTCCGGCATAGAATCACTTCGACCCATTTAGTGACATAATCTATGGCGAACAAAATATATAAATTTCTGAAAGATTGGGGGAATGGTCCCATGAAATCGATGCTCAGCAATCAAATGCTTCAATGATCAGAATGGGGTTCAAAGGCATCATGTTTCGACGGGACAATGCTCCCAATTTCTGACAGTGCTTACAATCTTTGCAAACTCTTGAGTGTCCTTGAACATAGTGGGTTAGTAAAAGCCGCACTGCAGAATTTTGACCGTGGTCTTTTTAGCAGAAAAGTGATCACCACAAGCCTGAGTGTGACAGAAGGAGATGACACTTTGGTATTCATTATCTGACACACATCTCCTTAAGATTTGGTCTGGGAAATATTTAAACAGATATGGATCGTCCCAAAAGAATTTGCATACCTTGGTGAAGAATTTTTTCTTATCTTGCGCAGTCCAATGTGTTGGCGTGAAACCTGTGACAAGATAATTGGCAATATCTGCAAACCAAGGTGAATGAGAGACTTTAAACAGTTGTTCGTCAGGGAACATGTCATTTATATGTGTCACCTCAAGGGAATCAGAGAGATCAAGGTATGAAAGATGGTTAGCCACTACGTTCTCTACTCCCTTTTTATCTTTTATTTTCAAATCAAATTCTTGGACTAGGAGGATCCATCTCATCAGGCAGGGCTTAGCATCATTCTTAGAAAGAAGATACTTAAGCGCCGCATGATCTGTGTAAATGACGATCTTGGATCCGATCAAGTAAGACCTAAATTTGTCCAAAGAGAACACTACGACTAAGAGTTTCTTTTCCGTAGTAGAGTAGTTCACTTGGGCAGGATTTAGAGTTCTACTTGCGTAATGAATAATGTAGGGTTTCTTTTCTTTTCTCTAGCCTAAAACGCCCTAAGAGCATAATCAGACGCGTCGAACATCAGTTCAAAAGGAAGGCTCTAGTCAGGTAGCTATATGATAGGTGCAGTGGTTAACATGCCTGTAACACCCCGTACCTCTGGTATGCGGATGTTACCACTTAAACCTACATCAGTAGAAATCCAGAATCAATTAACCAAACAACTTACGCTCAATGTGCACAGGACAGAGCTTCCAGTTATTATTAAAGTCATCCCTCAAAGGCCCTGAGAGTTGTGTCGAAGCCTACAACGGTTGCGAGGTAAACCAAATCAAACCATCCCAAGTTAAGACAACTTCCAATTAAGTAAGACGTAGAGGAATAGAACGATGCACTAGAGATCGACCTTCAAAGGCTAGTGGATAGCCAACTAAGCACCCATTGCATCTTAAATCCATGATTAGCAGTTGAAATTAAGTATCAAACCAATCCAGCCATCAGATCAGCGTAAACTAGGCTAAATAGGGCCTAGGGCATGTGATATGGCCCACCTGGGCCTCAGCCCCGCCCCAAACTGGGTCAGGACCCCTAAGTGGGGCCCCCAAGGCAATTGGACGGAGTGGATTTGATACGACCATCACAGTAGACTCCCACACGAGGTGCGTGTGCACCCTGTACCACTGTGCGTGATGTGCAACAGACCAAACAAGTCGGTCAAACGGCCTTTGTCTGAGCCAAACAGCAAAAGTCGATTTTCTTCCCGCCAACACGTTGTTTGAAATCCGATGAACGATAGCCTCTAAGTGGCCTACCTTGGCCACTTTCCAAACGATCCAAACCGTTCATTAGGCTCATGGGACCCGTCTAATCATAACATTATAGGCTTTTGAGCCCATGCAAAGGGATGAAGATTCTGGGGTAGAACACTTCCAAGACTCACACGTGGCTAGGATCTGAGGTGTGGGACCAATCTGTAGCTACATGGGTGGCCCACGATCGGCCTGATCATGCCATCCCAGCCATCCATCTTCCAGGAAGAGTCACACTCTACCATTTCTGGAAACAGCCAAGCAAGGGCCTACATAAGAAAAGCAAAACGTGGAGTTTCCATTCTGGAAAACGGATGCTGGCACGCCCCTGGCCGTTCCCTGGGCCACGTGGTGTAAGTGCTAAGTTGTATATCTAGCACCCTAAGTTGTCAAATTTTGTTGTGCCAAAATACTTCAGTATGGTTAACTTGTTTTGATAGATGAAAAGTTCACCTTCAAGTTCAGATTGATGGGAAGTTCACCTTCATTCGAAGATGAGTGTGGTGTTATCTACATCGACGTTATATATGCTACAAGTACGCATGTTCAACTACATCAAAATAAGTTGAAGATCATCAAGTCGAGGTACTCAAGCTCAAGTACTTCATTACTTCAATCTTCAAGCTTAAAGTTTAAGCTTATGTTAAAGCTCAAGATCAAGTCTCAAATTCAAGCTCAAGTACACTACTTAAAGCTCAAGTCACAAGAATAAGTTCAAGTACATTTTCTCAAGTCTTAAGACACAAGTTCGAGACAGGTTCAAGAATTTAAGGTCAAGCTTCATATGCTTCACAATGTTCTATCCACCGAAGCGACCGATGGTTCAATTTTAATACTCACATTTAAGGTATGCATGACCCTAGAAAGACCTTAGGATTAGGTCATTAACTTGCATATTTAATTTGGGTCATTGTACTTAATTTAGGCTTTGCTTCGACTAGTCCTAGTCTTAATTCGACTAGTCCTGGCACTTGTTCGACCAGTCCAGAATTAAATTAAAATTTTCAGAATTTTCTAGTAGGTCCTCGACCAGTCGAGTACCCTGCTCGATCGATCGTGAAGATTGGTTCGACCAGTCAAGTGTGACTTGACCCGAACTCCAACAATGCGATTTTTATTCACTCGACCAGTCGAGCGAACCACTCGACCAATCAAGAGTTTGTTTTATAAGATCGCGTCAGAAAATTTGAAATTTCGCTTGGCTAGGACCGGTCGAGCCAAACCCAAGACCAGTCGAGTGAACCGATTTGTAGCCTATAAATAGTGGACACTTCTCAGAATTTTTCGTTCATTACAAGCCAATTCAAGTCACCACTCTGAGAGATAAGTCCCCACTATTGAGAAACTATTGTGAGGTATTTAAATTTTATTTCAATAGCTTTTTGGTTATTTAATTTCTTGACCTCTTGATTCCATTCTATATGATTTAAAAAGGGATTTTGATTTAACCCTTTGTGAGATCCAAGAAATTGAATCCAAGTAGCCTGAGGTTGGATTTAATTTAAAATTCATCTAGACCTAGAACCCCTTCTTTTGTGAGATTGAACATTGAACATTATCATCTACAAAGAAGCAGTTCTTCCGGCTACATCGAAGATCTTTCTTCAAATAAGTATATTTCATTTATTACTTTTTGGTTAGTAAGATTGCCAGAAAATTTTCATTTTGGTTTTGACAGAGATAACCAAAAAATCTCAGTGTGTGGGGTTTTTAATTGTGATAGCCCATTAAAAAACAATTGTAAAGGTTTTAAGGTGAACCTTGGAAAACCTTCTTTCTTGGTGAAAGCCAATATCCCGTGGGTGTGGATATTGGGAATGGAGTAGTTGTGTGGCTGTTTGCGAATAGTTGGTGTACACACACGAACCACTATAATTCTTGGAGTTGTGGTGGATGATTGTATTTGTTTATATGTGTGAATGCTGTAATCTATTTTATGCTTTTGTGGTAAATGTTGTAATAACTAGGTTTATTTCTTTTACCTCTGTATTAGTTTGAGTTTTTTATACTCACAGACGTTTTATAAATCAGGTTGTCCTACCATAAGTCATTGGTTTTTAGTGTAAGGTTGTCCTTAGAACAACGTTTGTATCAACCTCTCAATATTTGTGCATTTGAGGTTGCTTTATATTACTGTTATCTATGTTATCTTTTCGCATTTTATTTTTATTTGGCATAGTCCTATTCACCCCCCTCCCCTTTAGGACTTGGAGCTCGCCCTTTTCAAGTAGTATCAAAGCCTAATAGCTCATTTCATTGGATTAATTTCCTGAGCTAAGCGATCTCGAGCTCCTAGTATGTCAAATTTTGATAGCCTTTTTATTACTAGGTCACCACCGTTTGATGGCTCCAATTATGCTTATTGGAAAGCCTGGATGAGAATCTTTCTGAGGTCCATCGATGAGAGCGTGCGGCAAGCCACAGTGACTAGATGGAACCCACCTACGTCTAAAGTTCTAGGCGCCGATGGAATTAAGTCCATTAAAGAAACACTATATTATATGTGGACTACTCTTTAGAAAAATGAGAGCAGTGCTAATGCCAAAGCTTTAAATGCAATCACTTGTGCACTATCACCAGATGAGTTCAAAAGAATTATATCTTGTGATATTGTAAAACAAGCCTGGGATATCTTAGAAATGACACACGAGGGTACAACTATTGTAAAAAAGTCAAAACTTCAAATCCTCACCACTAGGTTTGAGGAAATACGTAAGGAAGAAAGTGAATCATTCATGGACTTCTATACTAAACTGAATGACATAGTCAACTCAATGTGAGGTCTTGGAGATAACATCCCAGAAAGTAAAGTTCGTGCAAAGATACTGCGCTCACTTCCTGAAAGGTTCGATTCTACGGTGACAGCCATTCAGGAACTTCGAGACATGGATAATATAAGGGTGGAAGAGCTTGTCAGTTCTCTACAAACCTATGAGTTAAATTTCAAGGCTCCTAAAGGTAAGTCAATAGCCCTTAAATCATCTAAATGTATTTCTTAAGATAATAGTAATAATTCTAATTGTGAAAATTCAGAGGATGATATGGCCTTATTAGCCAAAAAGTTTTATAAGATTTTCAAAAGTAAAAAGAGAGTTGATTTTCAAAAACCCTCTGAGAATAAAAAGAGTAGAACTAAAAATTGGAAATCACTAAAAGACAGCCAATGCTTCAACTACCATGAATACAGACATTTGGCAAATAAGTGGCCTAAAAGGGACAAGCCAAAGAGAAAATACATGTTAACCACATGGGATGAATCGTCCTCCTCTAAAACTTCTGATTCAAAACCTAAATCTACAAGTGAAGTCAAGGCCCTAATGACTCTAGCCAGAGTCACTTTCACAAATAGTTGTGATACATCTGAATATGAATATCTGAGGAGTGACCCTGAAAACGAAGACAATCTTCAGGATGCCTACAATGCCCTATACAGGGAGAGTTGTAAGATTGCTATCAAGCTTAAACTTCAAAAAGAAAAGTTTCTAAAATAAAAGAGAATTTTGAAAACTTAGTTTTAGAAAAATCGCATACTTCTGATTGTTTTGAAAAAACTAAATGTGATTTAGATTTCGAAACATCTCAACTTGAAAACCTAAAATCAGAAAATGAGAAATTAAAAATGGAGGTCTCTTCTCTCTTGAGTTCAAAGGATACTTGGAGGTATGCCCAGGGAGACCCTAAACTTGAAAAATTACTAACCGGATCAAGAAAATGTGGAGATAGATCAGGTTTGGGCTATGATAAAAACATACCTTTGAAAAATAAGATTACTCCTAAGTTTGTTAAAGAAGAGTCCTCCAACTAAAAAGGAAAACGCATGAATCAAAATGGTTTTAAAAATCCTAAAACTTTTCAAGCTACTAAACCTAATATCAACCATATCAATCTTAGAAATCAGAATTATAATCCCTTAGCTGAGAAGATTGTTGATTTACTTAAGGAGCTTCTAAAAACTAACTCGAATGGTAGAATTAATAATAACTACAAGCGTAGAAAAATCAACAGTGCTTCAAAACCCAAAATGGTGATGAAATGGGTCCCAAAGGTTACTTGTCTGGTTGCCCACACCGCTTTTAAGGCTTCGAGTCAATCAAAGTGGTACCTAGACAGTGGTTGCTTTAGACACATGATAGGTGACAGAGATTTGTTCACCAACTACAAAGAAATGACCGACGGGTCAGTCATATTTGGTGATGGGAGCAACTGCAGAATAATTGGCCAAGGTACGGTTCAACTTTTCAATCTTTCTCCTTTTGAAAATGTTTTATTTGTAGAAGGTTTTAAGCATAATCTTTTAAGTATTTCACAAATCTGAGATAATAAACATAGTGTCAAGTTCACTAATCAAGGATGTGAGATTTCTAATGAGAAAGGTTGTGTGATATTGAATGGTCAAAGAACATCTGAAAATAGCGATATTGTAAGTAGTACTAGCTCGTCTAAATTATCATGTTACATGGTCCAAACCAATGAGACCGAATTATGACATAAACGCCTTGGACATGTACACTACCAAAATCTAAATAGACTGAGCAACGCCGATCTAATAAGAGGTCTACCCAAATTGAAGAAAATGGATAATATTTGTGGCGAATGTCAAATCGGGAAACAAATAAAGAGTAGTCACAAGAAAGTGAACTCCTTTGCCACATTTAAACCCCTTGAACTCATCCACATGGATCTCATTGGACATACTAGAACGGAGAGTCAAGGTGGAAAGAAATATTTTCTGGTAATTGTGGATGATTTTACCAGATATACATGGGTAGCTTTCATGAGAGAGAAGTCTAAAACTCTCGATAAAGTGAAAAGGATACTTAAGTGTATCCAAACTGAAAAAGAAACAAATATTTCTAAAATCCGAAGTGATCATGGATAGGAATTTGAGAATAGCAATTTTGAGAAGTTCTGTAGCGATCACGGGATATCGCATGAATTTTTTGCACCTAAAACACCTCAACAAAATGGGGTTATTAAAAGGAAAAACTGTGTGCTTCAAGAAATGGCCAATATTATGTTAAATAGCATGAAGTTACCTAAAAATCTTTGGGCTGAAGCTGTGAACACTGCATGTTATATAATTAGTCGTGTTTACATCAGAAAACAAAAGATAAAACAACATATGAACTGTGGTTTAATAAAAAGCTCACAGTTAAATACTTTTGAGTTTTTGGCAGTAAGTGTTATATTTTGCATGACTGCGAAAATTTAGAGAAGTTCGACACTAAAAGTGGCAAAGGGATCTTCCTAGGGTATACTCTAATTAGTCGAGCGTATCATGTTCTTAATAAGAGGACCGGTGTCATTCAGGAATCCATAAATGTTGTTATTGATGATCACCTGAATACACCACCTCCAAGTTCAGAAGATGGTGAAGTCAATTTTATAAATAAACCTGACTCTTCATCTAGTCAAGTCAACACTGAACTTCGATCAGTTAAAGACCATCATACTGATCAAATACTAGGTAACCCTCTCACTGGTGTGCATACATGAAAATAATTAGAAAACATATGTAATTATGTGTGTTTTACTTCCCAAATTGAGCCGGCTAATATAAAAGAGGCTCTTGCTGATGAAAATTGGATTGTAGCCATGCAAGATTAACTAAATCAATTCATTCAAAATTATGTGTGGCATTTGGTTCCTAGACCGGCTGATAAACATATCATTAGAACCAAGTGGATCTTTAAAAATAAGTCTGATGAGTTAGGGAATATTATAAGAAACAAGGCTAGACTGGATGTACAAGGGTATACATAGATAGAAGGGATCGATTATGATTAAACCTTTACCCCAGTAGCTCGTCTTGAATCCATCAGATTATTCATATCCATTACTTGTTTCAAAAAATTTAAAATTTATCAAATGGATGTCAAGAGTGCTTTCTTGAATGGTGATCTACATGAGGAAGTTTATGTAGAACAAGCAAATGGTTTTGAAGACCCTAAACACACTAATCATGTTTATTGCCTGAAAAAGGCACTCTATGGTTTAAAACAAATTCTCATGGCATGGTACGAGAATTTGACTAAGTTTTTACTAAGTCATAACTTCGTTACGGGAAGTGTTGATAAAACCTTATTTGTTAAGAAAAATAATGAACACATACTTATAATGCAGATATATGTTGATGACATTATCTATAGCTCTATATGTTCTAACCTGTCTACTGAGTTTACAGAGTTGATGGAGTCCAAGTTCGAAATGAGCATGGTTGAAGAACTGAATTGCATCCTAGGTCTACAAGTAAAACAACTTAAAGACGGTATTTTCATTTCTCAAACCAAGTATGCTCTAAACTTGGTTAAGAAGTTTAGTTTTGAATGTGGTAAGCATTTTGATACTCGTATGAGTATAACTCTTAAGCTCTCTAAAGATGCAATAGGTAAGAGCGTAGATCCTAGGTTGTATCACAGTATGATTGGTAGTCTGTTATATTTAACAGTGAGTCGACCTGATATTACATTCAGTGTAGGAATCTGTGCTAGATATCAATCTGAACCTAAGGAATCCCACCTGATTGCTATCAAGAGGATTATTAGGTATGTCGCAAGTACAGTTAATTTAGGTCTATGGTATCCACTTGATACTAATGTTCAATTAGCTGGATACTCGGATGCTATTAGGCTAGGAATATAAACGATCGAAAATCCACTAGTGGTGGTTGTTTTTATATTGGGAACTGTCTGATTTCCTGGCATAGCAAAAATAAAATTTTGTATCCCTATTTATAGCTGAGGTTGAATATATCGTTGCTGGAAATGCCTGCACTCAGCTTGTGTGGATGAAAAGAATGCTAAACAATTAGGGATTGCGCAAGACACAATGATTCTATATTGCGATAACTCTAGCGCAATCAATATCTCTAAGAATCCCATCCAGCATTCCCGTACCAAACATATTGACATTAGGTATCACTATATTCGGGAATTAGTGGAAGAGAAAATTATTTCTTTAGACTATGTGCAAACTGAAAACCAACTTGCTGACATATTCACTAAACCACTTGACAGAAACAGGTTTTCCAAATTAAAATTGGATATTGGTATGTGTAATTCTTCTTGAAATGTTCATGATTACATGCTTGTACTATTGTGTATTTTTGTATAATTTTATTTCATTTTAAATTTTGAAAAAATAATAATAATATATGCATTTTTGTGCTCTCACGACCGGTCAAGCACATACTCGACCAGTCGTAGCACGACCGGTCGAGCATGTACTCGACTAGTCGTGGTGCGCGGGCCAAACCCCTATTTAGGGTGAAAAATCACTTTTTCTCCAAAATCTTCATCTTCTTCTCAAGCCCCTTCTCCGACCAGTCGAACCCACCTTCGATTCATGCAAGTAAGTGGTCCATTTTCAATTTCCTTTTAGATTTAAGCTCTTTAGGTCTCATCTTGCTTGAATCTTGCTATTATTTCAAGTTTCATTGTGGCTCGTTGGGTTATCTACCTAAAAATCTATTGGGTTTGAAACCCTTAAATCCTTTCTTGCATTTTCTTGTTTACTCTTACAATGGAAGGTAGACCGAAGAAGAACCTACTCGAACATCTTCTTCTCATTTTATTTCGGTGCGTACTCTTCGACCACCCAAAGAGAACCCGGAATATGTGCGGGATATCCGTCTCTATAACATAATTGTTGAGCGGACCATCAATGCTAACCATCTTGTTCAATTCAACATTATTCCTCTCCTTGTTGTTGTAGGATGGCATAACATTCTGAATCGGGGCGGACCGGCATACCGCTCCATTGCGTAAGCAATGTATGTGTGTATAAGTGATGTTTCTATTGAAGATCTAACCTTCAATATCATGTTTAGAGAGGGCTCATATAAAGTAGATCGTCACTTAATTTCTGGGTTTATGGACATTTATGAGAATGATGAAGGAATTCTTATTCCAACATTAGCTAAAAAATTAAATGAGTTAGAAAAACGTTTATTAACCAGAAATTTATGCAACATAGACTCGAAATGGAGTTCCGGAAATGTGCTTCGAGCCAATCAGATGTTGCCCAGATACAGAGTATTACATCGCATTTTTATTTACAATGTTTACCCTAGATTTGGTAACAAGGCCGAACTGACTACCTTTATGGTGCGTATTCTTCATTTTGTTGTATCCGACATTCCAGTGTCTCTTCCTTCATTAATCTGCTATTTCACTATCAAATTTCAACTTCATCCAGGGCATAGTGATATTCCATTCGCTTATTTGATGACCACTCTTGCTTTACACTGTTCTCTGGTCATGCCACCTAAAGAAGTTCCTACTTCTCAAACAAAATGAATTTGAGGTTAGCACCTGGTCAATCTGATAGGGATGCTGGAGAAGTTAGAGAAGAAGTTGGAGAGGAAGATGCGCTGCCAACTAAAGCCAATATGGAAGATATTTTTAATGAATTAGAATCTGATAATGTTGAGGTTGATCCTAATTTTCGGCCTTCTGGTTTTGATGAGCGCCTTCGCTCACTAGAAGAGAAGGTGGATGGATTGAAAATTTCCTAAGATAAACAAATGAAGTATATGTGTAAGTATTTTAGATGCATAAATAAGGGATTACACCAAATTGATCCATCTATTCCACCTCTATCTTTATCTAGTTCTGATTAGTTTGTTTACTTTTGTTGGACTTGTAATACTTAACTTTACTTTGCTTGGTGACTCTGAATTTTGGACATGTTTAAGTTAGTTTGATGTTGATACTCCTATTATTATGGTTTAAATTTGCTAACTTTCACACTCTTTCTTACTCTCTTCACTTATTAGCTACCACATTTCACATATTTTTATCTTTTCTTCCTTTGTCATTTTGTGACAAAAAGGGGGAGAAATTGGGTATTTGATAGCTTATATCTTAATTTGCTTTATGATAAGTGGTTATTTAAATGAGATGTAGAGATGTGGATATGCATGTACTGTGTGGAAAAGAATTTATTTTTTTTGGAAATGTATATGTATCTCTTAATACAGGTCTCTACTGAGCTTAAGTTGAAGGGGAGTTGGTTGAGGGGGAGTTTGTGGTTGTTAGATTTTGTTTGAACTAAGTGAATCTGTGTATTAGAATAGGTTAATCTTCTGTAAGTTGGTTTTGTCACAAATTTGACAAAGGGGGAGATTGTAAGTGCTAAGTTGTATATCTAGCACCCTAAGTTGTCAAATTTTGTTGTGCCAGAACACTTCAGTATGGTTGACTTATTTTGATAGATGGAAAATTCACCTTCAAGTTTAAATTGATAGGAAGTTCACCTTCATTCGAAGATGAGGGTGGTGTTATCTACATTGACGTTATTTGTGCTACAAGTACGCATGTTCAACTATATCAAAATAAGTTGAAGATCAACAAGTCGAGGTACTCAAGCTCAACTGCATCATTACTTCAATCTTCAAGCTTAAAGTTCAAGCTTATGTTAAAGCTCAAGATCAAGTCTCAAATTCAAGCTCAAGTACACTACTTCAAGCTCAAGTCACAAGAACAAGCTCGAGTACATTTGTTTAAGTCTCAAGACACAAGTTCAAGAATTCAAGGTCAAGCTTCATGTGCTTCACAATGTTCTATCTACCGAAGCGACCGATGGTTTAATTTCAATACTCACATTTAAGGTATACATGACCCTAGAAAGACATTAGGATTAGGTCATTAATTTTGCATATTTAATTTGGGTCATTGTACTTAATATAGGCTTTGCTTCGACTAGTCCTAGCAGTGGCTCGACTAGTCCTGACACTGGCTCGACCAGTCCAGATTTAAATTCAAATTTTCAGAATTTTCTAGTAGGTCCTCGACCAATCGAGTACCCTGCTTGACCGGTCGTGGAGACTGGTTCAACCAGTCGAGTGTGACTCGATTCGAACTCCAGCAACGTGATTTTTATTCACTCGACCAGTCGAGCTGGCCACTCGACCAGTCAAGCGAGCCACTCGACCAATCGAGAGTCTATTTTATCCGATCGCGCCAGAAAAATTGAAATTTCGTTCGGCTAGGACCAGTTGAACTGAACCCAGGACCAGTCAGGTGAACCGAATTGCAGCCTATAAATAGTAGACATTTCTCAGAATTTTTTATTCATTCCAAGCCAATTCAAACCACCACTCTGAGAGATAAGTCCCCACTATTGAGAAGCTATTGTGAGGTATTTAAAATTTATTTTAATAGCTTTTTGGTTATTTAATTTCTTGATCTCTTGATTCAATTCTATTTGATTTAAAAGGGGATTTTGATTTAACCCTTTGTGAGATCAAAGAAATTGAATCCAAGTAACCTGAGGTTAGATTTAATTTAAAATTCATCTAGACCTAGAACCCCTTCTTCTATGAGATTGAACCTTGAACATTATTATCTACAAAGAAGCAGTTCTTCTGGCTACATCGAAGATCTTTCTTCAGATAAGTATATTTCATTTATAACTTTGTGGTTTGTAAGATTGCCAGAAAATCTTTCATTTTGGTTTTGACTGAGATAACCAGAAAATCTCGGTGTGTGGGGTTTTTAATTGTAATAGCCCATTGAAAAACAATTGTAAAGGTTTTAAGGTAAACCTTGAAAAACCTTCTTTCTTAGTGAAAGCTAATATCCCGTGGGTGTGGATATTGGGAGTGGAGTAGTTGTGTGGCTGTTTGCGAACTGTTGGTGTACACACACGAACCACTATAATTCTTGGAGTTGAGGTGGATGATTGTATTTGTTTATGTGTGTGAATGTTGTAATCTATTTTATGCTTTTGTGGTGAATGTTGTAATAGCTAGGTTTATTTCTTTTACCTCTGTATCAATTTGAGTTTTTGATACTCACAGACGTTTTAGAAATCAGGTTGTCCTACTATATGCCATTGGTTTTTGGTGTAAGGTTGTCCTTAGAACAACGTTTGTATCAACCTCTCAATACTTGTGCATTTGAGGTTGCTTTATATTGCTGCTATCTGTGTTATCTTTCCGCATTTTATTTTTATTTGGCATAGTCCTATTCACCCCCCCCCCCTCTAGGACTTGGAGCTCGCCCTTTTCAAGTGGGGCAATCCTAGCCTTTCCTTGGAAGGTAGTATGAGATGAGAAAAGAGAGCATCTCATCTCATGAGAAAATGGTTAGAATCGAACATTCTTGTGAGATGAACCGAAACTAACGTTTGAGGTCCAAAAAGTGGGCCCACGCTGATCAGAGGTCTCATCTGGTCCGCTCAAACAGACCAGATCATGTCGAAATACATGGGGTAGTGATCTGCCATTAATGGCCAGATCATCTTCCCCGATAACCCACCTAAACTTGATCTCGAGATGGGCACCAGCAGACTTAAAAGTTTACTTTTCTGATAGGCCAGAACATTAGCAACCCATCCCTAGGGTCAGATTGGCCCCATGCATGGCCATTCTTTGATCATAGTCGTTGCTAGGAGAGATCTTTTCCAACCGTTGGTGGTCTCTCTCCCCTACCTATAAATAGGGCACTGTTGCCCTTGGGATTCGCACCAAAGAAAGAAAGGAGAAAAGAAAGGGAGAGAAAAGAGAGAGAGAGAGAGAGAGAGAGAGAAGAGACAGAGAGGTTGAGACTCAACTCAACTTGGCTCGTCTCTAGCTCGACTCGGTCGAGTAGAGTTGTTGTCTCACCAAGTTCGAGACCAGGAACCCATCAAGTAAGGCCCTGGTCACCTCAGTTAGTTCCTTATAGCTAGAAAATCTTGCTAAGATAGGTCAATTTTTTCGCAAGCATCCATTGTTGAAGTTGTGGGTGTGTTGAGTCGACCCAACCAGCATCAGAACAAGCCAGGTAATAGCTTACCTCATCTCATTTCTTCCTTCCAACAGCAACTAGCTGTTGGAGTTGCGGTTAGAGCAATCAGGGCCCAGTTCCAGTCTTCACCATGGTTGTGCAATGGGATGAAACCCAGCCTTTCCGGCTGCATAAGCAGACCCAAAAACCAGGCCTCAATAGGCCAAGTAATGGCCGAGTTTTGGGCTGAAACAAGGCCTCTAGTTTGGCCATAATCCAGGTGATAAAAGGGGCCCCAACTGGGCCGAGAAACAGGCTTTCACCAGGTTGCACTTTGGGCCATAGATGTTCCAGCAGGTGGGCCCTAATTCCAACTGAAAACAAGCTAGGACTGGGCCTTGAATCCAACAAAAAATGGGCTAGAGATTGAGTTGGAATCAGGCCTTCGAATGGGCCTCTATATGGGCTTTAAATAGATTGAAATCAGGCCTCTAATGGGCCGACATGCCAGCTAAAAACACCCTCAGGGCTGGACCGAGACTATCTCCAAAAGAAGTGGGCCTCATTGTACTATAGTGGGTCGCACCTGGGATAAAATCCCAGTGGACCGCACCACATCTGAACGTCAGGTGGGCCGCACTTGAGTGGTGGGCCACACCATATTACAGTGGGCCACACCGAGCCAAAACTCAGTGGGCCTCGCCATGGGATGCAGCGGGCCACTTCGCGATGGGCCTCACCATACTATGCATGGGCCACACACTAACAGTAGGTGGGCCGCACCACATATAAAAGGGTGGGCCGCACCCTGTAAAACAGGTGGGCCTCACCACAAGGCACCGTGAACCTCACCATAAATTGTTGTGGGCCCCATCACAAAGAGCTACCTGGCCCCATCTTGGGCACGAATTGGGACCAACAGTCGGGCCCAAAATAGGCCCAGTCCAGCCTTTAGTTAATAATAAGCTTGGGCCCAAAAGTTGGGCCACCTGTTATGACAAAAGTCTGGTAAGCCTAATCACCTTAAGGCAGGCCCAATTCCCACATAATTCAAGTAAAATAAATAGGCAAAAGGCTTGGGAAATGTTGTCTTATACAAACTCTGATTATAGGAGCTACTTGCACGACTTAGGGTTGCAAGATACCCACGGGAACTCGAATTTAAGAGCAAGACCGCAACTCTCCAAGTGATGATTTTCTTCCCCTTGGGCTTTCTATCCTCAAGCTAGGCTAAGGGTAGCCTTTATGGTAACTATGAATGATAACCCAGAAATGGTAAATCATTCGGTTAGTTATATGGACTTATGCCTTATAAGCGGGTTGATGTTTTGGTTAGATCACTCAACTCACGAGTTAGAATTTATTTGAATACTTGGATAGTTTAACTCATGCCTTAAGATTGATAAGAATAGTTGATTAGTTAACTTATCACATGTCTTGGAAATGATTTAATTACTTGATTAGTTTACTTAAGCAATTAGTAGCATGTTTGATTATCATACTTAATCGAATGTCCTAAAATTAATTAGAAACACTTGACTAAGTTTAACTTGAAAGCATGCCTTAGATTTATTAAAACACTCGTTTAGTTTACTCGAGATACATGCTTTAGAATTTGATAAATTATGAATATGTGACTCTTGAAGTGTTTGTATACATGAGTTTTACTTCAAATATCAAAGCATGCCTGAATATCCATAAGATTGTATCGGTTGCAAGTCACACATCTTTGAATTCTCTCTATGGAAACTCCTATTTAAAAGAGAGTCCGTACTTAGGGTGTAACGGGACAGATTACGATGAGAATAGACCCTCAGCATGGAGGTTATGATTACCAGCAATTGATTTAAGGGGCTTACCACCTATGGAATGATTCTACCTACCTGACTATGGAATGAACCTTGCAAACCTTTATTACTACCATTGTTTACTCATATTTGAATCATACATACCGTTTCATTTAGTCGTTGTATTAAACGATTTCGATACTTCATTATTTGTCAGCATGTGGTGGTAGCTCCCTTGCATTGAGAATTGATTGGCCATGTATTGATGGGCTCTATACACACCCTAAGACGGTAGACTCATGGGCCGAGGATGGTGGTAATGAGACACTATGCCCGAGCCATCGGCCTACACTGCTGACAAGCCCGTAGTGACCTTGAGCTTATTTAAATTGGCTGATTGTAACTGGACTAATAATGGTTTGGCTAATCATGCATACATGGCACAGACCAGCGTCTATCGCTAATGTACGTGATGTATGATTGACAGTCATTATGCAGTACGTGATGCACGCACGTGATGTGCTTCGCTAACGGCCAGCCTCTGTCTGATTGGACGAGCATTCTCAGGTCGATGATTGCATGGGTGACGAGCCCAATATCCGTACGAATGAGCATCCCCAAGGCGATGATTGCATTCACGCATCCATGCACATAATAAGACTACATTTACTATGTTTTGGTTGCCTAGATGTTTTATGTTATTTCTTGTCTAGGGCGGTGGTGTAAAATCTTAAGGGAAAATCACACTGAGCTGGCCACTCATTCATCAATGTTCAACCGTACAGAGAATACAGGAGCAAGGGTGGATAACTACATAGCAAACCACGAGATTGCTACCGTCGCAGCAGAGGATGAGTCGTACCAGGAAGCGGTTGCGTACTTTGGATTAAATCAGTAGATTAGTTACTTATGATCATTTTAGTACATTTTGAGATTTGAGGTTTTGTATATGGGCCCCAGCTGAGTGGCCCAGGATATTGCTTTTGGTTGGGTTACATTTATACTACACTTAGTTTCCATTAATTGCACTTTGATTTGGTTTGATTATCTTTTTTTATTATCAGTTAACACCCGGGTTTTCAGGAAACGAGTTGTATACTCGAGTCCCGAAAACAGGGGCGTTACAATGCCCTTGAGCTTAGTAAAAGTTTCTTGGCATTGATCAGTCCACTCGTATGGTGCATCCTTTTAAAGTAGATTGTATAAAGGACAAGAGAGGTGATTAAAGTCCTTTATGAATCTCCTGTAAAAATCGGCGTGTCCTAAGAAGGATCGCACGTCTTGTATGTTCTTGGGTGGGGGTAAGTTAGAGATAAGATCAATCTTAGCCTTATCTACCTCAATTCCCTTGGACGAGATGATGTGTCCAAGGACAATTCCCTTACGAACCTTGAAATGATCCTTCTCCCAATTCAGTACCAAATTCTTTTCCTCACATCGCTTCAGCACACATTTAAAATTTTCCAAACAATCACTGAAGGATGGACCAAAGACAGAGAAGTCGTCCATGAAAACCTCTAAATATTGCCCTACCATATCAGAAAAAATACTCATCATGCATCACTGAAAAGTGGCGGGGGCATTACATAGTCCGAATGTCATCCTTCGATAAGCAAAGGTGCCAAAGGGACAAGCGAATTTAGTCTTTTCCTGATCTTCAGGGGCTATCTCTATCTGGTTGTAGCCCGAATACCCGTCAAGGAAACAATAGTACGAGTGACCAGCTAGCCTTTCAAAGATTTGATAAATGAAGGGCAAAGGAAAGTGGTCCTTCCTCGTAACGGTATTCAACTTCCTGTAGTCAATGCACATTTTCCAACTAGTAGTAACTCTAGTTGGCATGAGTTCATTGTTGGCATTGGCTACGATGGTAATTCCAGACTTCTTAGGAACCACCTGAGTTAGACTCACCCATTGACTATCAGATATCGGGTATATGATACCCACATCTAATAGCTTAAGAACCTCAACTTTAACCACTTCCTTCATGTTTGGATTCAATCTACATTGTGGTTGTTAGGAGGTCTTCGCATTATCCTTTAGATAAATGTGGTGAGTACAAATTGAAGGGTCAATTCCCTTGAGGTCCGCGATCGACCATCGAAGGGCTTCCTTATGCTCAATGAGAGTAGAGATGAGCATACTCTCCTGTTCCTACTCAAGGTGGGAAGAAATCACTACCGGATATGTCTCATCTTGAACTAAATAGACATATTTCAATTCAGATGGCAAAGGTTTTAGGCCAAGCTTCGGTGCCTTGAGGTTAGAGGATAGAGGCATTATATCAGTTTGGGGCAATTCTTCAAATCGTGGCCTCCACTGGTTAACTTCAAGTACCGACACAGTATCCAGCATAGTCCTCATCTCTCTAATCATATCATCATCAAAATCTCTAGAGGGTCAGAGATAAGGTCATCAGAGTTCTATCCTCCACGAAAGAATCAATCAAGTTAACATCGTGGGCATCGTCATCATCCTCTAACCGTTTGTCAGTATTGAAAAAGATATTCAACTCCAATATCATATTTCAAAAGGACAAGCTCATGACTTCATTCCTGCAATTAATGATTGCATTTGATGTGTCAAGGAATGGGCGACCAAGAATGACTGGAATTTGAGTGCTCATGTTCATGATGGGTTGAGTATCTAGGACGATAAAATCTACCGGATAGTAGAATTTGTCAACCTGGACCAACACATCCTCTATTATCCCTCTTGGTACACGAACCGAGTGATCAGCCAGTTGTAATGTGGTTCAGGTGGGTTTCAATTCACCTAACCCTAGCTGTTCGTAGACCGTGTAAGGAATCAAATTTACGCTCGCTCCTAAATCAAGAAATGCGTGCTCAATGCGGTAATTCTCAATTACACAAGCAATGGTTGGGCTACCGGGATCTTTGTATTTCTGTGGTACATCTTGCTTTAGGATCACACTCACTTTTTGAATTAAAAAGATTTCTTTTAAATATTTTATCATCTTTTGGTCGTACATAAGTCTTTCAGAAATTTGGTATATGAAGGTATTTGTTTAACCGCATCCGGTAAAGGAATATTGACCTTCACTTGTTTCAACACCTCTAGAATGTCCTGAAAGTTAGAGAGAGATTTTGGTACAATCAACCATTGGGGGAATGGTACAATCGGCTTGCTTTGGAGTTCCGGTTCTAACTCTTGTGGAGTGTTGCTAGGTCTATCAGTTTCATCTACTTCTAGGTCCTTAGACTTTTTAGCCCTTACCAGAATAGATTTGTCAATTATCTTCCCACTCCTAAGAGTGGTGATAGACTTAGCTTGCTCCATTTGATTTGAAGAGCTTGGATCACTTATTTCGTATTGCGGTTTAGGATTGGGGAAAGGTTGGGCTAGAAGAATCCATTTTTCCCTAATTAAATTTTTTATCTCATGCCCTTGTATGCCCTTTGAAAAGTCTTGAAGGGTTTGCAATATACTCTGAGTGATAAGCTCTTGGTTTTGAATATGTTTCCAGATCGAACCCTCTTAAGGTTTCCCTTGATTCAAGAATTGGTTAGGGATTCCTTGAGGAGTAACAATTTGTCCATTCCTCCCATTAAAGTTTGAATGATTTCTCTAACTAGGATTATATGTGTTAGAGATGGATCCATTGAAAGGTCTTTGGTAGTTGTTTACGACATTCGATTGCTTGTTCAGTGCCTCTTGAAAAGTAGGTATCGTTGGGCAATTTTCAGTTGTATGTATGTTGTAAGCACAGATACCGCAAACAACTTCCTTAGCCTTATCCTTCTTAAGTTCCATGACCTCGACCTTTTTTGTGAGACTGGCCACTTTAGCATTTATATCATCATCCTCTTTCATCAAGTATATCCCACCTCTCTCCCTTGCTTGAGTAGGCTTAGATGTGGTGCTAAGTTTTGGGGTGATGTCCCATGATTGTGTTGTTTCAACGAGTTTATCAAAGTCATCCCACACCTCATCGACATTCTTGTTCATGAATTCTCCATTGCACATCGTCTCTACGAATTGACGCATGGAAGATGTCAGTCCATCGTGGAAGAAAGTTGTTATGCACCACGTTTCAAAACCGTGTTGTGGGCATGAGCTGACGAGATCCTTGAACCGCTCCCGACATTGGAAGAATGTTTCATCTTCCTTTTGGGCGAAGTTCATGATCGACTTCCTGATGATGTTCATCTTATGGTATAGAAAGAATTTTTTTATGAACTCCTTCATCATGTCATTTCATGTGCCAATAGATCGTGGACGTAATGAGTGTAACCACATCTTAGCTTTCTCTTTCAAGGAGAAATAAAAGAGTTTCAGCCTGACCGTGTCCTCAGACACGTTAGGAAAGTATAAAGTGACTATAACCTCGTCAAACTCTTGTAAGTGCAGGTATGGATTTTTAGATTCAATTCCAAGGAACTTTGGAAGAAGTTGAATCACTCCAGGCTTGATATCCATGTTTCCTGTGTTTCCTGGAAAAACCAACAAGAAGGGGTGCTCACCCCCGCCGGTTGTAAGTAATCTCGTAAAGTACGAGGCGGGGGTGCATGGTGCACCTCATTCTCATCCTGGACTTCCGCAACTCAAGGTTGCAGCTAATTCACCAGTTGATTTACAGGTTGATTTGCAGACATAACCTCAATTAACTCTGAGGATCTCGAGTGGTGTCTAACCCTGTGATGGATAGATAACCCCTCAACTAATCCTCCTTCACTCAAAAGACATCGAGTGTTGTCACGGACCCACTTGGGCATGAACTCTTAACCCTCAATTTCAGAATCTAATCTAAACGTAGAAAGAAAATGAAGAAAATAAAAATCTAGAAATAGAAAGAAGTTGCCAAATTAGAAGGTTCTATGTTAAGATCCTGCAAAAGAAAAGGCAAAGTGAATTAGTTTCTAAAAAAAAAAATAATAATAAGAAAGCAACCTAGTTTCTAAAAACGAAAAAAGAAAGTTTCTAAGAACAGAATATAGAACGTTTCTTAAAAGAGAAAAAGTTAGTTTCTAAAAATAAATTAGAAAAGTTTCTATCCTAGAATTAGAAAATAGATATAAAAACAGAGAAGGAAAGTTTCTAAACCTAGAAATAAAAAGCAAATTTAGTTTATAAAATAACTCAAAAAAAAACCCTAACCTAAAAATAGGAAACAGAAAAACCCTGATCTTAAACTAATTCCAAAACTAGTCAATCTCTGAACACGCAACCGTTAGTCCTCGACAACGGCGCCAAAAACTTGTTCACAACCCCAAGTGTAGGGTTGCAATGTAGTAATAATCTCGGTGAGACCGAGGTCGAATCCACAAGGACTAATCTCATGTGTATTCTGAAAGTAACTAGAACTAGAACTAGAAGAAGATGTGAATCTAAATCTGAATTAATTGAGAGAGTAATTGTGATTAAAGTGATTAAAACTAACATATGTAAAGGTGGTAACTAGGGTTTCCAAGGATCCACTTGTAGAGATCAGGGAGCCCTCTTACTTGATTCAAGTCACATGATTGGAATTGGATTCCTATCATATCTAATTGGAAGATATACAATTAAGATCAATCTGAACTTTCCTTGACCTAATTCTCAATAGAGGAGAATTGTGATAATTGGAAGAGATTCCATCACCAAACCATGCCCATGAGACGATGGCTAATAATCGGATTTACCAATCCCACAGTCTCAAAATCAGGGAAAGAAGATACTTAAACCTATTGCAGATCTACTTTAATTTAAGTCACAATAAACCATTAAGAACTAAAGGTATTCCTTTAAAATCAAACTAGAATCAAAGAATGTTCAACATAAACATGAATCAAAGTAAAAGAAACATCCCATTATACTACAAACTTCACCTCTTAGCCCTAGTTAAGAAGTTTAGCCAACCATAAACATAAATGAACTAAAATCTCTTTAAAAAAGCATAAAAATGACTAAGGAAGAAGAAGAAAAACTCGTAGCGATGGCTTCTCCACATTTTTGCTCTACTCCTCAAACCCTAGAAGATGCCTAGGAACATCCTAAGGACTCCTATTTATAGTTGTGCAATTCCAACTTTCGCACCGAGTTGGAAAAATCCAAAAATCACCTCAAATGTATGCAATCCACGCAACATCTGTGTAACCCTCGACTAGTCGAGGACAACCTTCGACTGGTCGAGGGTCACCTTCGACTGGTTGAAGATCGCGTGAAATTAAAAGTTTATGTTGTTGGAGTTCAAGTCGAGGAATCTTCTACTAGTCGAGCAGGAGCCTTGGACTAGTCGAAGGAGGGCTTAAACTAGTCGAAGCAGGCAGATTTTTAGGGTTCCTTTCCTTAACTTCAAGTATTCAATTCTCTTAATTCCTCACTTGGTTTTCTTGGATCTTTCACATGTGAACTCTTCATTTTTTGTCTTCTAAGATCCAACCTTTGCTTTGGTGATTCTTGAGCGTTAAATTCATGCTTTTAGCATCCTTTTCAATCCAATCTCTTAAATTCACCTTGCAACACAAACATGAGTAAAATAGGACATTAAGCAGTATCATGTTCATAAAGCCAAGATATAAACGGGGTCCAATATGCAATACTTGACCCTCAACAACTCCCAATTAGGACATACTGGCCTTCCAAAAGAAATCTTGAGCCAAGGCCACAATCAGCTCTCTTTGCAAATGAAGAATCTCTCTCTCTATTTGTGTAGAAAATCCACCTCTATTTAGAGGCGATTATGCTATGTCACGCCCCAAACCTGGAGATCGGACTCACAAGGATTCCGATCGCCAAATCTGATACTGACAGCCTTTGTAGTACCCCATTCTCGGCTCCCAGTGCCCATACACCAGATTCCGATCCTAGAATCCTACAAGGAGAATTTTCCAACATACATTTATCTCGTAAGAAGAATAACCACAAGTTTACCCAAATCACAAAGGCAACATTATCATCACATATCCACTAATAAAATCATTTGAATACAATGCTGAAAGGGAAATACATATATCAAAAATCAAAGCTCAAAAGGTCCGCTGCATGCTCCAAGCTCAACGCTGCTGCAACCTAATGCCACCTGCACGCATCTATCATACATAAGCTTATAGAAAGCTTAGTGGGTGGTAAAAGTGTGTGCGTAAGATAAGTGCCAAGTATACAGTACAATGCCATAATTCATAGAATATCAGAAATACTGGCAAGTTCATGAATCATACAATATCAGAGTAAGCGAAAATACTGACAAGTCCACGAATACAATCAACCGTACCAAGGCTATACGACGCAAGAATGTAAGAAGTCAAATATCAGATGCTGATGATACAATACAATATACAAATCCTAATGAGTCCACGCATACCGGAATGTGCAATTGCAGTGCGAATGAAATGACCAAGCTAGAGAGTGAAGTCGGGATGATAGTATGTAGTATCGCAAGCTGTGGAGTTCATTATAAGGGACTTCTATCCAGACTGACCCATACCTGGTTTGGATAGCTGGACACAATGTGGTAAACCCCTGACCTCAGGTTAGTCGCACGCCCAACCGAAATCCTGGCCATGTGAAGGTACACGTAACAAATAGTTGGGCACCACCAGCCCGAGTGGATAGTGAATGAATGAATGAATGAGTATGCAATTCCTGTTCAATAAGTCCACATATCAGTACGGTTCCTCTTTGGAAAATCACTGGGGCCCATTACACTCTAAACTAGATTGCCGCCTCATCGCTTGCAATAAGGTGAGTGGAAGAGTCCTCACTATCCGCTTGCCAATATTGGGCCCGGCTCGTCAATAGCGGACCCATTCCTCAAGCTGCTCAGGCTCAGCCTAGCATTGTCCCCTCCTCTCGGGCAGGTAAGGCCGCACCCCCTTCCAACCGACCACGATACAGTGGGAGACGTGGCCTAACAGTATACGGCCTTCATGCGGTCATGCATCCACTCGGTCTAGACATTAGAGCAACCTCTGGAACTAAGAGGGTTTAAGAACTTTCACCCAGGGATATCTATAGCACCCCATGTAAAACAAATTTTCGGTGTCCCATCTGGTCATCCACGATATGCCTGTGGAGGCTACGGCCCTGATGTCGCTAGGGCGTACAATAATCACAGTACACAATACAAGATGCATGAGTCATACAATCTAGTCATGCATCAATCCTGCGCATACCGTGCGCTCATGTGAGACAATCTCTGCCTATCGGGGAGTCTCATAACAACTGGCACTATGGCATATACAATGGTCAATCATATCTCATAACAAACATGCAAATGATGCGTATGGGCATATATCATGATGCTATGTTGTCACAAATTCAAAATCGGTATCCATAATTGACATCGACAATTGACCTCGACAATGTGGACAGTTAACTAACATTGCCCCTAAGGAATGACCTATATAGAGCCTAACATACAGTGGACCTATGGCCTCACACAAGGGCCAAATATACAACATCATAGGCCTCACTCAAGAGCTTAATACACATCACGATGGGCCTTTCACATGGGCTTAACATAAATCATAATGGGCTTCATCGCCTGACCCTGAAATGCATAACAATGGGCCTCATCACATACGCCTCATACACGGGCTGAATACACATCACAACGAGCCTCAAATACGGGCCGCATATACATCACATTGGTCCTCAAACAAGGGCCGAATGCACATCACAATGGGCCTCAAATACGGGCCGTATATGCATCTCATTGGGCCTCGGCAATCAGAATCGGAATTGACAATCAAAATCGGTATCGACAATCAGAATCGACCTCGATAATCGGCTTCGACATTCAAAATCAGAATCGGCCTCAACAATCAGTCTTAAGAATCGGAATCGGCTTTGATAATCGGCTTCAACAATCGGAACCGGTATCGACAATCAGAATCGGCCTCGACAATTGAAATCGAAATCGACCTCAACAATTGGCCTCGATAATCGGAGTAGGAATTGACAATCGAAATTACCCTCGATAATCGGCCTCGACAATCGGAATCGGAATCAGCCTCAACAATCAGCCTCGACAATCGGAATCGGCCTCGACAATCAGAATCGATATCGACAATCAGAATCGGCCTCGGCCATCAAAATCAAAATCAGCCTCAACAATCGGCCTCAACAATCGAAGTCAGAATTAACAATCGGAATCGACCTCGACGATCGAAATCGGAATCGGCCTCAACAATCGGCCTCAACAATCGGAGTCGAAATCGACAATTAGAGGTGGGGTCCATAGATGATCAGTCGATCAACCATAATATAAAGATCGGTACTTGGCCGTGGTTATATCAAATCTGATAGCACGATGTCATCCGTCTATGGTAAATGGGGCCCACTTATTTAGGTAACCCACTAAGGGAATGATGAGAATGGACCTAACAAGGCCTAAGGGAAGGTCACAATGTGGACATTCAACCATCATTGCCCATCAATGTGGACATTTAACCAACATTACTCCCAAGGAGTAGCCCACACAAGGGATTCATACACAATGTATCGACCACACATACATCACGTTGGGCCCCTTTATGGGCCTCTCATATATTGCGTTGGGCGTTGTACAAGGGCCTTAAATGAGTCACAATGGGCCACGCCCATGGGCCTTGAATATATCACAATGGGCCTCGAATACATCACAATGGGCTTCACCCATAGGCCTCATATGTCAAGTGGGCCACATCACATGGGCCGCACCAATGCGCTTCAAAATAGGCCGCATCGATGGGCCTCATATTATGAAATCGGGCCCACCCTTACGTATTTTTGAGATCCGACCTATTCATAAGCTAACATAGAGATAAATGAAGTGAAAACAAATATCAAACTACTGTGGCCCTTAGAAGTTTGAACGGTGGATGTCACTGTCCCCATAAATTTTCAATGGTGGGGGTCCGCTTGAGCTTTAGATCTAACCCATTCTTTTACTCATGCCATCAAATGATATCTCAAATGGTTGGACGGTTGGATACAACACATGCATCATGGTGGGCCCCACCGTCCAAACAGTGGACGGTGTAGATAAAGCACATACATCATTGGGGTCCACGCCACAGGGATGAATCACAAACATCTGGAGCGGGTCCCACCGTCAGAACAGCTTGGATGTACACGTACATCACGTGGGACCTGCAGAACTTGCTGACGTTAAGAGAGAGCAACTACATAGCTGATGTACGTGCAACTGCTTTTTAAAAGGCAGAGGTGGGTACAACATACATCGTAGTGAAGCCCACGGCACCGTCCAAATATTGTCCATGTAAATCAGCACTGTCCAAACATTGTCTATGTGAATCAGCATTGTGCAAACATTGTCCAGCACCGTCCAGCACAATCTGGACAGTGTGGATGGAATAATACATCATGGTGGTGTCTATGTGCTGATACAGCATGGTGGGATCCATCTAAGATTTGAATATGCCTCATCCCAGTCCTAGGAGGCCTGGATGGACGGTGTGGATACACACTCATGCAGCAACAAGTGGGGTCCACGTGAGTGTGGCCCACCAAAATTTCTGGATCAAGCTGATTTTTTTATGATTTTTTTTTGTTTTCCTAACATCCAACATCCAACAGACCCTGGACCATGGCCGTTGGGTCTGGATCTGACCAGCGCTGATGGGCCCGTGGCCTAAAATGGCATGGAAAAATGGACGATACACCACACATGCAACAAAGTGGGGTCTATGAGCATGGGACCCGTCAGCTTTTGAAACAAGCTGATATTTGTGGTTTTCCCACCATCCAGGCCTACTGGACGGTGAAGATGAACCATGCCTAGGTGGGTCACATGGACAGATGGTGTGAATGAAATACACAGTATGTGCGTGTAACATCCCAGATTTTTGCCAACCTGGGATTAGACACCCTTAGGCAATTGGTCGATCCTAATACCTTATTAACTTGTCAGAACTGAATCCCACAGTCTAAAATCGCTCCTTAACCCATTTCCTTCACAAATCCCACCTTTCACCACCTTGCTCTTTCAATCTTTCTAAGTACTTTCATCCTAGACACTAACTTAAACTAGCTAAGTAGTATAACTTGGATCACTTTATATACAAACTACAAAGGCCCAGGTACCACCTCAGACAGAAATTACTTAGGACTAAATCCTTTAGAAATTAGGCGAGAATTAGCCAGTGTTAAACTAGAGTACCTGTGAAATTAGCACCAATCACTTTAAATACGATCTGCAAGACCCGAAACTTGTAGAATCATTGACGCTAGGATACCCTAAAATCTAGGATCAATCTCATTACCCGACTGCTCTCGGGAGCATCTCAAAACTCCGTATCAGATCTGGACCGCACGTCGGAAGTCCGAATAACACGAGGTTAAGGAATTAGGACCACCTTACTGGGCTTGACAACCATCTCAGAAATCAAATCCAGATAGTATCCCAGCGCTATTCGCTTCAGCTCGGAGTGAAGAGTGTGAGAAATGTGAAATTAATTCAAAATAAAATATCTCAAATAGTAATCTGGCAGCTCTCACTTGCGGATTAGTTTTAAGCAACTAGACCGTCAGAATCAGACCAAATTACACCCTCGGATTAGGAGAAATTTCATACACATATCCATGTACTCGGAATCTCCGATCGAGATCCGCTGACCGTTGAACTGAAACTGGTCCGCCACGCGTGATCTAGAATCCCGACTGAAATGAAAACTTAACTAAGCGTAGATCCGGTGTTGGTGAGCTTAAGTCCGACCTTTGGCTCAAGGAGGCCCGCTAGAAGTCCTCTGTTGAGATGAAACTAACCCGCTTTGGTTATAACCTAAGTATACTTTGACCTGGAGTCTATTTCGGTTAGTTTTTAGGCTATATAAGGACCTTAAACCCTCTCTCATTGCAGCCATACAAATTTGAGAGAAACCCTAGAGAGAGGAGAGAGAAACGAGAGAGAAAGTGTGGGAGACGTGGGAGCATCTCCCTGCCTTGCTTCCCAGCTACTACCCATGCTTAACCACTCCATTCTTATCGCTTTTCCAGCGATTCCGGCTCCGTTTCTAGGTAAGAAATCCTAACCCTAATCTGTTTTGGGGTTTTGATAGTTGTAGGTTATGAAATAGCTAACCTATTTCGTTCTATAGGTTGCCAAACTGCCGAATACGGAAGCTTAGCAAACCTATCGGATCTGTTACGATTCTACGACAAAAGGTGCCGACTTTAGATGTATAGGTTATGGTTTTCAATGCTTTCAATGTCAAATAATGATAGATTCATGATCTGCATGCAATTGCACATGTACAAAGTGTTGTCTGTTTTCCGTTTCGATTAAAGATGAAAAATATGGAATTCTACATACTCTACGTATTTGTAGAAAGTACCGTATACGTACAAATTTTGGAAATGTGTTTGACATGATTAATTGTTATATGAATATATTATATGTGGATAAATTACTTGTTTGGCGAAAGGACTCGCCCTATACATGTTTTGCTTGTATACACTATGTATGTTGAAATTGTGTATTCTAGAAAGTACCGTATATGTATAAATTTTGGAGATGTATTTGCCATGAGTATTTGCTGTGTGAATATATTATACATGGATAAAATACTTGCTTGGCGAAAGAATAGCCCTAATACATGTTTTGCTAACATGCACCATGTATGTTGTAATAGCGTATTCTAAGTGTTTGTGAAAATGACTGAATGAGTATAGAATTCTCATTCGTGTTCGCCATGACTAATTGTCATGGATATGTGATTGTTGTATTGGCGATAACCCTTTGACAAAAGGATTTGCCCTGAATCACGCCACGGCCACTATACGCTATATATGTTGAAATGTGTAGCCCAAGTGTTTGTGAAAATGTTCAAATGAATATGGAACTTGGATTCCTACCTTCCATGACTATCCGTTGTGGGTGTACGTGTGTTATGATTGGGGCAACTCCCTAGTGAAAGGATTTGGCCTAATGCCTATGTGATCAACATATGTCATGTATGTTGATGTATGTATTTTTAAAGTATTTGTTGAAATGTTTGAATGAGTAGTAGTTAGCAAATTGTAATGTATAAGGGTATTGAGATATGATTCTCAACTTCTTTTAACTATGTGTATGTTTTCCTTGGATAGTTGTGTGACTAGGAATTGAATATGTACAAACTCATGCTTGTGTTGTACTTCATAACATGCTCAACTGCCTTTATGATTTTATCTATGTAATGCATATGTTTAAATTCATATTTACGTTGTATGATCCGTCATGAGTGATGGGGGAGTGGAGCAACGAGTGCGTGCAACAGCCCTAACAGCCCTAAACGGATAATACCAGACTTTGATTGTATGATTTGAATCTTGATCCATTACTGCTTTATGTATTTGCAATTGATTGTGTTTGGGGTTATGATTATAGTCCAGATAATCGGTACCAGAATTGAATTCGTGGCTGTGATTCATTTGGCACATGAGATGTGTTCGACGAACCCGAGTCGTACTTTGGTTGTCGATAGTGGTTGGCCACACGAAGTGCTTATGTGCTTCATATCGTTCAACTTGTTGTGCGCTCGAGCTAGCCGAGCTCGTCAAGTAACCCGATCTGTCTTATGTATATTCACTATGTTTGGACACTACTGCTTAAACCTAGGGTACCAAACTTACCAGTGAAATCCCTTTTAATCATGGTACCTAGATCCGCTAAGACTCATGAGCCGGGCATGGTGGTATAGGACACCGTGGTCGAGCTGTCGGCCTACGCTTGGGCCACGTGCCTCCCCGTAGTGACCCGTGAGCAACCAAACTCGTGAGCCAATTATGGTGGTATGGGACACTATATTCGTGTTGTCGGCCTACATTGATAAGGTGATGGGGGAGTGGTGCAACGATTTCATGTAACAGCCCTGGCAGCCCTTTGTAGTGACCTCGAGCATACTGTGAATTGCGGTGAGGTGACGAGTTTTGCCACAGTGTATAGAGTATGAACTAGGCCTGTATTTGTATAGTGATGAACCGTTAAAAGGGTGATGGGGGAGTGGTGTAACGATTTCATGTAACAGCCCTGACAGCCCTTGTAACGACCTAGAAATACACCATCGTATGAGATTGTCTAGGACTGACAACGCTAGAATGGATCATGTTTAGGAATGATATAAGGGAGGTACCTTAGTTTCCCAATACTGCTATTTAAAATGGACTAATAATTACTCGATAATCATGCTCATCATCGCACTGCATGTGCCTGGTAGATGTGGAACACTGAGGGATGAATGCATTCGCGAACGTAAGATGGTGTCGCACGAGGGTGGTTTGGCAAGGGCATTCATCATGTCATTTCATACTTGCATTTAATAAGAGTAGTTAGGATTGTTGATTGTACTGCTTTATCATTACTGATTGACTGAATTGATAACATGTTAACCTATGCTTTACTGTTCCACTGAGTTGATCACTCACTCCCACGTTACGGGACGGTGTTGTACACACCAACTAGATTTGTTGAGTTTCAGGTGAGGGCGATGCTTATGAAGCAGAGCCGGACCACTACTATGATGTTGAGGAGGAGTTCTCCTACATGTAACTCTCTGACAGGTCTATGAAGACCTGGTATTGTATTGACGGGGCTATGGTACTTGGGATAGAAGACATTACACTTCCTCACATGTGGTATATTTTAGAACTGTACTTGTAATTATTTAACTGGTAACATTATCACACTCTGGAGACCCACCACTGTTTTTATATTGTATATATATCTATCACAGTCTTTCGCTTGTAATTTAACTGTCTCTGGAGTATGATATGTTGTTTTGGCTTAATCTCACTCATGTTCAATGCACTAATATCGACAACATTTAATCATCATTATCTATGTTGCATACGTGATGTTCTGGAACTCGAGAGTTGAGTTACTACTCGACCCTCAAATTTTCGGGATGTTACAGTGGGTCTCACGTACACGTGGCCCATAATAACATATGTGTGTGTGTGTGTGTGTGTGTGTGTGTATATATATAATACAAATAACAATCATCCAGTGTCTTATAGCTACTCGACTGCAGCATGTTGCAGGAGGTGGACAGCTGGAGATATATCCATCTAGTGGGTCCACACGTGTGGCCCACCAGCACCTGGATCGTTCATGCATTAGGTGGGTCCACGTCATCGTGGCCCACAGCTCTTGAATAAGTTGATATTTGTTATTTTCCTTACAGCAAGTCTGTCTGTAAGCAAGCGGACAGGGAGGCTGGATGGACAGGGTTTCAAAAAAAGGGAGCGGCATGGATGCAACACGTGTATCATGGTGGGGTCCACACAGGTGGCCCACCCATCTTGGGATCTAGCTGATCCTTGTGATTTCCCTTCATCCATATCAAGCAGCAGGGTTGGCCCAATGGCGGGACGGTCTGAATCATGCATGCGCAAAATAGGTGGACCACACCAACAAGGAAGGAAAGAGAGAGGGAGAGAGAGAAATGGAGATCGGAGTAGCGGAGGGACCCCGCCACCATGGGTCCCTCTTGATACAACACATACATCAAGATGGGTCCCACATATGTGGGCCCTTAAATCACAAATAATATCACCCACCAGTAGATCTTCTTGGACTTCTTCCATTAACGCATGTTAGAACTCCAAGGGGACAATTTCAATGGTTGAGATGGGTCATGGAGGGTGGAGATAAGAGGTAGGAAGGTGGACCACACTAGCTTCTCCATGGAAGCCATGGACGTTGGAGTTGCTTGGGAGAGGGAGTTTTGAAAAATGAGAGAGATAAAAGAGGTGAAGTAAGATGGTGAAGGGTGAAAAGGTGAGTGATGGGACTACTTGTTTAAGGGAGAGAGTTGACTATGGAGTACTTGTGTAAGAGAGAGGGTGGTTACTTGTACTTGACATGTGAAGTGATGGATGTGTACTTGATTGAGTTGATTGATGGGACATTCTCTCGGGATTGTAATCGCGCGGCGTTTTCCTCGAACTGAACGCGAGCCCACATCTCCTGGTCCCGGTATCGTCTCAACACGCGAAACGCGGCGTTGGAACTGCGGCGCCAGCGCGGTCGCAATGATATAAGTCTCGGGCCAAGCCGACTCAGATCGACAGGATGCAACTCAAATTCGTGCGCAACTACCGATAACAAATCGCAAGTCGCTGGAATTCGACCGGGAGGACCACAGAGGCCTAAGGAATGATACGGGCTAGGATGCGGGTCTTACATGCTATCTTACCAAAGAATCCCTCTCAGACTATACTACACGCCCTTCAATGTTAAGATGGGCCCACACCCATAACATAGGACCCCATAAGCTACCATTGGCCCGCTACATCAACCATTTTTTTAATGTTAGAATCATCGCTGCAGCCCAGGTAAGCATCTATCCATCTATCTATTTTCCATTCGCGTGAATGCAATAGACCACATTTGTTATCTTGGTCGTCTAATGCTCTAATCAAGGCATTTGGACGTTGTATGCTGGATTGGACCTTCACATCGATTACACATTTTTTAATCTTGGGCGTCAAATACTCTGATCAAGGCATTCTAACGTCGTATGATAGATCGAATTGGTATATCGACCACACATCATGCATTCACACACATCAGGCATTGCATTTCAGGCACCTTTTCCATTCCCTGGTGAATACCTGGTCTTGATCGTCCCACATCCACTTGGATCTCTTTCGGACATTGGACGATGGATCGGATCCATTTCGTTTCATTCCATACATTTTTATTTTATTTTATTTTCCCATTGAATGTTTGATCTTGACTGCCCCACATCCACTTGGAGCCCTTTGGACGTTGGATGATGGATCGGATCCGTTCCATTTTATCACTTCATGCATTGTATTTCATCATACCACACATTTACATCACATCATGACCATCATTTCACCATGCCATGCATTTGTATTCATTTCCATACATCGTTCAATAAGGGACCCTTGATTCAGAATGTCCAAATTTCCAAAAAAAAAAAGCTTTTGAATGTCGAGTGGAAAATCAAATCCATTCCATTTCATCTGATCTTGACCATCTAAGGCTTTGATTGAGGCCATTAGACATCATATGACGGATCATATCTGCATCATTCACATTAATCAAACCATGACTTCCGACTGTCTGAATTTTCCAAAAATATCTTTCGGATGCTGGGTGGCAAATTAGGTCCATTCCATTTCATCCATCATCTCCGATCACGACCGTTTAAAGCTCCGATCAAGGCCATTGGATGTCATATGACGGATCAGATCCACACACACACATTGATCACCCTAGATCTCGACTGTCCAAAATTTTGATTGGGATAAATTGGATGTCGTATGATGGATCAGATCTATCCCAACCATACCACAAGATTAAACTCTGCATGTGCAACATCCTTGTGAATGCTAGAAGATAGGTATGTTTGCCTAACACAAAAAAAAAAAAAAAAAAAAAAAAAAAAAAAAAAAAACATAAGATGGTCGACCTGAACTCATGGCTTCATGTCGGTCATCCTGGGAAAATGATAAATCCATAATACTTTGTTTTGATACCTGTATTAGCTTAATCGCTTTCCAACTTATGAAAATAACTTTTACAAATCACAGTGACCAAATCCAAAATTTGACTAGATAAAGGATAATCCAGGCAACTTTAGTCTGGGACACCTATAAAACTAATGCGTTGTAATGCGGGAGATCCATAAAGCCATAAAACGTGCAGGTGACTGCCCATTATAAACAATACACTTGCAAGCGATATTGAGGGATTGTGCAACATCGAAAAAATTAATCTTCTAGATCCAACATGTGTTATCCTTGTAGGGCCCCGCACGTAGGGGCTCTATCCACTCAAACTTCCAATCCAATAGATTTCTTCGATATGTACATCAATTAATGGCGTGAAAGGGTTGTAATAAGATATTGCAATGTTTTTCCCACCTCCATGAATTGTCTTAGTTAAGCTTCTAACCAAGCAAGCTTCTCGATTACGACACTCTGACAAGCAAAAGTTACAATCGCCTCTTCATCTAGTCCAAGTGGGGTGTCCACTCGCTTTGGCATTCAATTGTACCCCAATCTCTGCTAAAGAGGGGCATCTGTAGACACCCCACCCCATGTGTTGGTGGATCCAGAGCATGAAGACTGTGGAGCCTTTACCATATTTACGCAAATGCGATGGAAGCTCCATCATTTTTGTGCAAATGTGGTTGTGGCTCCACTGTTTATGTGCTAAAATAGTGCCACTTCAACTATTTGCGTGTTACAGTGGATAATTAGTTATACCAATCCATTATTTGCATTTTGGTTCGCTTTGCACAAATATTGCTTTCACATGAAGCTGATGGGTTGGGGTGATGAGCTAGACCAATCCACTATTTACATTCTAGTTCGGTTTAGACAAACCTCGCTTTGTGACGAAGCTGTGGCTCGCGAGAGCTGAACTTACACAAACCCTATCCATGTGTCCATTTCCACTTGCATATAAAAGGAACCCTACACTCTTAAACACTAGAGGCCAGAAGGAGAGGCCAGAGTTAAGAGGTTTTCTAGTGTTGTCGTGACAAGAGCTTTTGCCATTTTAATCTTCGACTTCCACTCGCTCTTGGATACTTTACTTGGTCTCCGATCTTTCACCATTTCAACCTCTGATCTTTTACTTATATTTACAAAACCAAATACGTATTCTTGATCAATCCTTTTCCAATTTGTATATGAAATTGTCCGTGATGGGCCCACGGGCTATGCGTATGGAAGTTTGGCGGAGTTAAGGAATAATCGCTATGTCCTAGAGGGGGGGGGTTGATTAGGACCAATTAAAAATTATGTCTTTTAAATCCAATTACCTAATTAAACTCAGTAAAACAATTAACTCTAATGCTTCCAAGCCATTAAATGGTCCAATCACATAGACTGTAAAAGGATGTAGCAATAAACAACTTGTATATAACATGCTAGTGTACATGTGTGTGTGTGTGGAATGTGTTAACTATCAAGATCTAGTATTCATCTAATTGTGTATACATATAATTAAACATTTATCACATAAGCATAATTAAACAAGTGCTCAAATAACAATCTCAAACACAAGCATGTATAGTGGTTTAATTTTCATACTTCACTCCCGGCGGACGCAGTCAATCTATGAGTGTACCAAATTCCACTATCAAATGTTTTAAATCAAATTCACATCTAACCTTTACAGCCCTACACAAGGACCTTAGCGTACACTTCCGTCGGAGGCTCCCGTAAGATACTTTAGTTGGTTTTGTGTAGGCTAACAACAACCTCAATCCTAATCCAATGACCTATGTTTACTTCTGCCAAAGGCTCTCTCAAAGACTAACATGTACACCCTCGTACCGGTGGCCCACACAAGGACTTTAATTTAGGCCCTACATAAGAGTCAATATCCTATACAAGAACCTAGATTTAGGTCCTACACAAGAGTTAAGGTTCCCTACACAAGAACCTAGTCGAGTTTGACAATTCAAACTATTACACTCAATCCTACACACGGAATAAGTGTATATGGACCCTCACACTTGATAACTTACTAGATGGATTGAGCTCCTTTTGTAGCGCCTTCTTGGGTTGCTAGATTGATGCTCCCCCATATTTTAATCAACTCCCATTTTCTCCCCCGATCATAATGTCGATGCTTTGCCAATGTTTTAGCTCCAAGATCAAATACCTTACATGTGATGCTCTGATGCATTGACCAAGGTAATGTGAGGTTGGGTAGAATCTAACACAACTAATGAGAAGTTGTAAAGATTATGGGTTCTACTAGATGGACACTCTAGAGGTTGATAAAGACATATGTCTACCAAGAGAAGAGGTGTCTAAACTCCAGAGAGGGCTTGCGATCATGGTATTCTTGTAGAGGAGCTTAGAATGCTCATTAAAGTAAATAATCACTAAGAAGAGAGCATGGATCTCACTGGGATAGAGCCTAGGATGTTCGATACAGCTTGTGATGTAATAAGATCTCTAAAATGCTACAATCTATCATCTTCACAAAGATTCGGAAGTTAAATTTATAAGAAAAAAGTTCAATTAGATCTATAATGGCTATTCTTCGGTCACATTGAGTGGATGTTTGGCCGCACCGAATTTGAAGTTTGGTCTAATCGAATTAGGCATGAAAGCTACTAGACAATTTTTAGCACTTTTTGGTCGCACTAAGGGTGGTCTTCGATTGCACCAAAAGTGATCTTCGGTGAGACCGAAGGCGGCACTCAGTTACAAACAAATTGCCCAGAATTCAGCCTCAGTACGCTATACCATTTTAGCCATTTTTTTTTCTGACCGACGGTGGGTTCGGTGGGAGCGAAGGTTGCTGTGCATAGTTTTTTCAGTAATATGGGACCTCTAAAGTCAATATAAGGATGGTCACTTTAGGCTTATATGGCTTAAGATATTATCAATAAAGGGTTTACCTATCGAGTTCAACATCATCTAAAGGCTTAGGTTGTTTTGGGTCAATATTAGGGTCACCAAGGCACCATGTTCTACCTATTATTTACCACTTGATGCTCCACCATCACTTATGTCTTCGGTCTTTAGCTTCAAAGGGCTCAATCGACTACATGACAGAAGGACTCACGTGATTGACAAATATGGTGTATAAATCAGTGCAATAACAATACATTCCAATCTCATTACTTTGAACACCTGAGGTAGTAGGCTCCGCTTGACATCGCGTAAAATATGTTATATAGCTTTCTCTTTCGAAGATCTTTAATGCATGTCATTTTCACACCGGACTCGAATGGGGTAGCCTGTGGGATGCGGGACACACTCGTGGTGGGTGGCCATGCAAGGCGGGTGGCTCGTGTGAGGCGGGCCCCACCCGTGTGAGGCAATACCCATGTGATTTGGGGCCCATGAGGAGGGTTCGACTGAGGTCATAACCCATGCGATGTGGGGCCTGGGTTATGAGATAAATGGATTAATTCACCATGCTTTATCAGTTCGAGCATTTAGAGTAAGTGGTTAATTGTCATGCATCAATCTTTTATATCAAAATACGTGGCTTAAAGGAGTAACCAAAAACTCTATGTTCCTTTTCTTTTACGTATTTTTATCAAAAAATCCATTTTCCACTGCCGCCATTTTGTTTTTAGTTTATCTTTTGTAGTTTATACATTTAAAGTTTAGTATTTTATTGGAAGTTATTTGAATCCCCATTGAAAGCGTATAGCCTGACAAAGTAAAAATGCATTTCACACGGGTAGTAGAATAGTGCCTAACCTCTGCATTTTCCATAATCGAGGCCCTCACCCATAAGCCACTGTGCAGATCAAAACTGGAGTCACTCGAAAAAGGATTTCTTCATTTTTCTTGATCTCCAGGTGATTCCACGGATTATAGTCAGTCGTGGATTTTAAAGCATTTTTCTGGCATATGACGACCCTAAAATAGTGCTCCATCGAGAGTCATTCTATCAATCTTTGTGAAATGTAGTGTATAACCCAGAACCATATCGGATTATTGCGAACCAAGTTCACTCCTCGGGGCTAGCATTCAAAGATATTAGCATATTGCGTGACGGATTACGAATTGTGTAAGTATAATTATTAACATCTATTCTTAACCCCTATGTGAAGTTCATGTATGGAGGTCTTAGCTATGAGTTCTACTCGATCTGCATAGACTTTAGATCTAGGCCTTCATACGTTACGCCCGTATAAACTAAGCACATAAAATCATTAACTTTGAAAATGCCCTGGTTTGTCAATTAGCGTGAGTGTTGAGTCAATTATACTACATAGCCTGATAGGAAGATCAATTCAAGCATCTGCCTTAACCAGATGTGTGCAAGCTCGCCACAGGTAAATCCGAGCCTCACATCCCTTGTCCCAAATCACCAGGTATATTAAAACCCTTAAAATTGTTAGAATATTATAGGGTTTTTAGGGTAAGAAAATGTTTTCAAAATAGGAAAATTCTCTAAGTTTTCTTGCCTTGTCGATTTTATCGATACACATCTCGATATAATCGACCTGCGCCGTCGAGTCCTCGATGCTCCATCAATACCATCGAAAAGAGGACCAAATATGTTTAGCAACCTTATACATATCTGGACGGAATTATCGATGTATCGATGTACCTATTGATATCATCGATATTCAAATCTCGAGTCTATCGGAAGTGACTCAATAATATCAACAGGCAGAATTCCGACGCCCTTGTTTTTTCTTAAGAATATCATATAAGTAGCGATATATCGAAGCCTCCTCGATACCATCGAAATTCAAACCTCGATGATATCGGTAGGCCTTCGATGATATCAGTCTTGGGTACCAAGTTCTCCAGTAAAATATTTCAGGGTGATTTATCTATGATCGGGGGTCACTCGATAGAATTAATATTCAAATATCGATGATATCGACGCCGTATCGATTGCATCGAACATGGACATAAACTGTTCAGCAAGCTTTATGAAAAATCCTTTTGATTTATCGATGCATCGACACAACTATATATCATCGACATTCAAATTCTGATAATCTCGAAGGTCCCTCGATCATTCATGAAAACCTTAAATATTTCAAGTCAAGTCTCTCTCATTTTTCAAGTGTCAATGGATCGAACCTCTCATCGATGGAATTGGAGTTCGAAATTCAATGACATCAACAATCGTTTCGATTCATCGACCAACTGGCAAAAGGTTTCAAAAGCGTATAACATTGAGTTCGAGTCATCGAGTGGACCATCGATGCTATCGAGAGTATACGCTCGATGATATCGAACCTGCTCGATGATATCGAACTCTGTCATAAATGTGACCGTTTTATATCCGTTGGAAACTTTTGCCTATATAAAGAGGACTTGTCTATTGTTGCTGTGAGAGAAAGTAGAGAGTGCTTTTGAGTGTTTAACATTAGATCTTATACCCAAAACCCTTTCTCTCAAGGGAGTTCATCCTCCAATCCACCCTCACCGTTGATATTCAATAGAATGGATTGGGGAATGAACTTCTGCATTCAAGGATCCTTCAGCTACTACCTTAATGACAAATCATGAAGTTAGGATGCCTTGAATGCATAGATGATCGAAATCACTCTATCTTTCTTATAAGAAAATCTTTTGAGAGTAGGATTTCATCATAATCTTGACCCAACCCGTCGCCACGTATTGATACATCTTTTGAGTTGCAGATCAAGGAAGCCGAAGACCCTTCATCAACACATGAGGAGATCTTCGTCAACATGCTTAATGAGACTCATCCACTTATCTGTAAGTATCTAGAGTCCAGAGGACACTTGTGATCATTCTCTTTTAGGATTGGGTCTTAGGTGTTTCTCACCTCTTCAAGCCCTCGTAGGAGGCCTCCGACGGGAGTGTACGTGGTGGGAGCGTTGTGTGGACCCTTGCTCTATAGAGAGCATAAACATCTGGTTAAAGGTGAACCAGTCAAAATATTAGGTTTGAGGTGAACCGTGTGAAACCTCGGGTTTGGGGTAAACCGCGTAAAACCTCCGTTAGGGTCTTATGGAAGATCTTTGGCCAGTGTGCCTAAAAGTGGGTGCGTTGTGTTGACCCTTGTTCGTGAGAGCATAAACAGTCAGCCTAAGTGTAGGTCGTAAAGGTTGAAGGTGAACCTAATTTAAAACCTTAAGTTTGAGGTGAACCACTGTGAAACCTCCTTAGTGAAATCTGGCACACTCAAGGGTTGAGTGCGTCTGTCGGGAGTTGAGTAGACTGATGGTCGAACCACTATAAAAATGACTGTGTTCGAGATTGCTATTTTTCTGATTGTGTGATTTACTTTAATATTTTCATATCTGAATATCTGAGATCACACCTCACACACATACTGTAATGACTCAAAAATTTTCGTACAATGGCTCGTGTACCACCTCGACCAGAAATCACTTAAGATTAAATCCTTTAAAATTTTGACAAAGTTAACTAAGTGCTAAACTAGATTAGCCATGAAATCCATTTGAATCACTTTAAATACGAACTGCAACACCCAAAACTTGTAGAAGCATTGACGCTAGGTTACCCTAAAGTCTAGGATTAAACTCATTACCCGACTGCTCTCGGGAGCACATTGAAACTCCGTATCAGGTCTGGACCGCGCATCGGGAGTCCGAATAATACGAGGTTAAGGACTTAGGACCGCCTCGCCGGGCTTGATAATCATCTCGGAAATCAAATCCAGACAGTGTCCCACGGCTGTTCGCTTAAGTACGGAGCGAGAGAGTGTGAAAACACTTGTTTTCTTTACAAAATAAATATCTTGAATAGTGATCTGGCACGTGTCGCTTGCGGACATTTTGTAAGCAACCAGATCGTCAGAATCTAACCCAAATACGCCCTCGGATCAGGAAAAATTTCATAAACATATCCATGTACTTGGAATTTCTGATCGAAACCCGCTGACCGTTGAGCTGAAACTGGTCCACCACGCGTGATCTGGAAATCCTACTTGAACGAAAACTTAACTCCACCTAGATCCAAGGTTAGTGAGCTTAATTCCGACTTTTGGCTCAAGGAGGCCCGCCAAAAATCCTCCGTTGAGCTGAAACAATGCTGCTTTGGTTATAACTTAAGTATACTTTGTCCTCAAGTCTAGTTTGGAGAGATTTTAGGTTATATAAGGACCTTAGAACCCTCTCTCTCACAGCCATACGAATTTGAGAGAAACCCTAGAGAGAGAAGTGAGAAAAGAGAGAGAAAGAGTGAGAGAAGTGGGAGAATCTCCCTGCTACTGTTTCCTGCCACTACCCAATCTCCACCACTCCGTTCTTGTCGCTTTCCCGGCGATACCGACTACGTTTTGAGGTAAGAAACCCTAACCCTAAATCTGTTTTAGGGTGTGTCGGTTGTAGGTTATGAAATAGCTAACTTATTTCATTCTTTAGGCTACCAAACTGCCAAATACGGAAGCTTGGCAATCCTAACTGATTCGTTGCGATTCTAGGGTATAAGGTGAGGACTTTAGGTGTATAGGTTACGGTTTTCAACGCTTTCAATGTCAGATAATGATAGATTCATGATCTGCATGTAATTGCACATGTACAAAGTGTTGTCTGTTTTCCGTTTCGATTAAAGATGAAAATTATGGAATTCTACATACTCTAGGTATTTGTAGAAAGTACCGTATACGTATAAATTTTGGAAATGTGTTTGACATGATTATTTGTTGTAAAAATATATTATATGTGGATAAATTACTTGTTTGGCGAAAGGACTCGCCCTAATACATGTTTTGCTTATATACACTATGTATGTTGAAATTGTGTATTCTAGAAAATACCATATACGTATAAATTTTGGAGATGTATTTATCAGGATTATTTGCTGTATGAATATATTATACATGGATAAAATACTCGTTTGGCGAAAGGATAGCCCTAATACAAGTTTTACTAACATACACCATGTATATTGAAATACTATATTCTAAGTGTTTGTGAAAATGCTTGTGAGAGTAGTGCTTGGATGTTAGTGCCTTAGGTAGGTGTTGAGATGGGGTTCTCAACTACCTTAGAGACATGTAAGATTTTCTCCATGTGGTTGTTTACCTTAACTACTTTCTTATGAAATATACGTGTTTGTATTCCTATTTATATAGTGCTTTATAATATGCTTTATAACATGCTTTGTAACATGTTTTATAACATGCTATATGACATGCTTGTTAACATGCTTGAATTACTTTATTTATTATGCTTTACACCACATGCTATGAGTAAGGATTGATTGAGTTTGGGACTATGTCTATAGACCAGACAATCGGTACCAGACTTGAGATCGTGGTTGAGATTATGTCGCCACGAAGATGTGTTTGACGAACCCGAGTCGTACTTCAGTTGGCGACAGTGGTTAGGCCACACGAAGTGCTTATGCACTTCATGTCGTTCAGTTGATTGTGCGCTCGAGCTAGTCAGGCTCGTCAAGTAACCTGATGTGTCTAATGTATGTTCACCATGTTTGGTCGCTTACCAAACTTACCAGTGGAATCCCGTTAACCATGGTACCTCGATCCGCTAAGACTCATGAGCTGGGCATGGTGGTATGGGACACCGTGGTCGAGCTGTCGGCCTACGCTGGGGCCACGTGCCTCCCCGTATTGACCAGTGAGCAACCAGACTCGTGAGCCGCGTTCACTCCCCAAGTATAGGGTTGTGATGTAGTAATAAACTCGGTAAGACCGAGGTCGAATCCACAGAGACTGAAACCTGTACATAATATGAAAACTAACTAGATGTAGAATTAGAATGTGATGAAATATAAATTGATTTGTAATTTGAGGAATGATTGTGAAATTATTATCTAAAACTTAGGAGAAATTTAGAGGAGGGACACTAGGGATTCAGAGGATCCACTTATAGAGTTCAGGGAGATCTCATGCATGCTTCAAGAATCATGGAAATTAAACTGAACTAACGTTGATATAGTCTTCAAGAGATGAAAGGTATATGAATTAGAATGGATTCTATCACCAAACCATGCCCAGGAGACAAAGCAAACAACAGAATTAAACTAATTGCCAACCCATCAACATGCTTATGAGGGTTAGGAAGGGTACTGTCATCCGACCATGCCTAGGAGACGATGGTGAACAACAGGGCTTCCTGACGTCATAAATATAAAGAAAAGGAACATGCTCAAAGCCATTGCAGACCCATTGTAATTTCAGTCACAAAAGACCATTAAAAACTAAAAACATTCCCTTAATTAAAACCGAAATCGACATCAATTCAGTCCAAACAAAGAGAACACAGGCTAAAAATCCCCCATCATTCTACAAGCTTCACCTCTTAGCCCTAGCTAAGAGGTTCTAGCCTAACATGGGGAGGCTAAATCTCTCAAAAATCATGATAGAAAAAATAAATAAAACAAATAAATAATTCTAACTTACTCCCTGTCTCTCTCTGACTGACGCTCCCTGCCTTTCAATCCTTGGATTCCCTTTTTTCTCTTGCTCTCTCTCTCTTTTATACGCACCAGGTGGAGAGGTGTTCTTTCGCAGCTCGTCCGTAACAGAGCCGGACTCGAGAATACGCATGGTCCTGTGTATGACTTACGCAGCTGAAGTTGGTGGGCCTCTGATTGGCACCATATGAGAAATCTGAACCGTACACTGGATTCCCCACGAAAATACGGTCAGATATGGGTGATTTTCAAACTGTTACAGTGTGGCCCACAGAAATCTCACCCGACCATTCATCTGGTGTTTAAACGGACGAAATCGCCTACCTGCTTCTTCTTGGAGAGATTTCACCTAGGTACAGGTCACAGCCTCCTTCCAGACATGATGAACGGGTTAGATCTTCAATTTACATGACGATGGTGGCGCACAGCGAAAACCGCAACCTCTGTTGCGAAACAGAGCCTGCATAGCCGACGCTGTGATTTTCGGTGGGTCCCATATCGATGTCGGGTGGAAAATCTACTTCGTCCATAATATTCTCAACGAAAAACCGTCCGGGAAGGGTGTAATTTGGAGTGAAATTGGTGCGGACCACTTGATCTTTTATTTCGCCGTCCATCTTATGTTTGACGGCTAGGATTTTTCAATGGCTTGCATTGTCTCAAAAGGTCGCCTTGTTGAGGTTGATACCTTCACTCTGTACACAATGAGCGGTTCAGATCAGCACAATTGATGATGGGTGGGTCCCACTGATAGAGACCGGCGGACGCTGGTGCGTCCACTGTTGCTGGCGCGAAAGAGTCAGGTAAGACGACTTTGAATGAGGTTCCTGGTCCGGTGCGCCTCCAGCGTGCCTGTATATGGTGTACACTCACCTCAAGTGCGGAGTCCACTGTGTTGCTTATGTGAAGTCTGTTCCATCCATCCTCTCAGGCACTTCATTAAACACGTTGAGACAAAAATCGCGACATATCCAGATATCAGGCGGGCCCCACTTAAGGATTTAAGGAGCTGATCTGTCCGTTGGACCACTTCTACAACGATCCAAGAGCTGAAACTCGACGTGTACGGTACATTTATGATCTTCATGCCATGTATGACGTTTCGAGCTGAATGGATGGTTGGAACCATGTGATCTTACATTATGGACCAATTTCGGGCCATTTGAACTTCAGTTTCTTGATTTTCTCGGATCTTTGGCGTGTAAATCCGTCGATCTTGGTCCCCTGGAGTCCGTCCCCTACTTTGGTGAATTCTGAGCACTAAATCTCAGCTTTAAGCACCCATTTTCAGTCTCAGCTCGTCATTACATTCTGCATTACAAACGCGATTAAATCGGACCATTAAATAGTATTTGTTCATAAATCCAGGTAGCAATTAGGGTCTAATATGCAATATTTGACCCTCAACAAGCCGATTATGGTGGTATGGGACACTATATTCGTGTCGTCGGCCTACATTGATAAGGTGATGGGGGAGCGGTGTAACCTTTGTGCGTAACAACCCTGACAGCCCTTTGTAGTGACCTCGAGCATACTCTGAATTTGCGGTGAGGCGATGAGTGTTGCCGCTGTGTATAGAGTATGAACTAGGCCTGTATCTGTATAGTGATGAACCGTTAAAAAGGTGATGGGGGAGTGGGGTAACCTTTGTGCGAACAGCCCTGACAGCCTTTGCAGCGACCTAGAAATACACCATCGTATGAGATTAACTAGGATTGACGACCCTAGAATGGATCATGTTTGGGAATGATACAAGGGAGGTACCTTAGTTTCTCAATCCTGCTATTTGAAATGGACTAATAATTACTCGGTAATCATGCTCATCATCGCACTGCATGTGCCTGGTAGATGTGGAGCACTGAGGGATGAACGCATTCACGAACGTAAGATGGTGTCGAATGAGGGTGGTTTGGCAAGGGCATTCATCATGTCATTTCATACTTGCATTTAATAAGAGTAGTTAGGATTGTTTGATTGTACTGCTTTATCATTACTGCTTGACTGAATTGATAACATGTTAACCTATGCTTTATTGTCTCACTGAGTTAGCTACTCACTCCCACGTTACGGGACGGTGTTGTACACACCAACCAGACTGTCTCAGGTATAGATGGTACGTCGATTCAGGAGGCGGAGCTAGACTACGATGAGGACCAGGACGAGTTCTCATACATGCAGTACTCTGACGGTTTTGCTTAGGCCGACTGGATCGCGGGGATTTCAGGATCTACCTTTTAGTTGTATTTTGACCCTTTTGATTTAGAAACAATACATGTATATGGATACTCAGTCAGTGTTCATACTCTGGAGTTCATGATGGTTTTGTTTCCTTACATACCTTATATATACAATTTCAGTCTTCCGCTTGTCTTTATACAATTGATCTGGAGTATGAATTACTGTTTTGGTATAATCTCACTCGTGTTTATTGCACTGACACAGACAACATTCAATCTTCATCATCTATGTTGCATAAGTGATGATCTGGAACTCGAGAGTTGAGTTGCTACTCGACCCTCGAATTTCAGGGCGTTACAAGTTGGTATCAAAGCATAATTTTGATTAAACCGGACCTGAGTTATATTCCCAAGACGTACGCTGACGCTTTGACTTAGGAGGGTGCGAGAAAACAATATAGAAACAGTCTTAGGTATCCCAGTTTCGTCCAATGGCAAAGTTCACTGACAATAGACGCCAAAATCGAGCTTGTACTCAACCCGGGTCGCACGAGTCGACCTTAAAACACTTCTCGGCCGTCTATTGACGAGTTTAGATCCCATTTCACTCAATCTCAGTCGTTAAAAATCAGTAAAAAGTCAGTCTAGATCAGTGAGTTCTCGAAACTACCTGATCTGGAACAGAACGGAGTCGGGGGGCCATGTGAGCCAATACAGGGGGGAAACAAGTTGGACCCAGGGTGCATTTGGCACATTGGGATGGTGGAGAATACCACCCCTCCGCGGCGGCGCGACGCCGGGCAAGGCGGACCACGGTCAGGTGGGCTCACTCAGGTTGGGTCGGGCCTGGTCAGGGTCCGCCCGACCCATACGCACGTTTGGTGCGTGCGGAATGTTCGGGGGTTTCTATTTTAGTCCGTTAGCCCTCCCCCCTCTCCTCATTTCACCCCTCCAAGCCCTTCAAGTTGTTGTCTCTCTCTCAACTCTCCCTTTTAATCACTTAATCTACAAATTTCGACCACAACCCATCCATTCCCATCGTTCACGGCAACCCTACCTCCCTATTCTTTCTATTTCCCTCTTTTTTCAGCCTATACACTCCCCATTTCGTCCCAAAATCGTGCACACCCCTACCCCACTTCATCTCTTCTTCTTTCTTCTTAAACCTTGGCCGTTTAGGCCTCTACAGTCATTGTTGAGACCCAATCTCGTGGTGAAGCAAGGGGAACAACCCTTTCTCTCTCTTATTGTCACTTTCCATGGCTTTCTTCGCCATTGTCTTGGCCATTTTCTCCGTCTCCACCGTTCTTTCTCTTATGGGAAAGAGGAAGACCGCTGCAGATGAAGCTGGACCTAGCCGTCTAACCCGTTCAAGGAGAGAAGTGAACGATGAAGCCAGCCCTAGCCCAGTTTGGGAGTTTAGGTCGAAGCGAGACCTGGATCCTCAACATCCGATCAGAAATGCCTTTCCGATAGGCTTCGAATATGGTCGTTTTGCTGGCCGTAAGATTGTGTTTAAAGCTCACGTGGATGAGAGAATGTTTAGGCTACACCCGATGATGGACCACTTGGTGGACATTGGATGGAATTCTATATTTGAAGGTGAGTCTCCTGCTTGTGAGAACATGGTTCGTGCCTTCTACGCCCATATCATAGACCCATCGTTGGAGCCTCTTCAGTTCACTGTCTCTGTGAGGGGCATAAGGCGCACAATTACTGTGGCTAAGGTGGCTCGGGTCATGAAGATCCCACGTGGTCAAGTGCTTCCTAATGACGACTTCTCCAGGAGTGCGCGAGAAAGGGATCGCCGTACGCGATACCTTTGTGGTCGACAGGTTTCTTGGACGCGAGGAAACTGTCTTGCAGCGATAAAGTTGACAGAGGACTTCCGTTTGCTCCACCACATTTTCACATATAATGTGTATCCACGGTCGGGTAACCGCACGGAGTGTACTCGGTTGATGGTGGACTTTCTATACAGGATGGGACAAGGGGACAACTTATGCCTGCCTACGTTCATCCTATTTCAGATAGTTCAGGTCGTTCGATCTGTCAAGAACGACCTTTCGCTCCCATTTGGCTGCCTGATATGCAAGATGGCTCGTGATGTCGGCTATAGGTTGAACATGGAGGACCTTACACCAGTCCGAGTTATAAACGAGGCGACACTTAACAATATGAAGATCGGCCCTCGAAAGCGGCAAGCCCGACTCGACGAGTCTGGAGATGAGTTGGATAGTGCCGGTGAGGAGAGTGTTGACCTCGAGGCAGGAAGCGAAGAAGGGGGCGGCGATGATGTACAGGAAGAGGAAGAGGAGGCTCAGGATACTGAGGAGAACTCTCCTCCTGGTGCACCTGAGCCGGACGCTGCTCAGGCAGCGAGTGATGCTCGTATGGTTCGTATTGAGGAGAACCAGGCCGCCCTGCAACAAGAGATTGGACAGGTTCGGGCTGAGATTGGTGAGACCTGAGCCAAGCTTGAGGTGATCGAAGCCTACATGAAGAAGAGTTTTAAGGTGTCTCGCACGTTGAAGACCATCCTGTGCTGTGTACAGGACAAGAATGCTCCTCCTCCATCACCTGATTCGGATGCCTAGCCATCCATACTGTTATTGTAGTTAATTTTGCTACAGCATTAGGCGGTTTATGTTTTCATGTTAATGGATGTGTAGTAGTTAGTAGTGTATTTTTGTAGTAGTTGAAACTTGGTTGTATTAGCTTCCCTGCATCTTCTGTCGTGATTCATGTAACTCTGTATTCCATGTATTATGACAATTTTGGTAATGAAATGCATACAACCTCTTTTACTATAAAGTGTGTGGAATGCTTAAGTGATGATGTATTGTGTTGCCATGCTTTATCTCACATGCAATGTACCCTATGTTGTATAGGGCATGCCACGGAGATCTACGAGGAGCACGACACCCCTTTTGCTCACTGACTCGATGGACCAGACTCCTTCCTACAGGGGTGGTCCTACGGGCCCGGGTTCTGGCTCGGATCAGCCTCCTGCTGGTCCTACTGGTGGACTGCCACCCTATACACCCCTGGTTCGCGAGCAGCACTGGGCATCCTCATCTACACAGTATGACTCACAGGCTGCTCCACCTCCTGACAGGTTTGAGCAGATGATGATACTGATGCAGCAGCAGCATCAGCAGCTTCTTGCGGTCTTATCAGCTCAGGGTGGGAGTGCGACTCCACCTTCGCCATCTACACTTCCTGCTGAGCCTACAGATCCTCCTGCTCAGGCTGAGGATGTACTTCCGCCCACACCTGTTGCGTACCCTACGGGAGATGTGGGTACTCGTGGTCTACTCGAGCGATTTCATCGCTTGAGGCCTCCAACTTTTACAGGTTCTCACAGACCCGAGGAGGCTGAGTATTGGTTAGACCGCATCTCGAAGATACTGAAGATGTTGTATTGTTCTGAGGCAGAGCAGGTCGAGTTGGCCAATTTCATGTTCCAGAGGGAGGCCAGCCTGTGGTGGGACAGTGTGCTGCGGTCTGTCGCAGCGGACAATATGTGGACTTGGGCAGCGTTTAAGTTTCGGTTCCACGAGAAGTATTACCCGCAGACCTACAGACACGAGCGGGAGGATGGGTTTTTACGCCTCGGGCAGGGGGGTATGACTGTTACTGAGTACGAGCACCGCTTTACGGAGTTGGGCTGCTTTGTCCCAACCATCCTTGTTAATGATCAGATGCGGATGCGACATTTTTTTGGGGGTTTGCGACTTGATATATGGTCGAAGATGTGTTGTATCAGTATACCTTCTTACGTGGAGCTGGTTCACATGTCTATGATGGCCGAGCAGGACGTTGATCGACTGGCACGTTCTCGTGGTATGATAGTTACGAGACCAAGACCAGAGATGCAGAGCAGGCCTTTCTCAGGCAAGAGGCCTCGTATCGACTCTCCCCTCAGGGCCGCGACGCCAGTAGTTCCGATGCGGCGCCCAGGAGTGACCTGTTCTTTCTGCGGGAAACTGGGTCATCCCGCAGAGAGTTGTTTTTCACGTATGAGGGCTAGCGGGTTCTCACCACCGCAGAGGCTTGATTGCCCTCACCCTCAGGCCATATCAGCTCCACCTCTACAAACTGCCCCTGTTCATCCTTCCTTCCGACCTCCTGTATCACGCTTCAGGCCGCCTCAACGGTCCATGGTACCTTAGCCTAACCGATCTCAGCAGACGCGTGTTCATGCGCTTACAGTAGAGGAACCAGAGACGGCACCTGTGGCCTTCGAGGTCACTGCACATGTTCAAGGTACTCCTGTTTTTTTATTGGTGGACACTGGGTCCACTACTTCCATCATTTCATGTGCGGCGGTTAAGCGTCTAGCTTTACATACTACTCCCACGAAGGGAATGAGACTTACTATGGCTACTGGGACTTTTTCGGATGTCACACGGGTGTGTGAGGGTTGCTCCGTGGATTTGGGTAGCAGGACAATGCTCATCGACCTCATTGTTGCTCCACTATGGCATTACGACATTATTCTCGGTATGAACTGACTCACGAAGATGAAGGCTGAAATAGATTGTGATGCTCGGGTCGTGACGGCCTATGGACCTGATGGCACGGTCTTTACTTTCCCAGTACAGGTTAGTTGGATATGTCGCGTTGGATGTTACGTCGTTTTACTTAAGCCTGTTGATGGGCCGATATTAGGAGACAAGCCTGTGGTTTAGGATTTTTCAGGTGTGTTTGCGACGATTCCTGGGTTGCCTCCTCGACGCGAGATCGACTTCACCATTGATCTTACGCCTGGTGCGACACCTATCTCATTGCCGACGTATCGCATGCCTCCATGTGAGATGGAGGAACTGCGGAAATAGATTGACGAGCTAGTAGAGAAGGGATTTATACGACCTAGTGTGTCTCCCTAGGAGCACCTGTACTGTTTGTGAAGAAGAAAGATGACTCACTACGGTTATGTATTGATTACCGTAGGTTGAACCAGGTCACGGTGAAGAACAAGTATCCTTTGCCCAGGATAGATAATTTGTTTGATCAGTTGAAGGGGGCGAAGTATTTTTCGAAGATTGATCTGCAGTCAGGGTATCATCAGCTGCGCGTCAGAGATGAGGACGTGCAGAAGACGGCTTTCAGGACATGCTTCGGGCACTATGAGTTTCTAGTGATGTCGTTCGGTCTTACGAACGCACCTGCCATGCTCATGGACCTAAAGAACCGGGTATTTCGGCCATTTCTATACCGATTCGTCATCGTCTTTATTGATGACATTCTGATATACTCTACGAGTCGGGAGGAGCACGAGGAGCACCTGAAAGCGGTGTTGAATACGTTGAAGAAGAACCAGTTGTTCGCGCAGTATAAGAAGTGCGACTTCTGGCAGGAGGAAGTCAAGTTCCTCGGACATGCGGTGTCCAAGGATGGGATAACAGTGGACCTTGCTAAGGTAGCCGTGGTTCAGGATTGACAGCAGCCTGACTCGGTTACCGAGGTGAGGAGTTTCCTTGGTCTGGCAGGGTATTATAGACACTTCATTCGGGATTTGTCGAAGATTGTCAGGCCATTGTCTCAGTTGACACGGAAGGACCTGAAGTTCGCCTGGAATGAGAAGGCAGAAGCAACTTTCAAGGAGCTGAAGGACAGGTTGACATCCGCCTCTGTGCTAGTATTGCCAGAGCAAGGGGTGAAGTACACGATATACACTGACGCATCTCGCGTTGGTTTGGGTTATGTCCTTATGTAAAAGGACAGGGTGATTTCGTATGCCTCGAGACAATTAAGGAAGCACGAGAAGAATTACTCTACACACGACCTGGAGTTGGCAGCTGTCATCTTTGCATTGAAGCTCTGGAGACATTACCTCTACGGAGAGGAGTTCGAGCTTTTCTGCGACCACAAGAGCCTTAAGTATATATTCACGCAGCGAGACTTGAATATGAGACAACGCCGATGGATGGAGACCTTGAAGGACTTCAAGTTCGAGGTTTCCTACCATCCTAGTAAGGCGAACCTTGTGGCAGACGCGTTGAGCCGCAAGAAGACTATAGCATTTGCGGCTCCGTTGATGATAGCAAAGTGGGACATGGTTGAGTTCGTGTGGGACTTCGAGCAGAGACTCACCGTGGAGGAGCCGTTTGAGTGTGTTGCGCACATTCGGTGCGACCACTTATTGATGACAAGATCATTGAGGCCCATAAGGGTGATGAGCGGTTGTCTGAGCTTCGAGAGCAAGCTAGCGACACCGAAGACTCTGAGTGGAGAATTGGTTCTGATGGGGGTTTACGATTCCGTGGCCGCCTATGTGTTCCTGATATTCCTGACTTGAGACAGGAGCTTCTCGAGTTTGCTCACAATACGAAGCTCGCGATGCATCCTGGTAGCATGAAGATGTACCAGGATATGAGATGGTCTTATTGGTGGGAAGGCATGAAGACCCACATTGCAGAGTATGTTTCTCGTTGTCTGACATACCAGCAGGTCAAGGCAGAACATCGCCGACCTCCTCGACTGCTTCAGCTCATGCCCATAGCTGAATGGAAGTGAGACTTTATTTCCATGGATTTCATATCGGGGCTGCCGAAGACGAGGAAGAGACATGATTCCATTTGGGTGATTGTGGACCGGTTGACCAAATCGGCCCATTTCCTCCCTATCAGAGTCACGAACTCTGCAGACGAGCTGGCTAGGCTGTACATTAGAGAGATCGTCTGTCTGCATGAGGTTCCTTTAGAGATCGTGTCGGACAGAGACACTCGGTTCACATCTATCTTCTGGACTCGTATCCAGGAAGCGATGGGTGTGAAATTGAAGTTCAGTACGGCGTTTCATCCTCAGACTGATGGGCAGACAGAGTGGGTGAATCAGATTCTGGAGGATATGTGCGAGCATGTGTGTTGGACTTCAAAGACAGTTGGGATGACTGTCTTCCTTATGCAGAGTTCGCCTATAACAATAGCTTTCAGGCGAGTATTGGTATGGCTCCATATGAGACCCTATATGGTCGTCCTTGCAAAGCACCGCATTGTTGGGCTGAGGTTGGCGAGCGTAGTCTGATTGGCCCAGAGTTGGTGCAAGCGACCTCAGAGAAGGTCGACATTATCAGGCGTTGACTTCTTACAACGCAGAGCAAGCAAAAGAGTTACGCCGATACGAGGTGGCGACCGCTTGAGTTCGAGGTCGGAGATCATGTATTCCTCCAAGTTTTCCCTATGAAGGGAGTCCTTCGGTTTGGGAAGAAGGGGAAGCTCACACCGAGGTTTATCAGTCCGTTTCAGATACTGGATCGAGTGGGTGTTGTGGCATATCGTCTCGCTTTGCCCACACCACTTGTAGCTGTACACAACGTATTTCATGTACCTATGCTGAAGAAGTACGTTCTTGATCCTTCACATATCATCAGATGGGAGCAGGTACAGCTGAGTGAGGATGCTATGTATGAGCTGCGTCCGACGCGTATCCTTGATAGGAAGGAGCAGGTACTGCGTAGCAAGGTGATTCCACTCGTGAAGGTATTGTTGACACATCATACAGAGGAGGAGGCTATGTGGGAGACAGAGGCCGAGGTCAGAAAGAACTACTCTCAGATTCTCGAGGAATACGAAAAGGTACAAATTTCGAGGACGAAATTTTTGTTTAAGGGGGGTAGATTGTAACGACTCAAAAATTTTCGTACAATGGCTCGTGTACCACCTCGACCAGAAATCACTTAGGATTAAATCCTTTAGAAATTTGACAAAGTTAACTAAGTGCTAAACTAGATTAGCCATAAAATCCATTTGAATTGTTTTAAATATGAACTACAAGACCCAAAACTTGTAGAACCATTGACGCTAGGTTACCCTAAAGTCTAGGATCAAACTCATTACCCGACTGCTCTCGAGAGCACATTGAAACTCCGTATCAGGTCTGGACCGCGCATTGGGACCGAATAATACGAGGTTAAGGACTTAGGACCGCCTCGCTGGCTTAACAACCATCTCAGAAATCAAATCTAGACAGTGTCTCACAGCTGTTCGCTTGAGTCCGGAGCGAGAGAGTGTGAAAACACTTGTTTTCTTTACAAAATAAATATCTTGAATAGTGATCTGGCACGTGTCGCTTGCGGACATTTTGTAAGCAACCAGACCGTCAGAATTTGACCCAAATACACCCCTCGGATCAGGAAAATTTTCATAAACATATCCATGTACTTGGAATTTCTGATCGAAACCCGCTGACCGTTGAACTGAAACTGGTCCGCCACGCGTGATCTGGAAACCCTACTGGAACGAAAACTTAACTCCACCTAGATCCAAGGTTGGTGAGCTTAAGTCCGACTTTTGGCTCAAGGAGGCCCGCTAGAAATCCTCCGTTGAGCTGAAACAATGCTGCTTTGGTTATAACCTAAGTATACCTTGTCCTCAAGTCTAGTTTGGAGAGATTTTAGGCTATATAAGGACCTTAGAACCCTCTCTCTCACAGTCATACGAATCTGAGAGAAACCCTAGAGAGAGAAGTGAGAAAAGAGAGAGAAAGAGTGAGAGAAGTGCGAGAATCTCCCTGCTACTGTTTCCTGCCACTACCCAAGCTCCACCAATCCGTTCTTGTCGCTTTTCCGGCGATACCGACTACGTTTTGAGGTAAGAAACCCTAGCCCTAATCTGTTTTGGGGTGTGTTGGTTATAGGTTATGAAATAGCTAACCTATTTCATTCTTTAGGCTACCAAACTGCCAAATACGGAAGCTTGGCAAACCTAGCTGATTCGTTGCGATTCTACAGTATAAGGTGAGGACTTTAGGTGTATAGGTTACGGTTTTCAACGCTTTCAATGTCAAATAATGATAGATTCATGATCTGCATGTAATTGCACATGTACAAAGTGCTGTTTGTTTTCCGTTTCGATTAAAGATGAAAAATATGGAATTCTACATACTCTAGGTATTTGTAGAAAGTACCGTATACGTATAAATTTTGGAAATGTATTTGACATGATTATTTGTTGTATAAATATATTATATGTGGATAAATTACTTGTTTGGCGAAAGGACTCGCCCTAATACATGTTTTGCTTATATACACTATGTATGTTGAAATTGTGTATTCTAGAAAATACCATATACGTATAAATTTTGGAGATGTATTTATCAGGATTATTTGCTGTATGAATATATTATACATGGATAAAATACTCGTTTGGCGAAAGGATAGCCCTAATACAAGTTTTACTAACATACACCATGTATATTGAAATACTATATTCTAAGCGTTTGTGAAAATGCTTGTGAGAGTAGTGCTTGGATGTTAGTGCCTTAGGTAGGTGTTGAGATGGGGTTCTCAACTACCTTAGAGGCATGTAAGATTTCCTCCATGTGGTTGTTTACTTTAACTACTTTCTTATGAAATATACGTGTTTGTATCCTATTTATATAGTGCTTTATAATATGCTTTATAACATGCTTTGTAACATGTTTTATAACATGCTATATGACATACTTGTTAACATGCTTGAATTACTTTGTTTATTATGCTTTACACCACATGCTATGAGTAAGGATTGATTGAGTTTGGGACTATGTCTATAGCCCAGACAATCGATACCAGACTTGAAATCGTGGTTGAGATTCATGTCGCCACGAAGATGTGTTTGACGAACCCGAGTCGTACTTCAGTTGGCGACAGTGGTTAGGCTACACGAAGTGCTTATGCACTTCATATCGTTCAGTTGATTGTGCACTCGAGCTAGTCAGGCTCGTCAAGTAACCCGATGTGTCTAATGTATGTTCACCATGTTTGGTCGCTATTGATTGAACCTAGGGTACTAAACTTACCAGTGGAATCCCGTTAACCATGGTACCTCGATCCGCTAAAACTCATGAGCCGGGAATGGTGGTATGGGACACCATGGTCGAGCTGTCGGCCTACGCTGGGGCCACGTGCCTCCCCGTAGTGACCAGTGAGCAACTAGAATCGTGAGCCGATTATGGTGGTATGAGACATTATATTCGTGCTGTCGGCCTACATTGATAAGGTGATGGGGGAGCGGTGTAACCTTTGTGCGTAACAGCCCTGACAGCCCTTTGTAGTGACCTCGAGCATACTCTGAATTTGCGGTGAGGCGACGGGTGTTGCCGCAGTGTATAGAGTATGAACTAGGCCTGTATTTGTATAGTGATGAACCGTTAAAAAGGTGATGGGGGAGTGGTGTAACCTTTGTGCGTAACAGCCCTGACAGCCTTTGCAGTGACCTAGAAACACACCATCGTATGAGATTAACTATGATTGACGACCCTAGAATGGATCATGTTTGAGAACGATACAAGGGAGGTACCTTAGTTTCCCAATCCTGCTGTTTGAAATGAACTAATAATTACTCGGTAATCATGCTCATCATCGCACTGCATGTGCCTGGTAGATGTGGAGCACTGAGGGATGAACGCATTCACGAACGTAAGATGGTGTCATATGAGGGTGGTTTGGCAAGGACATTCATCATGTCATTTCATACTTGCATTTAATAAGAGTAGTTAGGATTGTTTGATTGTACTGCTTTATCATTACTGCTTGACTGAATTGATAACATGTTAACCTATGCTTTATTGTCTCACTGAGTTAGCTACTCACTCCCACGTTACGGGACGGTGTTGTACACACCAACCAGACTCTGTCTCAGGTATAGATGGTACGTCGATTCAGGAGGCGGAGCCAGACTATGATGAGGACCAGGACGAGTTCTCATACATGCAGTACTCTGACGGCTTTGCTTAGGTTGACTGGATCGCGGGGATTTTAGGATTTACCTTTTAGTTGTATTTTGACCATTTTGATTTGGAAATAATACATGTATATGGATACTCAGTTAATGTTCATACTCTGGAGTTCATGATGGTTTACATACCTTATATATACAATTTCAGTCTTCCGCTTGTCTTTATACAATTGATCTGGAGTATGAATTACTGTTTTGGTATAATCTCACTCATGTTTATTGCACTGACACAGACAACATTCAATCTTCATCATCTATGTTGCATAAGTGATGATCTGGAACTCGAGAGTTGAGTTGCTACTTAACCCTCGAATTTCAGGGCATTACACATACACAGTCATATCCATCATAAACTAGCTTGCATACTGTTCACTTATTAAATAGTTTGTGATTGGATCCTCTACTAGGCTTGGAAGCCAGTAGAGTTATTTTTGAGTAATCCTAATATGAGTTTGTTGTTAGGATTAGTGTAATAGGATTTTAAATAAACCATAAAAACTTTAAAAGTTCTATTCACCCCCCTCTAGGACATATTGATATATTCCTACTTTAACTAAAGCGGTCTCCACCGTATTTCAAACTTATCTTCTCGACCCCTTCGCGAGGTTCGGGTAAGAAGGTCTTATCTATAGGTTTCGCTGAAATCTGGATTAATTTCGAATATGAGCCTTTACATGTTATCGCCTATATCAACTGAGTATGATATTATAAGTTTACGAAAGACATGCTATATGACTTGTTGGGTATTCAGATGGTGTCACGTAAAAAAAAATTAAATTTTAGTTCTATATCCATCACCACACATGCATATATATCTATCACCAGACATGCATAGTTGGACTCAAGCAAAAAAGTTCGAACCAACCCAAGCCAGCCAAGGCATGGATCACATGTCAAAGCAATAGATCAACATTCCCGATAGTTTACGTATTGTTTTTATATCTCCAAATACTATTCGAAACTCATTCAAGAGCTGGTACGCACGTGACACTCGCTTACACGGTCACGTGCAGGAGAGCACGCGCTTTATCAGCCTCCAGTCGCCATGGTGACAAATCTGGTAATCGGAAAGTTCTCGGGAGGTTTTAATATGTGACGTTTTGTCGTCATATTATCAGCAAAATCTCCCTAAAAATTAATTAAAAATAATTTAAAAGTATTAATTTAATAAAAAATAATTATCTTAACTTCTAAAATATTTTACATTAAAGGACACGATAATTTCGAGATGAAATTGTGAGAAATAAACAGCCTATGATATTTTGTTATCTTGATATATCGCGATATTTTAAAAATCTTGGCGATACTTCGGTCGCTTTCCGCACTCTCCGCCAAGAGCACTCACGTGAGAATCACGTGTTCGGAGTCCTGGGGAAGGTGCCAACGCTCTGCTGCTGGGATTTGCAGCAGCTTTCGTTTATCAACCTTAACACCCCGGAGAAAGACTGCAAGTCCCAGCTCTTTGAGACTTAGATACGCAGAGAGAGAGAGAGAGAGACAGAGACAGACAGAGAGACAGAGACAGACAGACAGTAGTGGAAGACAAAAACCATCGGATCCTACACACCTCTTTCTCTCTCTCATGGCGATCGGCCTTGGGACGACGCTGGCACCTCTTCCTTCGATCTTCCTCGGTAAATACCCAAAATACTCCTTTTTTTTCGAGAAGTAAAATACCCCTCTTCTTTCTCGTGCAGAAAACTCCATTTGCATGCGCTGCATAAATCCCAAATCCAAAGAAAAGAAGAAATCTTTTGGTATATTTTCCACGAAACCGATGTCCATTTTTCTGTAGGAAAGACGTTTCCTACTGAAAACCCATTTCCATTTTCTTCTAAAAAAGCAAAATACGCCTGCTTTTGTACTTTCTAAGAAAACCCAACTCCAGTTTTGACTGAATATCCAATTTGATTTTTTTTTTTTCCTTGCTATTCATCAGCAAAATCAATATGGTTTTTCCTTCCGATTTAATCTGATGGCTGATGTGTCTGTGATCTTTTGGTAAATTTTGTTTTCAGCACCTTCCCACTGCCAATTTTGCCATACGGAAGGGCTTTATTGCTCGATGTCATCTGGGATGGTTACTGGTTTGATCAAACCTCCTTTCAATGCTCGGAGAGCTTCTGATCTTTCTAGCATGAGGTATCTCTCTCTCTCTCTCTCTCTCTCTGATATTCGGACCATATTGGACCCGTATTGGATGATATGGGCTTGTTGGCCGATTACTTTTTTTTTTTGGAAAAATTATTAGGAAAATAGGAGATAATATAAAACACCAGAATCTATTATTATTTTTAATGTTTTTTCAAACATATATTCAATGGTGCATCAGACCATTCTTTGATAAGGATGCTGTATGTCAGCTTTATCTGATTCAACACCAGTCAGTCATGATTTGATAGATTAGGGCCCATTATAATGAAATACAACGAAAAATAAGATGGAAAAAAATAATTAAGAAGTGATAGTTCACCACTTCTGATTTTTCCAAAATGGTTCAGTCCACTTCGGTTAATTGAATGTCACTCAAATCTTGTGCTTAGATCCCTAAAACGAGTTTCTAAACTTCCTCTATGGTGGTTTAAATGAAGAAACAAGTAAGAAACTAGAGAAAGGCTGGAATTTTGTTTTGGAAATGGGACCACCTTGGCCGTATCAGCTCCATATTGGAACCAATTCGTCCTGCATTGGCTCTATACAGGCTGATATATATATATATATATATATATATATATATATATATATATATATATATATATATATATATATATATATATATATAGTTCATCCCCATATTGTGTATTAGGGTTGGTCGCTTTATTGTAATGGATATTTAAAACATGCTATTTGGCTCATGGGCTGAACTTGTACACGCTTTGGTTTTGTACATTTGCCACTCTACTCTATCTATCAACATGACTACTAAGATAGTTTTATTTTGGTCATTTCAACTTTATTGGACTAACTAATGCTATTGAATTCATTAGTAAATCTAAACAGAACCTTCGATTATTGCTGAATATTCATTCAGACAAGTAAAAGATACAATTTTTTGTCTAGCTTTGGATGCAGGAACCCACTTTTTGGAGTGCAATCTAATTGGTTGTCCACAGGACAGGAGAGTTCCCCATTAAAAGTTTGCGTTGCTGCAGATTACTCAGATTCAGTACCCAATTCATCTAATTACATGGGAAATCTGGGCTACCATCCTCTTGAAGAACTAAAAGACTATGATAGAAGCAGGGACAAGATGCTCACAGGCGCTGAAATAGCCAGGACCACCATTGAGGTGATCTGTATGTACAATTAGAAACACATTTATCATAGTTTTTTCCCCCTTGTGTATAGCCCATTTTCCTTTTCTTATACTGTAACCCTTCCAACGCATGCATATTTGTAAAATCCTCCATCCCTTTTCTCTATACATGCAAACTAAGCCTTGCATACTTTTTTTCCCTAACAGAAATAGTGATGCTGCTTGGTATTTCCAGGAAAAGATGAAAATGTCCATCATCTCCACACCACCCACCCACTCAAGTGTATGTGTATTTGTTCAAAATCCCCCAGTACCCGAGAGAGTATTCTTCTTCTTCTTGTTGGAGACTGAATGGAGAGGGGAGAGATGACTCAAGATCTGGTAGAAGATTGAATGGGAGTTAGAGAGGGAGGTCAATAGAAGTTAGAGAGGGAGGTCAATAGAAGTTAGAGAGGGCATTATAGTAGGGCAAAATAACCATTTCCTCTTTCAACAAACTTGAGTTAACTCCAAAGTAATGGAATGGGGCTGTTAGTCTAGTGTTGCAAGAGGGTAGGAGGGCATTTAGGGCCCGTTTGGATGCAGCTACATAAGTAGCTTTTTTGGCCGATGGCAGCCATTAAGTTACTTATTGAAAATAAATAAGTTTGGTCAAGTATTATTTTAAGTTACTTTTTTTTACTGAAAAGCACATCAGCATTTCAGCATTTTTTTGTTGCTTTTTTACTTTTCTCAGCAACTGAAAAGGAGAAAAAGGAGAGATGGCACTACTATACTCCAGCTCTACTGGGTCTACTGTATCATCCCCAATGAGTATTTATAGGATCCTTGACCCAAGGTTTTTCACTATATGCTCAGGTGTTCTGGTCTGATGAGTGGGGCCCATATCTGGATAATCTAGATCGTTTTATTGCTGCATCGAACTGCGAGTGGGCCACATCTCAAAACTCTCGCCACCATTCGAACGAATTCTTTCATGTGATCGGGGACGATAGCTGTATTTTATTCTTAATCGTATATTATTATGTTCGAAATCAAATGGTTAGCATCTCCCTATTGAGATTTCTTTGTGTAGAATATTCCATCCCAAGCATTATGCAACATTCCAATGGTCTGGATTGCTGAACCATGTGGCCCACTTATCAGGGCTCGAGTATAGCATTGGGTCGAGGATCATGACACGTCTAACACATCATGTATGTGTAGTTGAGAGCAGGGGATCAATTATTTCGTTGTCCCACAGACTACCAAACCAGACGCAGACATAGCTACGTGGTGCAAGGACTGTGGGCCCCACCGTGATTTGTGTTTTATCCAGGCCATCCATCTGTTTTTCCTAAATCATTTTAGGGCATGAGCTCTAAGTTGAAGCAGATCCACATCTCAAGTGGGCCACACCACAGGAAATAGTGGGGATTGAATGCCTACCATTGAAAACTTCTTTGGGCCACATAACTTTTGCATCAAGCCGATATTTATTTTTTACCTTCTTCCAGGTCTACGTGACCTTATGATCAGGTTGGATGACAAATAAACATCATTGTGGGCCCTAGGAAGGTTTCAATCAAGGAATGCCAAATTGGTTACGTATCGGCCGATACGTAACGGTAACGGCGACGGCCGATACGCGATTCGGGGTCGTATCGGCCGTTACTGTTTTTTTGTACCTGTATCGGCCGATACGGGCCCGTTATGGGGCGTAACGGCCCGTAACGGGCCCGTATCGGCCGAATAACGGTAACTTTTTTTTAATGGTTGTTTTGATATATTAATCATGCCATATGATGTGTTAATCATAGTAGAACATGTTAATGTGCATTTTACAGATTTGGGGTGCCATTTTATATTTTTTTTATATTTTTTTCTATTTATGCATTTATTTTGGCCGTTTTTTTGAAAATTCGAAAAATCATTTTTTAATGATTCTTTTGCTGTTTTAATGATGCCATATGATGTGTTAATCATAGTAGAACATGTTAATGTGCATTTTACAGATTTGGGGTGTCATTTTATATTTTTTTAAATATTTTTTTCTATTTACGCATGAATTTTGGCCCATTTTTTTAAAATTTGAAAAATCAATTTTTAATAGTTGTTTTGCTGTTCTAATCATGCCATATGATGTGTTAATCATAGTAGAACATGTTAATGTGCATTTTACAGATTTGGGGTGCCATTTTATATTTTTTTCTATTTACGCATTTATTTTAGCCCTTTTCTTGAAAATTCGAAAAATCATTTTTTAATAATTCTTTTGCTGTTTTAATGATGCCATATGATGTGTTAATCATAGTAGAACATGTTAATGTGCATTTTACATATTTGGGGTGCCATTTTATATTTTTTAAATATTTTTTTCTATTTACGCATGAATTTTGGCCCCTTTTTTTAAAATTCGAAAAATCAATTTTTAATAGTTGTTTTGCTGTTTTAATCATGCCATATGATGTGTTAATCATAGTAGAACATGCTAATGTGCATTTTACAGATTTGGGGTGCTATTTTATATTTTTTAAATATTTTTTTCTATTTACGCATTTATTTTGGGCCTTTTTTTGAAAATTCGAAAAATCATTTTTTAATGATTCTTTTGCTGTTTTAATGATGCCATATGATGTTTTAATCATAGTAGAACATGTTAATGTGCATTTTACATATTTGGGGTGCCATTTTATTTTATTTTATTTTTTTTTTTCGATTTACGCATTTATTTTGGCCCTTTTTTTGAAAATTCGAAAAATCATTTTTTAATGATTCTTTTGCTGTTTTAATGATGCCATATGATGTGTTAATCATAGTAGAACATGTTAATGTGTATTTTACATATTTGGGGTGCCATTTTATATTTTTTTAAATATTTTTTTCTATTTACACATGAATTTTGGCCTTCAAAAATAATTGCAAATACCTAAATGTAAGATATTTTCATATTACATTCATTGTAATATATCTATCATTGATAGTAGATAGTTAGAAAACGAAATATATGAATTTTGTAGTCAAATTCAGGTTATCTAGTTCATAAACTCATCAGATAGTCCGATACAACTTCTCACCAAAAAGTGGACCGTTACACCACCATAAACATATTCCAATTTATAAATGAATGCATATTTGGAATGCTTAGAATATTCCGGATTTAATCCATATTTTTTCATATTTTTTTGGCAAAAAAAAAATTTTGCGCCGTTACGGGCCGTTACTCCCCCGTATCGCCGTTACGCCCCCGTATCCGTATCGGTTTCGGAGGGCACCGTTATGCCAACCGATACCGATACGGGACACCTTGGTTTCAATGGTGGACGTCATCATCCTTGCTGTTCCTATGGTCTGGGCCCTTAAATGAGCTCATAAAACGGATGGACGGCGTGGACAAAACTCATATCACGGTGGGCCCCACCGTCCATACATGTGGCATTCGATTCATCATGCAATCTGCGTCCTACCAAACCTGGCCGGAAATTTAAACCAATGGATGAAAGAAATACCAAAACCCAGTGTAACAACCTTTCTAGCATCCAATACGTGCACCTACCTATCAATCTAGGCCATCCAAACTCCAATCATTGATTCACCTATGAGATGAGTCATGTAAGAGCCACAAAATTTCCAATTTACCAATCAGCTGCTTACCTTTGGATGGTCAGCAATAGCTAACAGTAACAATAAAAAAAACAGTCCAAAGATCTAATAGAAATGCTCATTTAATTGTAAAATCTTTGGGCTGTGGCTCACCCAAGGATCACGGTGTTGGTCTTTGTGCATCATGAAATGGACCTCCCATCAAAGACGTTGGAGGCGACTATACACAAAAGTTTCGGTGTATAGTTTGTGTACGGGACCATTCTGTCTCCAGGGACATTGCCAGCGCCCTCTCCCTTCACGTACAGAGATTTGAAATTTTCTCAAAAAAAATTATTTATCAATATGTTATTACCAAACATACTTATCTACTTATTGGCTCATGAGTATGTTGTTTACCAAACATACTTATCTGCGTAATAAGTAGAACCAAGATAAGTTACTTATCTGATAAGTAGCTTATCTTAAGTAACTTACAATCCAAACGTGGCCTTATAGATGCGGAAACCACAAGATGGTTATTTGCAATATTCCCAAAGGTAAGGGGGGTTATATGCAAAAAAAGAAAAACTTTATTATATGATAGTTTGAACTTTGAATTTATTAATGAGATACTATAAACTCCCTCTGATGCATTAGGACCTGTGCTGATGTTCCCATTCTGTACGAGTGGGTCCGTTGTTTTGCAATCCAGACCATTAGGATGATGGGCCTTACTGTCAATTACTAGATTGGGGCTTGTAGTCTTCCAGGTTTATAGCCCGTACACACCCAATGTTTGGACCTTTTTGTGAGATTTACTATATTTCTTGCTTAATCACCTATTTTCAAGATAATGATCGAATGGTTAGTATCCTTCAATATGGAAGTCGTTTGGGACACCCCCCATCAATACTGGGGCCCACCAGGTCAATAGCATGGATCACCTAACAATGCACCCCACTAGTATAAACTGGACACATCAGAACAGTACATATATATGTCTGTGCATCAGGAGATTTAGGACTCTTTAATCCTTATTATGAATTTGGGAACAACGAGTTGTCCTACTCATTTTTTTTACAATGAATATGATCAGTTTCTTCTTGTTGTCTTAGGCTAACAGCAGTGCATTGCTTTTATTCCCGGGGATGGTGCATTCCGAACCTCATGAACAAGCCTCGTGGGCTGAATTTCAATATGTTATTGATGATTTTGGAGGTCAGATTGTGTCATTAGTGATGTGCTTATGTAGATTTGCCTTGTAAACCTAACACACCTTTTATAATGATATATATTTTTTTTCAGATGTATTTTTTGAAATTTTCGATGATGAAAACATGCTGCTAGATCGTGGAGCCAGCAATCCTGTGGTGAGGAAAGTTTCATGCTAATGTTCTTCAAAAGCATCTACTAGAGTCTGCCATAGTTTAACATAAGTGCAAGCAGTATATTGACCATTAAACTGTTCCATTGCTTTCAGACTGTTTTCATTGGGATGGATTTTCATATAACTGGAGGGAATTCAGACGTTTCCAGTAGTTACAGTGCTTATTTTGATAATGAAGAGGTGCACAACAACTTAATTCTTGGCCCCCGCCTTTTTTTTTTTTTTTTTCCCCATTTGGAACTCTTCTGATGGTGATTCTTAGCTAAGTTGCTAATATACACTCCTGACTGTAACAGATTGCTGATACTGAAGTATCTAGTATTCTGATTGATTGGGGGATGCCAGATACGTTGCGTCGGATCCATCCTAGGTATTTCGCAAAATGTCTGACAAAGGTGATTATTGCTAGAGATGCTTGTCACTTTATGTACTTAAATGAGCCATGCTACATCCTATTTGCCATGCTATATGACAAATGATTTTGAGATAGCTGACTAAAAGATCAATCAGCCTGAATAATATATGTTAAAAACCATGCCAGTCTACTGTCATAGAAAGTTCTAGTTAGTTTCAGTAACTGAACGAAGCATACCAACTACCATAAAAAAAAACAATAAAAAGATGGACTATACTAAGTGTTAATTAACTACAGTTTGTGTCATTCATATAGAATTATTCGGGAGCATAATCATAATCAGAGTAGTCATAGTCCTAGCTATTTTGGTTCAGTTTTTCAAATCCATAATTTCTTGGCAAAAGATCAGTGACTAGTGTCTGTGTAATTATCTAATACATGTTCTTAAGTACTATTATTGGTGTTATTCTTGATAACTACATGTGAAGTAATGTACTCAAGAAATTAATTCTCTAGTGAACTTTACGTGCCTCTCTAGGCTTTCCATTATGTATGTGCACACGTGTGTGCATGTTTGTATGCATGCATGTTATTCTAAGCATGCAAAGGGAGAACAGCTGAAGTGCAATGGGAATATAGGAATTATTGGAATTTTCCCAATTGTTGGATCACTGAATGCAACAATCTAGGCATTCCATAGGACTGGAAATAGGAAAGATTGGTGAATCCAAGAATGAGACCTAATGTGATCAAGTAGTTCGGATGGTAATATCATTGAGTAATGAGTGGTTACTGATTTCATATGAAGCTTTGTTCATCTGAGAAGTTTTGCCAGTTGAGGTTGGTTGGTATATGGCTAAGGTATTCAAAATTGGTTACGTAATGGCCGTAACGGCCGTTATGTAACGATAATAGTCGTAACCATTACGCGTTACGGGGTTGAAACGGCCATAGCGGCCGTTACAGAAAAAACAGGCCGTAACGGTCCTGTAATAGTTTTTTCAAAAAGCAAAAAAGGGTTGTAATGGCCGATACGGGGGCCGTTGTGGCCCGTATCATAACGGTAACGGTGGTGGCCGTTACGGCCACCGTTACTGTTTTGGAACACCTTGTATATTGCTTAATGTTCTCAGTTAACAAATGTTGGATTGGGTTGACCATGAATTTGGGGAGGAAGAAGTGAAGTAAGTGGTGTTTGAGGTGGGTAATGACAAAGCCACAGGTCTGGACGGGGTTTTCTTTCGGCTCATGTCAAGTCTTTTGAGAGGTAATTAAAGGCAATCTCTTAGAGGCAGTGAAGGAACTTCACTTGAGAGTGAAAATTAGTGGAGGTATTGAGTCCCAACGTTAACCACACAATCCCGAAGAAAGGCTCAAGAAAGATGAAGGATGTATTAATTGCATGAGCAACTTTAGTAAATTTCCAAGACACTCGAATCCATCTGTCTTGCATAAAGTCATCTCACCATTCTAGGGAACCTTCACTAAGGGCTCGTTTGGGAGCTTGTAAATGGAGGTATATGAATTGGGAAGCTTTCTCAATTGTGTTTGGATGGGAGTAAATCAAATGCATTTGAAATCAAAATATTCTGTTTGGATGGAAGTAGTTGGGAGGAATCGGAATGCATTGGATTATTTCAATATATTCACAAAAACATATGTGATATCCCAAATCAACTTTAGTACTAAAATTAGTGTACATATGTGATATTTAACGGAATGATTGTAATAAGCCCATTAAAATATATACTTTCTAAAAATGAGGAAATTTGAGCCCTAGGTGGGCCACAAATGTAAGGATCACAAACAAGTAACTTGCCAACGTTTTTAACTGTCCATTTAGATGGCCAATCTTTGGATGGTTTGGATCATTCTATTGGTGTGATTTAGTGATGTAGCCAATAATTGAATTATTTTGGAGTATGATTAGTGTGCCAAATGTACGACGGACATGCATAGCGGCATCTTTGTTTACTTGTGTGACTCTCCAAGGAAGCTCAAAAAAGCATTTCACTTCTTTTACTTCCAAATCCTCTCTCAAAGATAGGATTTCATTTACAGGTCATTACTCCCATTTCATTTCATTTACATGCATTTACTCACATCCAAACACACCTCAAATGTCATTTACCTCCATTTATTCCCAACTCCACCCATTTACCCTCGTTTACTTCCATCCAAACGGCCCCTAAAGAAAGACAAATTCTTGATCATGTCCTTCTTGCCAATTGGGGCATCCACTAAAAAGATCAGATTACATGCTTCGTTGGTTGGGTTCTAAAGATTAATGGGAAGAGTGGTTCCAAGAGACTGCTTCTTTCTCAATTCTTTTGAATGGCTCTCTTATTGGGTTTTTCAAAGTTGAGGGCTAAGGAAAGTTGCCACCCAAATTCCTGTTCCTCTTGTCCACAGAAGCGGACTTTGGTATACTTAAATGATCTAGGTCAGGAAATACTCCAATTTTCATCTAGCATCTCCAATTTGCAAAAGAAACCCCTTGTAATGCTTTGCGTGTTCAAGTCACCTAAAAGGGAATTCTTCAGTGGTATTGAAACCATGGTTTGACAACCTGTCAAAGTCCTACCAACTTGCCTGAGTTGACTCAGTTTCGTTCAAGACCAAGACAGCTTGGTACCACGAGTCTCGAAATTGCGGGGTGACTTATGATCGATTGGTGACTTGCTGCTGACTCCCCCCATGCAGACAAGTTAGAGCAAGTTGACTCACACGACTTGTCATCTTTAAACCCATTTTTTTTTCCAATTTCTCTTTCGCTTTTTCGTATTTTTTGCCAAACTTGAGATCCAAGATTACAACAATATTTTGGAGACTCCATTTTTGCAAGAAATTGAAGAGAACAACAACCTATTGCTGGATATAAGTGGGTCTTCTTTATGCGTTGTTTTGTTTGTTAGAAATTGCTACCTAAGTGTAGATGTGTAGATCCATTGATTTCATGTTGAAATATCAAATATCTGTGTGTGTGTGTGTGTGTGTGTGTGTGTGTGTGTGTGTGTGTGTGTGTGATTTTTCATTAGATTTGAAGAAAGGAAAAATGATTTTTTTTTTTTTTTTGTGTGTGTGTGTGGTGTGTGTGTGTGTGTGTGTGTGTGTGTGTGTGTGTGATTTTTCATTAGATTTGAAGAAAGGAAAAATGATTTTTTAATATGTTTTTGTTTAATTTTTTAATAGTTCTTTTCATTCTTTTAAAAAAACGAGATAAAGTTTTCTTCTTTAATTTTCCAGTTTTCTCTTTATTTAATATGCGTGTGTCCAAATACATATATTCTCAGCTTGACCCAACCCAACTTGAATTGGCTCAACCTGAACCCAACCCTATTTCAAATCAGTTCGGAGTTTTGCAAGCCTAACCCAACCAGAGTACCTTGACAACCTGACCCGAACTCAGGTTGGGTTAGTCGGGTTCAGGTTGACCCAAATTGAAGTTGCAGCCTAGGTTTGAAACCCCACTTTAAAGATAGCAAGTGTTGTGGGTCGAATCCCCGAGTCAGCCCGTCCACACTCATGGTATCTAATTGTCTTGATCTTGACCAAATGGAGTTGAGTTAGGCGAGTCGGATACAATTCAGACAATTGTCAAACCATGCCTACTTGCGATTTTGTTTAGGACAAGTTGGTGTCCCCCACCTTTCACTATAGAGTTTTTGCTAGTAAGATACCTTGGACCATCTTCAATGCCAATGACACTTGTCTCCCTTTTATTTGCTTCACGTGCATGGTCACAGAAGAGGGATTGGATCATCTCTGTGCATTCTGATATGGTGTGCTTCATTTGGGGCGGATCTCTAAAGTTGTTGTTCTTGTATGTCTAAAGGTACGGCTGCTGATATATTTAAAAGCTGGAATACTGGGCCGTTTAAGCCTAGTGGAGAAGTACTATGGCTATTGTTACCACTAGGAATAGTTTGAAAGGAGAGAAATAACCATAACTTCGAGAACAAGGAAAGAACCAAGCAGGATCATTTTATCGAAACGGTTGCATGGATTTGAATATCGGTATCATATCAGCCGTATTGTAACTGTATCGCCACAGTACGATATGCGATATGTGTCGGTATCGGTCTGTCTTAAGTACCGTATCGGTTCCCCCCTTCTTTCAAATTTCTTTAGCTCAGGGATTGTTCTATGCCCATTTCTGATTAGATCTACAACTGTTTTGAAGATCAAAACAAGATTTTTAAGCTTCAATCGAAGGATTGAATGCTTGTTGCCCAATTTAGAGAAAATAAAAAAGTTAAAAACCTTTTTGTTTTATTTTATTATCGTTGTAATCATGTAGAATCAGGGCTTTAATCTCAAATTGATCAAATATGCTTGATTTGGGGATTTTTGTATTTTTATTTTTATTTATGTTGGTATGTTTTGAAAATTTTAGATTTTTAAAAACTAATTGCTGTAATGATGCATGAAGAATGTTTTTTTTTTTTTTTTCAAAAGCAACGATTTATTATTAAAAAAGCAAAAGGAACTGCCGAGATGGCAGAACCCAGCTTACACGCCTAAAAAAAGAAGGTTATAGCCCTTTAGGCTTGAAACAGAAGCCAGCCATTCGATAAGGAGTTTTTTGGCCCGAGATCCTACAATTTGAGTAGAGGCGTGCGCGTTGTTAAAGCATCGGTCATTCCTTTCCATCCAGACAGCCCACCATATCGCGAGAATCGCCATTTTCTAGATAATGGATTTAGATTTCCCCAACTTAAACCCATCCCAATATAGTAATAAGGCGGAGGCGGTGTTGGGAAAGCAGCCGCTAACATCGAATCTTCGGAGAAAATCCAGCAAGATGAACGATATGAATGGGTAGAGGCGTGCGCGTTGTTAAAGCATCGGTCATTCCTTTCCATCCAGACAGCCCACCATATCGCGAGAATCGCCATTTTCCAGATACTAGATTTAGATTTCCCCAACTTAAACCCATCCCAATATAGTAATAAGGCGGAGGCGGTGTTGGGAAAGCAGCCGCTAACATCAAATCTTCGGAGAAAATCCAGCAAGATGAACGATATGAATGGGTAGAGGACCAATAAATGATCCACCGATTCCTCATCGTTCATATAGCAAAGACATATATTAGGAAGTTGCATGCCTCTCTTCTTCAAATTGTCGATCGTTAGAATCCGTTTTCTAGCCGCCAATCACCCAAAACAGATAAACTTTGGAGGAGCCTGGTATTTCCAAATAAACGGATGTGCCTGGGAATTAGGGAAAGAGGAGGGGGAGGAGGAAATGATCGAATAAAGCGATTTTACTGAAAATTGATTGGATTTATCCCCCTTCCAGATGAGCTTGTCAGGTTCATCCATTGTAGGCGCAGTTGCAGAGAGGCAATTAAGGAGGGCAGCATAGTCCTCCAACTCCCAGTCGTTTAAATTTCTGAAACAGTTGATTTCCCACACTAGACCGGCTTCAGTTTGAGAGAAGAAGCGATTAATCGGCTGATCTTTGAGGACAACAATACGGTAAATGTTCTGGAATCTGTTTTGGAGAGCCGTATCACCAATATAGTGGTCCTCCCAAAACCTTATAGTAGCGCTGTTCCCAAGCTGGAATCCGATATTCTGAATGGCAAACTTTTTAGCCCTCAAAATGCCTTTCCAGAGAAAGGAAGCTCTGTACCGAGTGGATTCGTTAGTCCACCATCCCCCTTGAGACGAACCATATTTACCTTTTACCACCAAATTCCATAAAGCGTTCGTCTCTATACCCATCTGCCGTGTCCATTTGCCAAGAAGAGCACGGTTTGTCAACTTTAAGTTTCTGATGCTGGCACCACCTTTGAAATGGGAGCAGAAGTCTTTCCATTCCAATAAATGGAATTTTTTCTGGTACTCCTTACCACTCCAGAGGAAGTTTCTTCTCAGTTTTTCTATACTATCTAGCACCTGAGGGGGGCAGGTAAACAAGGACATATAATAAACAGGGATATTGGATAGCGCAGCCTTGATGAGCGTGAGTCTTCCCTCGATCGACAAGTAACGGGTCTTCCAAGAATCAAGCATTTTGTTTACCTTCTGAATCACTCGATCCCACATAAACTGCGTAGGGGGGCCTATCGATAGAGGAAGGCCCATGAAGAAAGTCGGAAAGGAAGATAGGGAGCAACCGAGGGTGTTTGCATAAATGGATGGATCGGCGTAATGCAATTAACTCCGAACACTCTGGACTTGGACATGTTGATTCTTAAACCTGAGACTGCCTCAAAGCATTTTAAAGTTGTCTGCAGATTTTGCACAGAAACATGGTCAGCTTCCACCATAATTAGAATGTCGTCAGCGAATTGAATGTGAGAGATTGTGGAAGGGACACCCGGGATCGCAACTCCTTTGAATAAACCAACACTTTCACCCTTAGAGATCATCTGGGATAGAGCCTCTCCAATCATAAGAAACAGGAGGGGAGATAATGGGTCACCTTGGCGAAGCCCTCTTGAAGAAGGAAAGAAACCTTCTGGGGTGCTGTTAAGAAGGACCGAGAAGTGGGCTGATTCGACACAGGCTTGCATCCAACGTTTCCATTTACCACCGAAACCCATCCTGCTGAGCATATAGGATATAAAACTCCAATCAGAATGATCATATGCTTTTTCAATGTCCAGCTTAAGAACGATGAATTTGTTTCCCGAAATATGACAAGAGTGGAGGGCTTCGTTAGCAATCAGCGCTCCGTCGATGATTTGTCTCCCCTTGGTAAATGCATTATGATACTTGGAGATGAGCTTAGCCATGACTGTGGACAATCTGGAGGAAAGAATTTTTGCCAGGATTTTATAGGGACTGCTAATGAGGCTGATTGGCCTGTAGTCAGCAAATGAACACGCACCTGCAGCTTTGGGAATAAGGGCGATGAAGGACGCGCCAAGGCCTTTAGACAACCTGTTCCTGATGTGAAATTCGTGAAGAAAATTCATGATGTTGCTTCTCACCGTATCCCAAAATATTTGATAGAAGCTGATGGGAAACCCGTCGGGACCCGGGGATTTGTCCCCTCCCATCGCTCTAATCGCCATTAATGCTTCTTCTTCAGAGAAGGGGTTTTCCAAAGAATCCGCTTCTTCAGCTTGGAGAGAGAAGAAAGGGATACTGTCAAGGAGAGGTCTGTTCCAGCCCTTCGCCGTATAAATGGATTTGAAATGCGCAACAGCGCATGCGGCAATTTCATCTTTATCATCGATCTCTCTTCCGTCAACTGTGATGCTGTAAATGGCTTTGGACCGAGCTTTCATACTTGCTATATTGTGGAAATACTTCGTGTTTCTATCGCCCTCTGCAGTCCATTTCACCCTCGCTTTCAGTTTCCAAGTGATTTCATCTTGGAGAGCCCTGGATGTTAACTCCTGAATAATTGCTATACGCTTGGAAAGAATTTGAAGAGGTATATCGTTACTGTCGATACTAGCATCAATTGACTGCAATTCCGACAAGAGAGCTTCCGATTCTTGGTTTCTTTTACTAAACTCTTCAGCCTTCCAACCTTTAATTTTCTCCTTCAAAAGTCTGAGCTTACAGAGAAGTCTGTGGCCAACAAAGCCATCAACTTGAAAATCCGCCCACCACTCCTCAATCTTCTGTTTGAACCCCTCGATCTCCAACCAAGCCACATTGAATTTGAAAGGTTTGGGGCCCCAGTTTATATCATCCGACGAGAGCAGGATCGGACTGTGGTCCGAAGTGGATTTAGGGAGGGCAATTTGAGCTATTGAAGGGAAAGCGTCAATCCATTCTGTGGGCAACAAGAACCTATCTAGCCTGGATTGGATCAGATTGCGACGAGCATCGGTTCAAGTGAATTTGGCTGTCGAGAGAGGGAGATAAACCAATTCCTGTTGCTGGATCCAGTCAGAGAAAGCTCGTATAGCAGGGGTAGATCTCCTTCTTCGACAGTGTTCCCCCGAGAAGCGAGTGACATTGAAGTCACCAACGATGCAGCAAGGACCTGAAAATAGTTGTCTACTTACCAACAACTCATCTCAGAAGGACGGTCTAAGAGAATCAATATTAGGGCCATAGACAGCAATGGTGAGGCATTGAAAAATGGAGGACTTATCTTGCAATATTACTGCCATCGAGAAAGCACCCTTGACCGAATGCTGCAGATCCCACTGAGATGATTTCCAGGCTATGAGGATGCCAGCGGAGGAGTCATCTGCGTCTCTAGCCTCAAATTTAGCGTCTTTGGAGTGCCATAGGGTGGCCAGGAGCCTGTTTGAAAAGGATGACACTTTTGTTTCCTGAAGGCACAAAACATCCGGATTCTTTCGCCTTATGGATTCCTTGATAAGGCACTGCTTCTGCTTGGAACCCACCCCACGCACATTCCAGGAGATGATTTTCATTGAGAAACCACACTTCCCCGAGTACCCTTCCTACCTCGTCTGGGTAGTGATGCAGGAGATGCCGTAGGCATGGATTGAAGATTGAGGAGCTCTCGTTTGGACGTAGGCCTAGTCGAATGTTTAATTGAGGTCTTCGAAGGAGGGAGAGGTTGGCCTCTGTCTTCGATATATTGAAATAGACCCATGTAATCTTCTGGGCGGGTACCGAACGATAAGCCTAAGGACCGACCTACGTGACTTACAACATCCCTGATCCATCTCTTGTTTTGCATCTTCTCAAAAATGTCCTCTTGGCTTTTACCTTCCGTGACTAATGGCAAGATGTCCGACTGTTGCTGATGGCAGGATTCTGCCCTCACCTGTAGAGGTTCGGCTATAATAATCTCACTCGACCGGTCATCCTGGAAAAGAGTCAGGGGGCCCAGATTAACCCAATCTTGTCCCCTGGATACTGAAGTGAGGGGCGAAGAAGGGCAGGAGGCAGCACCTTGAGATTCTGTAATCAGACTTTTAGAAAGATCCCCGCAAGACTGAGAATCACTCATCGATAAGAGATGGCGGTTTTGCATTGGATGAGGATATACAATGGGTGGACTTGAGATGGGTGAGAGGAAGAGGAGGAGGCATGAGGCATGTTTGGGGTATATGTGGGGTGAGGGGTTATGGATTCGGTAACAGCAAATGGTGGCCGTTTGTTATGTGGAAGACTTATTCGGGTCGAGAAGACCCGAGGTCATTGAGTGACGTTAGCCTGGGCGAAGCAGCAGCTGTTTCCACGTGGAGGGCTGAGATGCGCTCTTCTGGGATGTCATGGGCCATGTGTCGAACAGATAAGGAGGGGCTATCGAAAGGATGGGTGCTCGGGAACTGGGGTGGAATTTGGAATCGTGGTTGCATCTCTTCCGTCGGTTCTTCCAAAGGCAGGAGAGAGGGTGAAAATGAACCATGTGTCGGGTAGGGCGGGAGGCGCCGATTTATCTCGCACACGGCACGAGGAGCTTCAGATATTCGTACCGAAGCACGGGACGGGGAGCAGGGTTTGGTACTCTGCTGGAGTATGGGGATAGAGCTCCTTCTTCCCCGATACTATTCCGGCACAAACCCTGTTGAAGACGATCAGTGTCTCTGGACCGCCAGATGTCCCCCCACCTAGGATACTTGGCTCCAGGTTCTTCCTTATGGACCGGGAGAAGGATGATTCGGTTGTCAGCTTTGACGCGAATGTGTTCGAGAAGGGGGATACCTTTCCTTCTTCGAACCCTCACTCTGATAACTCCAAGCTCAACTCCAAGTTGGGTTTTGGAATCCATTTCCAAGATGAAACCCAGGGTGGAAGCTGCGGATACGAGGAATTCATCGAACCAAAATTCGAGAGGGACATCCCATATTAACACCCAGATATTCTCTTTTTCGAAAATGGAAAATTCCTCCCATGGCATGATGTTAGCAATCGGGCCAGACTTGAGGGATTTTCCGATTGTTGTCAAGAGGTCGGGGTTAAGACCAGGACAGATTTTAGCCCATAGCGCATTAGAACCGATAGGTTTAAGATCAGAAATCCCATATTGAAAACCAGAGTGGTCTTTGATCCAATCCCTGATGGAGCGAATAGAAGCACCTTCATTTGTAATGATAACAACAGATTTGGCCAGTTCAGCTCTCTTTTGAGCAAACTTAGCTGAATCGATGGAAATGGTGTCGTCTGATTTGAAATCACCGTCAGACTTGTTTAACTGCTGCATGTCCCCCGGAGTGTGGTCGTCCGGCATTGAAGACACAGGAGCAAAGTCCTTGACTGTACTCTTCCCTTTAAGCACAACATCTTTGAAAGATTGGGCCAGCACAGGATTTTGCGTAATGCCGGCTGTAGAGGAAGGCGTTTGTTGGATTAGAGAGTTGGCAGGAAGGGGGTTTATAGCGGCTGATTGTTTACGGCTGGAAGGGTTGAGGAGAGTGTCAGGACCATAACGAGCCCTTTGAACTAACAGTTTTCTGCCATCAAAGCTATCACCATGCAGCATATCCACCGCCCTAGCCAATTCTTTTTCACTTCCCATGTGGATTAATGCAAAGCCTGTGATTTTGTCTCTGGGCATAACCACCTCCATGACTGCACCCGCCCGACCAAAGGTTTTTTCGAGGTTAAGAGGATACCAGCCTGGCGGATAGCTTTTAACGAAAATGGTAGGAAAGTGAGCGTATTTACTGTGACTGCTCCTTATCGGGGCCTGATTGCGTCTTCTTGGTACCACTTTGGTCCATTCCACACCGTCGCTATCAGTTGCAGTGGGGCCGTTATCGCTTGAAATTTCTTTGCTCGATCTTCTTTGAGGATCCGGCGCCATTGATGTGTTGTTTTGAGGAGGAGGTGAGGGTCAAAGGAGAAGAACATCGATCATCGGAGAAGAGCAGCGGTCAGCGATCATCGGAGAAGAACAGCGGTCAGCGATCATCGGAGAAGAACAGCGGTCGGTGGTCATCGGAGAAGAACAGCGGTCATCGGAGAAGAGCAGCGGTCATCGGAGAAGAGCAGCGGTCAGTGGATTTATAGCAGCGGTCATCGGAGAAGAGCAGCGGTCATCGGAGAAGAGCAGCAGTCATCGGAGAAGAGCAACCATGAAGAGCAGTGGTCATCGGAGAAGAACAACGGTCATCGGAGAAGAGCAGCGGTCATCGGAGAAGAGTAGCGGTCAGTGGATTTATAGCAGCGGTCATCGGAGAAGAGCCGCGGTCATTGGAGAAGAGCAACCCTGAAGAGCAGCGGTCATCGGGATAGAGCAGCTCACAATTTAGCCGGTATTACTTGAGATAATGTATGCCTGGTATGCGATTGTGCGATCGCTTTTGACAACATTGATCACATCTGATTACTTGAGATAATGCATGCCTGATGCATGAAGAATGTTTTAATACTGTAGATCTACAGATTTCATAGATGTGTTGCTTATATATATATTTTTGTATTTTTAGTCCATTTTCTAGGCATTTTCTGAAATTTTTATTTTTATTTCTCCAAAATAAGTTTAGGGAAATAAATCAAATGTTAGATCTTGGTGAATCTATGCTTTTTTCGAACATCTATCTACCACTGCTGTTGGATTTTAATTTATTTTTGTATTTTCGGGCCATTTTCGAATTTTTTCTGTTTTCATTTTCCAAAATTTCTTTGGGGGAATGATATATTTATGTTGTTTAAACATGTATCTAAGTTCTTCGAGCATAGATTTACATTTTATATGCTGTAATTTTATTTTTAACGTATTTTCGCCCATTTCATACTTTTTATTATTATTTTATTTCAAAAAATCAGATTCGGGAAATGAAAATTATTATTGTTAGAACATAGTTCTTTTTTTTTTAATTAATAAGTTTGAGAAAATTACACTCATGCCACTAGGTGTCCATATACATACAACCCATATCCATGTACATACATTTAGAATCTTTAACACTCCCCCGCAAGCTGGAGCATAGTAATGGGCTTTGATGTCGATCCCTCCAAACTTGCATTCTTGCATGACCTCATCTCACCTCTTCTCTGAAACCTCTATTTCTTTACAAAACCTTCTGACCAATCTATCATGAACATTCCTCCAATCTAAGCTCTTTAGGTAGACCTTCCATGCCCTACACTTCCTGAGCCCTCTCCTCTACTTTTGTAAGGGGAACCTATTTCAATTCTGTCTGAATGCAAGTTTTTTTTGGAAAGTTAAAGAAAGTCTATGGATTTTGGTTAGAGGTGTTGGAATGTCTTTTAGGGATAGAGGAAGACTAGGAAGACTACATTGCTCTTTTGCAGTTCATAGAGGAGCGAGGTGCTCTTGCAGCTTGGGCAGCTAAGAGATCTGCCAAATCCCCTTGTAGGTGGAAGGAACTAATAAGCCTTGAATCTTCTGTCAATTATGAGGTGGGCTCATGTTCTTGCACTGCTAAGAAAGGGCGAAGGGGCAAGACAGTTGGCTGATGAAGATAATTTTTTGGAACTTTTGGAGCCTTGGCAATGGTAGGAAAGAAGCCCAGGTCAAAGACATGTTCTGCAAATTCAAAGTTGGTATTTTGCTATTAGGGAAACCAAGTTGTCAGCAGTAAGTCGTTCTGACATTGATGCTATTTGGGGCAATCGCCATAAGGATTGGATTTCTCTCAATGCTATAGGTTCCTTGGGGGGCATTCTGTTAGCTTGGACACTTGCTCTTGGGATTTAGAAGACTTCCTAATCAGAACCTATGTTGTCTCTGTTGTTCTAAAAAGCCCATCCTCGAGTTTTAGGTGGATCTTCTCGTCTGTTTATGGCCCTTGCTCATCTTCTTTGAGGCCTTTCCTTTAGGACGACCTTAATGCTATTAGGCTCAAATGGAACCTGCTTTGGTGCCTGGGGAGTGATTTCAATGTTACACGTTTTTCTTTTGAAAAATTGAATAACTTTCTTGTGTCCAGAAGCATGAGAATGTTCTCTGATTGGGTGGAAGCTAACAACATCATCAATCTCCATCTTTTAGATGTTAAATTCACTTGGACCAATGGCCAATCTTCCCCCCATTCTATCTCGGCTTGATAGATTCCTAGTCTCTCTAGATTGGCTAGATTCCTTCCCTCTAGTTACCCATTGTGCTTTTCGAGGCCAATCTTTGACCGCTGCCCCATTCTTTTGGAGGTAGTGGAGGAGAGCCGGGGCTCCAAACCTTTTGGATTTGACCTCTCATGGCTTGAAGGTTTTCATGCTCTAGTTTCTTCTTGGTGGTCGTCTTTTGAGATCTCAGGCAACCCAAGCTTAATCCTGAATTGTAAGCTTAAAATGCTCAAAATTAACCTAATGAATTGCAAGAAAGACTCTTAAGAGAATCTCGAGGTTGCTGCCTAACTCTATTGGCTGTTCAATCGCTTGATATCCAGGAAGAATTTGGTCCTCTTTCGGATGAAAGATGAGGCTCTTAGGGACTCCTACAGAGATGCTCATGTGAGATTGGTAAGGTAGCAAGAAATTAAATGGAGACAGATTTAGGGCTCTCTGGCTTAAACCAGGTGACAAAAACGCTCGTTATTTTCATGCTTTAGCTAGCGCTAGACATCGATTTGACAAAATTCATAGTTTTTTCTGCCAATGGCTCTAAGATTAATAATAAACAATAGGTATCTAATCACATCGTCTCTTTTTATTCTTCCCTGCTTACTCTCGAATCTTGGTCGAGACTTAGGTTGGACAATTTGGAATTTTCTTAGATCTCTGATGAGGAAAGAGTAGCGTCTAAATCTCCTTTCTTTGAAAGTGAAATTAAGGCTGCTGTCTTTGACCTCGGTAGGGACAAATCCTTGGGTCCTGAATCTCCTGATGGGTTTCCTTTGGCTTTCTTTCAAGTCTTTTGGGATATTTTAAAGTCAGATATCATCTCTTTTATCTCTAACTTTTTCACCTCTAGTTCTATATCCAAAGCCGTGGGGGCTTCTTTCATTGCCCTAATCCCTAAGATTGATGGTACTTCGGATCTCAAGGACTTTCGTCCTATTGGTCTTTTGGGGGTCCCTTACAAGATTCTAGCAAAAATCCTTGTTGCCAGAATTACACGTGCTTTCCAACATCATTTTTGAAGCTCGAGGAGCCTTTCTGGCCAACAAACAAATTTAGGATTGTGCACTAATTGCCCATGAATGCATTGATTCCTGATCCAAAGAAGGTCAAGGGGGTCTAGTCTGTAAACTATATGTAGAAAAAGCTTTCAACCATGTCGATTGGGGCTACGTTGATTATATGCTTGGTAGATTTGGTTTCGGTGCTAATTAGCGTCGTTGGATTTCCTCGTCTCTCCTTTGAAAGGTTTCTTCTCCTCTTCCAGGGGCCTCAAATAGAGATCCCGTCTCCCTTTCTTTTTGTTGTTGCTTTTGACGTTCTAATCCACGTGCTCAAGAAAGGGGAATCCATTGGCCTTTTTAGTGGCTTCAAAGTGGCCACCTCTAGCCCTATTATCTCTTATATCCAATTTGCAGACAACATACTTCTTTTCTGTGAAGCCTCTGATTGGGCTGTTGGAAACTTGAGAAAAGCTATTTGATGTTTCGAGGTCATCTTTGGCCTCAAGATTAATTTGTTCAAAAGTGAATTATTAGGAATTAAAATCCATGATAATCTTCTTTCCTCCCTTGCAAATAAGTTTGGATGTAAAGCCAGATCTTTCTTGACCATATACTTGGGTCTTCCACTTTGTGTTGGCAAGCTTGCCAATTGTCTTTGTGATGTTGTTATTGAAAGATTGGAAAGGAAGTTAGCTCCCTGGAAGAGCTGGTTCTTATCTTTGGGAGGACAACTCACTTTGATAAAATCAGCTCTCTCGAATTTCCCGACTTATTTCCCGTAGATGTTTTGCTGTGCTAATTCGATTATATAAAAAATTGACAAGCTCATACGAGACTTCCTTTGGAAAGGAAGCTCCCCAAATCACAAATTTTACTTGTTGAGTTGGTCTGAAGTCAGTAGACCTTGTTTGGAAAGGGGAGCTAGTATTCTGCCCTTATCGGAAGTCAATTCTTCTCTTTTGGGGTAAATTTCTTTGGCGCTTTACTTCTGAATTTGGAAATTGGTGGAGGAAAATCCCAACTTGTAAATACAGTTTGGAGTCAGGTGGATGGTTCACCAAGCCCTCCTACAACTATAGAGCTTCCTCAATTTGGAAAGCCATCTTTAGCCTTAAGGCCTCCTTCCTCGAAGGAATCACTTTTTATTTGGGAAATGAATCTAGGATAAGGTTCTGGTTAGATCCTTGGTTATTAGATAGGTCCATGACTTCTCCTTTTCCAGTTCTAGCCAGAATCTCTTCCAACATCTCTATCTCAGTCTCTGATTGCTTTTCCCTTGTTGGATCATGAATTTGGTGTCCTCCTTACAGAAGGGCCTTGTTTGAGGAAGAATTAGACGCATTTCTGGAGCTCCTTCAATTACCCTATGGTGTTCAACCTACCCACGGGGAATTCAACTAGTTATCAACTTTCATCTTTAGGTAGATTCTCCACAAAGTCATCCTTCACCCAGATCAGAGGTCCCCTGCCTAACCAGTGAACTCCCCCCCCCCCCCCCCCCCCCCCCCCCCCCCACACCACACACACACACACAAAAGGGTTTCTGCCTTCATTTGGTTATTGGCTAGGGGAAGAGTTTTAATAGTGGACAACCTCTAGAGAAGTGGTCTGGTAATCCCTAACGTTTGCCTCCTTTGCCATAGGAACACAGAAAACTATTTGGCGCCTCTTCCTCCATTGCCCTTGGGTGATGCCTGATTTTGTTCCTTCTCTCCACTTTGCTTGGAACAACCAAGTCCTTAGCAAGAACTCCAAGATCGTTTGGAAGTTAGCGGTGATGGCTTCCCTCTAGGCCTTGTGAAGAGAGAAATAATCATCATTTTCGAAATCTTCCTTCAATCTGGGATCTTATGGAGTTGTCAACTAGTATAAATCTCTTAGAGAATTCCACCATTTCTTCCATCTTTGGATTAGTATGATTTTTGGTAGTTTGGTCTCGATTTTTATTTTATATAGCTATTTTTAAGTTTCCTTTGGTTTCTGTTTTGTTTCTTTTTCTTTTCTGTTATGTTTTTTTTTTTTTTTTTTTTTTTTTTTTTTTTTTTTTTTTTTTTGGTTGTTTACCTTTTTTTATATATTTCTTTTCAATCATCAAGGGAAGAAAAAACATTTAATTTTCTTGCAGCAGGTTCAACAAGTACTTTCTTCGAGATAGGTAGATTCCAAACGCCGACCAAGCTACCTCAATTCCTAGGAAGTATTGGAGCTGTCCAACATCTTTGGTTTGAAATTGCTTCTAGATATGAGCTTTGACCCCAGAAATACCCACTAGATCACTTCCTTCGATTATAATGTCGTCCACATAGACAACCAAGGCGACCATTTCCTTGTGGCCGTGCTTCATGAAAACAAAATGATCCACCTGTCATCTATGGAAGCTAAACTCGACTAGAACTCTACCGAATTTCTCGAATCATGCCCTGGAAGACTCCTTTAGACCATAGATTGCCTTCGGAAGTTTACATATTTTCCCATTCTCCTCCTGAGCAACAAATCTGGGAGGTTGCTCCATGTAAATTTATTCAGTTAGGTCGTCGTTTCAAAAGGCATTCTTGATGTCCAACCGGTAATGCGGCCACGACTGGTTAGCTGTTGCAGAGATCAAAACTTGAACAAAGTTTACTTTAGCAATGGGAGAGTCTCCTCATAGTCTAACCTTGGAGTTTGAGTGTACCCTTGTGCCATAAGTCTAGCTTTCAACCGTTCAATGGAACTATCGGGAAGGCATTTTATGGTATAGACTCACCTACACCCGACAATCCGTTTTCCAGGTGGTAATGGCCACTAACTCCCATGTCCCAGCATGGTGCATGGTTGCCACTTCGTCTTCTATGGCTTTTTGCCATCTAGGGCGAGCCAATGCATCATAATGAGACTTGGGAACCACCACATTTGATAGGGACATCATAGTTGTGATATGAAGGATGTAGTCGGTGATAAGATATAAAATTGGAGATAGGATATAGGGTGCAAGAACGAGAGTACCTTTCCGTGCAATGGGAAGATTGAGGTTTGGAGAAAACTGTGTTATTGCTAGAACCCTAGGTAAGGTCGACGATGATGGGCAAGAATTGGATTCATCTGAATCTCGTGGAGGAGGGGAACATGGTTGGTTCACTGTATTAGGAGTCATGTCTGAATAGGAGATAACAGATGGTCATGGTATTGTGGGATGCTCCGCGGGAACGAGCTCCCCTTACTCAAAGGAGACAAAAAAAAAAAAAAAGAACGTCCACAAAAGGTGTGACATTGGTGCTGACTAAAGCATGGTTAGTTGGTTACCAATAGGATCAAAACATTAGTAGCCCTTTTGTGTGCGTGAACAACCAAGGAAAAGGCATTTCACGGCATGTGTGTCAAGTTTATCTAACCTCGGCTTGAGTTTTTGTACAAAGGTAGTGCATCTAAACACACGCGTTGGTAAAGGGAATGGCAAGGTGTTAGGAAATCGGATAGAAAATGGAGTTTGACCTTTGAGAATCGTGGAGGGCAACTGGTTGATTAAATGGCATATTGTGAGAATAATAGAACTCCGAAAACACTTGGGAATGTGCTTGTGAGTTAGAAGGGACCTTCCCACCTCTAACAAGTGTCAATTTTTCCGTTCAACGACCCATTTTGTTGAGGTGTTTAGTGGCAAGATGTTTGATGGGTAATTCTGGGCCTAGTCAATTCTTGGAAGGAGGTGGAAAGGTATTCGAGTGTATTATTAGAATAAATACATTAAATTTCTCTCTTAAATTGAGTACGAATTTCAGAATGAAATGATTTAAAACGTATCAAACACTTCAGATCTATCATGCAACATATATACCCAGGTTATGTGAAAATAATCATCAATGAATGCAACAAATTATTTAAATTTTAAACTAGGAATTTGAATAGGACCCACACATTTGAATTGTACTAAATCAAAGGGGTCAATGCTGTGATTATCAAGTCTTGGTAAATAAGTAGATCAACAATGTTTACCTAACTGACAAGCGTCACGCTTTATTGAAGAAACAATCGACAAAGATAGAATAGGACTTTTAAGAGATTCTAAGGATGGATGACCTAATTGGATGTGCCACTGTAATGGGGTGGTGGTCATGTTGAGTGCGGCTCCTTGGATTCCTGGCTCAAAATAATATAGACCAAGCAGTTCATGCCCCCACTAATCATCGGTTTAATCATGGGGTCCTGAAACACAAAATGAATAGGATAAAAGGTTACTGAACAATTTAAATTCTTATAATTTGGCTCACAAATAGTAGACTACGGGGAAATTTAGGAACATAGAGAATGGAAAGTAAGGTGATATGTGTGCTTGGTGAAATAACTACTTTACCATGGACCTTAGACAAGGAACTATCATCTAGGGAAACTGGAGAACAGGTAGTCGATGTGTCTAGAGAGGAGAGCAATGAGAGAGTACCTATCATATGGTAGGTGGCCCCAGAATCAATCACCCAAGTTGATAATTTAGAGGATGCGGTTAGAGTATTACCTGAGTTGGCATTGGAAACTGAGGAGATAAAAGGGGAGGCAACTGTCATATTTCCTTCATGGAGCTTCTTGTAGTCAGCTCGGGAGAGCAATGGAATTATTCATGTTAGAGGAGTTAGGTGCAACAATAAATAGCTATGCTATGTAGCTTATGTTACATAGCATAGCTTAGCCTTAATGCTACATAGATCATGAAAATATCTTCAAATAGCATGTAGCCTATGTTTCAATAATTTGCGTATGCTACACATTACATAGATTATGCTGCACGCTATGTAGCTTCTGTTATAAGTTATTTTTCACTACGATATTAAAATCAATTAATGTTTTCAATGATTTGTTACATTTTCTATTTTTAATAAAAAGTAGTTAAAGTCTTTTTAATGCTTTTAGTAAATAATAAAAGTAACAATATTAAATCAGTTTCGTTGCTCTTTCTTTACCTTTATACTTAATTATTGCCCTTTCCCATTGCCTTAGCGTTTGTTTGCACCAAATATCATGGAATTGTATAACCTTTAAAAAAATATCATGGAATTTTATTCAATTTCATTATTTATCAGTCTAATTTAGACATTTAGTGTAGAGTATCATGAAATTGGTGCAACCAAGCACAACCTTGATTAAAAATTAGAAGTAGCTTGTAGCTTATGTTATATGCTATGTAGCTTACACCTCATGCTTCAGAGGGGTGAATGCTACTTCTACACGCTATTCGCTATTTAAGTCACTAGCTTGGACATCATCACTATATAAAGCGGGGTGAGCTTGATGAGGTTGAGCATTGTATTTTTGTGAAGTAGATCCCAACTCTTATCCATTGTATGATTTAGCTTTTCGCAATAGATACAAAATCATTGGCCTATCGAGTGTGCTGCCGAGTCACCATGTACACCACAACCACGTTCTCTTCCCCCTATTTGACAACCATGTCCAGCCCATCGTCCAACATTCTCTCGTCCTCCACTAGTAGAAAATAATGCTGCATTCTCATTAGACAGAGTTGGCCTTGAGGATGACGATGGGTCTGAAACATGCAATACTCTACAAAAATGTTTGACAATGAGGGAACATGCTTGCTGCCCAGATGTTGGGCCTTGATTGGCTCCAGATACGAACGGATCGTAGTGATGAAAAGAGTAACTCCAAATTCTTTTCTTTGACATTGCAGTTGAGCAATATCTTGAGTAAATGGATGATGTAAATTCCACTCATCAACCAATTCATGAAAAATGTGCACAATGTTCATATAAGTTCTCCCCTTGTTTCATTGTTTGAAATCCTCGGAATATGTCATACAAACATATATATATATTTTCATTGGAGTATAACTGTTGAAGAGTTTCCCACACATCTTTAGTGGTCTCTATATACATGACATTGTGATACACGTTTTCCTCCATGCTATTGAATAGCCAACTCGTCATCTGACAATCATCTTCCTTTAACAACGAGTATGTATCATCATCGCTCTTGTGTCCAACATTAGTGAGATGTTTTTAGTTTTTGTTTGGATTGGAGAAAAAAATTTGCTGAGTGGGCCCAGGGGAGATAGTTTTTGACTTCTAGTTTAACAAAGGCAATTTGTTAGTTGTCCATCTTGAATTCCAGTTTAGATTCCATTACATGAGTAGGAAATAATAAACTACTGGACGTCAATCATAGATGGCACACGGGTCTAGCAACAAGTCCTTATGTTGTTTATAGACCTGGAATGGTCTAACAACCAAATTAGCACACATCGCACCATGAGACGGATCCCACTAATCCGAAAACTACAAACAAGATATGGTTCCACTCCTAGATTGCAACCCAATTGGTTGCCGAACATTAAAAAAAAAGGAGAGGAAGGGAGGCAACTTCACCTCTTCATATTGTTGTCATAGGAGAATTCAACTGGTTCTAAAAAAGGAGAAAAAATGAGATCGGGTTTACCAGATCAACACATGAATCTTCAACTTCCCTTGGACTTTAGAGAGATTGGTTAGAATTGTGCAACAATGGAGCTCTGTCTTGGATCAATGCTCTGATACCATGTGATATCAAGGTATTTTGTAATGGTAATGGTGGCCATAACGGCCACCACTGTTACCTTTACAATACGGGTTGTAACGGTTGTTACAACCCTCGTAACGGCCGTTACGGTCTCTCCTTTAAAAAAAAATAAAATGAAAAAACCTGAAAAACTTGTATCAGCCCCGTAATGGGCCGTTATGGGGTCGTTACAGCCTTTACGGGGGGCGTAATGGGCCATTACGGGGACTGTAACGGCCTTTACGGGTCATTTTTTCTATAATGGCCCTTACGGCCTTTATGACCCTGTAACGTGTAATGCCCTGTAATGGCCCTTACGGCCTTTATGACCCTGTAACGTGTAATGCCCTGTAATGGCCTTTATGGCACACCATGTGTGAAATTCTTGGAATGTGTTTGTAAGCAGTGCTAGATGTGCTCCCCTTATTTTGCGAATTCTCTAGACGTTTTCCTTTGGGCGTGACATGGGGGTGAAGCAGGAAAAACGGAGAAAGCTAAGTGGAGGCTTATGATCATGGCAGTCTTTTGGTCTGTTTGGGAAGCTCACAATGGGTGGTGCTTTTGCAATGAGAACTGGGGTGTGAAGGATGTTATTTGGAAGATAAAGTTGCTAGTTTTGGAATGGATAGATGTATATGCGGCTTTGGCTGCTAATTTCTCTTCATCTTTTTGAGCCTCTATTTATTATTATTATTATTATTATTATATTTGTATTCTTTTCTCGCTTTTGGTGAGCTTTCTAATAAAGTGTTGTTATCTCTCTAAAAAAAAAAAAGAAAAAAAGAAAAAAAAGAAAATTACATTCGTACCATTGAGGGTCCATTCATTTAGCACCTATAACGGTGAGTTCATGTCTTTAGTTGAATATCTTTATTTTGAATATTTTGATTGATAGATAATCATGTTAATAATATAACATATTAATTTAAGACATACACCAATAACATATGCCAAGCAACAACATGACAGCAGGTCAACCCGACATACAACACTTACCAAAGAATGGTCCCATGCACTATTTAATATATGTTCAAAACACAAAAACAGATAGATTCTTGGATATCTCATTGTTTCCTATGGGGCTGATACCCATATGCGATTCATATCGTTTTTTGGCCAGTCCGATACGCCTATTGATACTGATATTCCGAACCATGAGTGGTTGGGGGCTCGGTGTCTAAACTATGAATATTCCTTTGAAATGCTATTCCACTGAAATAAGAGAAATTGCTTTTTCTTGACTTTTTCTTTGTTGTCTGAGACTTCTTTGATTAGGAAGTAAAAGTTCAGCCATTCTATATGCAGCATACCTTCCTGACTAGACTTTAGATTCTTATTGATTTATTCTTTCTAAATTTCGAATTGAGGCTTGCATTTTGTTTATGTAGGCAGTTCATACGAAATACTGGAAAATGATGGACCATCCATCAAATGGGCTTTCTATTGTGGGATGTCTTAGACCAGCTTTCATTGACGAAGAATCTTATTTGAGAACACTGTTTCCTGGAGAGGATACTTATGGTGGTTCAGATTGGAAAGGTACCTTTCGGTCAGAGATTGGAATGCCAATGGAAGCAATATCCGAATCAAGACTATTTATTGTAAGGGGTGTGCTCTAGTGGTACCGGTACTGCTGTAGGCTTATGGTGGTACATGGGGCATATGTGGGGCCCATGCGATGTATGAAGCACATCCAACCCATCCATTAGATACGTGACCTCATTTTACTCCCAGGTCCAGAGACTAAGATCAATAAAAAATTCAGGTGGTCCACAACACAAGAAGTCAGGATGTAATGCCCACCTCTGATTTTTACCAGGGCCCACCTGAGTTGCAAACCAGCTTGATTTTCGACCCTACATTGAAGGGTCTGAACTCTGAATGGCCTGGATTCCACATATACAACATGGTGGGCCCCGATGTAAATCAATGGTAGGGTTCCATTCCAACTTGCTGGCTGTTGTGTGGCCCAACTGATTAATGGATCAGACTTTTGTGTCCAGGAGGTAACATGCACTGAAGCATCTGATGAATGGGTTGGCTGTCATACATGTGTCGTGTGGGCCTCACATATGGCCAGTACCACCGTAGCTTACGGTGGTACTGTTACCACTGGAGCGCACCCCTTAGTGTAAAGGGACCAGTAGTCTGCATGGTTTTGGGTTGAGTAAAAGTTGTAAGTTGTGTTTATCACATAAAGAGGAATCAGGAAAAGGAGAAGAACAAGTGGCTGCAACTTATGACTTGATCGGTGATTTAAAAATTATAATCTAAATCTGATTCTTCTCATGGGGACATCTTTTGCTTGCTAGGTTTGTGTTTGGTTAGCATATTAACATTTTCAAATTGACCACTTTTTGTCTTTTCTTTTCTTTTGTGAAGACGGTGAAATATTGAGCCTCAATTCCAAAGATTATGGGGGCAGCATAAGCTCAACACTCTACAAGCTGGATATCATTAACATTGATTTATATTCTGTATATGGTGATAAGGCAAGTGCCTCAAAATCCTCGTAGTCAGGACGTATTATGTGATGCTCAATCGAAAGAGACAGTGTTCTTTGGTGAACCTAGTGAATGTACATGCCGGGTCCACCTTTTGGTATCCTGAGCTGCTGGTGTCATGGGATGAACCATGCAATAAAATATCTGCTGTCAGATGATTCTAGCCATCTGATGAAAATGGACAATGGGAACTAGATATCCACATTTAATGGTGGCCATGTCAGGTGTTTAGAGTCATCTGGTTGGAGGGATTTTTGGGGTATCTTTCATTCGCCACGTGGGCACCATATGAAACAATTTGGATCACCAGATGGTGAGCCCTCAGGTTCAGTTCCCTTCATCCAAATTGCAATTGCAATTTACTCTGTCAGACATCTCAAAAAATGCATTGGCAATGGCTTGCTACATTCATATTCCAACACCTTTGCACCATACTACTGCTAACCATCGAGATTTTATTGTTACTAGATTTTATGTGAAGTGAACTCATCTTCACCCATTTTCTGTATTTTTGCAGTTTACAATTAGTGTGCAGGACTTTCAAGATGCTGAGCCTGATGTTCTTGTACATTCTGCTTCAGCAATCGTAGAACGGTTCAGTGAGAGTGGGATGAATTGTAATGTTGCTCTTAAAGCTCTTTGTCGAAAGAAAAAGGGTCTTAATGTGGAGGCAAGACCTGTCATTTTACTAATGCTGGATTCGCATTTGATTTTTATTTTTATTTGTGTGAGGATCTGTGCTGTTTCTTCCTTGCCTGGGTACTGTTTCCTTTTTCACTGGGTCATGATATGGTAAAATCTTAATCTTGCATGCCCCTTGGGCATTACTATGCCTGATATCCCTTTTAGGTGCCTAGTAGCATTGTTATTGTCCTCCAATTTTGTTCTTAGTTCAATGTTCCCTAGATTGCAAACCCCCCTTCATTTTCTAATCCGAATCATGCCGTCCTGATTATGGGTCATGCTCATATGTGACCCGTACTCGCTCAAAATCACTATTTTCTACTCTTATTGTTGATTTAGTGTGTTGTGTGCACACGTCTAGTACATACATGTATGTATTTATGTATGCTTGTGTTTCTCTGTGTGTGTGTGTGTGTGTGCGTATATATATATAAACATTGTGGGCCTTATGGGAAGAAAGGAATGCTAGACGCTTTGATAACTATTCTAGATCGACAATAGGGGTCTCAGCTAGAGCTAGATATCTTATCATCGATTGGGTCTCATCCTCCAACCTAGCCGGGGATGGTTGTTGTATTGATTTTCTAGCTTAGTTGTGGGTTGCCTCCTTGGTGTCCCTCCCTCATTTCCCTTTCAGTTTTTAATAAAGTGCAGTTCTCTCTCTCTCTCTCTCTCTCTCTCTCTCTCTCTCTCTCTCTCTATATATATATATATATATATATATATATATATATATATATATATAGAGCTCAGGAGACCATCCATGTGAGTGGACTGGGTGGGCCCCACTGCAATGGGTATGTGAAAATTTTGGGGCCAAGGCTAAACATGAGGCCAATCCATGATTCCGGTGGGCCACACCAAGAGAAACAGTTGGGAGCAAACACCCACTGCTGATTTCACCAGGGTCTACCTGAATTGCAAAATGGCCTAATTTTTGGGCCCTGGAGTAACATTGGTTGACACACTTATTGAATGGATTGAATTTCACATACACACCACAGTGGCATCCTCCCAACTGTTTCCATTGATGTGGCCTAACTGAATCACGGATCTGGCTGAATCTTGGGCCCTGTGCCCAACACAAGGTGATGGACCTAACCAAAATAAGCAAAAAGAAGCATAAACTTTTAAAGGAAAAGAGGTTAAATGGCTAAATCAAAGCCCGTATATTCATCTAATTTATTTAGATAAGTTAGATGTCCAAACTCTTGAATTGTATCTCGTTTCCCAAATATTTCCGCCAAATTTTCACATCCTCCGTCATCATCCTAATTTTAATCACCAACTCTATGAACAAGTCTCAATTCAGACTAATAATATAACTATTCACCACAATTTCAAATGTGCTGGTAGTTATGAACCAGCCTTCTCGAAGTTAAACATCTTAAAAAGTTCTATCCTTGAATGATTGACATCAAAATTGGTCTAAAACTGACAAATCAATGGGTTAAATGGACCCATTGAATTCTCTTATTGGGATTATTTAAAATCTCAGGATTCAACATTAGTAATCCAAAATCGTCAATACAAGCATTCATGATTTATTCGTTTTAACCACAAGACTCGTAAAAAATTCCAACCTGGTTTTTTGAACATTGGTGGAATCTTTTCGGAGTAATTGATTCAAATTCTTACCGATCATGTCCATAATCTGTTTGAAGAATTTAAAGAAAATAGCTAAGCTCTAGGTACGAGGTTTACCCTAATGCAGTTTTTCTATGTTTACGGAGTCCCTTGGATCTTAAAGTAGAACTTTAGTAAGGATTTATCCTTCCCTCCTTCCTTGGGAAGGCAAAGTTATCTGAAATGGTGGGACCAGTTTGATGTAGAACCCGTTATTAATGTTGGTAAAAAGACTAGCAGCGGAATTCTATTGAGTTTTCTCGCCAGATTAATCCAGAAGATGCCTTATATGAGAAACTGAAAGAACAAATGAAATCAGACCTTAAAAATGAATTCTTTCTATTCACTGGAGAAATGTTTGAATGATGATTAAAATCAATTATTGTTGAGAACCAGTTTAATCCAACTGGTAAATTGGATTCTCTTATGGTTACTTTCTCAAAACAAGAGTCCAAAAATAGCCTCTATTTTGAGGATGTTAATGGTAACCCTCAAGAATGAAGATGGTAAAAATGAACCATGATTTTTTCTTTTTCGAGTAAAGGATCTCTCTCTCAATAGGGTTAAAATTTTAAAAATAGATTTCAATATCTCAAATCCATCAAAAAATTCTGCTCAAATTAAGAAACTCTGCCCGACTCCAAACTATCAAGAACATGTCAGCTTCTCATCAGCAGTTCGTCAGCTCAGTCCGCCTCTGCTTTCGCCAATGTTAGCCTTCGCTATCCTTCGAAATTAAAATCTTTTCAAATCTACCAGCTCCTCAAGTATGCTAATTACGTCAGCAACAAAGGGACAAAAGGCTCCCTGTAGCAGATCAACACGTCATACTGTAGCAGGCCAATTTAGCGGCTGTATTATTCAGCACTATAGCAAAAGCTTGCAAATTCAGATTTTAAGTATTTTCAAGTCCGTCTCTCAAAGTTTCCGGACTACAATCGTTTCAAAGTCAGCTCAGATTCAAAGCAATCTGAGGGAGGGAGGGAGTTTGAGTTTGCAAGTTGATGTAGGACCAATTCATGAACTCAAATATTGCATGAGTTCAAGTAGCAAAATTAAAGTAATTAACAAAAAGCATAAAACTTGCTATTATCATCACAAATACAAAAAATACCCAAAGAAGATCATGCACATTCCTAGCCTAAGTTACCCAGCATCGTTATACAAGATCATTAGGTAGAGGAAATTAGGATCTAATGGATGGAGGGACACCCAATTAGCATAGGGTAAAGCTTATTTCAAAGTAGAAGACCTAATACTACCTAGGGTGAAATTAGGGTTTAGAAAATTGGGGAAATCTAGGATTTATGGTTCATGGGATCATTGTTTTAAATATTGACGATATCGGCCGATATATCCCACGATATATCTTGTATCCCACCAGTGCGATACGAAACGCACAAGTAGTGCAATATATCCCACATGTTCGATCTAGTGAGCATTTTCGAATTTCGATGCTTTTATTTTCTGTAATTCATGTTAAGTTAGTGCAAATTGTTACAAATTCATGATTTTTCATGTTCTGCATGAAAAATCACGGATTGGGAGCTTCGATTTCGAGATTTGTACGAGATGGGCTGAGTTGTGAAAAATTGAAAAAAAAATAAAAATTTCCTATTTCTCGCAAATCGTTTGCAATCTGTGTTCAAACATCACATTAAAAATGTTTGTAACCTAATCTAGTGATTCTTCTTTTGCTTTTGAATGTATTGCTTGTGTTTCTACACGTCTTCTTACATTTATAAATTATATGAATAGACATTGAATATACTTGCATCAATTCAGTTAGACAACGTATAGATTAGGACCCCATACAAAGAAAACCTATTATGTGTACTTGTTTTTTGTAATGTTTTGATTTTGTAAGTGTGTATTGATGTCTTTTTTAACAATCACCGAAGTTTCATTGAAAAATTCAACCAATTTCCCAATGTTTCCCCATGTTTCCAACAACAGCGATACATTACACGATACAACCGATATATCCCATGCGATAACCGATAGGTATTCGTATCTCAAGAATGCGATACGTAACGCGATACCGATATTTCAAACACTGCATGGGATCAAATCGGGTGAATGGATTAAAAGAATGATGTATGAGGATAGGGGAATTAAGGTTTTAGAGGGATAGGATGTAAGGATTAGTGTTTAATTGAAGAATGAGATGAGCTAGGGTTTGGTGATTTAGGGAAATAGGAAAGTTAGGGATTTGTAGGTTTAGGGTTAGGGTTTAGGAAAAGAGAGAAGAGGGTTTTGATTCAAGGGTGATGGAAAACCAAAAGGGACAAGGTGTGGCCATACGGTCAACCCAAGGGGTTCACACCTGTGGCTAGGTTGGAAGGGTTTCGGTCCTTTTAGGGTTTGGCTTGTTGATAGGTATGAAAAAAACAAGGTTTAGAAGAGGTGAAGATTTTGGGATGGAGAGAATCGAAGAACTTTGAAGAAAATACCTTGATGGAGAATGAATGGATGCTGACGTGGGGATAGATGGAGAACTCAGACCTCCGTTGATGAGATTAGCTTAACACCAATCTCCATTCCAAATCACATGGAAGTTATCTTCCAATCTCATTAAGATTGAAGAAGAAGAAAAAAGAGCAAGAGCTTTTTTAAATTATTATTATTATTATTATTATTAAATTTCAAAAATCACAAAATCTAATGAGAGAGAGGTCACCCCCCCCCCCCCCCCCCTATAGCTCGAAGAAGTTTAAAAAATTACAATTACCACCTTATCATGTGAATTTTAATGAAAATTGCCCTAGTCTAAAGAAAGTTAACTAAAATAACTCATAGTGTCTAAACATAAAATAATCAAAACTAAATCCTAAAAGATGATAAAGTCTAAGAAAATTGATGTGGATGATCCATGATCAATGGCTCGATCATGTGATCCATGCGATCCAATGGCTTGATCGTCACGTCCCTCTAATCCAACGGTCTAGATCACTTCATAAAGCAGCCCATGTGCATCTTCTCAGTGTGGGGTCTTCCAGATGCTCGCACATGCACATGGGGTCTTCAACGCGATCAAGGGTACTCGCCTAGCTACAGGGAAATCGGTGTGACCCACCTCCTCCTCTGATACATACGCAAAGGTGTACGTGACGTGATGTCCTCATCATAAGTTCAGTTTAAGTTCGAATGTTCAGTATGAGTTCTAAGCTTAGTTTGATTTTCCTTTTAGGTCTAACGAGTGGAGTCGAAAAGAAATTTCTTGTTGGAAATTTTGTCTGCCTTTAAAGGTTTCTTTTCGAGATTTATTTTTAAAGGGTGTTGCAGAGCAGTACTTAATTGCGTGTTGAAAGATGGATGAACTAATTCGATTTCCTTTTTGTTTTGAGTTTTCTATAAGTGAGAAACTCTTTTGGTAGTTATAACCAAGGTGCATGGAAGATGCATTTTAAACCATTCAAAGAAATGCATGTTTCTTTTTTTCCTTTCCATCTGGCCTTGTCAATCCTTTCAAATTAGTTCTCATTCTTTTTTTGGAAAGTTTTTAAAGAAAGAGGGTTTCAAAGGATGAGAGTCAAATTTTTTTTTTTTTGCTAACAATTCTTTATTAATAGAGAAATTTGAAGTCGATTCCAGATCTTTGTTATCTAGAATTGTTATAGTAATGATGTTTAAATCTGATTCCGATGGGTCATATATTCTCACCGAAGCGGTTTCTTCCCTTTTGTAGACAGGGTACGTTTAATAGGTCATAAATAAGATTCACTGGCTGTCTTTTGAAAAGAAGATTGATCTGATGAGATCGAATGCTTCGAAGTAGAGGGTTGATTTTTAGAATAAGAGGGTTTTCTATGATTTTTAAAATGGATTTCCACTTTCTCATCTTCATGTGTAATGATTGAATCGACTTCCTCGTTGATCCTTTGGGTTACTGGCTGTGCATCTTCAATTTGCCAGTGGCCAATTAGGTTAACCTGTTCCCAAGTGATTGTTTTTGGAGTGGTTATATTGTTTTAAAAATTTGTTAAAAACAAAGTTGTAACTCCCTTAGCTCTTTGGAATAAGCTATGTCGGGAACAATAGGGTTCATAAATTTGTAGTATATCTTGTATGCTACAGGAGCTTTGTATTGGGTTTCATTTGAAAACCTTTTGTGTGAACTCTTAATGTTAAAGAGTCATGAACATAGGGATTGCATAGAAAGACTGAAAAGTTTGGGAAGCAATTGAAGAAACCAGGTCCATTACCGAGGCTTGCTTCTACCGTCCCAACCAGCGAATCTTCGAATTGTTCGTGTCTTCTGCCACGAACATAGGCTACTGTAGATGTATTTAAGCCTAACCTGGTTAAGGGCTTGATTGTTACTTGGATTAACCCTCCATGAATATAATTATATCCTTGAGAATATTGTGACGATTTTTCTTTAGACAATAAAGGAACATTTCTTCTTTTTCCACTAGAGTAGTTTTTTTTTTTTTTTTTTTGGATTAAATAAGCGGATTGGATTTTAAATGAACCCTTTTTATAAATTTCTGAAACTGGAACTTTTGGGATTATCCAGTCCTGAATTGGTTTCTCTGTATTACTGTAACTAATTTCTTCATTATCTTTTATAAGTATTTTAAAAATATTTGTTATTAGAGGAGATTTCACATGAACGAGAAGATGATCCCTTAGAGAATGATTTAAAAAGTCTTTCAAGTAGGGCTGTCAATGGGCCATTTTTGAAATATTTGTTATTAGAGGAGGTTTCACATGAATGAGAAGATGATCCCTAAATCTATCTTGATTTGATAGATCTAGGCTTACAATGATTTTTCAAGTTGATTCCAAGAATAAAAAAGATTTTTTTTTTTCCTCAAAATCAGGTACCCGAGCTTTGATTTTTGGATTTTACTGAAAATTCCATGTTTCGATCCATTAAATGCATGTAGATCTTGCTGAAAATCACTCTAAAACAATCTCTTGAAGAAAAAAGATAGAAGAGAGATATTAGGAAGGGGCATCAGTTTGGGGATTTTATGCTTGTATCGGTCAAAACCAATATAGGTACAATTTATTGGTACTAATACGGCCGATATGGGCCAGATTTTGTGTCAGTCCGATACGACCCCTTATCGTGTATCATATCGAACTGATATGGATATGATATGGCCGTATCGGCCGATACGATACTGATATTCAGAACTATGACATATATACATATATGTACATATACATATATAAAGGCTTGTATGGCCTAGATTGCAGATATACATCACGTGAAATGAGTTCTCAAAGGGTTCTCATGAGATATATAATGCATATATACACACATGCATTATATATGTGTGTATATATGTATATATACACATATATACATTACACACACAAGTATACATGCGTATATCTATAGGTGATCTTCATGGTGGGGCCAAACCATTGGAAGGGATGAATGTCACATGCAGTCGGTTGGAAGCTCAAGAATACTTGATCATTAGCACCCACCTCAAGCTGGAGCTTGGAGATCAAGGAGAGATGATTTTCTCATCCATGAAATGCAGTGAAGTCATTGATAACTTCATATTTACGGCTGACGACAAAATTGGCCTGATTGAGTATTTACAAGGCAAGGGTTAGTGAAGGCACTGAGTAATGCATCAAGAGGCATGATAGAAATAATTGATTCAACTAGTCCGGATTTGAATTCCAATTATCACTATGGATGGAGCACCCCAGACGATGCTTATGTGATACACATATGAACACATATGAAGATTGGGGATTGCTAAAACAGGAATACTGGAGAATTGACTTTTCCCCTTATCAAAACTTCAGGTGTTATTTGGGGATGGATGGAATTTTCAGGATTGCTGAACTGGAAAAGTTGTTTAAACAGCACCCTTTCTGGTTTATTGGAATTTCTATAATCCACAAAACTGTAGTGTTCTGGAAGTAGCTAATGCTATTTTCTCTCTTCCTAAAGAGTGAAAATACCAAATGTGTGTAAGGTCTATATACTTACAAATTGCTAGCCATTCCATTTCATATGAGTTAATGTCCATGTTATACTTCTATTATGGAAGAGTGAGAAGACATAAATTTTAGAAGTGGGGAAATTTGCATTATCTTATTTGCCATCCGCAACAGAAACACAAAATTGCATAGACTAAATTCATTGGCAAAATGAAATGTCAACGCTGAAGTGATCCATTATTTTCTTCCTTAGACAATTTAACACCCATTGCAGTGGTGGGGTTCAGGTCAACCTGAACTTGATTGATGCAACCGAAGTTCGGGTTGAGCAGATTTGGGTTGGGAATCATCACGTGTTTGGATCAGGTTGGGTTGAGTATAGAGGACTTTGGATTCGGTTCAGGTTGGGCACCTTGGGTTGGAATTCCGGTCAGGTTGGGTTGGGCTCGGGTTGACCCTGAATCCCACCCAAACTACCCGAGTTGCACCTCCTGGTATATACTGACTGATTCGCTTTTGACCTTGATTTAATGGAATAGCGTTGGCAATGCTTTACAAATCTTGCTATGGTAGATTCAATCCCCTGCAAGACTCTGTGTAATTGGCTAAAAACTGTCTTTCTGTCCTGTGCAGGGTGCAAATCTTATTGGCGTGGACAGTCTTGGTATGGATGTAAGAGCTTTCTCTGGGGTAGAAGCCCAGACAATTCGTTTTTCATTCAATGCTCAGGTAATTCTTTCTCTCTTTAAATACAAAACATCAACTTTATTTTTCATTCTATTTAAAAGTGCTTTTGGTTGCACCAAATTTTACGAAATTTTATGATGTTTCATGATTAATCGGTCTAATTTGGTGCAAAATGTCATGAAATTTCATGATATTAGGTGCAAGTAAACACACCATAAACTTCCCTATATTTTTTGTTTGATAGATTAAAAATTTAGATCTCTCTCTCTCTCTCTCTCTATTTACTTTTTTGCAATGTGAGTCATTCATGATGCATCCAACTGGATGAATGCTATTCATTCACCGAGGATGGGCCCATGTTCCGCATTGGTCCCCAACTTCGCAAGTTTACTACTGGCCTTTGATTTTGTTTGTTTGGATCTTTTCACTCTTTAAATGCTGTGGAAATTGCATCAAGAGCTTTAGATTAGTGATTTACAACATGTCATGTAATGGGCACTAGAAAATTCTTACTGGATTTGGAAATCAAAGTTGGAGTGGGTAGTTTAGGTTCTCTTTAATGCTTAGGAAAGAGTTCTCTTAGTCCTTGGCATAGTTTGCCTACCAGGATTCAGCTTGGGACTTGGTCATCGGGTCCGGGTCTACTCGACTTGGTTGGTTAACCATGCGGTCAAATAATAATTTTTTATTATTATAAAATATATTGACAAATACAAATAAAAGAAAAAAGAAATTTAAAAACATATTATCAAATATGACAATGCAAAAATGTAACATTATGAACTCCATCTTAATGAAATAACCAGACGGACTAAAAATAGAGAAATAATTAGAAAATAATTGACAAGAAATAAAAGAAAATAAAAACAGTAGACAAGAAAAAAAAAAATCAATCTTCTGTGAAAGAAAAAAGATTCTTTACTAGATCCCTTCTTTTTCTTCTTCTTCTTTTTTCTAAAAGAAATAGATAATCAGAATAATAATTTTAAAAAAAGAAAAAGAAAAAGAAAAAGGGGTTTTCTTCTTCACAAAAAAAGAAGAGTTAAAAAATAACAAAAAAAGTTCCATCTCTTTTACCTTTCCTACTCTCTTCTTTGTCAATGAAAGCTCTAAAGAAGGGAGGGAATTGAAACTTAAAAAAGTTGGTAAAGGGTTGTTGTGAATTGTATTTGTGCATGTGTATTTTGTGGATGTAACTGGGCCTGGGCCCATTGGGCCAGCAGGGTCCCTTTTAAGGGGCGTTTGGCGCATATAATTAGATAGGATTAAGTGGGATGGAATTGAAAATACCACCATTTAAATCCCACACCACGTTTGTTTTCTTCAACAACTGTTCGGTTTACATTCTGCCATTATTCTCTTTATTCTCTGGATCAGTAGGATCAGCTGGCCAGTTGGGCCATTACAATGCGTTGCTGATCAATGTGGATGACATCGCTGTAACGTGTTGAGATTTGCTGTCACTTGGGTTTGTGACCTGTTGCTGCTCCACTGTTGATATTTTGTGATCGGCACTGTCACAGCCCTTGATGCCTTTCGCAAGTTGTTGGTTTGTGAATTTCGTTCTTGTTTGAATAGCGTGATTTGATCAACATGATCTGCTGGCAGTTGGGGACCTTTTTTTTTACACATGCACACACCCCCCCCCCACATTCACGCTGCAGTGGGATTTCACCACCTATGGGTACTCGAACCCTTGACCTGGTGTTGAAAACTCTTGTGAGTCTACCACCGGGGACCATTTGTTATGTGTGGTGTGGATCAAGGTATTCTTTAACGGTAATGGTCGCTGTAATGGCCACCACCATTACCTTTACGATATGGGCTGCAAGAGCCGTTATGGCTCCCGTAACGGCTATTATGGTCTCTTCTCTCTCTCTCTCTCTCTCTCTCTCTCTCTCTCTCTCTCTCTCTCTCTCTCTCTCTCTCTCTCTTCTCTAAAAAAAAAAAAAAAAAACCAAAAAACCTGTATCGGCCTTGTCATGGACCGTTACTTACAGGGTCATTACAGCCTTTATGGGGGGTGTAATGGGCGGTTATAGGGTTTGTAATGGCCTTTATGGGTCATTTTTGCTGTAACAGCCTTTATGACCCTGTAACGTGTAATGGTTGCCACCGTTTCCTTTATGTAATGGCCATTACGGCCATTACGACACACCATGACCGTGGATTGCTGTTTGCTTTACATCTTAGAAGTGTTTATCCTTCTTTGCTGCTGCTGAAATTGTGTTTAAACATATTGGGAGATGGTATTGTGATCAGCAACAGCTGCTGGTTAAGTTGTTAGGTTGGTGTTGCTGACAAGTGTTTGTTGCTGGAAAGTGGGCTGCATTGCTGGTGGTTGTTTTGTTTTGTTTTTTTTTTTTTTTTTTTGTTTTTGTTTTTGTTTTTTTTGTGTGTGTGTGTTGAAAATTCTTGGTAGTTGTGACTGAAAACTATGGACTCCAAATATGATGTTAGAGCAAACAACCAGCACATTGTCTCAGCTAAGCTGAGAGGGTGTCGACAACTATTTTCCATGGGCCTGTTCAGTTCGAATTTCTCTTATTTCCAAGAGAAGATTAAGACATGTTGTAATGACCTAGATAAAATGTAACCAATTCATGCATGCATGCACGTACCAAATCAAACCACACACACCATGCATTCTTCACATGTTGCACATATGTGACACACATGTAAAAGAGAAAAAAAAAAGGATATAAATACAAGTAAAAAAAAAAGTATGAAACGTGGGAGGTCTAGCATTTCAATTCACTCCACCCATCTTGACCATTCAAATATCATGGTACTCACCTTTATCAGCTAAACAATGTATCCTCACATCAATCTAAACCATTCAAAGAGTTCAATCCTTGACCTACTTTCAAATAGATGGTCAAACCAATCAAAATCATCCAGTGGTGAACTGTATTGTCTGGACTGTTGAATTAGAATCTGCCATGTGGAGTGCCCATCTAAAAATCTAAACCATTCATTATCCGAACCATCTAAGCATACATCTAATGAACGGTATTCTAACATCAGATTTTGCTTATGTACACATTATTTTAGATAGATGTAGAGGTATTAGCATGAGAGGTGACAACATAGGTTGGAACTTTTTAGTATTTGTATTAAATATAGTAATGACATTAGTATTTAATATAGAAGTTTTAAAAAATTTATTTTTTTATGCATGAAACACCAAGATTCGTCTTTTTGCTTCACATATGAAGCACGTGTATGCACATTTATGGCTTAGGTCCTATAAATAGGGTTTAGCCATGAGCTTACGGCATGAGTGTGGGTCCAGTAGAGTTTGAGTGTGGGCCCACCTTTAGAATCATAAAACAATAGTCGGTGTGTGCATGGTGCATAGGTGTGAGTTAGTCTAGACTTGATTTCAGACATTGTGCACATTGAGTGTGTATACGTCGGGTTTGTACTGCATAAGGATTGGTCCCGCACTTCAAATCAGGTAGGTGATCTTAACTTAAAAGTTTAAAATTTTCAGCTTATTACTATGTCATCTTATTCCAAATTTTAATAGTAATATTGCTTAAATTAATTATTTATATGATTGATCTTTTTATTTAAAATTTATTTAATTATTTGGCTTAATTGTTGAAATTTTGAAATATACCTTGAAACAATTGTTGAATTAAATCGGTTTGGTTCATAGTAAAATTTTAATTTAATATTCAAATTTTATTATATATATATATATATATATATATATATATATATATATATAATGAATCTTAATTAGCTTAGAATATAATATAACTTAATTAACAAATTATTGAAAGTATAATTTAATTTAAATTAAAAAAATTAAATTTTAATTCTAAACTTTTAGAAATTAATAATTTAAATAAATTTTGTTATAAAAAAAAATCAAATTCATCAGCTTTGGAATTTATTTAATAAATCAGATTATAATTTGATTGATTTAAATCAATTTTATCCCAATTTAAATTTAAGTATAAATTAATTCTTTAATTGTAAAAATACTTGATTTATATAAATTTATTAAATTTTAATATAATATTAGAACAATAAAAAAAATATTAGAACAAAAAAAAAATTATTTGTTAAGTTTATGTTATAATTAAAATAAATTCTAAAATTTAGAATTTAGTGAATAAAAATAAAAATAATTTGCTTTATGTTAATATGATTTATTATATTATTTAAATAAAATTTTTGATTTAATTAAAGTTAGAATTTAAAATAAAATATCTTATACATTATCAAATCTCAGTAATTCCTAAATTTGATAATAGTAAAAATAAAATAAAATTCTATGCAAGTATTTTAATTATTAATGTTTCGACGAAATTTTATATTGAATTATTAATTAGAAATAAAAATTAATATTGTTGATATTTTGAGAATTCAATAATTTTCGATTTTTATAATAATTTTTAAGAGTAGTAAAAGCACGTGAATAAATCCATGATAGCTTCATGCTGATATTTTCAATTGTGAAACAATGATTCATCTTATATGCATGTCTAGCATTCATTGAACATCGATATTAATATGTTGAATGTAACGTAAGCAAGTAGGGCGATCTCGTCTCTTGGGTGTAAGACCCTAATGTCAGCAAGTAGGGCGATTGTGTCCCTTGGGTGAAAGACCCTAGAACCCACTGGATCCTTTGGAGTTTCCTTTGTGTATGACGTATGAGTACAATTGTGTGCGCGGACATACGTTAGAGGTACAACTGGAGAAGTAGCCTGACCAACTAATGTATAAATGGGTCCCTCACCACTGGGTACCGGTGCGTGGGCGTTAATGCAATGTGGCTATCCACTTGGGTACAGTGTTGTAAGCGATGACAGATATTGTTTATGAAGATTCATGGAAAGTATCACATGCATAACATATTTATGATTCTAGTGCTTAAATTCATGTTATTTTATTATCTGTATTCTTAAAAAAAAAAAACATTTAAATCAAATTATACTTTCAATAATTTATTAATTAAGTTATATTATATTCTAAGCTAACTAAGATTCATATATATATATATATATATATATATATATATATATATATATATATATAATTTGAATATTAAATTAAAATTTTACTATGAACCAAATTGATTTAATTCAACAATTTTTTCAAGGTATATTTCAAAATTTCAACAATTAAGCCAAATAATTAAATAAATTTTAAATAAAAAGATCAATCATATAAATGATTAATTTAAGCAATATTACTATTAAAATTTGGAATAAGATGACATAATAATAAGCTGAAAATTTTAAATTTTAAGTTAAGATCACCTACCTGATTTGAAATGCTAGACCAAACCTTATGCAGTACAAACCCGACGTATACACACTCAATGTGCACAATGTCTGAAATCAAGTCTTGACTGACTCACACCTATGCACCATGCACACACTGACTATTGTTTTATGATTCTAAGGGTGGCCCCACACTCAAACTCTACTGGACCCACACTCATGCCGTAAGCTCATGGCTAAACCCTATTTATAGGACCTATGCAATAAATGTGCATGCACGTTCTTCATATGTGAAGCAAAATATGAGTCTTGGTGTTTCATGCATGAAAAAATAAAATTTTTAGAACTCCTATATTAAATACTAATTTCATTACTATATTTAATACTAATACTAAAAAGTTCCAACCTACGTTGTCACCTCTCATGCTAATACTTATACATCTATCTAAAATAATGTGCACATAAGCAAGATCTGATGTTAGAATACCGTTCATTAGATGAATGATTTAGATTTTTATATGGGCACTCCACATGGCAGATTCTAATTCAGCAGTCCACATGATATGGTTCGCCATTGGATGATTTTGATTGGTTTGACCATATACTGGGATGTAAGTCAGGGATTGAACTCTTTGAATGGTTTAGATTGATGTGAGGATATATTGACTAGTTGCTAAATGTGAGTATCATGATATTTGAATGGTCCAGATGGGTAGAGTGAATTGAAACGCTAGACCTTCCACGTTTCACACATTTTTTTTACTTGTATTTATATTCATTTATTTCTTCTTCTCTTTTGCATGTGTCACATGTGTGCAACATGTGAAGGGTGCATGGTGTGTGTGGTTTGATTTGGTACATGCATGCATGCATGGATTGGTTACATTTTATCCAGGTCATTACATTCTTTCCCCTTGGAAAAAAATTTCGTCCTCGAAATTTAACGTACCTATGGTGTAAAAAGTTGTGGGTATTTTTCTTAAATTTCATCCTCGCGCTCCCATGAAGCTTCTTCTTCGCCGTGATGTCCCCACTACACTTTTACGAGTGATATGGTCTTGGTTCGAAGTTCTTGATCCCTTCTGTTGAGGATACGAAGTGGTTGTTCTACGTACGTGATGTCTTTGCAAATTTCTAGTGGCCGCTAGTCAATAATGTGCGACGCGTCCCTCTCGTACTTCCGTGACATTGATACGTGAAATACATTGTGAATGCCGAATAGTTGTGAGGGTAGAACTAGTTTGTAGGCCACAACACTTACTCTCTGCAGGATCTTGAACGGCCTGATGTTGCGTGGTGCTAACTTCCATTTCTTCCTGAATCGCATGACTCCTTTCATCGGTGATACCTTGAGTAGAACGTGATCGCCCACAAAGAACTCTCAAGTCTTTCCTTCGGTGATCTGTGTAGCTCTTCTGCCGACTTTGTGCTGTACGTAGGCGATCCTTAATGATCCGTATCTTCTCGGTCGTTTCCTGCACAATCGCTGGTCCAATCATGCTTCTTTCACCAACTTCAGTCCAACAATTTGGTGATCGACACGGTCTTTCATACAACGCTTCATATGGTGCCATACCGATGCTAGCCAGAAAACTATTATTATATGCAAACTCGATCAATGGTAAATGATCGTCCCAGTTTCCTTTGAATTCGAGGATGTAAGCGCGAAGCATATCTTCAAGGATCTGATTCACTCGTTCAGTTTGTCCATCCGTCTGCGGATGAAAAGTAGTGCTGAAGTCGAGTGATGTCCCCAGAGCGTCCTGAAAGCTCCTCCAAAAGCGCGACGTGAATCTGGAGTCTCGATCGGATATAATCAAGGTGTCTCGTATCGGCCGTTACGTATCGGTAACGGTCGTGTCCGTTACGCGATACGGGGTCGTAACGGGCACTCCACCGATTTTGTAGCCATAACGGCCGTTACGGGGCGTAACGGGCGTTACTGCCCAGTAACGGTCAGGGCGTAACGGGCATTACTGTCCAGTAACGGTCAAGGCGTAACGGTCAGAAAACGGTCACTTTTTTTTTTTTTGGCTTTTAAGGTCCATTTTTTCACTTTTTTTTTTTTTGAAACTTCTATCTTCCAAATACTTCCTAAATCATTCTATTTTTATTTTCGACCAATCTTAGCTTGATATTTCAAATAAAAACAACTTCTATTAAGGATTTTCTTGATTCGAAGCTCCGTGGGCCATTTTCTAAAAATTCCTCAAAAATAGGTATTTATACTTTTTATTGAATGTTTTACTGTTTTAATGGTATAATATGATGTGTTAATCATAATAGAAGATATTAATGTCCATTTTACAGGTTGTTGATGTCATTTTATATTTTTTTGTAAATTTTTTCTATTTACGCACTATTTTTGGGCCTTTTTTTTAAAAAAAAATTCGAAAAATCAATTTTTATTGAATGTTTTGCTGTTTTAATGGTAGAATATGATGTGTCAATCATAGTAGAACATGTTAATGTGCATTTTACAGATTGTTGATGTCATTTTATATTTTTTTGTAATTTTTTTTTTCTATTTACGCACTATTTTCGGTCCTTTTTTTTTTATTATTTGAAAAATCAATTTTTATAGAATGTTTTGTTGTTTTAATGATAGAGTATGATGTGTTAATCATAGTAGAACAAGTTAATGTGCATGTTACAGATTGTTGATGTCATTTTATATTTTTTTATAATTTTTTTCTATTTACGCACTATTTTCACCCATTTTTTTAAAAATTCGAAAAATCAATTTTTATTGAATGTTTTGCTGTTTTAATGGTAGAATGTGATGTGTTAATCATAATAGAACATGTTAATGTGCATTTTACAGTTAGAAAATTCCTCAAAAATAATTGCAAACACCTACACATGTAAGATATTTTCATATTACATTCATTCTAATATATCTATCATTGATGGTAGATAGAAAATTAAATATATGAATTTTATAGTCAAATTCAGGTTATCTGGTTCATAAATTTATCAAACAGTCCGATACAACTTCTCACCAAAGAGTGAACCGTTACACTACCATAAAAATGTTCCAATTTATAAATGAATGTATATTTGGAATGTTTAGAATATTCCGGATTTAATCCATATTTTTTCATATTTTTTTGGCATAAAAAAAAAATTGCACCGTTACGGGCCGTTACCCCCCCCCCCCCCCCCCCATATCGCCGTTACGCCCCCGTATCGGTATCGGAGGGCACCGTTACGCCAACCGATACCGATACGGGATACCTTGGATATAATAGATATGAGAATACTGTGTAGTCTAATGATCTCCTTGATGTAAAGCTTGCTCAAGTCGTCTAGAGATGAAGAAACACGAATGGGGAGGAAGTGTGCAGACTTGGTTAATCGGTCAACAATCACCCAAATAGCATCGTGATTGCGTCTGGTCCTCATAAATCCCACAACAAAATCCATGGTGATGTGTTCCCACTTCCATTTTGCAACTAGCAAAGGCTGAGATAACCTTGAAGGTTTCTGATGCTCGGCTTTGACTTGTTGACATACGTAGCATGTAGATACGTAGTCGGCAATTTCTCTCTTCATGTTGTTCCACCAATATTGTCGTCGAACGTCGCGGTACATTTTCGTCCCTCCCGGGTGAACTGTGAACTTCGAGTGGTGTGCTTCGTCTAAAATTTCCTTCTTCAATTCGGGAATGTGCTGAACGCATAATCTTCCTCGAAATCTGATTCCACCAACAGGGCCTACTCGCCATTCTGAGTTATCATTTCCCACTGCTTCCGCTATTCTGGCTTGTTGCCAGGCGTCATTCTTTTGTGATTCTATCACTCGACTCACCAGAGTGGGTTGCACCACTATGTTGCTGAGATAAGCCCGGGGACTATCTGCTCCAAGTTGAAGATTAAAATCATTTATTTTATCAAGCATCTTCCACTCTTGAATAATTAGAAATGCCATAAGTTTATTTGTCTTCCTACTTAATGCATCGACTACAAGATTTGCCTTACCCGGATGATAAGAAATGTTAAAATCGTAATATTTTAAGAATTCCATCATCTCCATTGCCGCATATTTAATTCTTTTTGGTCAAAAAGATATTTTAGACTCTTGTGATCAGAATATAATTCAAACTGCTCGCTGTATAGATAATGTCTCCAAATCTTTAGGATAAATACTATCGCTGCTAGTTCCAAATCATGCGTAAGATAGTTCTATTCATGAGTTTTTAACTGCCTCGACGCATATGCTATTACTTTACCTCATTGCATGAGAACGCATCCCAACCCTTTGTTTGATGCATCACTATACACAACAAATCTTTTTTCTTCAGTTGGTAAGGTTAGAACTGGAGCTGAAGTTAACTGATTTTTCAATTTAGAGAAAGCTAATTCACAATTTTCATTCCATTTAAAATGCGTGCTTTTTTTTTTTTTGTCAACCAAGTTAATGGTCTAGCGATTTTAGAAAATCCTTCGATAAATCTTCTATAATATCCCACTAAACCAAGAAAACTACGCACCTCTGTAATATTCTTGGGCTGCTCCCACTTCATTACTACCTCGACCTTTGATGGATCCATAGACACTCCTTTCTTTGAAACCATGTGACCCAAGAATTTCACCTCCCCTTTCCAAAAGTCACACTTCGTCAACTTATCATACAACTGATTTTAATGTCTGCAAAGCGATCCTTAGGTGTCTCGCATGATCCTCTCGGGTCTTGGAATATATTAAGATGTCATCTATAAATACCATCATGAATTGATCCAAATGCGGTTTGAAGACCCTATTTATAAGATCCACTAATACTGCTGGGGCATTCGTCAGATCAAAGGGCATCACTAGAAATTCGTAGTGGCCATATCGTGTCCTAAAAGCGGTTTTAGGTATGTCTTCGTCTTTAATTCTCAATTGCTAATATCCGGACCGTAATTCTATCTTCGAGAAATATCGTGCTCCATTCAACTGATCAAATAAGTCTATCCTTGTTAATGGGTACTTGTTTTTAATGGTCGCCTTATTAAGTTGTCGGTAGTTGATGCACAACCTCACAGAACCATCCTTTTTCCTCACGAATAAAATTGGTGCTCCCCACGGTGATGTACTTGGCCTAATAACACCTTAAGTCGGGAGTTGTTGAATTTGTTCCTTTAGTTCCTTCAATTCGACTAGAGCCATGCAATACGGTGCTCTAGAGATTGGTGCGGTCCCCGGTACAAGATCAATACTAAAATCTATTTCCCTTCGTGGCGGTAATCCTGGAATGTCTTGAAATATTTCTGAAAATTCGTTAATGACTGGGATTTGTTTTATTCTTTCTTCTTGCAGGTCCACTTCTGAAAGAGCTGATAGGCTAACTAGTGCTTCTCTCCTTCCCGTCTCAAAGAATTGTAGCGGCGGTCGCCCATCAACGTTTAAAGTTACCATATTCTTGAAGCAATCTATTTTGGCCCGATATAAGGACAACCAATCCATTCCTAGGATGATGTCATATTATCTCATCGACATAACTATAAGATCATTTGTCAATTCTACATTCTTAGGCATAATCAGACATGATTTACATATCTGACCTAAGTTTATTGATTTACCAAGAGGGGTCGTAACTACTAGCTTCTTATCTAATGAAACAGGAGATAAGCCCAACGAGCATATGAGGCAATATGAGATAAATGAATGCGATGTTCCAAAATCAAATAATACTCTAGCAAGAGATGCGAATATAATGATGGTACCTTCGACTACATCCCCGGTAGCTTCGGTGTCTAGTAATGTGGTCGGGTTTGTCGGTGGTGTTGGATCTTCACATGGGGGTGTCGGATCGTCGAATTCATGCGTCGTCATATGGTTGTACTGGGTCCTCATATCCCTGTGATGGGTCATCATACTGTTGCGCAGAGTCATCGTACAACCTAGTCGTGTCGTCACTAGGTTGCAATAAGGCGTAAATGCGATCTTGAGCCTGAGGATGAGGTACAACCTAGTCATCGTCACTAGCTGTTGTTGTGCCTGATGAGGTGGCCTCTGATATACCGATGGTGACCCTTTTTGAGGTGGTCTCGGATGTAGTTGAGGAGGTCTTTGTGGGTATATAGATGAGGCGGTCTCAGATCCGGTTGAGATGTTGCGAAATTTTGTGGGAGCCGCTGATATGAAGGCGGTGGCGCGTAATGCTGTAGTGGCTTGAAGGACGATTGTGGCGGTCCTTGTTTCTGTGGGTACTGAAGTCGTTGTGGTCGGGGGCAATTACTGGAGGTGTTACCCTTGAGTCTGTAGTTATAACAAACTCTTGAAAATCGAGTGAATGTTGTATTGGGGCTGGTCTGGCCATTGGTGTCGACATCATCCTCTGCCTTTTGGCTGCATCTTGTTGGATCGGCGACGTGTGCGGAATGGTTCTGGCACTACTCTTTGCATCTCTCTTCTGATCGCGATTCCTCCAAAATTCATTAATATCTTTTTCTACCGCCAAGGCACGCTCCAGAGCTTCTGCATAGTTTTTAATCCTATAAGGGGCTAATCTACTTCGAACTAGGCATCGTACTGACATACTATCATATTTCCTTGCTCCAAACTCATGAACTCCGTCTTCTGGTTTTATACATAAAGAGGAAGGTACTTTTCATCGAATTCCTTACAGAATGAAGTTTAGGTCCATACTTCAACTCCTGGATTCGCTCTAACAACTGATTCCCACTAGTGGTCTGCCTCCCCTTCTAACATATAAATGGCTAGCTCCGCTTTCTGGTATTCGTCGCACTTCATAGCCATAAAGATCTTTTCAATCCGCTTCTTCCACCCTTCTGCCTCACTTAAATTAGACCCGCCCTTGAATATAGGCGGCCTCTGCCTTTTGAATCTTTTTAATAAGACTCCAGTCCCTTCATAGGTAACAAGCACCACTGGGTCCAAACTTTGCGCCTGGTTTTGCCTGACTTGATGTCCAACGAGGGTCGTAAGTTCTTCTATAGCCCTGAGGATCCCACCAATAAGTGGTCCATTTTCAATAACGTTGGGAGTAAGTGTTCTTGGCGAGGCTCCGTCATTCAAGTTGAATTCTACCATGACCTATGATTATTTAAACAAACAAGTTTTAGTATACTAACATCTAAGCAAGACATGACACGTTAAGTTTTTTTTTTTTTTTTTTGGATATCGTTATGGGAATGCATCCTAAGTCAATGTTTCTATGTAAAAATCTCCTCTAGGTCCTCAGTTTGATCTTAAACCTGGGCTCTGATACCAACTTGTCACGCATGACCAGTGTTTTAAGTATCGCTACTATCAGCCGATATATTGGCCGATATTATCGTTATCGGCTCCCAGCGAGACGAAACTCGTCCGATAACCCCCAGAAGATTAAAAAAAAACCAAAATCCAGATCTCGCGCGATATATTGTTGATATCGCACCTGGGAGAGCATTATTATCCGAAAAAAATGAAAAAAAAAAAAGAAAAGAAAAAAGAAAAACTTTCAACGGTAGATTTCAGTACCTGTAAAGAAGATCGCCCTGATCGGAAGCTGTGTTTGATGGGTCATTCGAATCAAAGCCTTTGATTTGGAGAGATTTGGGCACGAAATCCTTCGAAATCCTCGAAATCATCAGCATTTGGGAGAGATTTTAGGGTTCTAGCGTTCCGGAACCCTCTCTACTTCGAAAAAAAGGGCCCTGAGCCCTTATTCAGAGGAGGCGGACGGACTGGTGCATTGCACGTCACCAACTGTGTTGATGTCACCAAGTTATGTGGGTCCCATCATGAGGTATATATTATATCCAAACCGTTCGTCCATTTGGCGAGCTCGTCGTAAGGCTTTATCCGAAAAATAAGACAGATCCAAAGATCAAGTGGACCACACTAGAAAAAAGCAGCTGGATATTGAACGTCCACCATTGAAAGCAAAAGTTTTGGGTCGTATGATATTTGTTTTTCCTATTCATCAAGGTCTTTGTGACCTCATGAACAGATTGGATGGAAAACAAACGTTATGGTGGACCCTACGAATGTTATAACGGTGAGAATCATTGTCCTCACTGCTATTTGTGGTGTGGTCCAATTGAGGTTTGGATGTCACTCATTTTTGGGTTCATGATCTAAAATGATCTCTCCAAATGGATGAACGGTGTGGATATAATAAATACATTATTAGTGGGGCCATGTAACTTTGATCTCCTTTGAACTGTTTGTACAACTCAGAGGTGGACGATTGCAGCGCTCGTCTGGGCTTCGCATGAAGTTCATGCGCTGGAAACGTAGGTGGGGTCCACCGTGATGTTTGTGAGAAATCCACTCCGTCCATCCGTTTTTTGAGCACATTTTAAGACATAGGGCTAAAAATGAGCCGGATCCAAGACTCAAGTAGGCTGAAAACGTGAGGATTGAAGGTCCACAATTGAAATATTTGTGGGGCCACAGGTTTTGAATCAGTCTAATATTTGGGTTTTCAATTCATCCCAGTAGTAATGACGTAATGAACGGTATGGATGGAATGTAAACATCACTATCGACCGAGGAAGGTTTCAATGGTAGGAATTTCCCTACCCGCCTTTTTCTTTAGTGCGGCCCACTTGAGTCTTGGATCTTGCTCAATTTTTGCCTCAAGTCAAATAAGCTCACAAAACTGATGGATGGAGTAGATTTCTCACAAACATCACGGTGTGCCCCACTCCTGCGAAAGGATTTAGTAGGAAATCTGTGTTCCATCTTCGCACGACACATGCCCATACCTCGTGTGGTACACCAGCCAATCCACACCCTCCATCCATTTTCATAAGTAATTTTAAGGCATGAGCCCAAAAAGGAGACAGATGAAAGATCAAGTGTACCACACTACAAGAAAATGTGGTGGCAATGATGTCCACCATTGAAGCTTTTTAGGGCCCACTGTAATGTTTATTTGCCATCCAATCTATCCATGAGGTTTGACAAACGTGGATGGGAAAACATAAATATTAGCTTTATCCAAAAAATTTATAGCCCCAAAATAGTTTAATGGTGATCATTCAATGAACACTATTTTGTGTGGTGTGGTCCACCTCAGATTTGGATCTGCCTTATTTTTCGGCCCATGCCCTAAAATGACATGTTAAAATGAATTCCAATTGATGTTCAGATGTGACTCATTTTCATACATATCTTTATACATTTATAAATGGTATGCATCATATTTAAATATATTTACATTAGTTTAATCAGATAACGCATAACTTAGTACCTTATACAAAAGAAATTTATTATGTGTACTTCTTTTTTGATATCTTATGATTTAAAAGTGTGCATTAAGGTCTTTTTAAATAATCTCTAAAGTTTCATAAAAAAATTCAACCATTTTGCTAATGTTTCCCCATGTTTCCCAAAAAGTGCGATAAATTATACGATACAAACGATATATCCCGTGCGATAACCGATACGTATCTGTATCCCAAGGTTGCGATACATTGCGCGATACTGATATTTCGAACACTGCGCATGACACATGTTATTGAGGCTGGACCTTTAGAGGAGATTGATACCTATTCCCAATGGAAAGAAGATGACTGTCAGGTGATGAGTTGGCTCTTCTATAGTATGGAAGAAAATGTTTATGACAATTTAATGAATGGTGAGTGCTAATGAGGTTTGGGATACCATGCAACAACTTTACTCAAACGAGAAAAACATATGTTGCTTGTAGGATATTTTTAAAGAATTTCAGACAATGAGATAGGGAGAAAACCTTCATGAACACTATGTACGATTTCGAGGTCTGTTAGATGAAGCTCCATCTGCTTACCACTGATATTGCCCAACAACAATGTTAGAGAGAATATTTTTTGGATCCCTACTCATGGCTTAGTGGTAGACTCACAAGAGTTTCAACACACAGGTCATGGGTTCAAGGGTACCCATTGTGGCCTGTGTGTGTGTGTGTGTGTGTGTGTGTGTGTGTGTGTGTGTGTGTGTCCTTGCCGCAGTTTGCCCTAATCTCGAGCCAGTAAAAGCACAACTTCTTGGGAGTGAACGAGTTCCGATATTGTCTGATGTGTTTGCTCAAGTGTTGTGTGTATCAGCCCCTCGTCATCTTTTTCTCTTGCATCTAGCGAGAATGCTTCCCTTATGTCTAATGGGGTTAATAATGTTAGTGGTGGCCGTGACAATTGTCATGGTGGTTGAATAGGGGGAAGAGGTCGTGGGCAGCAACTTTTCTGCATCTACTATAATAAGACCAATCATGCAGTCGACAAATGTTGGGATTTACAAAGGAAAACTGAGGCCCATTCTTCACATGCCGGTCCAGCACTATGCACAAACAACTCTACGACTACCAGTGGAAATTCTTCAGGCACTGGCAACGTTGTGGTGCTCTCTTGTTTTGATCTCAAGAAGCTTCTCAGCAGAACATGATGCCTGACTCAATTACTTCTTCCTCCACCTCTCTTGCCAACTCTTGTAATGCTCTAGCTGCATCCTTTGGTTCATCACCTTGGGTGAGAGTCTGGGGCCACCGACCACATGATAGGTAACCTATCTCTCTTCACATTTCCCTCCTGTTTCTCTTGCAGATGGCTCCTTGTCTACTACCATTGGAAAATGGGTCATCTCACCCGGTACAAATATGACCTTTCCCTATGTCCTTTATGTTCCCAAGTCTCCTCTTGGTTTACTCTCTATGAATCAATTGACAAAGCATTTAAATTGTTCCAGAATCTTTTATCCCTCTCACTGTGTATTTTAGGACCTCAAAACAAAAGAGATGATTGGTGGAGGGTGTGAGTTGGGAGGCTTCTATTACCTTGAACCAAAAAGAGTTGGACCAACTCTTAGTGTGAGCAACATCACTTCTCTATAGTGGCACGTTCGGTTCAATCATCTGTGTAGTCTCTTAAGAAACTAGTTCCTACTTTATCAAATACGACTTCAATAAATTGTGAGGTTTTTCAGTTAGTGAAACATTGTTAATCTAGTTATGTGCCTCAACCCATTAATCGTAGTCATGCACTGTTTCTTTAGTTTGCTATAATGTATGGGGTCTTATTTGAGTCCCAATTCTGCATAATTTTCACTACTTTGTTATGTTTATTGATGGCTTTTCTCATATGACATGGGTTTTAATGATGTATGATAGATTGGGGGTGTTTGAAATGTTTATATTCTTTCATTCTGAGGTTATGAATCAATTCCATAAAGAGATCCAGTGGTTTGGATCTGATAATATTTTAGAGTATTTGTCGAATTCATTCCACAAATATCTTGCATTAGCTTGGATTAGCCACCAAACCTCGCTCGCTTACACCTCCAACAAAATAGTGTTGCAGAAAGGAAAAACCACCATCTTCTTGACGTGGTAGGATCTCTCTTCACTCACATGTATGTCCCCAAACGTTTCTGGAGTAACACATTACTGTCCTTATTGGCTGTCATCTAATTAATATGCAGCTCTCAAGTATTCTTCATTGTCAGACACCCTTCTCTTTGTTGTTTCCCAATATACCACCATTTGCTTTACCTATTTATGTGTTTGGCTGCATGATGCTTGTCTAGAAAATAGTGAGAAGTCGGATAAACTAGACACACCTGCAATGAAACCTGTGTTCCTTGGCTATTCTTGCAACCAAAATGAGTATAAATGTTTTGATCTGGTTATTGGTTGTCTCTATACTAGTGCTAATGTTCCCTTTTTCGAACAATCCATGCTTCTCCACCCCTTCTCGTGAAGGGGAGTTGGTGTCTGATGGTCTCCTTCCTGCTCCTAGACCATTGGGCAACACTGTTCCAATATCATCTACTCCTGCTTCAACATCTCAAGACGCCAGGGAAGGTACAATCAGCTCACATGTGCCACCATCGTCTTCCTCAATTGAGGTTCCTCCATCCACTCCATCACAACCGGATATTGACCTACCAATTGCTCTAAAAAAGGTACTCGATCATGTACGTTACATCCTATGATGTAGGACAATTAACCACTTGCTCTAAAAGCTCGAACTGTTAGAGCATGGCGAATTAATCCCTTTATCTCATAGCGCAGGCCAAGTCCATGGGTTAGGTCATCGGCCGAACCCTCCTCGTGAGCCCCAAATCCATGGGTTCTGCCCCATCGTGGGCCCCAAATCCATGGGTTCTGCCCCATCGTGGGCCCCAAATCCATGGGTTCTACCTCACATGAGTCACCCGCCTCACATGGGCCCCAAATCCATGGGTTATGCGGGCCACCCACCCTGAGTGTACCCCTGCATCCCACAGGCCACCCCACTCGAGCCCGGTGTGAAAATGCCCCCGCATTATCCTGTCTGTAACTTTGTCTCTTACCACCCTCTTAGTTCTTCATCCAAACCATATTCTTTAGCCCCATTGCATGAAGTGGTCCTTACTTCACACTGTGATGTGCTAGCTCATCTTGGGTGGTGGAGAGCCATGGAAGAGGAGATGTCAGTAATGCATTGAACTGGAACACAGACCTTGGCATGTTTGCCACCTGGAAAGAGAATGGGTGGTTGTAGGTGGGCGTGCACCATATATACCAACCTGATGGCTCAATTAAACGCTTAAAGGTGCGTCTTGTTACTAAAGTCCACTCAAGCCGCTGGACTGGGTTACAAGGAAACTCTCTCTGGTAGTTAAAAGTTCTGTGTGAGTTTTACTTTCTAACCTAACTGAGGCATCAAGAATGTCTTCCTCAATGGTGACCTAACTGAGGAGGTTTACATGGAGCAACCTCCTAGGTTTGTTGCTCAAGGGGAGAGTGAGAAATTGTGTAAACTTAGGAATGCCATTTATGGGCTCAAGCAGTTTCTTAGGGGGCATTGTTCGAGAAGTTTTGTTGTGTGTTGATTGTTTTTTAATATCACAGGTGTCATATGGATCACTCTATGTTTGTGAAGTGGGCATCTAGAGGAATGGTGGCATTAGTTGTATATGATATAATCATCACTAGGAATGATGAAGATGACATATTAAAAGTGAAGAATCATGTCAAGAAACAATTTTAGACTGAGAATCTTGGTCTTCCGAGTTATTTCCTGGTGATTGAAGTGGCCCGGTCTGCCACTGGAATAAACTTGTCTCAAAGGAAGTATCCACTGGACTTGTTGGAAGAAACCAGATTATTAGGATTCAAATTTTGTGATGTCCCAATGGATCCAAATTCCAAACAGTAAGTTATCTGATGACGGGAATCGTTTGAAGACCCACAGGAGACAGCAGGATAGCTCGGAGGCTTATCTATTTGACAGTCATTCGACTAGATATTTCTATGCCGTTAGCGTAGTGAGCAGATTCATACATCAATTGAAAGTACAACATTGGGAGGCTGTCATACGTATCCTTCAGTATATGAAGAACACTCTAGGACGAGGCCTTCATTGCAGGTCTATGAACATCTTGAGGTTAAGTTCTATGCAGATTGGGCTGGTTCAGAAAATCCACTTCTGGATATTGTATCTTTGTTGGAGGAAATTTGGTAACTTGGAAAAGCAAAAACAGATAGTTGTTGCTAGGTTTAGTGTAAAAGCTGAGTTACAGAGCTCTGGGCCATGCTGTCTACAAGCTACCATGGATCCAATCTCTCATCTCTCCTCCAGGAACTTGAACTCGTCGATGGAGGGCCAATGACTTTCTCTATTGTGACAATCAAGCAATGTCACATATAGCCAGTAACCTTGTCTTCCACAAATGTACGAAGCACATAGAGGTGAACTGTCATTTTATTAGCGGGAAGATTGCCTCCAAGGAAGTCATCACAGAACACGTTCCTTGTAAAGTCCAGTAGGTGGATATCTTCCCCAAACCTTTGCCTTGGTCACAAGGTTCATTAATCATTAGCAAGCTGGGCATGTTCGATGTATACACTCCAGCTTGAGGCGGAGTGTTGAGAATTGTATGCATGCGTATATATTTCTTGCATGTAATTAGGCCCGGGCCTGGGTCCATTGGGCCAGCAGGCCCCCTCTTTGATACTTAGTTTTCTAATAAAACTAAGGTGAGAATGTTGTAAGGTTTCCTGCATGTCTCTCCCTTTTAGTTTTCTAATAAAATTAAGGTGAGAATGTTCTAAGGTTTCCTGAATATCTCTCCCTTGCTTTCTCCTTTTGCGCTTGTGCACACTGCCCATCTAGTGGGCTGATTGCTGACCATGGTGTGGGATGGTTTCTACAAGGGTAAAAAAGTAGAGGGAACGAAGGAGGATAAAGGGGGCTGATTTAATGTTTTAGGTTAGTACTCTTTAAAATTACAATAATGCCCTTCCTAGACTCACTTGACTCGTTTTAAATCGGCCTGCTCAACTGACTCACTCTTTGACTTGGGAAACCAGGCCTCAGTCTAGAACAGCCCTGGTTCTTCTGATCCAGTGACCGGGCTGGGTTGACTGCTCCAAGTCCCAGGTCAGCTTTCCTGGTTTGCAAACTATATATATATATATATATATATATATATATATATATATATATATATATATATATATATATATATATATATATATATATATATATATATACTTTTTTTAAACACGCACCCCACAAGCACTCACGCCATAGTGGGATTTCACCTCGTGTTGAAATTCCTGGGAGTCTACCACCAAGGCAAGGATAAGAACCGTCCTGGTTTGCAAACTATGGTCCTTGGTATTCATTCTAGTTCTAGAAGAATCTCAAGGTGCCCATTATTGGAACTCTGGATTTTAAATTCAATAATACTTATTTTTTCTTCTGTTTGGAAACTGATTATATGCAGGCAATGTCAGAAAGTGCTGCAGAAAAGAAGATAAGGCGACTGTTGTTCCCGCGGAATTACCGTAAGAATTATAAGACCTCAAGTGATGGCCGTAGGGACTTTGATTCTTTTTAAACTCTCCTTGTTAACATCAAATAAGTAGGTTTTTGAAAATAAGTTTTTTAAGCTCAAGATCTCTCCCTTTTGCCTGTTGGGTTCCGAGACACATGCACATGCTGCACTCCTAGGTAAGATTGCATGAAATGGCAAGAACCAGGCTATTCTTCAGGTGGGGCTTGTTGTGAACTTTTAGTGGCCCAGAAACCAGGATTGTCCACTTGGCAAATGTGCAGCAAGTGCATGAAAGAAGACTTAGAATATGAATATGAATATGAATATGAGAGAGAGAGAGAGAGAGAGAGAGAGAGAGAGAGAGAGAGAGAGCTTCTTACGTGCGCACCTTTGCACATGTGGCAAAAGGAAACAGTTTCCTCCCTTGATTTGCATCTCTGAGCCCATGACACCTGTGCAAAGGTGCGCGGGTGTTCACGTAAGAAGGTGCGCAGGTGAGCACTCACCTTGATTTGCACCTCTGAGCCCATGACACGTGTGCAAAGGTGTGCGCCGGTGCTCACGCACCTGCGCACCTTCTTACGTGAGCACCCACGCGCACCTTTGCACACGTGTCATGATCATAGAATCTGAACTGTCAACGTGATGCGGCACTCCATGAAACCCCACAAGCCCAACTTTCAGCCCGATCCGAAACTCTGGTGGGCCATGGCAAAAGGAAACAGTTTCCACGATTTGCATTTCTCTTTGATCACTAGAGTTTTGGATCAGGCTGAAATTTAGGCCCATAGGGTTTCAAGGGGTGCCGCATCACGTGGACTGTTCAGATTCTGTGCCCATGACATGTGTGCAAAGGTGTGCATGGGCACTCACGTAAGAAGGTGTGCAGGTGAGCATTTCTCTCTCTCTCTCTCTCTCTCTCTCTCTCTCTCTCTCTCTACACACACACACATGTAGCCCAGCTGATGAGTGGACCGGTCTGGTTTTGGGTCATGTTCACACAGGGCCTCATCTGATGTGGGGTCTGGATCCTGCACACGCCATGTTGACATATCTTCCATGAATTTCCTCTGCCACGTTGTAGCAATTAAAGTACAATGCTCTAGCTGTAAGGTGGTACAGAACTGTTCAGTTTGTATAATGACATCCATGGTTCAACCATCCAAACCGTTGATATGATGGCCCCCAACTTGGTTGTGTGATGCACCAAAAATTCCCAATATTGAATTATCCTAGCTGTAGGATATTTGGCCTTTTTCTTGGTTGAATGTGAACCTGTAGTGCAATTTTCTGTTAGCCATCTTTGTGTGGTCCACCCATTGAAAGGTTAAGATTGTATTCTTCCATTACAAGAGGGATTTGGGTGCATTGCCAAAGTGGGCCTCAATAATATAAAACTGTTTGAATCATTGAGCCATGACCCACTAGAGTGAACTATAATCCTGAACATGATACCATCATTAGGCCAGAGCATGGAATAATACCTCATGGACTGAAACTTGAAAACCAACTAGTAGAACACTGCATAGCACGGTGGTCAATTTCTTTTAACATTTCATTTTGATTTTATACATGTGGCCCTGCTGCCTCCTTATCATCTGTACCCGATATCTGGAGCAGGCTTCTATAAATTGTCTATGTGATCATTAGGTGGGCCACTATTCATCTTGCGTTCGTGCATATGCTGCCCACTTATCATATCTACTTGAGACTAGGGATTTAGAAAGTGGCGATTGCCAGGGATGAGTGGCTTTGATCTCATTTAGGTGTGAAACTAAAGAGGGAGGGAAAAAAAAAAGAAAAAAAAAAGAAAAAGAAGCTTCTGAATAACCCCTTTGTTGACACCACCACTATAACAACGTGTACCATTACTTTTTGTTTTTTTTGTTTTTGGTTGAAATCGATCGAAAACGGTTGACAAAATCCCAATGGATGTGAATTTTGGGTTGCCTTGCAAATAGTTTTAAACCAAATTCACACCCAATAGAGGATCCAATGTTTCCAATTCAGCTAGAATGAAGATAGTGAACGGCCTACAATTCAGCAAATGTCCATGAAGCATGCGTGCCCACTCAAATCTAACTACATGTCACGTGATTGAAGTGTCTTTAGTTTGAGGTACATGCATGCCAGGCTTTGATGACCTATGGTTTAACTAAAGGTATGACCCTTGGTGGAGTAGAATAGTGAAAGAGGATTATGTAGCCGACCTGCAATTAGTCGGTGTTGAAGTCCCTTAATATACATTGATACACCATCTTCTTAACCACTCGAGCTTTTAGAGCAAATGGTTGTTTGACATCTTCTAAAAGCTCCAGCCGTTACAGGATGGTGTATCAATGTATATCAAGGGACTTTAGCACTCCCAATCATAATTCAAAAGCCCAAAAACTGGACTGGATTCAATTTCCAACTGGGTTCGTTCGACTCGATGTGATATTTAATTGTTAAATTGATGGGTGTATTTAAATATTAGTACCTATTTAATAGTTATGAATATAAATATTTACATGAACAATTAAAGATGAAGTGCATGAGTTGGTGGTTGAGTCTAATGATTTTCCCCTAATTGGGTGTTTGAATCTCACTCTTTTCAATTTCAAGATAATTTATACAAAATAAGTCTATCAACAATTTGATACATTCATCATGAATTGCTTATGATTCTTAAGAATCACTTTTGTTTTGCAATTGTAACCAACCCATCAATGGCTTAAAAATAAATGGATGGCTGTAGAAAATAGGGCCAGATCAAAGATGGTTTGGATCATCTGATTATGATACCGTACAAAATGTTTTCTGGACTTAATGGACAGTTCAAATTGTTAGAATTAACTGTCCAAGTGAACCGATGCAACTAGGGGCATTATAAGTTATAGTGCTCCTAGTTGCACTAAGACACTGTAAGTTACAGTGCTCCTAGTTGAATTGGGATCCAGACTGTTCATTATGTACACAAGACATTTCATGGGCTACCATGCAAACATCACATCAACCAAACAAATATTAACTACTGATCTATAGCCTTTAATATGGACGGTCATGTATAGGTCGAATCATCAATTTGATATATCTATCATCATGGATTGCTTATAATTCTACCGAATCGCTTTTGTTTGAAAATCGTAGTCATCCCATCATTAACAGAAAAGGATGATTAAAGAAAATAAGTCCAAATAAAAGATGGATTAGATCATCAGATTAGTGTGATGTTGTAATTTGTTTTGAACTTGATAGATTGTTCAGATCAACCGATTGGATCGTCCAAGTTCATTGTTTCAACCAGGAGTATTATAACTTCAAGTGTACTAAAAGCATCGGAGCATAACCCTTCATATAGAGAAGATATTTAAGTCTGAGGACACTTTTAATGGTGAGATGGCCAAAATTCCCTTAGTCTATTTTCCACTTTAGAGATGTAATGAAGTTTTTAACAGCCCACACGTCTGTGTCATGACAGAGTGGGGATCTGTTCTCGCCTTTGAAATGGCGGGTGGGTTCTCTGGATGATGCATGGTGAGACTTGGGAGTTGCAACGAACCAGTAAGCTTGGGATTTACGGCTAGATATTGTAGAATCACAAGAAGTTAGGAGCCAAAAACTTCTTGATCTGAAAGACTTGTAGATTGGTCTATAAAACCGAAATTCTAAATAAAGGCTCTAGTGATGGAGAAAAAAAGGTGTTAGGCAGGCACACTTTTTTGATGTAGAGCAGGTTGCGGGCAATTTCATAGCCAGGATAGATCAGAAAAGGCCTGATTGGAAGTGAAAGTAATTCAGACAGTCAGGAATAGACGTGTCTCGCAACCGGAATGAGTTATCTGATGTGCCATACATGATTTTTGGGTAGGAATACCATCAAATTGACGGTTGAATTCCTGATTTAATTCCATTTTTACTATTTATAGTAAGTTTTAGTTTGAGTATAACTCTTCCGAGAATCACATGGTTGAGCCAAATAAAACACATACTATTTTTGGCCAAAAACCATGCGCACTAGTAGGAATCACAACCGTCTATAAATAATAAGTTTATTATTTATAGTAAGCCACGATTTCTAAGAGTTTTAGCTGTAGTTTAATTCCGAAACTTCTTTCAAGGCTTAGCATCCCTATTTAAAGGGTTGTAAACTTGTAATCTCATTTATTTGGTTCATCAATCAATTTACGAATTGTTTAAAATTTATTTCTACGTTCCTTGCTTTTATCTCGTGGATTCGAGAAGTCTGTGTGAGGAGTCCAAAGAAGCTCCGTGGATTCGGAGTACTTATCCCTAAAGAAGACGGTGCTCGACCTCATCACATCCATCCTATATCATTTTTCAACTGTACAAATATGTGGTCTATACTTGATGGAATTCTTGAGATTTTTGGGAATTGTATGCTCTAAATTACAATCATATTCAACCATGGACAAGATTTGGAACCGAGAGGTATTTATTACTTGACTGTGATCATGACCATAGATGGTCATTGCTTAACTGTAATCGTGATCGCCAAGATGATTATTGCATGAAAAGTAAAAGAAAAACCAATTCTCGATTTCTAATGTGTCAAGATATGATTGCTCGGCAAGACGGTATGCGTGGGAGTCGATGAAAAAGAAAACTTAGCATGTGATGAAAGCCATAAGTAGACAACATGGTATGACCATGCGATAAGAAAGCCATAAGTAGACAACATGGTATGACCATGCACTTCAGGAGATGTGGGAGAGGAAGAAAGAGACCTGAAACTTTGTGAAAGAAATCATTGATTATCTTAGATCCTACCATTACTCTACGAAGTACTACCAAGTAGATTCGGATTGGTTGGATGGATGGCTTGGATTGTTGGATGCAGGGCTTGGTTGGATGGATGACTCGGATTGTTGGATGCAAGGCTTGGTTGGGTGGATGACTTGGACTGTTGGATGCAAGGCTTGGTTGGGTGGATGGCTTGGATTGTTGGATATAGGGCTTGGTCCATTTAGATGCTAGATTTGGATGGGTTTGATGTCCCCTAATATAAAAATAAAAATAATAATTAATATATTTATAATAAGAATTAATAAAATGATAATATAAATCACTGTTCAACTGAATTTTCAATAAAATTTTTATATAGTTATATTATTATATATAAAAAATTTCTTATGATATGAATTGATCAGTTTTAGTGGAATATAATTTTATCCTTCATTCTCCCCTAGGGGTAGAGATAATGGCCTCCCTTGGAATGTAGGGGTGAGGGCCTTTTATAGTACTATTGGAGAAAATCCAATTTCCGCCAAACTAAGAGGCATCCTCCTTAGATTTTCATGTGCATTAAATGGGTTACTTTTAGGGGTGGCGAAAATTAGATTTTTGCTACTATGCTGGACTTGAAACCCAAGGTGCAATTGGTACACCGATATTTAAGGTGCCACAGTATTCTCTGATTAGCATATGAATGTTGGCGAAAATTGGATTTTTGCTACCTTCATTTTGGATGTTTAAACCTGGGTTGATGTTCGAGACGTAAGAGGAAATGTCCTAGATTGGCTTGGTTCAAGCTTTAGGGTTTTCAGATTTCAGCTATAGGGTTCAAAGTTTATATAGGCTTTGGTTCTAAGGTTTAGAGTTTCTTGGTTTTGTCTCTAGGGTTTAGGGTTTCTGAGTTTTAGATATAAGGTTTAGAGTTTCGAATGCAGTACAGATGCGGTCATCCTATTTAGGGTGGGGTGTTTACCAATGCCCTCTTTGACATAAGTTGCATGCAATCAAATGCAAAAGTAATAGACACCCAACCATTTTGGTCAAGCATGGAAATGATCGAGTTTATTCCAACCAAAGTTCATGTGTTAATCGATCATTTGAAAAAAGATAACTCGAGTGTATCTAAGGGTGACTAGAGTGGTGATCCCTGTTGCGCTTTATGACTTTAATGGTATCCAACAACAACCCTTTCATCGTGACCAATATTTTCTTTGATAATGTTTACAAATCTAGTTTTTTTAGTGAGGTAGTTGTCCCTACACTTTGTGGCCTTATGGGGATCCAATTACCACACTTTGGAATAAGAAAAGTGATTTCCATTGCTAAGTGGTCGTCCTAAGATTGCTTTTAAATCTAAACATTGGAATGGGTAGTTGTCCTGTGTTCCGCCGCCTTAGAAGGATTTAACCATGTCACTGCAATTGTTGGACCTGACAGGTATCCCTAATTAGGTATGTTAGGGGTGAAAATAGACCACCCGAAATATGAGGTCAGTTCAGACAGTTGTGCATGTAGAGGACAAGCAATTGGGTTCGTATCGATCGACTCCCAGGAACTGCTTGCCTAAGCCACGACTCCATACATTTTTGAGCTCCCGCCGAACTCCTGCTTTAGCTCTCTGAGGACCGCCCATACTAGATTATATGTAGAATTGCTCGGCCTAAGGCCGACCCTGTATGATAAGATGAAGATGATGGTCATCCGAGACAACGAAGTTCCTACCAAGGAAAGAATGCCGAACTCCGTGCTCGGTGGTGCTTGGCGCTCGGATGTGAGCGGATCAGTAGACTATTCAGGGCGACCGACCAGCCGATCAGAACAATCTCCCCCAAGATAGCCACGAAGATAAGCTCGACCGAGGTAGCCACAGAGATCAGCTCGACTGATCGGCTTTAGTTCTGCCTCGATCCTCTACTTAACGGTTTCAGATCTTAATTACTTTAGAATTATCTCTATCGAAAATCCCGCGTAACGGCTGAGAAATGTAAGCGAATGCTACGCCTACGATTGAGAAACATTTCTCTCCACAGAACCGACTTCGAAAGGCTATAAATACGAGCCCCTCCATTGGTGAATGGTACACACAACTGACACACCTTGAATCCTATCTACTGGACTTAGATTTCCTGGTTTTGACTTAGGCATCGGAGAGTCCCCCTGCTATAGTCAGGATCTCTTTTCTCTTCTTTGTGCGCAGGTATTGGAGGTCCAATGGTCCACCAAGGGTGAACCAGAAAATCGCATCAACAGTTTGGCGCCGTTTATGGGAAACGACATCAAATCCGTTCCTAGCTTTCCAAAATCTACAATGGCCAAGGGGAGGAAGAAAGCCCCCTTACTATCACAACTCTTGATCCCGCATTAACAGAACAACCTGGTGATCATCGGGATTCATCCTCTCAATTCCAAGATGAATCTGCTCCTACCAGTCTGCCACAACGGTCTCAGAATCGAGGAGGCCACCTTCTCTCTCTAGAACATCAAGTCGGAACACTGGCTAGCAACATTGACTAGATAAGGCAGATGTTGGAGAGACAAATCCCTCCTCCCGACCAAGAAGCTTCTGCATGGGCAACTGCTGGCGTTACAGCACCAGCAAGCCCTAGAAAGACCTATCCCATAATGTTCCATACTGTGTGCCCTCTCATGCCTTGTGAACTACTGCACTGGCCTCCGATGTACGTCATGATTTGGAGAAGAGGAGGCGTGGAAAGGCTCCCGAAGTAGACGCCACTCCTGAGGTAATTGCCGAGAACAAAGACCCCTGGGAAGCCCAGCTTGAGGAACTACGAGGTCAGATTGGTGATTACGTCAGGTTTACTGGGCATAGGCCCCGACCTCAATAGACGCCATGTTAGAGGAAATCGAACCGCCGTTCACTAAAGACATTATGAGCTCACCCCTCCCTCCGAGTTTTGAATGCCATCTGTCACTCCATACTCAGGCACCTAGAGTCTTTCAGGGCATGGATGGAGCTCCTATCGGTGTCAAAGCCAATCATGTGTCACACCTTCACCCTAACCTTAATGGGAGCGGTGCAGAGATGGTGCATGTAGCTAAAGCCGGGGTTGATCTGCTCATTTTCTGACCTCGGTAAGGCCTTCCTAAAACATTTTATTGTCGGGAAGGATCGGAGAAAACCTTTTACTCATCTGTTTACTATTAAGTAGAAGGAAGGCGAAGTATTGAAAGATTACATCGCGTGCTTCAACGAAATAACAATCCAGGTAGACGACTACTCAAACAAGATAGCATTGGTTGCCATGATAGTTGGACTGAGGGAAGGTAGATTCCTCTTTTCGATAGGTAAGAATCCTCCGGCAACTTTGGCCGAGCTTATGAACCGTGCACAAAAATACTCCAACGCTGAGGAGCTTTTCAGCTCTTGAAAAGCAACTTGGGATGCCGAGAGTTTGGTTAAAGATAAGAAGTGAAGAGAGGAAGCACATCCCCAAACACCCACTATCAAAAGAAGTAGAGATGAGGACCTAGTTAAGGGTTAATGCCCGAGCAGACGACCTGAGAGTAGGTTTAGCTTGTATACCCCTCTCAAAGCTACACTCGAATAGGTCCCCATGAAAGTCTGAGACAAGCGACTTTTGAAGTAGCCAAATCGGATGAGGACCGATGCCGACAAGCGGGATAAACGGAAGTATTGTTGCTTTCCCCGTAACCGCGACCACTCCACTAGCGACTGTTTCGACCTCAAAGAAGAGATCGATGCCCTTATTCGCAATGGGCATTTGCGAGAGTACGTAAAAAAAAAGAGAAGAATGATCAGATCGAAGGGACGAGCAGCCCGGTAGTGCAATCGATAACGAGCCTATCGACGAGATCCGTACCATCATTGGTGGGCCTGCGGGAGGTGGGGATTCAAATCGAGCCCGTAAGGCCCATGCTCGAAGTGCCAGCTTAGAGCATCATATCCACCTCACATGCAGACCACCAAAAGAGCAGAGGGTACTCCCTTGCGACCTGATGTTCACCGAGGAAGACGCTCGCGGACTCCACCACCCTCACGATGATGGTCTGGTCGTCACCATGACCATAGCTAACCGCAAGGTGTTCCGCATCCTTACGGACACTGGTAGCTGGTTAATATTCTCTTCGCCAACATATTCGACAAGATGGGAATCGGGAGGTCGTGACTTAGGCTCGTTAAAACTCCATTGCTCGGGTTCGCGAGAGACGGGGTCACTTCCGAGGGATCCATCCAACTCCCAGTCACCACGGGAGAAGGAGAAAACCAAACCACTATGATGATCAGCTTTTTGGTGGTCTACTGTCCCTCAATCTAGAACGTGATCCTCGGATGACTGCCGCTCAATGCCATGAGAGCAATAGTCTTAACTTACCACCTCACAATGAAGTTCCCCACCAAACACGGGGTCGGGTAGGTTCGGGAAGACCAGCATGAAGCTCACCAATGTTACTCTACTGCCCTGCGAGCAAAAGCACAACACCACACAATGGCTGTTACCTCCCTAAAGTCCCTCGAGAGAGGATCTCTGGTGGAAGATCTTGTGGCCATTCCTCTCAACGAGTTCGACTCAACCCGCACTGTTTAGGTCGGCTTATCACTGCCTCCCGACCTATGAGATAGAATCATAGACCTCCTCCGACGCCATGCCGATGTGTTTGCTTGGTCCCACCAGGACATGCCTGGCATCATCTTGGAGGTAATAGTCCACAAGCTGAATGTGGACCCCGTCCATCGACCAATGAGGCATAAGCGACGTGCATTTCTGCCAGAACGGTATGTTGTCATCAAAGAAGAAGTCGACAAGCTCCTGGAGGAAGGATTTGTTAAAGAAGTTTACTACCCGGACTGAATAGCCAACGTCATCTTGGTGAAGAAATCTAACAGGAAATGGCGGGTTTGTGCAGACTACACAAACTTAAATAAGCCCTGCCCCAAAGATAGCTTTCCCCTACCCAGAATCGAGCAGCTGGTAGACAATACAACAAGGCATGAACTCCTGAGCTTCATGGATGCATATTTAGAATACAATCAGATAGCCATGCACCCATACGACAAGTAGAAGACGACCTTCATCATGGACAAGGGACTATACTGCTATAGGGTGATGCCCTTCGGATTGAAGAACGCCGGGGCCACATGCCAACGACTCGTGAAAAAGATGTTTGCTTGGCAGATCGGGCAATCCATGGAAGTTTACGTCGACGATATGTGAAAGTGCTAAGTTGATAAACCCTAAGTATTGTCAAATTTTGGTGAGCCAAACCAATTCAAGTTTGTATCTTGATTTGTATTAAGCTTGTGCATCTGTTTACATTGAATCTTCGACGTTCGTTCTGTTCATGTTGAATGAATCTATCTTATCTACAACGAACTTACCGAGATATTCAAACTAGAAGAAAGTGAAGACTTTCATATATTGAGTGAAGACTTAGTTTTCAAGAACATTGCAGTTTAAGATCTAGAACCAGAAAAGTCCAAGAACTCAAGACTTAGTGAAAGATCATGTTTGGTATGTCGAGTTCAAACTTTGAAGATCGCAAGAATTAAAGCTACTGAAGTGATCGATATATTAAGTGTTTATATGTTCTATCTCACAAGTAAGGTATGATTGACCTCGATTGACCTTAGATTATGATTAGATCATTTCATACTTTCGGTCGGTCATTTTGGTCATTTTATAAGTGTAAAATTCTGTTCTTTCGACTAGCCCTAGCACTGGCTCAACCAGTCCAGGATTTGTTATAAATTTTTAAATTTTTTCTGTTGGTCTACGACCAGTCCTGAAACTGCTCGACCAGTCATGTGAATAATGCTCGACCGGTCGTGCAATGCTCAACTCGTTTTCCAGCGTGTAATCTGAACTCACACGACCAGTCGTGTGGTGTCCACGACCAGTCGAGCAGGCCACTCGACCAGTCATGAGACCCACAAGGCCAGTCATGCAACTAAAAAATCTTATCGTGCCAGAATTTTTGAAAATCTGTTTGGATAAGACCAGTCGTAACTAACCAAAGGCCAGTCGTGCGAACCAATTTTTCGCCTATAAATAGTGCTCGAATTTCAGAGTTTTATATTCAATTCTTATCATTCTTAAGCAATCACTCTGAGTTTATTTTGAGTACATTCTAGGCTATTTTGTGCATATTTAAGATTTTTTAAAGTAGCTCTTGTAATTTGATTTCGATTCTCTATTCCATTCTTATATTGAAAAGGGATATCTGATTTACCCTTTCTTGAGATCAAAATCAATATACAGCCCTTCCTGATTTAATTAAAAATCATCTAGACTTAGAACCTTATACACTTGTGAGATTGAATGTTGAACATCTACGTCATCATCAAGTTGGTTCTACCGAGTTGGTTCAGAATCGTCATATAGATAAATTTTTACTTTTTTTTTGTAATTCAATTCCTTTTTGGTTTGTGAGATTGTTCCAGAAAATCTCCATTTTTAGTTTATCTGAGGTGATCCAGAAAACTAGAGCGTGGGGTTTTTGAATTGTGTAAGTGTAATGCCCTGAAAATCGGGGGTCGAGCAGAAGCTCAACTCCCGAGTTCCAACGCATCACTTATGCAACATAGATAATGATGTTTAAATATTGTCCATATTAGTGCATTAAACATGAGTGAGATTATACTAAAACAATATATTATACTCCAGAGATAATTAAGTTAAGCAAGAGGAAGACTGAGATATGTATATAATGTATAGAAGTATTTCTCAATCCTCAGAGTATGAGTATGTTACCAGGCTGAATATATACATGTGTTAATCCAAAATTTATAAAATACAAAATGTGAAAGTCCGACTAAATCATATAATCCCTATAATCCCATCGATCAGTACATGGTCTACATAGACCCACCTGATAGCTGAATGTAGGAGAACTCTTCATCCTCGTCTATGAAATCCCAATCAGCAGCGTGGACATCGTCGCCACTTGCATCTACAATAGAGTCTGGTTGGTGTTTTAAAAACACCATCTCAGGTGGGAATGAGTAGCTAATTTAGTGGAACTATAAAGCAAAGGTTAACATGTTATCAAATCAATCAAGAAGTAATGATAAAGCAGTACAACACTCATGTCCTAAGTACTCTTGTTAATGCAGGAATGATATGCTATAACGATGTATGCCCTCACCTGCACTCCCTCAGCGACACCATCTCACAGTCGCACATGCTACTCCCACTGTGCTCTTCCACGCCAAAGGCACATGCAGATTAGGCTTATTAGGCTTATTCATACAGCAGATTTGAGAAGCTAAGATACCTCCCTTTATATCATTTACCCAAACGATGATCCATCTAGGGTCGTTAATTCTAGTTAATCACATACGATAGGCAAGTTATAGGGCAACATCGTCCTTAATTTGAAAAGCAATAGATAGGCAAGTTCAGGTCGCTACGGAGAGGCTCATCACCTCAGCGTATGCCTATTTTATACTCGAGGTTACTCCACTGACACCCTACCAACTGGAGCGTTATTTTCGAAGGGGGTTTGGATCAGACGGTACACCCCAACCCACGTTGGGACCGCAGCCAGGTTGCGCCGGGGTAGGCCTCGTTTATACTCGAGGTCACTATGGGAAGGCTCGTCACCTTAGTGTAGGCCGACAACTCGAATACAGTGTCTCATACCACCGTATTTGGCTCATGAGTTTGGGTTACTCACTGGTCACTATAGGGAGGCTCGTCACCCCAGCGTAGGTCGACAACTCGACCACGGTGTCCCATACCACCGTGCCCAGCTCATGAGTCTTAGCGGATCGTGGTACTATGGTTGAAACAGGTTTTACATTGGTGAGTGGTACCTTAGATTCAAGCAATAGTGTCCATACATGGTAAACACACAATATGCCAATTGGGTTATTTGACAAGTTTGATTGCCACGAGCGCACGCTGAATTAATCGACATCGAGCGCATGAACACTCCACGTGGCCTAACCATTGTCGGTAATCGTCGTGCGACCCGGATTCATCGAACATATCCAATGTGGTGAGACTGGTTCCGCCACTCAAATAGGAATTGTTACCGATTGCCTGGACTACGTAGTAGTCCCAATCCTACTCAAATACAATAGGTATTCACATGTGATAGTTATAACAACATTTAACAAACAATTCAAATATAAATCCTATTTGAGTATTTTAATAAACACATTGAACATGCATGTCATTATACATATACATTTCATCCATAAATCTCGTAGTAGCAATTTAGATTACATGAAGGGAACTATAAATATTGATAAGGTAGTTGAGAATCCTAGCTCAACACCCTCATTAAATATAATTCATCAAGCAATTTCTCATTCAGACATTTTATCAAACACATAGAACATGTTATTATACATATGCCTTCTATAGATAATTCACGTAGTTGAAGTTAAGACTACATGAAGAAAATTATACATTTAGATAAGGTAGTTGAGAATCCTATCTCAACGCCCTTAATGAATACAATTCATTGGACAATTTCTCATTCAGACATTTTATTAAAGACTTAGACTACACATTACCACATATATGAACTAAATTAGTTATTGCATATATTATGGCAAATCCTTTCACAAAGGAGTTGTCATACATACTACAATCATGTATTCTAGGTTAATAACTATGACAAACACAAATCATGATTTCATATTCATTTGAACATTTCAACAAACACATGGAATGCATCATATATTCATATAGTTCACACACATGTATGGATTATTGAATACATCCTAACTAAGATCATATGGTAGTAATCAAGTCAGACATAAATCATTAGCTGGCATTCAGAGCCTTGAAAACCATAGCCTAAACGTTTATAGTCCTCACCTTCCATCAGTAAACCGATAATGAACTCGGTTTGAATACTAAACCTTTGTCTACGGCACAACGGCTTCCTAAATCAATGAAATAGGTTAGCTATTTCACCAATTCCTCTATTTGACTCCCTAAAACAGATTAAGGTTAGGATTTCTTATCCAAAAATGGATTTGGATTTACCGGTGTAGCGTTACAGGCAGGATGATTCGGCACGTGGAGGGTGGGATTGAATCCCAACAACTATCTCTCACTCTCTCACTCTTCTCCTCACTTTTTCCTTCTCTTTTCTCTCTTCTCTCTCTCTTAGGGTTTGAAATTCGTATGGAATGAGAGAGGGGTGGGTTAAGGCCCTTATATAGGCCCAGAACTGATGTCAATGGCCCCAGGGCCATGGTATACTTAGGTTGTAGCCAAAGGGTGTCTGTTTCGAGCAAACGGGACACATCTGGAGGTCCATTACTCTCCTACGACGTAGGGTAAGTTCCCTAACAATGGATCTAGGGTAGGATACAATTTTGGTCTAATCGGATTAGAAGATCGACCGTGGAGGACCCGTTTCAGTTCAACGGTCACTGTCATTCGATCAGGGCCACAAGTATACCAATGGGTGTAGAGAAATTTCTCTGATCCAAGGGTGTAGTTGGGTCAGAATCTGACGGTCTGAAACTTTAAATTTAACCTGCAAGCGAACGGCCCAATTCACTTAAGTTTGAGTTCATTTTCTAAAGATATTTACGTTTCTCACACACTTCGCTTCAGACTCAAGTTGTGCGTTTCTAGATGCTATTTGGACTCGATTCCTGCGATGATTGTCAAGCCCAGTAAGGTGGTCATAACCTTATAGTTTCGTGGTGATCGGACTTTCGACGGGCGGTCCAGGTCTGATACAGAGTTTCAATGTGCTCCCGAGAGTAACTGGGTTTTGAGACTGATCCTAGGTTTCTAGGTAATGTTGGGTTAACGATTATAATGGTTTTGGGTCTTGTAGTTCGTATAGAAAGTAGTTCAAGGTAATTCTTCGATTTATTTAGTTTAGTACTTAATTAATTTTTGCCTAATTTCTATAGAATTCGATCCTTAGTGATTTTTGCCTGAGGTGGTACTCGGGTCTTTGTACGGATTTTTCCGAGACGTTACAGTAAGCCCACTTGAAAGACACAATTGTGAAGGTTTTAGGTGAACCTTGAAAAACCTATTTTGGATTAGTGAACGCTAATATCCCAAGGGAGTGGATATTAGGAGTGCAGTAGTTGTGTGGATTTTGTTTAACAGTTGGTGTACACACAAGCGGACCACTATAATTCTTTGTGTTTGGTGGATGTGTGATTTATTTCTTTATCCTTTATGATTTAAGATCGTGGGATGTATTTGTGGATGTGAATGTTGTAATCTTTGCATTTCAGCATTGTGTGGTGAATGTTGTAGTAGATTAGTTTCTATTTCTTTCATATCCTCTTCAGTTTGAGTTTTTGATACTCACCCACGTTCTGGTAAGATTGTCCTGTCATAAACCATTGGTTTTTGGTGTCAAGTTGTCCTTAGAACCAAGTTTGTATCAACCTCTCAATACTTGATTTTTGAGGTTGTTATTTCCTTTGGTTATTTGCAATTCATTTGACTATCTTATTGTTTATATTCCGCTTATTAATTTTTATTTGGCATAGTCCTATTCACCCCCCTGTAGGACATATAGCTCGGCCTTTTCAATATGCTCGTTAAAAGTGCCAAAGCCTCTAACCACATCGTCGACCTCGAGGAGATGTTTGTAGTTTTATAACAATATTAAATGAAGCTAAATCCGAGCAAGTGCGCCTTTGGTGTCAGCTCGAGTAAGTTCCTTGGCTTCCTGGTCAGCCATAGGGGGATCGAAGCAAACCCCGATAAGATCCGAGCTCTACTGGACATGAGCCCACCTAGGACAACGAAAGAAATTCAATGCCTCACCGGGAGGGTTGCCGCCCTCAACCACTTCGTCTCCAGAGTAACCGACAAAGTGCCTCCCCTTCCAATAGTTGAAGGGCAACATGAGGGCAGAATGGATCGAGGACTGTGAACGAGCCTTCCAACAGCTTAAGCAGTACTTAGGTTCACCCCCGCTACTCTCCAAACTTGAGCCCAGAGAGTCTTTGCTGCTATACCTGACAGTCTCAGCCACAGAAGTCAGCTCGGTTCTCATTCAAGAAGAAAAAGAAAAGCAGTTCCTGGTCTACTACGTCAGCAAGGCCTTGCTCCCAGTCGAAACCAAGTACCTAGACATTGAAATACTCGCTCTAGCACTGGTCGTGTCATCTTGTCGTCTCTATCCTTATTTTCAAGCCCATACGATTGTAATCCCAACCAACCAACCTCTTCGTCGAGTACTCCAGAAACCTAAAGCATCAAGGAGACTCACAAAGTGGGCAATCGAGCTTAGCAAGTTCGACATCAGATACTAGCCCAGGAGCACCATCAAAGGGCAAGCAGTGGCCGATTTTATTGTCGAATTCACCCACAGCTGAGACCCAGACGCTCCAACTGAGCTAAACAATGGGGCAGACCAACTGGATGGACATCATCGGTTGGAAGAAACTGATTTGCTGGCCTTGACATCAGGCGACATGAGCAGCAAAGTTGACCGGCTGATTGGAAATGATCAAACGGTCAAGTCCGACCCGCTTCCCTGGATATTATACGTCAACGGTTCGTCAAATTCCAAAAGCGGCAGAGCTGGTGTTGTGTTTGAAACCCTTGACCCTGTCTACTCACATGTAGGGTAAGGAAAATTGGGCCCTAATTGACTTGGATGGGCCTCTTTGAGTTGAGTCTTGATGGGCCTAGTTTTGCCACATTTATAACTCTTTTTTAATTCCTTTTTTACCATGACCATTAAATGTGACTCACTTAATAAGGTCTTTTCCATCGTGCGAAATCGACCTCTTTATTTGGGCATCTCAATCGTCATGACCATTTATAATGATTGTTTTCACAATGGGTTTACTTGTAAAGACTATTTTCATAACGGGTTTACTTGCAACGTCCATTTTCACAATGGGTTTACTTGTAACCACCATTTTTGCAACAAGTTTAATTATAATGATTGTTTTCGCAACGGGTTTACATGCAATGACCATTATCATGACAGGTTTAATTGCAATTATTGTTTTCGCTATGAGTTTAATTGCAATGACCTAATCGTGTATTATAAAAGAGGCTCATGGTTAAGGTTTGGAGTAAAAAATCATCGAAATGTTCTCTCCAGCTGAAATCACTTGTTGGAAGAAGAGATCCCTTCTTAACCACTCACATAACAATATCAAAATCAAAAGAAAATATAGAAAAGATGCAAACTACAATACAAATTTGAAATTATGTGGGAAAGTCTATCACAACACATATGGAAGCTTGGCAGATCTATAAAATTATATATGGTTAAGTCCTAGAGGGGGGTGATTAGGACCAATTAAAAATTCTACAATTAAAATCAGAAATGCCTACTTAAATAATCTACTAATTTTATTAAGTAAGGTAATTAACACTAAGACTTCCAATCCAAAGTGGGTTCAATCACATATACTACAAGAGATGCTATAATGAAGCAACTAGTCTATAAACAAGATAGTGATCTTGTGTGTGAAATGTGCTAACTATTTAACACCTAACGTACATCTAATCATGCTTATGTAACTAAACAAATTAAGTTCACAAACATAATTAGAAATGTACTCAAAAGACAATCCCAAACACAAGTATACATAGTGGTTCGATTTTCGTACTCTACTCCTAGCGGATGCACTCTCCTCGAGTGTACCGGTATTCACTATCGGAGGTTTTAAATCAGGTTCACTTCTAAACTTTACAAAGCATACACTCTCATTGGAGGCCTACACAAGGACTTACCCATGTACTCACCCGTGTCGGTGGCTCCCATGGAATCTAAGATAGTTTTCTATCGGCTAACCAACAACTACTAGTGGTCCTAATCTAAGGCTTTGCATATACTCTCGCCGATGTCTCCACGGAGACTAATGCATACGAACCCGTGCTTGGTGGACCACGTACACACCCGTGTCGATAAATTCAACCATACACAAAAGTGTAAGTCTTACACAAGAACCTATTCAAGCTTGGGTCACGAACTTTTACATTGAATCCTACATAAGGAAAAAGTGTATGGACTCACACTTGACAACTTGTTGGATTGTGCCCCTTTTATTGCGCCTTGCTTGAGATGATTTTTCAATGCTCTCCCATGCATGAATCGACTTCTCAATTGTTCTTCCAATTGTTAATGTCGATGTTTCAGCTCCCACCAATGTTCACCTTGCATGAGATGTGCCAATGAGGTGACTAAGGTAAGGGAGGTGATGGAATCTCCTACAACCAAAGATGTGAGTATGATCTTAGCAAAGATTCACCTAGATGGATCTCTTAGAAGATTTAGACAATGATACATGAATAAGCTTAGTCTCTAATATCTAGAGAATGGTGGAGATTAAAAGCATCTTTGTAATGAAGGTTGGAATCCTCTTTAGAGTGGAATCCTAACGAAGATGACTTGAATTTCAAAAGATTAGAATCATAGGATGAGGGATATAAGTGGGGAATCACCTAAGATTTAAATGTACTAAAAACCCATTAAAATGCCCAAGAATTGAATGTCATTTGATAAGAAACTGATTTGCAACGACTATAAAATTGTTAGTTAATGACTTTGTCAATAGGATCGAAAGGTTCTTTGATGGGATTGAATGTTATTTGATAGGATCGAATTGTTCGTCGATCACATCGAGAGAATTCAGGAATTTATCTTTTTGGTTGCTGGATTATTTCTTCGATTGGATCGAGTGGTCATTGGATGCCATCGAGACCCATCGACAAATTGTTAATGGGATCGACGACCACTCGAAAATTGTTATTTTAGGCAGGTATGTTTCTAGCAGCTATGCACATCTTTTAGCCTAACTTATCATGTTCAAATTAGGATTCTAAGGATATGCGATGATCAATTAAGGTTTACCTATAAAGTTTAGAATCATCTAGAGGATAAGGTTATTTTAGGTCTAAGGTTAGGGTCACCAAGGCACCTCATTTAAATGCTCTTCACTCCTTGATGCTCCATGTCCTTTTGTTTCTTTGGTCTTCAATTTTAAAGGACTCAACCAACTCCCTGACACACAGACTCATGCGATTGACAAAACAGGTGCACTAACAATATTTACATGATTCCCTTTTGGTACGTCTATATATTCACATCAATCACTATGCTCAAAGGTAAAAAAGAAAAGAAAAAAAAGAAACAACTCTCAATATAATAATGGCTCTTTCTCTTGTGACAGAATATATATATATATATATATATATATATATATAATATATATATATATATATATATATATATATATATATATATATAAACCTAAAACAAAATAAGGTTTACATAAAAACACTGTGGAATTACAAAATTGCCCTCCGTGTTGGGGGCATAGCCCCTTAGACCCCTAAGCAAGGGGGCAAAACCCCCTATAATCCCCAACGAAAGTGTTGGTTGGATGAACAATACATCCTTGATGATAAACTCCATGGAGCTTAACATCTCCTTCTAAATCTGTCTTCCTCTTTCAATCTATTTTTTCTTCATTTTTTAGCACAAGGGAGGAGGTGTTAGTGTGGCATTTATGTTGGGATTTTCATAGGAAGGTGTTAGTGGTATTTGTGTTGGGATTTTCACAATATGTGCATGTTGTGGGTATTTATCTACTAGGTATTGTACCTAGGAGATGTCATATAAATATCCTTATGCATCAAGTTAACACACTGAGAGGCGTGAACTATCTTAAAGATAGTGGCCACGCACGTGCCTCAACCTAGTTGTTTATCTAACTTCATCATATTATTGGTGTCACAAGATGACGCACCAAACATATTCTAAAAATTCAAAAAGAATTTTTCAATAAAAACCAACTCTGCTCATTACCATTAGAAATTCTCATGGAGACAAAAGGACGAGTCAGATCTATTCCTCAAAAAATCTTTGCAGTAAAAATCCTATGGGACTCCATTGTACAAGTGAGGATTTAAAAACAAGTGGTATTTTCAATAAAAAAGAACTTCGATCGTGACCTTCAAATTCCCCAAGTGGAGATGAATGGACAAGTCAAACATATTTTAGAAAACAAAAGGAGTCACTGCCAATAAAAATTGGCTTTGATCACCTTAAGGCATCTCCAGTGCAGGCGAATCAACAAAGTGAGACTTATTCAAAAAGAAAAAAATCCAAAAAAATTGGATGATGAATCCCTCCCACGAGATTAGATGGATCTTTCTAATGGCCTAGAAAATCTCTGAAACTACGACAATAAAATCCCCATGGAGCTTCTCTCCCTAGGTGGGGTACTTTTCAAAAAGTCCATTTTTTTTTTTAAAAAAATAAGCACCCAATATCCAAGGCACTAAGATATCTTCTATACCTTTGGGCGGGGATCAATGCAATAGTAAAATAAGATTTGACTTATCGCAGTTTTTCAGAGTTGTCAGATCCATATGCAATATAAGTGCGGTTGGCCTGAACTCCCAGTGTCAGTTTGGTGACACCATTATAAGTGAAGTAATGGTGTAACAAAAAAAATGATGATAAAGCCCTACCGTGAGATCTAAAGGATCTTTTTTATGGCCTAGAAAATCTTTAAAACTACTACAATAAGATCCCCATGGAGCTCGGGTGGTAGACTCTCAGGAGTTTCAACTCCCGGTTAAGGGTTCGAGTGCCCATAGGTGCTGAAATTCCACTAGCGTGAGTGTGTGAGGTGTGTGTGCACGAGTAAAAAAAATAAAAATAAAAATAAAATAAATAAAAAGATCCCCATGGAGCTTCACTCCCCAGGTGGGGCATTTTTCAAAAAACCAAAAAGTTTTAAAAAATAAGCTCCCAATATTCGAGGCATTAAGATATCTTCTATACCTCTAGGTGGGGATCAATGCAATAGTAAAATAAAATTTGACTTCTCGTAGTTTTCCAGAGTTGTTAGATCCATATGCAATATAAGTGTGGTGAGCTTAAATTCCCAGTGTCAGTTTGGTTACACCATTATAAGTGAAGTAATGGTGTAACAAAAAAAAAAAAAAAAGGATGATGAAGCCCTCCCATTTGATAAGACGGATCTTTTTGATGGCCTAGAAAATTTCTAAAACTACTGTAATAAAATCCCCATGGAGCTTCACTCCCTAGGTGGACACTTTTCAGAAAAACCAAAAAGTTCTTAAAATAAGCCCCCAGTATCCGAGGCACTAAGATATCCTCTATACCACTAGGTGGGGATCAACGCAATAGTAAAATAAAATTTGACTTCTCACTGTTTTCTAGAGTTGCCAGATCCATATGCAATATAAGTGAGGTCGACCTGAACTCCCAATATCAGTTTGATTACACCATTATAAGTGAAGTAAAAAAGTAGTACTTGGGCCAAATCCTTATCAGGGCAACTGATTAGTGGAGTTGTAACTATTTAATTTAGAAGATCACATGGAATAGAGGTCGTCTGCACATACCTAATTCAGGATGCTTGAGAGTCTAATTAACTCCACGTAGGCATAGTAAATTCCTCGTAAGGCTACATAAAGTATGAGGTAGCTAACCACTTTTACGATCAAACAACAAGTACTCTCAAGGTGATCGAATAGCAAAGGTCATCATAAATCCAGACAGTAGGGGGATCCCCATAAGGCCATGAAGCGTAGGGACATTATTGACATTACTATCTACATTCACTGACATTATCAATCCAATGTGAAAGGGTTATGATTGGCTACCTGTAATGCCGCAGAAAGCACAAGGACAATTGCAATATTTTCCTCAACCCTTGTGATATGTGTGGGTTATTTCTTTTCTAGGCGATCAGTTAATGCCGATATTAAGGCAACAACTAATCCAGACCATGACCAAGTCTAACCAGAATGGTGGGTTTCCACTGGCTTTAGTATTTGACTATACACAACCTTGGTAAAAGGGGGGCATCTGTAGACACCCCATCTTGCAGGGGATGACCAAGTACAATTAGATTTGGACTATGTATGACTTATGAAAGCCCGCATCCATCAAACCCAAGCCCAAAGTCAAGCCCATAGCCCAATCATAATCCTAAGCCAAATAAAAGACAAACCCTGAGCCAAAACTAAAGCCAAAGCTAGGTCCCAAGCCTAAACTTGAGTCTAGCCAACTCTTAAGATGAGTCAAATTCAAGTCACATTTGAACTTAAATTCCGGTCCAAATTCAAGCCCCAAAATCCTTCAGAGCCTATTCCTAGTCCAAGCCACAGAACCTAGAGCTCCAAAGAGTCTAACCATAATACCTACTAAAAGTTGAGGCTGGGCCATGAGGTGGGAGGCACTTAAAGTGTTGCACACCAGCTGGCCCAGCTAGAGCTTTGGTAGGGACAATTGTTGGGTTGGCTACAAAGGGATTTTGCCCTCAAATTGGGTGTCAAACCCTCTAATTTCACAACTCTCTCTCTCTCTCTCTTCTCTCTCTCTCTCTCTCTCTCTCTCCCCCCCCCCCCCCTATTTTCCAATGGGGGAGTGACACTTGGCACTCCCCTCCCCTCCACCAATCACAAACCTTCACATCATTCTTTGCTCCCCAAAGCCTCCCAAATTGCAACCTTGTCAATCTCATTCTTACCACACATCAAGAGGGAGATCTCATTCACACCCCTTCCCTTCTCTAGCCAAGCCCAAGTACCCTAGCCCTAACCCTAGCCACCGTCTCAACCCATCCTCCACACCCACTTTCTCCACACCATCCTTACACTAAAGGAAGGAGAAATGAGGGAGCTCTCTCATACCCATTCTCTATTATCTTTCCTTAGCTTTCATTCTCCACAAACCCATCTCCAAAGCATCCAAAACCACCACCCAAATCAAAACCACATATGAAATCACCATTCAAACCAAAACTGCCCATCAAAATCGTTATTCAAACCATCCAAGCTATCTAAACTATCCAAATCATCCATCTTAACCTCAAAGTTGTCCAAACCATCAAAGCCACCCATCAAGCCCATCCAACCCAATCTAGCCAATCTAAGCCATTCATCCAAACCCTATATCACATTTAAGTCAATCCAACCCGTTTAAAGACATCGTCTAGCCAATACAAGTCATCCTAACAGTCTAAATCTTGTGGAATAGGGTTGGGGGTTGAAGATATCCAATCATCTCTTTTACGAAGGGTGTCAAGTTTCTTCTTCCACCTCCACGTCCCCATTTATTAGTCATCTCATGTGGTACATTTACTACTTTATTTTTCTTCTTATAATTAGTTGCAATACTTCTTTTTTCTCCAACCCCTACTTTTCTAGGTGTTCTCTAGGCTTATTTTCTATGACTTGTCGGGTTCCTAATCGTATCACATTGGAAACCCGAGATCGCCTAGCCATTTTCCCCTTTTTCTTTAGTGCTTCTTAGGTTTTGATTGTTTCAAGAATTACTATCTTGTTCTCCTACTACCCTCAAGTTGGGCTTTAGCAATTATGGAGTTCTTGTCTGTGGCTGACTAGTAGTGCTTAGGTCCATTTTTCCTTTTTTAAAGCACTTATTGGGTACCGGTTGTTGTGAGAATCACCATCGCATTCTCCCACTTCCTTCCCCATGTTCAGTTTTGACGGTTACGGAATGCTTGTCCTTGACTGACTTGTGATCATCCCTTTTCCTTTTCAATACTATTGAAGAAGACAACAATAGAGCTCATTAATCTCTTAAAATCCTTGCTAATCCTACAAAGTAAGAACTGCACTTAGTGTGTGTGGAGACTAATCCCATGAAGTAGAGAGACTGCACTTTAGTGTGGGCGGAGAAGGTGCCTAACCCCTTCTCCATCATTCAGGCCACTTGCTCAAAATCCCAAGTTGCAAATCAAGAGTCATTATAGAGCAAGAAGTTTCCGGACTATCTAATCTTTAAAGATTTTGCAGGGTTTAGCCAACTGTAGAATTCTAATGATAATTGGCTAGTGGCGACTCCAAATAGAACATACCATATTCTTGAATTAACCCACACACAAAACAAAAGAAGCATGGACGTAAATCCCAGCGTTCACATTTGCCGAAACTTTTATTTTATTTTATTTTAGAGGCAAGGAGAAGACTTTTATTTCTTCCAAAAGGGTACACAACCCAAAGAATATAAAGGGGGGCTACATGCCAAGCAGGGAAGGAAAAAAGTAGAAAAAAAAAAAAAAAAAAAGACGAAGAAGCCCACACCTTAAGCCAAGGAGAACCCACACCAAATGTGCACCAAAACCTAATTTTTAATCCTTTGCTCACTACCCTTAAGTGATCAAACATCCTGATGTAGGGTGATCACGAAACCTGTATTGAGTCCATACCATTTGGATTGTCTAAGAGGGCCCCGCTTGGCTGGGACCCTATAATCAGCAGTGGGTGGTACCTTGACTGTGGGGACCACCTCGACATATGCATTGTATATCTACACAGTCCATTCATTTTGCCGGCTCATTTTATGGCATGAGCCCAAAAATGAAGCAGATATAAATCTCAAGTGGACCACATCACAGGAAACAATGGTGAATGACGATTAAAACTTCTCCAACGGGTCAGTGCGAGATCTTTGCCAAAAAGGTTGGATGGCAAATAAACATTATACCGGAGCCTAAGAAGTTTTAACGGTGGGCATTCAACGCATACATACATCAAGGTGGGACCCAGGCGAGCCTTACATGACAAAATTAGGTATTTTAGAATACCTCTGATCCGTCTGGTCTTGGCCTACACTCACACCACTTGATACCACGACCACCTGGTAAGAATTCTCAATCTCTTCCAAATGAAACAGGCATGCCGTGGTGAAACTTTAATATGTTCTTATTCTATTTGAGTCGTAGGAGAAAAACGTAGCTCAAATAACCGTTTTAATATCATCTATGGGTCTTAAATGATACTCTGACAGTGTATAATGCTTCCTACTCAGCCACTTAAAAACTTTACACGTGGAATAGATTACCTCAAATTAAACTATCAAAGTATGAAACCACTTATCTAAGTCAGAATACAAAGTTCAATTTGTTTGAAAAATCCTTACCTCCTTACACTTTTTGGCTGAAATGAGAGTGTTGGATGTGTTTCATTCCAACCACCCAATAAATCTCCATAAACCTTATAATCAGAAAATAAAACCATAATTAAGTTTGCTTTGAAATGTAAGAAAATAAAACTCTTATTACTGACCCGTCCCTGGGCTACGGAAAGAAAACCTACAACAAAATAGGACCATCGGCTAACAATAAAAACTGCACATAAGGCTCACTATACAAGATATGTCCAAGCTTTTCAACAACCTTCTAGTGTGAGAAAATAAGAGATATAAAGATTTAAGATTGTTTGTAACTCTAAGCATCCAAGTACATCTTTCAAAGGGAGTCCGAAAGAGTCAAGATAATCTTATGCAAATCCGGGCTTGGTGATGTAGAGCGGGTCGCGAACAGTTACATGGCCAAGATGGATCAGAAAAGGCCCGGTCGGTGACAGAAGTGATCTGGACCATCAGACCTTAAATCAGGCATATCTCGCAATCTGGGATGAGTTAGCGGACGAAAAATATATGATTTTGGGGTAGAACGAGCTACTTTAGCCAACCAACCTTGCTACGCCGGGTGCGATGCCTGGAATTGCGAAAAACCCCTGGATTGACGGTCGTTTTCCCTGTTTTAATTTCAATTTTACTATAAATAGTAAGTTTTAGTTTGATTATAACTCTTCATCCGTTGGGCTTTAGGAGTTGCGCCCAACGTGAAAAGAGCTTAGAATAATTAGGAGAATGGTTTGGTGAAGCCAAATAGGACACTTACTATTTTTGGCCGAAAACCTTGCGCACTAGTAGACATCACGACCGTCTATAAATAGTAAGTTTACTATTTATAGTAAGTCGCGAATTCTAGGAGTTGTAGTTGTAGTTTGATTCTGATTTCTTTCCCATTGCTTGGTACCCCTATTTAAAGGGCTGTGAACTCGTTTTTATGAATTAATTAATCAGTTTCGAAATTATTAGAAATTATTTCTGTTTTCTGCTTTCTTTCCTCGTGGATTCGAGAAGTCTCTGTGAGGAGTCCAGAGAAGCTCCGTGGATTCGGAGTATTTATCCTCATCAAGTTCATCCCTGCGTCACTTGGCATGCACTTTGACTTGAGAGTACCAAAGTTTACTTATTTATTTAACATGTATGTATATGTTTGTACATGTATATGTATGACTTCTTCAATTAGAAGAAACAAAAATTATAAGTGCTTTTGGTACGCAAAAATCCATGCCTGAACTAATCCTAAGCCTGCTAATTGCCACGCCTAGCCATACCTAAAGGTATGGAGAGGATTTGCATGAGGTTAAAGTCCAAGTCAGCACTAGCGGATGGGTGTTTTTAGAAGGAAAAAAAAAAGGGATAGAAAGAAAGAAAAGACACTCATTAGATGGTGTGATGATTGGAAATGAAGTTTGGTTTGCAATTTTCGATTTGCTTTTATATTCTATTAGAATTTCATTCCCCAGCTTCTCCAAAAACTTGCCTAACTTTGGAGAATGAAAAACCTAGAGAACTAAAACAGGTTTTTTATTTCCCCTCGAGACACCTTACCCTTTTGTATATACCTTTGCAAGATATATAGAGAAATGCTCACACACAACTAGTTAGACAATTCAAATTGGTCCAACTGGCCGTGCATTAAATAGAATAAACATCTTTTTTTATTTTCATGTAATGCCTCCTCATGAGAGGATACATGACAAAGTTTAATATCGGTACTATACAAATACATGTCACATATCTAGTCCGTTTATCAAATAAGGCATACTAATTCAATTTTATTTGTAAAAAATTATTAAATGATATTAACCACTTAAGCCACACATGCAAGTTGAATTTCTAACAACCTACTTTTCTTGTAGAAGAAGATCATACTACTAATTATAGAAAAATAATAATTTTATATGCTTCACATGCTTATAGGGGACCATAACTATTTAATGGACCAGATTTGTTACACATATGGTACATTGACCAAATAAATCACAAGTGTTCAACTTCTCTAAATATTCCATTTCCTTTTAAAACAAGCTTCCTCATCGTCCTACCTATCTTGCTTCATTTAATCCTTGTCTCATTGTCCATTGAGGCTCTCTCTCCCCTGTGTTATTGGAAACGGAAGCCCATATCTTCCGGCTGCAACGGGAAGCTAGGTGGGGCCCACAACGATGTTTGTGATAAATCTATCCTGTCCATCAATTTTTTTAGATCATGTTACGACTTAGACCCAATAATGATATATATCCAAACCTCTGAGTGCGCCACACGACAAGAAAAGGTGAGGATTGAGCTTCCACTATTGAAACATTCAAGCGGCCACAAAAGTTTTGGCTCATGCTAATGTTTTTAAATTTTCAGTTCATCCCAGTAGAAATGACCTCATGAACG